>HG995384.1:2500000-3750000 GCA_905333075.3 Atethmia centrago
ATTCCCTTTCATATCATCCTTCTTATCAACTCATTCTGAAAATAACCTACAATTTTAGTATTATTTTTTAAACTTATGTCAAAACCCAACATCAAATAAAACTAAACCTTTAAAAATAGACCAGACATTATAATACCACCCATAATCCAATAACAATCGGACACAATAATCCACACACACACACACACACCCCACAAATATGGCGCTACCTTTACCAACGTAATATGAAGTCTAATTCTAATTCAAGTAATATTCCCGTTTAGTATGCAAGTCGCGATGCGACCGCTGACGATACAGGTCGTATGATAAATACAGAACAATATGATGATCTATATACGAGGTGTACACGAGCGCAGGGATGTATATTGAATAGTTAAGTAACTTCGTGCGGGGGGCATAGGGGAGGTAGGCTCGGGGAGTGTGTTTTGTGCCTACAGGCATTTGAATTTAGGATTGGGTGTGTTGGTACATTATTGATTCGAATTTGTGTTGATTTGAATAGAAAAGAATATCTCTTTATTATGTACACCATAAAAAATACAGATACAAATGTTGAAATTTTACAATTTTTATTTTTTTAATTGTATTTTTTATTTCTTTTTTACAGTTGACTTCTTTAGAATACGATTCTGTCATATGTTTTCAAATATTTGACTGTGATAATACTTAGAAATTATATTTTAAGCTTGAATATTAATTTCAATGTCATGATAAATTTGTTTATAGATTTTGTACCCAATTTTGGGAACAAAAGACATCAACGCGAGCAAATATGAATTTAATAAAATATTATTTTACTTACATTTTTTTCTCATTTCAAAGGCATGTCATATCAATATTAGTCCATTTTGGATAATAACTAAGTATATGTTTGCCTCTCAGATGCTAGCCATTAGCGATACTTAGTGCGATTACTAGACCCATACTCTATGTCCATTCTCTTTTAACTTAATCTCTGCCAATAAATTCTAAAACTTATTTAAATGTTGTATCACAAGTTAGAGATACTTATCTTTATATACGGGATTTCCGGCGTCTGTCGACCGTCGGGCCTGTCGCTAATTTCTACAGAACTCTGATTCACGTGCTGTACCGGTCTTTGGCCTGAGGATCCCTAAATTATATTGTTTTGTATGCCTAGGTGACTGAATGGAATTGTCCAACGGAAATTTTATTTGTGTTGGTATTAAATAAGCTTGGGGTAGATTTCTTTACCAAGATCTCTTCATGATTTCTTTTCATTTTTTTTTCTTTTATCAAGGCTTTTCAATCTACTTATCTGCAAGTAAAATAATTTTATGGGCTAACATTAACAATAAGTTTTTTAATAATAATAATGATTTATTTTCTCACCACAAAATATAGGTACATTTTTAAATGATCAAGAGCGAAACATAATAGTTTTAATTATACTGTGGGAGATTGGTGCCTAAGCTATGCGTAAGGCCTGTATTTGAGGACACCAGGTCTCCACCCCTTCAGAAGCAGTTACATTTATTTAGGATTATGCACTCGTAAACAAATGCGGTAAGTTATATAAAATCAGAAAAAAGATAACACTATAGATTATTACTTATTCTAGGGTTAGTATACATATGTGTGTGTGTGTGTGTGTGTGTGAGTGTGTGTGTGTGTGTGTGTGTGTGTGTGTGTGTGTGTGTGTGTGGTGTGAGCGTGGTGTGTTTGATACGCACACACGTGCGTAAAGGTCTGATTGCACAGAAAGGTAATATATATAAATATATCAAGTTACTTGAAAGAAAATAAGTTTTGTTGAAAAATTTTGGTAATGTGGGTATTTTTTTCCTTTTTTATAGACCGATTAGAAATAAATTAATTTCACGTTGATAGCAATTATTCACATCAAAGTATACAAAATTGATTTTCTTAATAAAGTTCCTTTCTAATACAATCATTTCAAAATAGCACTATAATATATTTATAATAATGGTTCATCCATCATAAATGTCTTTTTAGCCTAGTTAATCAATTTCAGTAATTAAAAACGTTCAAAATCAAGTCACAATTTCATATCAGCGACCACCAATGTTGGAAATTAGAGGTATTTTAGACTGATTAAGACTGAGATTAGAATGCAAACGTTCTTAAAAATATGTGAATTGCCCCTCTGTTATGAAAGCAATTAACACTAAAACCTAGTTCTTTACCAAAGATTCTAATAAAATTATTGACAAGAAGTTTCCTTTACTAAACGAAAAAAGAATTTTCTTAATCGGTTCACAATTAACGACAATATCGATGAACATTATTTTTTTTTGTATATATATAGACGAATTGAGAACCTCCTTTTTTAAAAAGTCGGTTAAAAATGCTGTAGGAGTGATTAATCTAAACAGATTATGCGACTCTCATCGTTACATATCGACTTTGAATACCAGACACAACTAAAGAAATGTTTTATTTTTATTTTGTTTATTTAACAGTTCATGTACACACATATAAACAGACAAGAAGATAGGAACAGAAAAATACATACAAAGGTAATGCTTATCCCTAAAGAAATGTCTTCCAGCATACCTGCGATAGGAAAGTAGACAAAGAGATGTAGACACCGTGTATAAGAGTAGAAGAGAAAACAAAATACATAAAAACAAAAAACTGTTCACTAATTTAAATACAAACATACAATAAGAGAATATACTTACATACATACTAAATACATAAAATAATAAATACATAATATGCAACTATACTGTATATCTTACTTATTTATGATATAATTAGCACCTGGGTTCCTATGTTTGTCTTTCATATGAAGTACATAAGAAAAAGTATATCTCTTCGTATCTCTTTGTACCTATATTTCAATATTGTAGTACATGTTGCAGGTTGGGCCAACGGGCCCAACATCATTATTAATGATAATGCACTATCCGTGTCAACCGCCCCACTCAAATTAATAGTGATCCTAATAATTGGATAAAAAAACTATTTTTTATTTTTTTTATTATTATGAAAAAAAAAGAAAAGCTACTGAGAATAATTAAATAAATAAACTCTTTTTCACTTTAGTGCCTATTTGCACTAAAAAGATACATTTTTGTTGCTCTTGGGCACATTAAGGGTATAACAACATTATGCTTGTAGCATTATGCAACCCTGTATTTTGCTTACTTATTCAATATAGTTCTTAAACAATGCAATCTGTGTCAACCGCCCCACTCAAGTTAATAGTGATCTCATTACCTTAGTTGACAGGCAGCCGTGGATCGGTGATCCACATGAATATGCATCCACCGTCACACACAGCTCACGACCACCTGACGCTTTCACCATTTACACCGATTTTTCTCCTTTCTCTAAATAGGCTAAAACGATTGGCTGTTGGAAAGCTGATTGACAATGTGTTATTGTGTAGTTGTAGAAAAAAACTTGGGTACTAAGCGTTAGGCTAAATACAAGTGGCGATAAGTTTTTTTTCATAGTTGTTTGAAAGCATAAATTCGGCAATAAAATTGTAACTACGCAAGCATGTGTGTAGCAAAGTTGCATGCAGTCACCAAAAACTCTTCAAGGAATAAGAAAATTAAAGAAATAAGGTACTTAGAAATAATTAAGTAATTAAAAGGTTAATGATTTGGTGATCTTAATACAAGGAACTTATTATTGGAAGTAAGTCAAATCAAGTGTAAAGTACGAGTTTAAAATAGCGTGTTTAGGTTCTGAGATGATACGCATAGATTAAAAACATGTTTATAGGTAATTCTTTCTTTTATGTGAAATTGTTTTAAACGGATTAAAATACTAGAAGATATAACACAATTGAAAGAATATTTTTGCACTTCAGTGACTCCTACAAAGTAGGTAATTCTTTAAAGAACTGTGATAAATTCCGCCGTCACACATAAGTAGTATTAAAATAATGTGTTGAAGGTTTGCCAATATTATTGTGAACGTAAACAACCGTGTGTGGTCTTGGCTATTTAATATGGTCGCCATCACTCCAGCTGTCCAAAATCGCGACTAAGGGATATAGCTTGTAATGTCGCTAAAAATAGCTATCGAAATCATTTAATTCGCTTACTATGTATAGGAACTACGTTTAAAGATGGTTGTAGTAATATAATAGTACGTTGCAGGCACCATTTTATGTGAATGCTTGGTATATAAAACTAAGCTGAATATCTGATGGATGTGTATTTTTAAATTTCATCTTACTGTAGAAATGATACTTCGTAAATACTTCATTGCTAAAAAACATGAACATTTTTTATGGTAACTGGACTGTGGTGGGTAGATAACTCATTATTACACATACAATCTAAGAAGGATGCAAAAAAGGCATTATGGAAGTCCAGCAGTCCATTAACAACTTTCTACAGAACTATTTATATCCCAAAATACAACATAAGATACCTATAAATCTTCGAAAGCACCTACTTTCGAAGATTCGTAGGTATCTTATGTTTTATTTTGGATTTAAAAGCAAAGTCAGACTAAACTTTCAAAGGAAATAATGTAGATGTGTTTAATACTAGAAATTAAAGACGGTTTGTCGTCTTTAATTTCAGACGAAAAAGAAAACTCAAAAGCAGCTGGAATCTTGGAAAGATACACAAACAACCAAGACTAAAGCCAAGACTAAAGTTTCAAAGAAAACAATGCAGATGTGTCTAATGCTAGAAATTGCTAAGACGTCAAACATTCAGATGAAGAAGAAAACTCAACATCCACTTAAAATTCCCCGCACAAAGATCGTGAAGGTAGGTAAATAAGGCTGACTCACACCGAGCAGCATTACCACCTTAAATATGTTAACACGATCTTAATCCAGACGATTTACTAGTCAATTATACAGCATCAAACGGCTTTGTGATCCAAATCGGCTGCTTAGTATTACGGTTAGGTTCTGTCGTGTGTTCAATCTACAAGTTTAGTTTGTTAGTTGAACGTTTGATTTGGATCGGCGCGGTCTATTCTGAGAAACGTGTCATGGAATCATAGTTTAAACAATGAGTGGGACATAGAGTATGTCTGGTTGTTAGAGGGAGAGGGGTAGCGTAGGTATAAAGGGTTATTTCGATTGTCAAGAACTTTAAGTTAGAAGCAGATACACAAGAAATTAGTTGCAACTGGCTCACTGGAACATAATTAGACAAGATTAGAATTAAAAAAAAATACTAGATGCCCCGAATTATTATGGGATCTATAGTGTTGATATAATAAGACATACATACTTATATTATGCTCATTTTTAACTCACTCACAATTATTATAATTCACAATTGCACAGGCATAATTTTAAGACTAGAAATAGGAACAAATTAGATACGAGTATACCACGTTTCAGATTGTCTAAAGTGCACACTTATTTTATGGGGAACTGTGTAAAATGTTATAATAAAATACGTGGGAAATCTTCATGGACGCTCAGACTGCCTCATTGATGAGCCAGATTGACTTTGGTCCTGCTCCACATCTACTTGGTCTGCCTAGATAACATTTTAATATTTGGAAGAGTCCCCTTTTTCTTTTTGTGACCTTACGAACTTAATGTTTATTTTTATTTAATCAAGTTTTAATGAATACTCCAATAATAATAAAAGATTTTCTTTCTTCTTGGCAGCAAAATTCTATTCATCTCTCAAATACAATGCAAACTATCATGATTCCTTAAGTTTTGAGTTGAGCTGCATGATAACTGACAAATGCACTGACTGGACAGGTCCACTCAAATCTGTGTGGTTTTTTCCTCAAAAGACCATTTCGGACACCAACCTACATGGTCCTTAAATGATCTGACCAAGATTATGTCCACATATACACATTGACATTGATGAATTTTATTTATGTAATGACATGAATATTTCCTCTGTGTGTGTGTTTATATTATTTTAATTATTGTAAATGTGAAGACTATGTGGGTCTATGTTTAATTTTGTTTTATTCTCAGTTAGTTTTTAACATGGTCTGGCAGTTTGAGTATTTTTTTGCGGCCTAGCCAAATGTCCTTTCTTTGGTATTGTTCGTTGAATCGTTGGGCTCCTTTAGTTCTGAGTTGAGCTGCACAACTACTGACAAATGCGTGCACTGACTGGACAGGTCCACTCAATATGTGTGGTTCTTTCATCAAAAGACCGTTTCAGACACCAGTCGACATGGTCTTCACATGATCTGACCAAGATTATGTCTGGACTTTAAAAGAGACTGTGACCTCTGAGTTTGTTTCGGCTTGTAGTGTAGTCAGATAGGAAACGCCGACCTCATCTAGTTTTAAAAAATATGTTTGATGTGTAAAAGTGTTTGTAAAAACCAACTTACAGAAATAAAATCATTTATCATTTATCATTTTATCATCATCATCATTGCAAACTATAGTTTTGTGTAATTTAGAAGCATTTTATCAATTTTGTAAATGTGAGTACCATGGAGCCGTTTATGATGGTATTATGATGTATGTTTACTGGAAAGAGCATGTTAGTAGAGACTATGCCATACTCACATAAATGTCTCACTGATGGTGGCGCATGTGTTGGATCAGGTCTCGGTCCTCTACAAAATGGTTGAGCTGGATGCTGTTGATCCACGCATCATGTTCGTGAACGAGCGCCGTCCGTCGCGTCGGCCAGGGCTTATTTATAATCTTATATTTTTAATTGTTTCTTTATTTAATTTTTTACATAGTTCTCGCATATAGAAGCAACAAGAATAATGTACCCAGGATTTTGTAATACTTGTAATGCCCGTTCTTCTCTATAGAGAAGTGTAAAAGTGTTTGTACAAACCTACTTACAGAAAAAAAAATCATTTCATTTCATTTCATTTAGAGATTCATGTTTTGGAATGGGCAACTAGCTTCAACTTTCTGACTAACTAACCGACTCTTCGACAATTCAAAAGTGCATGTAAATGGTTTAATTGTAATACATGCTTTGTGTTTGAATTATATACTACTATCCTAGTCATTCGAAGATTGACATCAATAATGTCAAATACCAAAAAGTTACATCAAAATGCTGCTGCAGTTGCTTTAGGAACTGACGTGAGAATGATAATAAAATCAATTGGTGTTTTTAATACTATGCTATGCTATTTGCTGACTTAATAAGAAGGACCGTAAGTGTTTTCAAATAAACCGTCAAAGGAGAGTTTAGCAGTGCATCTTACGGGCTTATTAAATGTTGGACCTTTCGCTGAAACCTTATAGAACTTATCAGAAAAATCTAACAATTTTAAATGAAATATATCAAGTCAAAATATATCCTCCTTAAATTGCCTCACAGAGGCAACCACCTCAAACCCACTAAACCAACACCTCACTCAACATACAACTAAATGATCTATAATTGTATTATGGATCATCTGTACGATGCGCGTGGGCGCCATTGGGACGTGAGCGCGCATTCGTATCGATTGTAATCGATTCCTATCGTGAAATTAGTATAGTGTCGCTCTATGACGCAATTTAATGGTCTGCTTTTAGATGTGGTTTAAAAGTGCTTGTAATTAACTGTTTTTAAATAATTATTGTTGTTAATTTTGCGGTTAAGTGTTGTCCAAACTAAATCTTCCTCATGAACATACCTCATGAGTATTTGATTATGTTTGAAAAACATTCAGGTTTAATATCCGGTTGTCGTGATGCTCGCCGTGGGTTATCCTGTGGCCTTGCCACTCATGCAAAAGGAATTGTTGCAATCCTTACCAGGTTTATTTTGGACATCACTGACCTCGGTGAAGGTAAACATCGTGAGGTAACCTGGACTTATAGCTAATAAAATTACTCATAACATCACTTGTTTCCCCGAAGGGTTAGGTCTCTGCTTAGGACCAGGCCCCGGGTCAACGGCGCGTTGTATTCCACGCACGCCTCAAAGAGATGTCGTCAGCACACGTGTAGCAGTCTACTAGGGCCGATGCCTGCCGGGGTCGCAGGAAGGTACTAAAGGGTTACCGATTCCCCTAGCAACACAGGTAATGGAAGGAATACGGGTGGGTTTTAGTCAGTAAGAGTCTGACACACCCGCTCCACCCAGAGCGGAAGAAGTTATTTGATGATTTCCCATATTAGGTACACCCACATATTTCGCCAGTTATGTTTAAGTCGTACAGCTAATATAAGTCTGAAATAGCCAATCCGGCTTGAGCAAACGTGGTGATCAATGCTCATACCTTCTGAATATAAGAAGAGGCCTTTGCCTTGGAGTGGGACCATGAGCACGTATTATATGTTTTGTCCACGTGCGACTAATTAGTGTTCCCTGTATAAACGTACAGGGTGTTGTACAACAGTGATGCTGTTGGTATAGTACATGGTTGTGGAATATGCAATGTTGGATTTGTTGTGGAGGACTTTATTAAGGGTCAGGTAATCGCCGTTGACCTTGGCCATACAAATGTGCGTCGCACTTTTGCAGCCGCGCCGATGTGCCGTTCGTTTTCATAGGGAATATTTTATTTTTAGTAACGATAATATGAATATTTGAAAAAAAAAAACACAGATAGAATTATAGATAAAATATAAAATAAATATCTTATATAGTTTGAAAGTAATATCGTTTTTTTTATGATTTAGGTAGACATTACTTCCTGAATTTATTTCATAACGTATATAGCTACAATACTTAAATATTCACATATAGAATTGATGTGTATGCGTTCTAGTTTAACATACATTTTTGCATAACTTACTTGCATTATATGAAGGCGTAATAACAGATTTATAAATCTCTAAAATCATATACATGCGCCTTAAGTGCTCCACAACAAATCCAGCATTGCGTAAAAGAAAGCTAACTACGGTATTCCATAATTAGCTTTGTTTTATTATGGGGGCGCTTATGTAGTAAGTTGAAGTATTTTATTATGTTCTAAGGTTAAATATCCATATTCTCAAAGCAGAAGACCATATGACGTTAGACTTTAGACCATATTGCTTTTTATATTTCTGAAATAAGATTCCTAAGATTGATAAGTAAAAAAGAGTTGCCTCATCTTGTTTGCAATCATTCACCGATAATAAGATAAGCAATGAGGATAATTATTTATTTCAAAGTGTTAAAGAGATAGTGATCGGACCTCTTGTCTTCACCAACCCAAGACCATATCCGGAATCCAATAAGCTCTAATCTTAAACATAAACAAAACACGTCTAAAATTCTATTTACACATCACAATCAAAGTTGACCACTCGAAAGAGGTCACAACATTCAATCGTGATCATAAACGCGAAATTCGTGACGGCCTGTGTGCTAGAGGTCGCACTAAATGTTATCACTCGGATAAATTAAGAATCGATTCCATGACGGTATCGATTTATTTATTGAATGAAAATCGTTACGATGATCTAATTTTACGGCAGGCGTGACGAATGCTGGCTGTAGAGTTCGGGGGGTTAGACGTGGCTTTTGCTGGTCCTGTTCATTCTTTTTCAAAAATTACTTAGTGTCAAACTTATTAATTCAGCCGCTGCTCCTAGCCAATACAGCTAAGACATTTTTCAAATTGACTGGAGTTAACAAAATTGTTAGCTTTAGCATATTAGTAAAAATGCTTGTCCTTATAACGTCTTATGTAATTATCACATAAATGTACATCCTTTGCTTAATGTATAATCATAATTGTTTCTTTCTCGCTCTTCTTGTAGGCAAGGAATACTGTGGCGGCATCTACATCGCCACATGCGAACTACGCATTACACTGACGTCACGCAAAATCCTGCATCGCGCAAGCAGAGTTTACCGCGCAACTAGCATATGTACAACATCCCGACATCAACCGTCGAGCAGTTGCCCATCAGACACGACACCCGTCTGGTCGGAGGATCCGCCCTTTTCTATGGAGGATGAGTCAACTTTACACCGTTACTCATGCCTCTATAATACCATCAGACGATGTAGACAAATGGGCAACTTGTTCAAAGACGTCAAGGAAATCAATCTACCCCATTTGCCTTCTTCTTTTTTTTGGTAACTCTGTGGAATCCTCATGGATGTCCCGCCCTGGGGTGGACGGAGAGTTCTGTCAGACTATAACCACCCCGCGTTCCTTCGCACACTTGCACCGGGGGCTACAGAGGCATTTAAGCACTCTTCAACGCAGTCCTGCGACTTCTATGTAAGAGAACATTACGCTGCCTCCTTGACCCTATTTACCTAGTCCAACATCCGAACACCATTGTCATCATCATCATTTTATCCAGGAATCACCCACTGCTGGGTATAGGCCTCCCCTTTCCCCTGCCATACTCCCCGGTACCGAATGTCCCTGATCCGAGTGTTTCCCGTGACATTAATGATTCACCCTCACGACGTCACTACACCCCATAATTATATCTCTTCATCGTATCCGGTGACAGCGACCCAGACTGATTTTCTTTCCTATCATGAGGTCTCATTACACCACATCTACCGCCTTCCTAACTCTATGTTCCCACAAAAGGAAGCTCAACATATAGGTCATAGGAACAGCACGACCGCCACTTAAATCATTAGATATTATAATTATTATGAACGTCAGATTATTTCCTTGACTGTTCGAACTCATCGTTTCGCATACATCAACGTGCGATTAATGCCAGAGCAAGGTGATTCCGAATTAATGTTGTGTTCATAAATTTTTGATTTAGTACTGTTATTAAATGCTTAAATGAATGAATAAAATAATGTTGTGTTTGTATATGAATTCAATTCCTAACATGTCCGGGTTTTCTTCCCAATCTTAGCATAGGCAACCACAGTTTTTCACTAAGATGATCTTGCAAGACATTTTGAAGAAAAAAATAAATTATTAAAAAAAACAAAAAATCCGGCTGAAAAAACACATAACTGAAAAGGCAAAAACAAGCATTATAATCTATAGAATTTTGGTATCGCGAGAGCAGTGGTGGCCTAGTGGTAACGCTCGCGACTTACGAGTTGTAGATCATAGGTTCGAACCCGGACAGGCGCTTTACTTTGTGTAAATTATTTCATCACCACTGCTCTCAAAACGGTGAAGGAAAACATCGTGAGGAAGCCGGCATGTCGTAGAATCACAAATTCGAAGACATGTGACATCTGCCAACCTGCACTGGGCCCGCGTAGTGGATTACGGCCCACTCCCTCTCACAGAGAGGAGGCCTGTGTCCCAGCAGTGGGAACATTATAGGCTGATTATGTATGTATGTATGTAGGCGAAGACAATCAAAAGTTATACCATATTTCAGGTTATTCGTTTGTCCCCCGCCTGCAAGACCAAAATTATATAGATTATAAGGCTTGTTTTTCCCTTTTCAGTTATGTGTTTTTGCAGTCGGGTTTTTTGTTTTTTTTAATAATTTATATTATTTCAGACTTTTAGTTTTATTAATATATATATTTAAAAAATACTCATTACTAGCTTTTATTTGATAATAATATTGTTGCAATTTATTTACTAAAACATTCCCCTCCTTTTTTTGTATTTGCTGATGTAATTTATAAATATTGTATAACCTATGTCACTCCCACAATTAAGACGAATCTAAGGGCACCTCATATGTTAAAATCCATCAAGCCGTTTAGGCTACAGAGCGTGCCAAAGAAATAGACATACATACGTACATACATACTCTCGAAAAACCTCCTTCTGGGGCAGTCGGGTCAAAATCAACTACATTTAACGTGTTGTTACTATGAAATCATTCCTTATATTATTATTATTATATATAAAAACTACATTTTGTAGACACATTAAGAGGATGACGTTCGATTGTGAACTAAGTAATGATATCCGTAAAATAAGTTTATTTAGTGATATTCATAGTCAATGGAGTATCATAATATTCTGCTATTAATCTACAATAGACCCTTATGAACCATTTATTATATTATAGAAACAAAGAAACATGTCAAGATAAAATCACTGTCTCACAAATAAATCATCGAATATTACGCCAAAGTGTTGCACGAATAGAAATTAAACTGCCATAGTTGTCCGTCGCCGTGAAGATGGGTATCCAGACGATAAAATTATTAATTTAAGTGATGTTATGGGTTCTGTTATAAAATAAATAATAAGTTCGTGTCTGTTCTCAAGAATTTATTGAATTATAACTTTGCGCGATCTTATTTTGTTTGTAGGAGGATTGAGAAGTTTTGATCTTTGTACACTTGTGTTGAGCTCACTGCTCAACACAAGTTTAATAATTGATAACTTACTATTTGGTTAAACAGTTATTTTTTGTTGGTACACTTGTGTTGAGCTTACTGCTCAACACAAGTTTAATAATTGTTAACTTACTATTTGGTTAGACAGTTAATTTTTGTTTGTACACTTGTGTTGAGCTCACTGCTCAACACAAGTTTAATATTTGTTAACTTACTATTTGGTCAGACAATTATTTTTCGTTAAGGCATTATTTGTTGTTACTTGAATTTCATTTCCATCGTTATGAGGTAGTTTTTCAGCAAGTGTCTGAAATAGTAGCTTGAATTTTCTTAATTTTAACTATCATATTTTATTTGAAATAAAAACCCTAACGTTTAAGAATACGTCAAAGCACACATTTATTTGCGTTGTAACAATAAAACTGTTTCTTCAAGCATTTTTAATTTCTGTTTTACTCATACTTAAGTAAATTGTATGACCGTGTTTATAAATATATTCAATATTTTTAAAGTATCAATACTTATCTAGCGTTGTATAGGGCAGTATAGCGGAAGAGTCGGCCAATCGCAGCTTTGGTAGTAAAAAATAGGAATATAATAAATCAATTTGGAGGTTATGTCCGACGAGTGGCGCGCGCCGGTTCACGACTGACGAGTAAGGTGTCGATCATAGTGATAAAATGTAGAAAAAATAAGGAAAAAAGGAAGTATATTAATAACATAATAATAGTTTTTGCACTGTGGATGTTATAAGATTTGAATCATTTTGAAAGGAGAAGTAAATATTATTAGCATCCCCTCCAAACATTATCATGGTTTTATATTGAGCCCATCTCCTTCTTGAGAGAACATTTTGATACCAGTAAGTTAGGATCCAATATAGGCATACAGAGGTATCATGTTATCGTTTAATTTCTCATCCTTAGTAGCACTCTCTAGTACATTATAGTAAAGTGAACTGGTCTCTCTGTTCAAAGCTTTACCTCTCAGCTTTGTCGTGGCTATCCGTCGTGTATCAATCCATTTACCGGTGCTTATTATTTATTTACAAGATCATTAACATATTATTTATTGTTGAGTTAAAGGTCGCTGAGGGCACGACGCCCTCCATCGAGATGTTAAGTGAAAGTTTTTGAAAAACGTTGTGTTTTACGGCAGTAGTATTGGTTGTCAATAATATATTTATCGTGCTGGTATGTAATTAGTAGTATGACATGTTTTATACAAATTATTTTTAAAAAAGTATGTCATCAAACAAAATCAGTTAATAATGTGCTGTCCGAAGGGATAACACACGATTGACTAATCGTGTTTTATCTGTTCCATCCCTCCCCGTCCATCCCTTAAAAGCAGAAAAAGAAATGGTTTTAAATAGACAAGTCATCAAGAACACGGTCTCTATCCTCAACAAAGGAAAGGGAATGACAATTACATAATAATAACACCCTTCATTCAATAAGGACAATAAACTTCTGAGCTTGTTACCGCAATACTGAAATACTGATGGATCCAATTGAGCATTGTCTGAGCAATTTATCTCTGCGCTATAATAGGACTTTTAAATGTCGGGCCTAGAAATAATTAATTGTTCCAGATCAGATTTGAGCATGTGAGATCATAGTGTAAACCCAAAATTCTTTAGACAATAATAAACGATCTATAATTTCCTTAAAGCTCTAAAACAACCCAAATACAGTCCATTCTCCGAAAGCCCAGTGACATCACGCCCTAATCTCCGGAAATAACAAGCCATCATTAATTGCTCCCACACTTGACGAGCACAAACAAGCGATAACTCTTTGAGCCCACAATCGTATCGAGTGGTCTTAAGATATCTTAAGCCGTCTTAAGACATCTCGAGACCGTTTTAAGAAGATCTTAAGACTATTTTTCGGAAATGAAGCGTGCAGTCCAGTTGGTTGAGAGCACTTGATGATACGTTGGTCAAATAGAATGTGGTATGGTCGTGGGTCAATATGGTTTTGAATTCTGCCGTGCATCGTAGAACGGTTGGATGCGGTAGTGTTGAAAAACAGACAAAAATACTGATTACAAGAGTTATACTATTCGCTGTTTAATTCTGATGGTTAATTGGAATTTAACCAACAAGAATGAATGGAAAATCATTCTAAAGTAGAGTTCCTTTTTTTTTTTGGGTGGGAAATCATCAAATAACTCAAATAATCCTATGTAATAGGGGGCGAGCCTATTGCCATCAACCGGTCACAATTACAGACTCCGAGGTGCTACTGAAAAAATCCAGATGAAAAACCCCAATAACACTTTGCCCGACCCGGAAATCGAACCCAGGACCTCATGCTCAGCTGTAGCGCTTGCGACCACTTTTTTTTGGGTGGGAAATTATCAAATAACTTCGCCCGCTCTGGGCGGAGCGGGAGGATGTGTCGTCTGACACACCCTCCCGGTTCTGACTCTTACTGACTAAAACCCACCCGTATTCCTTCCGTTGCCTGTGTTGCCAGGGGCCTCGGTAACACTTTAGTACCTTCCCGCGACCCCGGCGGCATCGGCCCTAGTGGACGCCTACACTTGTGCTGACAACATTTCCTTGAGGCACGCGTGGAATACAACGCGCCGTCGAAAAGTAGAGTTCCTAAAACATTGTTTGAATTTTTGGTACCTATACTTATAAAAAGTATTTATGTAATGAATTAATTTTGAGAGTAGAGTTTGTCTATTTGAGCTTAAAATAAGAAGGCCTATGTTTGATTACCATGAAAAAGGCGGCAAATAATATCCGCCTTTTTTCATAACTGTCAGTAACGAACCTCGAACCTCATGCACGATTTATTTTCCTGAAAACTTCACCAAAAATATATTATACAAGGTATAATCAGGGGTAGATTCATCACAAAGTAATTATCTTCACATTCTTATTATACAGCATTTCTTTAATATCATTATATCGCATCCAAATATTCGACCATTACCCAAATAAATTCGTCACATGCGCGTGGGCGCGTTGTTATCATAGAAAGCAGATTCAAGTGTACCGTGTAATACCGGAATTCTAACAATAAACATGGAATTACGTTCGCTTAGTCTGTCTGTTTGTCGACCAAGTTTATTTAGTCCAAGATCATTATTTGACAGGTGTATATTTGGCTTGATTTCTAATAGGCTGGGAATTCGATTGAAACTAGATAATGGGTGAAGTGGTTCGATTATTTTTCTTTCATAGCAATAATAAAAGTAAGTTATGAAGCATGGTATGGTACACTCCACACCTTTAGACTAGATTTGTTGACCATTTTGTATTTTGTTAAGTACCTGATACTTGTTGGCAGGTCTACACTGTCCTCCCATACTAACACTGTAATTTGAAAACATTGTAAAAGGCAATTATTTTTAAAAGAGTAACCGTGGAGTTTCTTACCGGCTCTACCCCATTAAACGACAAATTGGTACTGTGTACCTAGCTTCTGACGTTTCATAAGTGTCCGTGTAGGTTTATGTGAAATAAAATATTTTGATTGACTGTTGTAGCCGATAGTCTTCACAATAATTTTGCAGCTAACTCTACATTACTCAGTGATTTTTTTTATTTTGATGCGAAAGTAAAGTTGTAATACGAAAGTAAACTTAAGGAAACTTGCAGTCTTTATATTAGCTGAGTTTTTTATTTACTCACCATACCAAGAACATATTACTGTCATTATTCCAATGGCTAGTTAAAGTTTGTATTAATGTTCAAAGAATTATTCTATGTTATTAATATTAATTAACATTTTGCATTTCTTAGAATTTTTACCTACTAATCGTAATCTTCACGATCTCCAAGTAGTTACAAATGGTATCCCCACATGACGTATGATTGATAGGTTATGTTCTGTCCCAAATTTTCTCTACGACCTTGGTATGTCCTTGCATTAATTACAACAAAAACATCAGAAGCACTGAACGATTGATACTATTTCTTTTTTAACTTACGTAGGTACTTGCCTGTTGTATACTTACCCGTTGTGTGGAAATCGGTTGTCATGATGGGCTCATGATGCTGAGGAATGAGAAAAATATCGGGAGGAAAGTTTTGAGTATGAATGTGGATGGCTATAAGAGTAGGGTAAGACCAAAGAAACGATGGATGGACTGTGTGAAAGATATATTGCTAGAAAGGGGTAACTACCGAGGTGACAACTATGTAGGAATGGAAGAAAAAGACAAGTTGTGCCGACCACAAATACATACGTACTGCTATATTTTATGGAATCTTACGGTCAATTTCCAGATCAAAAATATCAGATAAGAATGATGATACTTGCTGGCTGATCTATAATGTCACCAAACATAAGCTAACCTTGTGTAAACCACGCCAACAAAAGATCAGCTCGACCCAGAATTTTCCCACCCCACTTCTCGACAAACGACAGCTATGAAAACATAATTTTCTCCACACTCCTACTTCCTAACCACTTAACAATCTCACACAAATACGCTTATAATATTCACATACATCAATATCCCACAATAATAAGTTTGCACCATAAATCGCACCGTAGGTCGAGGTCACGAGGCACAATTAATAAATTAAGGTGCGCGGTTTAGTCCGCTAACACAGGAATATTCATAGCTGGCATAATGTATGATAAATGTAGCGAGAAATATGCATAGTCACAGACTTGAATAGTGGCCACAATGGCAGAGTGGTGCCTTAAGCGCGGGTTGACTACCATCCAGCAGTATGGGGTACTTGTGTCGTTGCGTTTCTATGTAAGACATTTTATGATGTTCTGATTACAGGATTTTTCAGTAATTCTAGAGTCAGCATTTTATAACTGTCTTTGTGCGACTTAGTGCGATATTTAAAGAATTGAATTGAATCACACTTTCGATCGATTTTATGGGGGCTATGAACAAATTTGTACATTCTATAAGACTATGGTTTATTCTAGAGAATATAATTAATATACTTCGTTATCTGAGGACACGCCTACTCCCACCCTTTGAAGTCTATAACCATAGAGTTATACCTCAGTTTCCTAAAAACGGTAAAACATTTGTCTTTTAAAATTTTCAATAAATGGAACTCTCCACGGGCGTCGCCAGCCGATGAACCAGGGGAGGGCAAGTTGACATATAGAGAATGGGAAAACTATGAATTGTACACGTTGTGCACGGTAGAGCGATCAAAATTTTCAACGTTTTTCCCGTTTCCAGAAAGTTGTTTGCCCCTTTTAGGACATCAACAACGGTTAGATTGATATACAATTGCTGCTAAATTTCGATTTAATTTGTTATGTTCGGTAAATCATAAAATTGGACGAATTCAAGTGAACGGGTGCTTTGGTTGTTTTGCATTTGGGTACTTTTTTATCTCTAGAGGGGGGGGCAGCTGCCCCTCCCTGCCTCCCCTTGGCGACGCCCTTGGAACTCTCCAATCCAAAAATGGCAAGCTACTTGTCATCGACATTCATCCCTTCTACAAGTTCAACTACATCAGTATATCATCTCCCAGCTGCGCACCTACACCCAAGCTCGCGATGCGCCCAACGGCGGTCACTACACACTCATCGGGCCCATTGTCTAACATTTTTATAAGCGGCCGAACAATGAGAGATCATTCGACGAAGGCTTAGATACGCAGATACCTGGCCACAGCATCCCGTGGCCAGTTCGATGTCCGAGTAGAGTATTTAGCTTTCTAGCTTCCGGAATGGGATCAGTAGGGTTCGAATGCTTATTGGTGAATTAATGCGGGAGGGTGTGTGATTGGTGGAATTCGTCTTTTGTTTCAGGTATCTGTGTTTGCGTGTAACGGTGGTGGCCGGAGATGAGAGCTTGGGAGCTTCTCACATAATCTTACTTAGGTAGGTACACATACCATAACACCTGTACATATACACCTGTATTCCTGTACCTGTATAACTTTACGCCTATATTCCTGTATTGTGTTGAGGTAGGAATAATTAATTAATAATTTGTATGAACATAATATAATAGAGTAGGAGCCTGTATTTTATTACTCTCTTTCTGTATAACATCTACTAATTTCCATACTTCAAGTAAATTTCTATTTTGGAAGCTGTCATGGGTGCGTCTTTTTTGGTGTTCCTCAACTTAAATTTCTTTTTAACCGACTTCAAAAAGGAGGTTTCTCAATTCGACCGTATATACATATACTATATATATATTCGTTTTAACGTGTGTTCGCCGATTTCTCCGTCAATAGTGTACCGATTTTAAAAATTATTTTTTTGATTCAAAGGGTATGCTCCCGAGGTGGTCCCATTGTTACCAAGTCATAATCTGATGAGGAGATCCCATGGAAAACGAGGGAAATCCTCAAATTTTAAAGGCATAGCGATTTAGGTATTTTTTATAGTAACTAGTGCCAAATGGTGCTTTCCGAGAGCAAATGGCTCTCGGAAAACACCATTTGGTGGAGAGGAATTGATGATGAAGACCATAGATGGCTAACGGAACTACTTAATGAGATGTATTTAACGAGTTGCGATTAGGTACTTTAATATGGTTGCTAAGCAATTTTTGCTCATCACAATGCTTATGGTGAAGGGGAGCTGATGGTGACTTAACAATCAGCTGCAGTTCTCCTGGTTCTTACCAGGAGACCTCCTCAACAATTAACGTCCCTGCATCAAGAAAAGCAATATTCTGTAAAACGTGATGAGCAGTTGACATTAGGCTAATGTAACTTAGATAAATTACAAACTGACCCGCTAAAAAGTGAAAAGTAAAAAACTAAAAAACAAAACTGACTTCCTAAAAAACACTACAAAGTGAAAAATAATTTTATTTTCGGAAGTCGGTGGCAAACGCTGGGTTTAAATTTAGGAAAAAGAAAATAACTTTTTGTTATCGCTATTATAACTGCGCTTGCAAGACTCCAAACGACTAACTTATTATAATTATTTTATTATTATTATACAAAGAGTGTTATAATACCTGAAAATCATGTTATAACTATGTAGAGTAGTTTGAGATTTGATGCAGAATATAATATTTTGAATACAACTGACACTCCTTCATACTACTTGAAAGCAGTGGTGGCCCAGTGGTAACGGCTACGACTTACGAGTTGTAGTTCGTAGGTTCGAACACAGGCAGGCGCTTTACTTTGTGTAAATTATTTCATCACCACTGCTCTCAAAACGGTGAAGGAAAACATCGTGAGGAAACCGGCATGTCCTAGAACCAAAAATTCGAAGACATGTGATGTCTACCAACCCGCACCGGCCCACGTGGTGGACGCCCACTCCCTCGTACAGAGAGGAGGCTCAGCAGTGGGAACATTATGGGCTGATTATGCATACTACTTATAAGATATACTCCAAAAGTCATATGCTTTATCCCATTTCAGCAGTAAAGTGTATACGGAAACGAATCCCTTCCCATTCCATGGCCCCAAGGCACGTATGACGTAAACCGTGGTATTTCGAGCTCAGCAGAATATATTCAATGCTAACCATATTGTCGGTCGTTGCGTACTACATAAAACTGTTATGAGCGTTCGTTTAACTTTTACACTCTGTTTTAGTGCTCGCGAGTTGAGGGAAAGTTAGTGTTGACGGGACGAGAGCGTGACGATTTGTATTGTTAGATAGGAGTGGTCTATTAGAGGAAAATGTCGTGGCGAAAATTCAATTGAAGATGAATGTCGATGGCTATAAGAGTAGGGGAAGATGACGTAGTGCAGGATGATATGCCTAGAAAGGGGTGACTACTGAGATGACAATTAATTGAGAAGTATGGAAGAAAAAAATCATAATAAAAAAAATTAAAAACCGACTCCTCTGCCGTAAAACGAACTAAAAGGTAAGTAAATTTAAGAGATACAGGACTGCAATGATAATTTTATTCATCTTTTTAGCCAAAATGAGTGACCTTCCACTTTGTATAAACAGATTAACTAATTTTACTTTTTAGTTCATTTTTGGCAGGGCAGTCGTGTTTTTAAATTATTTATTTTATTTTATACATATGAGTGACAAGTTTTATATTTAAACATGTTATGCAAAGTGGTGGTGTTTTTATTTCAAGCACTAAAGGTGATTTTATACTATCACGCGAGGCGAGGCGTTGATGGCGTGGGGACGAAATCTTTGTTTTACATGTGCATACATTTTATAGTTTTGGCATATGCTCATCAAGGCCTTAAATTTGATACCCACATTGTAATACTAGAAGATAGTTCTTTTTCACTTTTGAAAGTGCCATATTTTTTTATAGTTTTATAGCCAATATATACAGCTTATGTCACTTGGGATGATTTAAGGATTCTAAACCCCATACATTCAACTATGTTCAGGCATTTAAAAGTTATAGTTGTACAAAGAAATGGATACACACATACATGAACCTTAAACACATTACACTCCTTTTTGGGTAGGCGAGACATGTTGCGCCGACTCCAAATAAATTAGGTAAAAAAAAAAACAAATAAATTGGGAAATCTTGCCCTTATAGAGAATGATTTTGAGATATACATAAATGACACATTTTTTGATTGGGTAGTAGATCATTCGTGGTTTAAAATTGTTATGGCTTTTACTTCCTCAGCTAACAATGATATGTTGGAGGGGATGGAGCGGTGACATGTTGGCGATTTTTGAGGACTTTAAAGTACTATCAGGAATAATAATAATAATCTCATTTATCGCGGAACACACATAAAAATACACATATTCCATAAAGTTTTACTAACCACGACTTAAAAAACTATGTTAGTAAAACTTAAAAATGAACCCAACAATAACTAATAGCTACGTGGCTCAACACATGTTGGCACGTGCCTCCGTACCCAATGCCTAATAATGGGGCTGTCCACCTTGACATATAATGTTCGTAGGATGCTGTTGGAGCTTCCGCGCAACCTACCTCTCATTGACGCTGCCCTCTTTCTTATTATGCAATGAAAATCATTCACATGGGCTTCCGCGAACATCTGTGAAGCGGCAGAAGCGCGGAAGCCCCATCAACATCCTAAAACCATTATTATACTGAACGACGTTGTAGGCCCTCTGCGCATACTTTACCCACAAGCTGCACCTGTAGAAAGTTTGACAGTAGACCTTAAAAAGATACACCAAATATCGTAAATTAACAAAGTTTTTGCATCTCATGATACTTTAGATGTCGTCGACAGTTTTTAAAAATGTGAAGGCTTTTATCTAAATCTAAGGCTAGTAGGAAAACTGGACAGTTTGTATTAATGTTGCGTTGCGTCAATATTTTTTTACTTCTATTCCAACCGAATCTTTTGATGCCTATATTAAAAATGTATGACATGTGCTTGAATAAAAACCACTTTAGTATTGAATAGGCTTAAATTAACAATTAGCTTCTATCTATAAATGGACGTCACTATGCCTTTCAACCATAGACAAATTTTATTTTTGTTACTTTCACCACAAGCATTTTGTGTTACTAGAATTAAACTGTTCATTACCGAATTGACAGTTATTGAACAGTTCAATTTAACCTAATAGAAGTGGTTACTGAAGTGCAAACAGTAATAACATTATAATGATTATTTCAAGTGTCAAGCATTCACTGTTTGATTGACATTCGGTTAAGTATATTCGGTATTAAAGTGGCTACATAATAATATGTTACTAATTCTGAAAGCTTTAAAAAATATTGAACAATGGGACTCAATTTTACACGACTCAAAGTCTATATGAACTAAACCTTAAATCTGCTTTAGAATTTGAACTCAATAAACTGGATAAAGGCTTTGTCCAGCGGGCTAATACACAATATAGGCTAACAAAAAAAACTGAATAACTGCTTCGAAAAACAGTATTTCAATTCCTGGACAAGTAACTATTCCTCATTCCCCTTATCTCGATATATTTTTGGTCGAAGCAGCATGTCTTTTATGTATTAGTTAGTTTTGAAGACGATCTGTGAAATTGGCCTTAAGTGCACATCTCAGTAGTCGCCCCCTTTCTAGGCATATCATTTTTCACGCAATGCATCCATCGTTCCTCAATAACAAGTAACTATTTACTTTTATAATTCTGTAAAAAGGGTTCATTAAAATAGATTTCAGGGATGACTATACAGGGTGACATTGAAAACATGCGACAAATCGAAATGGAAGATTGTACTCATCATTATGAACAACTTTTACTAAGGGACCAAAGCTACAATCCCAAAAAAAAAACTGCTGTCCCCTACATTTATGTTCGCAATACCTCATCAAAATGTAGGAAAAGCAGATTTTTTTTTTGGGATTACAGCTTTGGTCCCTTAGTAAAAGTTGTTAATAATGATGTATACAATGTCCCATTTCAGTTTGTCGCAAGTTTTCAATTTCAACCTGTATACAGTTACCCAGATAGTGTAATGTAGCAACTTCGATGATTGTCTAATATTTTTAACACAACATCGACTCAAGAAAATATATTTTTGAAGTGAAACCTTGCTTAGGTGCGTTCAGTGAAATTTGGTAGCGGAAAATCTATGGGTTCACGTCACCGACATGCTGTAATAGCGGTATAATTATGTGTCGCTATAAGGGTGACGTGTTGTGCAATGTTATTTTATAGTTTGAAGTTATTCACTTTTGTCGGCAGTCCCCATGAATGCTTATGTTTTTTTACCCGACTGCCTCAGGAGGGTAATGTTTTTCGAGAGTATGTATGTATGTATGTATGTATGTATGTATGTATGTATGTATGTATGTATGTATGTATTTATGTATGTCTATTTCTTTGGCACGCTCTGTAGCCTGAACGGCTTGATGGATTTTAACGTATGAGGTGTCGTTAGATTCGTCTTAATTGTGGGAGTGACATAGGCTATATAATATTTATAAATTGCATCTGCAAATACAAAAAAAAGTAGGGGAAGTTTTTTTTTTTAAATTAATTGCAACAATATTGGTATCAAATAAAAGCTAGTAATGAGTAATTTTCAAATATATATATTAATAAAACTAAAAAGCTTGAAATTAAATAAATTATTAAAAAAACAAAAAACCCGACTGCAAAAACACATAACTGAAAAGGGAAAAACAAGCATTATAATCTATATAATTTTGGTCTTGCAGGCGGGGACAGTCGAATAACCTGAAATATGGTGTAACTTTTGATTGTCCCTCGCCTGCGTTACCAAAATTATATAGATTATAATGCTTGTTTTTCCCTTTTCAGTTGTGTTTTTGCAGTCGGGTTTTTTGTTTTTTATTTTATTATACTTTTGGTCAAATTATGTTCTTATGTCAGAAAAAATTTGGCATAATGTTTAGGTCACTTGCATCTTCAAAACGTGGAGTGTAAAAGTCCTCAAAAAGTCGCGTCGGTCCGGTTTAGATAATATAGGATTATAAAACAGACAGAGGAGCTATTTCGCTAAGTTAATGCTATGAACGACTGCTTTTTAAGCTTTTAATATTTAAGTCGTAATTAGCGGGGTTATGACCAGACTCGGTATCTGGGAGATAGCTTCTTCTTATAGCTAAGTATGGGGAGTATATTTTCATAATAAGTACTTATGCTAGTACTTATTCTTCAGACTGCGTATGAGCAATTTAGTTATAAGTTATATAGTTTAGAGTTAGCAGAAGTCAGGTGGCAATCATAAGTGGCAAGAGTTTGCATTCAGGAAAGTTTCGTGTAAACTATGTGGCTATTGAATTACAAAACTAGGTACCTACATTGAAGCAAGTTTCAAATAAGATTTTCATTAGTGTCCATTATTGAAGAATGTCATAAGTAGGTAATCTTTGTTTTTTACAAGACGTCGTTTTCGCGTCTTGTCTTTCTTTTAAGCTCTAAATATACGTCTCTACTAAGAACAGCATACATCCACAAAAAAACAATTTAGCCATAATTATTTGGATCACAGTACTTTTAGAATCAATTTAAAATCACAATGAAATATGAACATTAAAATTATACAATAACGAAAGCTCACTAGTACCGCAGTACAGTTATAGTGAGTGTCCACTCATTGGCTCGCTGTTCGCGCAATATATCGCGCGTCGCGGGTCACATGCGCGACCTGCGCGCGCGCATCCCAACTCATTAGTATTGCCGGTGTCAGTTCGGAGCATTAAAATGGTGTGTAGTGACGATGGGTTGATATAGCTTTTCTTATAAACTTTTATTGATTTTGTGATCTAGTTTACCTTCCAACTTAAGTATTTTTTTGTAGTTTCTGGTAAAAGATCAAATAAACTACCAACTATGTGGGACAATCAGAAAGTTTTGCGAAAATTAAAAAATATAGATTATAACTTGCCAGTCTCTCATACATAAAAACTTTTTTTCGCAATACTTTCTGAGTGGCCTAGTATAAGAAAGTTACACATTAACATATTTCAAAAAGTGTTTGGTACTTCAGTCCAGGCTGATGACCTTATTGCAATAGATGATCAATCATCATTTTATCAGATAAAGTCTGCATATTATTTTTATTTGAAAACCGTTTTTAACGAAATTAAACCTTAGTGTACCGTAGCATCCTGCCGGGGTCGCGGGAAGGTACTCGTACTTATGGGTCACCGAGGCCCCCGCAACACAGGCAACAGGAAGGAATACGGGTGGGTTTTAGTCAGTAAGAGTCTGACACACCCTCCCGCTCCGCCCAGAGCGGGAGAAGTTATTTGATGATTTCCCACCCTCAAAAAAAAAAAAAAAAAAGTGTACCGTAGCATTAGTCGGTCCAACCAAAATCGACAACCTAATATTTTTTTCGCGTTAGATACGTCGACGACGAAAAATCGATGTTTTTCATCGCTTTCCATCAGGCAAGATCATGGTCAAGCTTCTCTTGACCATGATCTTGCTACTCGGTAATTTAAAAATACGCATTTTGATTCATTTTGTGTAATGTCCTTTTAGCTACTTCTAATTCAAATTAAAATTAATTTATTTGCTAGAATGTAGGTACAAATCAAGAACTTAAGATTATCGTGGCCCAATTACATTCTACCATTACATATGGTGTGCAAATGTCATATTAAAATTTAATTTATTAACAGTTAATTTAACAATGCGATTTAAATGATAAAGTTTCAGGAACATATTTAGAAGAAAAAAACTAATAAAAAAAATACTCAAATAAAAAAAAAAATATTAAAATGTCAAATTACGAATATAAAGCTTACTAAATGCATGATTTGTTTACAATCATAGCTTAAGATAATTCGAGAGCTTTTATAAACACCCATTCTGCATCCAGCGCCATTTTAACCCCAGTAATTGCTACGTTAGCTTTTACTTTAAAACCAGCAGTAAATAAGCTCGCCATTGTATTTATGTGTTATGTAATTTGAACCCGACGAGAGGATGTGTAATACATGAAGCGGGCAAAGTGCGCTATGTAGTGTACACATTGCCCGGGCAATGTTCGAAATGTCGAAATGATCGCTTGCCTTATGGTGGTCCGAGCTTTGCAGTTTGGTTTCATGAATGTTAATTAGATATAAACTGTGTATTTTTATTGTGGATGTTTAGAACGGGTTGGTGGGAAGGAAGCTGTGATTTTTATTGACAGCGTCTGTTGCTAGAGAACAAGATGCTGTAAATAAAAATCTCAGCTACATAGAGAACACAAAGAGTTGTATGAGAAGAATGTTTTGTAGAGAAGAATACGTCAATGGACTTTAACGTAGTAATGTACACGCTGGTTTGTCAGAAACAAATAAATAAACGAGCACCTAAAGATTCCATCACTGAAAGAAGAACTATGCATAAAATTGCAAAACATATAAACTGAGACTGAGCAAGCACAGCAATGTCAAGAACCTCTTAAACGGACAAGGGAACATAATCCGCCTAAAAAGACGGCAAATCCAGAACATGGACCCGAGACTGTGAAAATTTAAGGTTTACGTAGTAATGAAACACATAATGTGAATGATCACAAAAACAATCTCACACGAAGACTCCATCTGATTATGGTTTTTTTTAGGTGGGAAATTATCAAATAACTTCTCCCGCTCTGGCCGGAGCGGGAGGGCGTGTCAGACTCTTACTTACTAAAACCCACCCATGTTCCATCCGTTGCCTGTGCGTTGCCAGAGGCTACGGTATCCCTTTCGGACATGCCCCGGCAGGCATCGGCCCTAGCGGACCCCTACATTTGTGCTGACATCATATTGAGGCGCGCGTGGAACACAACGCGCCGTCGACTCGGGCCTTATCGGACGGCGAGCTACCCATTGCTCATTGTCCGCAAGCCGTGCCTACAGTGGCCGAGAATCTAAAATTATGGATAGAAAGCCGATTGCTGATAAAAGGAGAAAACAAAAAAAAAGTAATGTGGACTATGTATATATAGTACGCATTTTGTCTAGCAATGAGAAATTCCTTATGGTCCTTCAATAAAGTATGCACCAACTTACTGGGTGTTTCTTAAATTAGATTATAGTCATGCCATCTCTTGCAGAACTACCCTAGATTTATAAGATAAAGACCCAATTTCAGCATTGAAATTCCAGGCGCGCGTGGAACACAATGCGCCGTTTACCCGGCGCCGTCATTATCGGATGGCGATCTACCCATTGCTCACCGTCCGCAAGCCCGCGCCTACGGTGGCAGGAAATCCGCCCGGGAATCCCGACGCCCAGGGCGTCTCCTGCGGCGGCAAGGGTCGAGAGGGCGCGAAATTTGCCTTTTCCTCAACCGTACCGCCTCCTCATTCGCGAGCATTACTGCTTTGCAGAAGGACGTGACGGCTGCCCATGCCCTCTCGCTCCGTACCATGGCCTGTACCAAGGCCGGACGCGAGAGATCTCTGCCGCCGATTGCCTCGGCGGACGGCGGTGCTCTGCCCAAGCCGGGCAGATCTCCACCGTATGCTCCACGGTGTCCTACGGGCGATCCACACAGTGTTGACACCCGGGCATTTCATCACGCCTTATCCGACACAGGAACCTCCCGAAGCTGCCGTGTCCGGTGAGGACCTGCGTCAGGCGGAAGGTGAGGCCGCCGTGGCGCCTCTCTAGCCACTGCTCAAAGAGGGGACTTATCGCCGCAATTGTGGCGTTCCCAGCACTGGGTTGCGACAACCGTACTCTCCATGTCGCCAAGCTAGTATACTAAGTAGTTAGTATACTTAAGAATTACTTATGTTAGTAACCAAAGATTCAAATACACACCACAATCATGCTATTATAACTAAAATTAAATAACAGAAGAATAAAGCCGAAATGAATTCAACGAACTTAGTAAAGACGTACAAGATGAGTGAACAAGGTGACGAAATCAAGAAGATACTTTAAAATATCTTTGCATCGATGTCAAAGGGGTTATAAATATTATGCAGAAACTAGTTTCTGCAGTATTTGTCAACTATATTTTTCCCTATTAGGATGTGTCAATGGTGAAGCAACTTGATTGTTGATTCAGATATCAATATTGCCATGTTCACACCTTTTCACGACTCCGTTAATAACATTGGCAAGATAAGTCTAGTTTTATGAATACAAAGACACATGGGTATTCAAAACTTACATAGTAATAGTGATATATTTCCAAAGTTCAATACACGTTACATCAATGAGGTCTCGACCCCTGAATTAGGACATCCTGAATGACAGGGGTCAAGGTTTTTCTTGTTACATGGGTCCGGGCTTAGACTAAATACAATACAATTTACACAACATTTTTACAATTATTTATATAAAATATAAAAATATGCCAAACATTACAGCAAAATAATGATAAAATACGAAAAAAAAATTACAAGAAGGAAAAAAAATGTCAACATTTTTTTTTAAATTAAATTAATAATAGTTCTAAAACATGTTCTGTTTTAGATATTTCATTTCTTATTTTTTTATTTACCCTGTGCCGTCCTACTCCTAGGCAGAAGCCTCCTTTCATTCCTTCCACATATTGATATGCTTTATTATGCTTCTTCCAGCTATTTATTGAGGAAGATGGTATCGAACGCGTTCTGAAATCTTCTCCTCTTCTCTTCTCAGGGTCAGGGAAATTTAATACTAAGCAAATTGACACACTACCAATTGGCCGTGTTATATCTATTTCATACAATTGACAAAGAATGAGAATACGGAAAATTTAAGTTGGTATCCAATTTCCCTGACCCGACATAAGTATACGTTCCATATGTTCAGGTATATCACCTTATTATAGTTAGTATTCACGTATCGTTGCATAAAGCCCATAATTCGTGCCGAACATGACAGGAGGTCAGCCCTACACAGTGCACAGTTAGCCGCCATTTTACGGCATAACTCAATTACTGACAAATTGTAACCATTGTTAGTGATATTTATTAATCTGCACTTTAACTTCTTATATTTTAACGTTAATGGTGTGTTTACAGTTGATTGTATTTAACAAGAATGCTATTATTTTGATGTACCGTAAACTTACGATTTTGTACCTGTGTTATAATTAACTTGTGGCTAAATAATAACAGTTGTACGGGTCAATTGAAGGTAAAGCTACGGTTGGTTCGTGGACTCCTCCGTACCTCAGAAAACACGTTAAGCCGTTGGTCCCAGCTTTTATTTGTACATCATTGACAGTCGTTACGGGTAGTCAGGAGCCTGAAAGTCTGATAATCAGTCTTACCAAGGGGTAACTTATTACCCAGTAACTGTGTTGTGGAGGCCAAATAGGCATTATTTATTATTTGATACAAATAATAAATCAATCAAGGCTAAATTTAAATTCTGTGATTACTTTAACTCACACACTGACCTATTACTTTATTTATTGTTTTAAGGAAAACGTATACTTTTACAATGTTTGTAAATATGTGAGCATCATGTACCTATCACATAATTAATTTATCTGTCATTGCTTTATTTTTCATAATTTTTTTACCAATTTTGGTATAGTCATTTCATTGTAACTGCATCGTCTTCACATATAATTTTAAAATGTTATGTACAATTTAAAATTATATGTGAAGACAAAATTTTATAAAACATTTTAAAAGAGTAACGGTGGAGTTTCTTGCCTCTTCTTCTCCATACGAAACTACCTTTTGGAAGGCGCAACTAGAATCAATTCTATTTTTTTTTGTATATTTTGACGTTCAAAAGTGCCTTTTATGTGCCTATTTGAAATAAATAATTTGACTTTGACTTTGCAGTCGCCCCATTTGCTACATCCGGTTAGATTGTAAGCAGACCCTAACATAGTTGGGAAAAATCTAGGCAGATTGTTATAATATCAACTTTACTCTTTACAGTACAATTCATCAACATTATTAACTTGTCTAATCCTAATAAAATTGAATTCTGGCCATTTTGTCTCCTCTGAGTGTCATCAAGTTAATAACATCCTAAATTTTGTCTTCTTTAATAGCTAAAACAAATATAGATTTTAATAAATTAAGCTTAGTTTTCATTGGTTTGGCTGATACGAAAAGTAAACTGGAAAAAAATGCCAAAGACATAAAGTTTGTTATTGTCTTGTGTATAAAGTTAACATAAAAATAAATAACTAAAAAAACAACATTGAATTTCACCTGTAATTTTCCTACACACCTTGTAGGTACTATCAATTACAACACTAGTGATGTCGCAACTCAATCGAAAACTATTGATACGCAGTTTTCACTAAATTTACATCACAATACGATCAATAGCCGTGTGTTGAGAGCTGAACAAATGTTGTGTGTCCAGTATTGTCTCGTATTTGCTTTATTAGCGTAATGTGAGGTTTGATATTTGAAGTTAAGGTTAAGTAGGCAGGTAAGTTTGTTTAATTATGGACAATGTTCTTAAGAGCGGTTGAGTATTCTTTCGAAAAATTCTGAGAATATATGTAGGTATGAGATTTCGCCGGAAGTGTTTTCCGGCGAAATCTTATACCTACATATATAATAACATCCTCAGCTGGTTAGCCAAAATATAGAAATAATGAACACGAAATGTAAAAGGTAAATATAATATACTGTAAATATATATAATATAATATACTATGTGTATTATGTTTATAGTTTTTAATAAGTATAATAAGACAGATGTGAGTAGAAACGCTGGAAGGGGACGCCCCAGAAAGACATATAGTGACAATTGATATGCAAGTTACAACAAACAGAAATCTAAGATCATTCAAATTTGTATGATATACAAGGAATGATATGATAAGGTAAGAAATAAGATAAGTAACATGATGTGATAAGGCAACGGTGCGGTTTAAAGGAAGATGTAGGGTCAAAAATTGAAAAGAGTAGGTATGCTTAGATGGTTTGGTCATGTTGAGAGGATGAGTGAAAGGCGACTACCAATAGGTATTTACAAGGCAGATGTGAGTCGAAACGCCCCAGAAAGACATATAGTGACTTTATTGGTGATGTTCTTCAAAAAGTTCAGGTGCGTAGTACTCGCAACCGGCGTGCGTGTATGATCAGATTTATGAACGTAAACGAAGCAAAAGGAGTATGTAAGGATGACCTAAACAACTATGAATATTAAATATTAACTGAATGACACAAGAGCTGTTTCAAAATGAAGAAAGTACACGACAACTGTCATTGTGACAAGAATTATATCAAATCGAGGTAAAGTTTAATTTTATTAGTTGTTGAGATCATTTTGAACAGTCGGTTCGTCCCGATATTTTTGACGCTGACTGTACTTAAAGTAAGAAATAAATAATAAAAACCGCTTATTTCGATACTTTTACCACTTTCATTACACCGTTATGTATATAAAGTAAAGGGACGAGGAAAGAAAAAAAAAAAAAAAAATAAATAAAAAAAAAAAAACGTAAATACGAGTAGTAGTAAAAGTAAATAATTACTTGAACAATTAAGTTATTTCTGGAACTTATACGTAGTTAAGTAAACACGCGGAGAAAAAGAAACAAAGTAATTAAAATAATCGCGATGACAAGTAGCCGAAAATAAAAATAATTTCTTTCACTCAAGCGTAACATTTTTTTTTGACATAAATATACAAAAGAACAATTAAACATGACAGTAAGTGATAAAGAAATTAACTTAAATGCACAAAGCACGCACTTTAATTATTTAAATTACGCGTAGAACAATTGATGGTCACTAGACAAAAATGAACAGAAAACCCACCCTTACACTGACAAGATAGGGCTCGTTCAAAAAGCCTCTTCCAACCAAAATGCACCTACACTGTGTTGTAAAGGGCGCATTCTGTGTTTATTTTTGGGGTGGAGAACTTCAAATTAAAACAAAACACAGAAAAATGTTTTTAATTTCCATAAAATTGGCTTTATCATCATCTGCCTAATTTTTTCCCAACTATGTTGGGGTCGGCATCCAGTCTTACCGGATACAGCTGAATACCAGTATTTTACATGGAGCGACTGCCTATCTGACCTCCACAACTCAATTGGCTTTATCTTACAGACAGATTTTTTTTATGGAATTCATGTTTTAATATGATCTCGGGCATGTGGCCGGCGTCGCTGACGCGAAGCCGAAATTTGCTGAAAAATTAACTTTTTTATTGGCTTAATTTACTATACAAATATTTGACATACAGAATTTCACGAAATCTGTCCACCTCGTTCGTATGATTAGAGAATTTTCTCCGCTTCTAAAATAAACACCGGATATTATGACCCAAAGACTACTGTTAAATACATTGCATTGTAATTGTGCATTTGCATTGTGTTTGTGCAGTTGTGCATTTGCATTGTAATTTACAGTATTTTGCACCAATTCGTATATAATCTTTGTTGACCTGCCATATTTCTATGTGTAATCATTCTGCTCTATCCCTGAGACTTTAATATATTATATTTAGTAAGTATTTTTAGTAAGTACTTTTCTACCCATGTTTTTTTAGCCTAGCATGGCAGTTGAGAGTATGGCATGCTCACTCAAATGTCTCGCTCGATGGTGTTGCGTGTGTTGGATTATTCGGTTCCCTTCAAAATGGTTGAGCTGGATGGTGCTGATCCACGCGTCATGTTCGTGAATAGGTGCCGTTAGTTGAGACTGGTCACCTTTTAACTGCTTATCTTTAATCTTATATATATATTTTTTTCTCTATGGCAATGGTGCCGATGTCGACAATTCTGCCAATGTCAATGTGTTGAGAAATCGATAAAAAAAAAAGGTAAATTTATATTTAATATCTTTTTTTGTTTACAGTGCTCTCACCTATAGATGCAACAACAATTATGTACCCTGGATTATGTAATAACTTGATTTAAAAGAGTGTCCAAAGAAACTCCATAGTTTCTTGCTCGTAGAAGATCTCCATAGATATTTACGTTTTGGAATATATATCTGCCTAGCCTTTTCCCAATTGTTGGGGTCGGCTTCCAGTCTAACCGGATGCAGCTGGATACCAGTATTTTACATGGAGTGACTGCCTGTCCGACCTCCACAACTCAGTTACTGGGTAACACGATTCCCCTTGGCAAGACTGATGGTCGGACTTTCAGGCTTCTGACCACCCGTAACGACTGTCAACGAATGACAGCCAGGACCTACACCTACAGCTTAATGTGCTTTCCGAGGCACGGATGGGTTTCTGCATATTATGGATAGTCACTTCAGCAAGCGTTGCATAACCCTGAAGATCGACCCTCTACCTACGTTTTAGAATGGGCAACTAAAATAATAAACTAAATAGCTTCAACTTTGTGATTAACTGACCGACTCTTTGACAATTCAAAAGTGCCTGTAAATAGGCAAAAGGTACACTTGACTACATAAAAGCTGAATAAACTCAAACCATTTACTTCAGTTAAACATAATTGAAGTAAATGCTTTGAGTTTAAGTTTATTCAATTGAAGTAAATGCGTAAATGCCAGTTTTCAGCTTTTTATGTCGTCAAGTGTACCTTTTGCATATGTTTATTTAGTGTGGCAAGTAACACTGTTCATACTTATTAAGTTGTGTCTAAAAGATTTTTATTACCAATTTTTGTCGGCGACGTTTGTCAGAGAAAGTAACATGGATCGAAACAATACAACTTGTTAATTTATTTTAGAGTCAGGGCTGGCAATTTTGCATAATATTTTATTTTTTAATGGTGTAAGAAAATTACAAGTTGCTAAAATTTGACGAACAAAATATATTGTCAATAAAATTGAGTTCAACAAATGAATGTGCACTTTTACCATTTTAATATTTCGTTTTAACGTCGCACAAATTGTGTATGCTCGATATCATTTCGAAACTGGGAAAAAATCTATTGCTAATAAATCAAATTCAATAAAACATTCCACGACTCACTGTGCTTATTATAAATAATTTTATATTTTCTAATATTTCCTCTAAATGAAAGGAATTGTCAACACTTCAATAGCGTTAATACAAATCCTTGTATTTATTACAAACTAACCATAAACATGTTATTAAGGACATTTCAATACTATTTATATCTACAAGAAAATCCTCATTTAAATATTTCGAAATACAATAAAGGCGTGACATCCCTAGCAACAGGTGTAGCATATCGACATCGACACGACACATCGTCGTTGATTTATCGACATTCGCTGACGTCATCAGAGATTAACTACACTTGTGACTTCGCATGTTTCAATACCGCTTACGGTGTTTTTATACAAGAAAGGTTCAAATTAAACGTAACTATTGTTGGAAATTAACAAAAAAAAATACAACGAAATTTTACATGTCAATGAAACTTTGGACCTAATTTATATTTGAAAACTAGCAACCCGTCGTGTTTCGCACGGTTTTTACTTAAATATATCTAAGTTAAATATACACATAAACCTTCCGGAATTGTGGAGGCGATCGGCGGCAGAGATCTGTCGCGTCCGGCCCTGGTTCAGGCCATACGGAGCGAGAGGGCATGGGCAGCCGTCACCTCCTTCTGCAAAGCAGTAATGCTCCCAAAGGAGGGAAAAGCAAATTTCGCGCCCTCTCGCCCTTAGCCGCCGCAGGAGACGCCCTGGGCGTCGGGAATCCCGGGTGGATTTCCGGCCACCGTAGGCGCGGGCTTGCGGACGGTGAGCAATGGGTAGCTCACCGTCCGGTAAGGACCAGGCCCGGGTCGACGGCGCGTTATATTCCACGCGCGCCTCAAAGAGATGTCGTCAGCACAAATGTAGGGGTCCACTAGGGCCGATGCCTGCCGGGGTCGCGGGAAGGTACTAAAGGGTCACCGGGGCCCCTGGAAACACAGGCAACGGAAATACGGGTGGGTTTTAGTCGGTAAGAGTCTGACACACCCTCCCGCTCCGCCCAGAGCGGGAGAAGTTATTTGATGAATTCCCACCCAAAAAAAATAACCTTCCGGAATCAACTCTCTGAATGATGTTGAGCAAGCATCAAAATCCGTTGAGTAGTTTAAAAGAACAACGCGATCACATAGACAGACAATAAAGCGACTTTACAATTTATAATGTGTATAGATAATACCTTTAATTCTTTTGTAATACGAGTACACGTTTCTTTAGATCGATAAATATATCGTGTTTCTTCGATTGACAGATGTTAAATAAGACGATCGACAGGTTTTATTTGAAAATTGTTTCATAAAAAGTTTCCTTTGATTTGAGAAATTCACTGCTCAATGGAATGACCTCTTACGGTTTTTAATACGGAAATAATGTTACCTTTTTTATATTATATTGAAGGTCTAGTGGCATTTTTTACTAGTTTTATATACTTTGCTTTTCTTTTCATAATTCTTACTTTACATACAATACAAATTATGAGAAATATGTCATTTAGTAGAATAAAAACTTCTGCTATCTATCATATTTTGTGTGTGTTTAAATCAGTTTATCATATTTTTTATAAGCGTTTAGAAATCAGGATAGTTCTTTTTCTGTATTTTTAAATCAAGTGGAAAATCGATAGCACGTAGTAAAGTCAAGTCGGACAAGCGTAGTGATATGTGACTGTTTTTCTTTTTCTCTTATCGATATAATCACCTGTCAGGCAAACGCGATCCATGTTCAGTTGAATACATGCGATCAACTGAACATGGATCTCCTGTCCTCCTCTCCTCTAGACTTGAGCTTAGAATACAATTATGTTGTTAATAAAAAAAAATATAAAATGTTTCAAACTTGCACGTTTTATAGCTATAATTATTTATCATCACCTGTCATGTCCCTTATTTCAAAACATGTTTCAGTTAGTTGAATGAATTCTCAAAACAATAAAAATATCGAAGACTTACCAGCTGCTAACTTGTTATGGATATTACGTATTTGTTCAATAAAATATATAATGTGTCTGTATACGGTGTGCCGAAATTTAAGGGTGTGGTACAGACCGTCAATCTGAACCACTTTCTCCCGGGGATCCACATCGGAATCGCGTAAAAATTATCAGTCGTCCCATACATTTGGTCGAGTAAGTATTAAAGTTTTGTATGGGATGGCTGTTTTTTTTTTTTCACGATTTTGATTTTAGTTCCCGGGTAAAAGTTAATCAGTTTGATGGTCTGCATCATACCCTTAATTTTCGACACACCGTATACTGACTCATTGTATAAATGTCTCACACAAAGTTGATGCTTGTCACCTGTATTAATTTAAAAACCATTAGTAATAGTTGAACATAACCTGTTTAAATTGTCAATGTGTTAAATTTTATGATGTGGAAGTCTGCTATTGATGTTATAATGCAACTGCACTTTTATGATTATTATTTAACTTAAAAACAAAAAAAAGAAAGAAAATACGTTTATTTGCGGTAAACATGACGTAAAGAAGGAACACAAATACAAAAAAGAAACAATTAGGGGGAGAATATGCGTCACATCCACGCAAAACGGCCAACGCTCAGCATAATGCTACGACCCTATGCGAGACAGAGCCCCAGCGCTGGTTTTCAGTGATAACTAAATTGTTGTATTGTTTGTCTTGTATTGTAACTTAGAGTTGACTAAAATACCCTTTTGTTATAGTTGTTTTTACAAAGCCTAGAGAATATTTAATTACACTAGCAAACATCGCTTTTGAGTTTGACATTATGTGTTGCAAAATATAAGTCAGCAGTACTATTCTGTAACCTTCTCACCGTGAAAACTTAAGTGAAGTGTACGTGGAGTGAACTGTCAGTGTCATCCCACCTGATACTAGGGATGGACCAAGGATTACATTTACAATCATAATCGAGATTTTAATAATATTTTTATCATAATTATAATGATTATAATCAGTTAACAGATTAAATAAACGCAATCCCATGACCCAAACGCGATGTGTTTTGAAGAAGCGATAGTGGATTGAGTCGACTAAAGACTGTGCGACGTTATTCAGCGTTGTTATTAACCCAAATCTATGCAATAAGAATAGATAACCGAGTGTGCCAAGTGATCGAGTGAGAAAGTTTGCCTGGCTGACGGACCATAGAATTTATCCCGATAACGATGTTTGAGTATGTGTACATAAGCCATTTGAATGTAAAACATGCGGATTATTATTTTAACATGTACCTTTCTAATATTTTATTATAGGTATAATTTGAATATTATTTTATTATTGGCAACGCGTAGGTCGGTTTAAATTTACCTATTTAAACCGACCTACGCGTTGCCAATAATAAAATAATATTCATAAAATCACCGGCATCAATACTATAACAAAATTCAACAGTTCAACTGACATTCGCGCAGCGCGCGCACCGCGGCAGACGGACGGCTAGGGTGAGCCTAGCCGTCCGTCTGCCGTTCATCCAGCCCAAGTGAAGTGATGTTGCTATGGCAACGAGAATCGAGTGAAGTGATAAGATCACGACACTCGCGCGTCGCGCTTACCGATTCACTTCACCTAGCCGATTCACTTCAGCGCGGGTGATTACTATGGTTACGAGAATCGGGTGAAGTGATAAGATCACGCCGCGCATGCGCGTGAGGCGCTGTTATTAATATCAAGATGCGTGTTTTTTTGAATTTGCCATTTTTTTTTTTAATGCGCGACAAACAAAAATTTGGTTTTACCACCTTTATATCAAAATCCAAAATGGCGGCTACAATAATTTTTCATCATGGGTGTCGTTTTCATAGTTTTCGGGGTGTTACAGCCGACAGTGGAGTCAAATAAATAAAGCAAGATGGCAGCGGTGAAAATGATCAGATTTTTCATCATGGGTGTAGTTTTCGTGGTTTTCGGGAGTGTTAAAGCCGATAGTGTAGTCAAAATTAAAAAGCAAGATGGCGGCTGCGAAAATGTTCAGATTTTTCATCATGGGTGTCGTTTTCATGGTTTTTGGGGGTGTTAAAGCCGATAGTGAGGTCAAATCTAAAAAGCAAGACGGCGGCTGTGAAAATTACCAAACGTGTTGGAATAAAATAAACCAAATTAAGTTTCTGACTGAATTTCTGTTTTGCTATTTTATTTAAAAAAAACCCTTAATAGTAACGTTTCAACACTTAAATACTAGTTTTGAAATAATATAAAATGATCAATAGAATAAGTATAAAAATTAAAAATATTATTAAAATCTCGATTATGATTATAAATGTAATGCTTGGTCACTCCCTAGCATCAGTGGGATGACACTGACAGCTCACTCCACGCGAGTTTTCACGGTGAGATTCTTACAGAATCGACATGCTGGTTGTCTAGTATTTCGTTTGCCTTTAGTTTACGTTTATGTAGCCCGATAAGTATTGTATGGACTACTGATTCAATCAACAGTAGATTAAAATGCAACTCAATTATTGAATAGTAAAAAAATATAAAATAGAACATCAAAATCAATATCCAACCGCCGTTTAAATCCGATTAGATCCATCGATAGCAGAAAACATTTTAAAAATACCTTATCTCCTACAATTATAGAACTATAATGCGTTATTATATCACCCGAAGCTCTTAATATTTTGATCAAAACATATTCAAAATCGGCAAACAGTATCATTATTAATATAATTATAGTATGCAGTCCAATTTATCAACAGTTATTTGAATATTTTATAACTTAGTATTATGACATTAATAAATACTAAGAGCTATCAAAAATAGAGATGAGTCAGTGTAACTGACATCATAAAAATATCGATAAGTATCGGAACCTGACCTTTATAGTATGATAAATGCGGTCGAGTACAGAGGTCGGGACGGGCCATTAGGTTTTAGATTCGATATTTAAATGTCCTTTTGTGGAATTTTTGAGTGTTTCCGTGTTAAAATGTTGAGAGGCTTGTTTATATGCATTTTATGTAAAGCAAGAGTGTGAATGTATGCTACTGACGCAAATGTCGTAATTATTCTTATTTATCATTCACATTTATTGAACTTGGAGCTTGTCGTCGATCATATACTACAATGCTACGTCGCACGTTACGATATGTCGCTATAATTATCAAGCTAAGCAAGCAGATTTTTGGTTTTACTAAAACGCGGATTAAAAACACACGATTTATATACTATATAAACAACTTGTCTATCAGGCTTTTAAGCTACATTACCCTAATTTAACTTACAACTAGATCAATTTCCTACAATCTCCGCTACTTTCAAAGCCATACATGTAATCTTAAATCTATAAAACAATATCGATATCGGAGGGCGGTGCGCCCCGCCCTACACGAATAAATATTTAATTAAACTTATGAGAGCGCACGGATTTGTTTGCCTGGTCGCTTGTAACATTTTTTTTTTGTTATAGATTTTTTTATGGTGTATGAAGCGGATGTTATGAATGAAAGGTTCACTTGTTGAGTCATGCAAATTGTATGAGTCGTCATCGTCACGAGGTGTAGTAATACTCGTATTACAAGCGTGGTTTGCTGATTGACCTGATGAACTAAAGAGCTTGTTTATAAATAATATACCTAGGTATATGTATATATTTGTAATGGGCTAAACATGAAGCAAGGAAAAGTTGTAGGGTTGAACTACAATATTTCCTTGCTGGAATTTGTTTTTTTTTGTGTTTATCGGATTACAGTTTAATACTGTGAGCACTCTCTGAGGATGGCTTTTGCGCTGAGAAGAACTTTCAACTTGGAAAGAGCAGGTCGATAAATACATAATTTTTAAACAATGTGTATCAACTATACGGGAATTTACTTGCAGTATTGAACTTCTGAGGTTTTAGAACAAAAAGACACTTAAAGCAGTTTTAAGTGTCATTTTGTTTGTACCACCACCGGTTTTAGCCACCCACTTCCGAAATTAGTTTTTCACTTTTTAGTGTTTTTTTGGAAGTCGGTTGTTTGGGCGGAGCGGTAGAGTGTGCCAGACTCTTACTGACTAACCTGTATCCCTTCCGTTGCTTGTGCATTGCCAACAGGCAACGGAAGGGACACAGGTTAGTCGGTGGAGGCCACGGGATCCCTTTGGGAGTCCTAGCGGACCCCTACATTTATGCTGACGACATCCCTGGAGGCGCGCGTGAAAAACAACGCGCCGTTGACCCGGGCCTGGTCCTTGTCGGACGGCGAGCTACCCATTGTTCACCGTCCACTAGCCCGCACCTACGGTGGCCGGAAATCCGCCCGGGGTTCCCGACGCCCAGGGCGCGAGAGATCACCGCCGCCGATCGCCTCCACGAGGAAACGGCGGTGCCCCGTCTAAGCCGGGCAGATTTCCACCGTGTCCTCCGGGCGTTCCACACAATAGTGACACCCGGGCGTTTCCTCCCGCTTTATCCGGAACAGGAACCTCCCGAAGCAGCCTCTCTAGCAGTGGCTACATTACCCTTAGGGGTCTTTAAGGAGTGCCTTAAAGACCCCACTTTACGCCGTAATTATGGCATGCCCAGCACTGGGTTATGACAATCGTACTTTCCATGTCGCCATGATATCTCGCTGGAGCTCTGTCCGCTGTGCCGTGATTTGTCGGGGCAGCAGAGAACGCCTCGTCGTTTCGCCTCGTCGCGCCACTACCTGCTATGTAAATAACAATGACAGGAAGTTATATATTTATTTATTAACTCATCATCACTATCCTTACAGGAATTTCCTAATTCAATAGTGTGGCCATTTGTTATGGCCTTATACGTATTTATTGGGTCATTTTATAATTTTAAGTTACAATAGCCTAGTCAAATGCTCATCACCTTTTTACAAAATATTGCTTTTCCCGATGCAGTGACATCAATTGTTGAAGAGTTCTCCTGATACTTCACCATATGCATTTTGACGAGCATAAATTGCTTAGCTACCATATTAGCGTAATCGAATCGTGAAATACTTATTATTGTGTAATTCCGTTCTTCATCATCAGTTTCACTTCACCAAATGATGCTTACGAGATCAAATGCACGAGTTACTATAAAAATACTCAAATCCCCATAGGTGTGCTTATATAATTGAGTTCCCTCAATTTCTTTAGGCTTCCATCATCAGTTCCTGACCTGATAACAATGAGATCACTTAGGAAGTATGCCCTTTCAAACAAAAGAGAATTTTCCAAATCGGTCCAGCGGTTTTCGATTAATCGGTGAACATACATAAAAAAACAGGTTCCTACGAACTGAGAACCTCCTACTTTTTTTTTGAAGTCGTTTAATAATTGTTTATTTTATAAAGTCATAATTATAAATTAAATTAAGATTTGATTATTAACAGCTCTTTTTATGATTGTGTTCTTAGAGCCTCAGCTGCAAGATGCCTTGTTGAAAATGATTTTCCATTACGAGCGATCCTGACTAGATACAGTCTTCTATCTCTAGTATTGTTTACCCTTAACGAAAGAAACCGTAACGTTAAACCTTACATAATAATTATCACCTTAATATAACTTAATTACAGCCATAGGATTTTGCGGATAATTCTCCATACTATCCGGTCCAGGCTTCGATTCCCATGGACCTATGGGGAGGTATCTCCGTAATTAATAACCGCCCACCATGGCCCATAGATATGTACCGAGTTGTAAGTACGGAAAGGTGATTTATTTTATATTTATTATGGATTTTGGTGAGAGTGTGGGTTATTCGATGAAGGAGTGTTTTGAAATGTAGAGCTTTAACTTACTTGAAAAGAGACAATGGGTGAAAATACCCAAATGTTCAAAGTCCCGTACATTTTTGCCCAATGTCTTTTAATAATATTAATGGTCAACACTTCCTATGACCAGTCTTGGCTTATCCAAATAATTTATATAAAGGCTAACCAACTAAATACATAGACAGCATTTAACCCACAGTTTTTGTCATAATTGAAGACAGAATTACTGAACATCGTAGACAACCTATGTTCACTGTTTTCTGGGCAGTTCCCAACAAATAAACGAATTAAGATTTCGAAAATTCCTAGTATCTTCTTGATTTCAGTTCTTAATGAACATAGGCTTTTCCAATGACCTCTGTAAGACTTGTAGTTCCGCACTTGGCCGATTTCCATTGCTTCGCCTTTGACCTAGAATGAACGTTACTACCTACTGACGGTTTAGTGCCTACATACTTCTATTATCGGTTTCTTCAATTCAACACCTACGCAAGTGTAAAATTCCGTTAAATTCCATTAATTGTTAAATCCTTTATGAATAATAAATCAAAACTTTATTATTTTCACGTATTGCAGCTTTACTGCTAATATCATTTTAACGAAACCTAAATTATTAATTGCTGGCGATGTAATTGCAGTATAACTCGGGAATCCATTAGTGAAGTATAGGTTTTCAATTATCAGCCGAGTGCCGCCTACGTGTGTAAGTGGAATACTGGAAATAATTACATGGGTTTAATTGAAATAATTCAAAAATCTGAGTCCGCGTATCACTGGTCAGTTTCCCTCAGTATTTGTCAGTTTCATTGATTGGTCAGTTTTATCGATTAGACAGTTGCATTTAATACTCGACATTTTCCAGTGTTTGTCAGTTTTCGTCGATTCGTCGTTCCATACCCGAAGGTTGCCAACGGCACACTATTATTTGCTCCGCTGTCCGTCCGTCTGTCATAAGGCTATATCTTTTGACCCGTAATAAGCAAAAGGAATACAGTAAGGTATACAGTATTAAGGAATTTTTAGGACATAAAATATTTGTTTAGAGTATTAATGAATGAATTTATGATAATATAATGATAATAATGTGATAATAATGTAATAAGATCAGAAATGAAGTTATCCGGAAGAAAACCGGAGTTACCGACATAGCCTGCAGAGTCAGCAAGCTGAAGTGGCAGTGGGCCGGTTATGTGTGTCAAAGGACCGATGGCCGGTGGAGCAGACGAGTCCTGGAGTGGAGACCGCGTATCGGCAAGCGTAGTGTGGGACGCCCGCCAGCTAGATGGACCGACGACCTTAAAAATGTGGCTGGGACAGACTGGATGCGGAAGGCGGAGGACAGGGTGTTGTGGCGCAGTCTGGGAGAGGCCTATGTCCAGCAGTGGACTGCTATAGGCTGAGTTGATTGATTGATTGATTGATTGAATAATGTAATAATAACATAATAATAACGTAACACAACATCACGCCTTGTTTCCTCGAAGGGTTGGGCAGAGGTGTACCTGTAGTACACCCACATTTCGCCAGTTATCTTTAAGTCCCATGTAATAGGGGGCAAGCCTATTGCTATCAACCGGGCACAAATCTAGACTCCGGGCTGCTACTGAGAAATTTTAGATAGTAAACCCAATAACACTTTGCCCGACCCGGGAATCGAACCCAGGACCGCTCAGCAGTAGCGCTTGTGACCACTAGACCAACGAGGCAATAATAATAATAATGTACTACTAATAATATAATCTATTTAAATGATGTACTTTAGACATTTGTTACTATTTTTGTTTAATATATCTTACCTTATAATAATCATGAATTTATGACATTTAAACATACATAATTTGCACGCTTCCTTTCAGGCAGAATACAATGACTTTAAGGCTGTAAGATCTTCCCTTGTAAACTATGTATTTTCTTGCAAATAAACATTTTGAATTTGAATTGAATTTGTAGACATCTGACATTTTCATATAGTGTATGTACTACATGGCCGTTATAACAACAAATAAAAATAAAGTAAAAAAATTACGACACAAGAAACGTGTTTTTTTTTATATGTATTGTTAAACATTGTACGGTGGGACGGAACCCTTGATATCTAACTACGGTATTTATTTATTTAAGTTGTAGCTTACCGGTAGTTTTTATTGCATGCTAGTTTAATGGTTAGGATTTTATTGAACATATTATTTATTTAATTCTTAGTTTTATTTTAATAGTGGTTTGAAATGACAGGAATGAAGTAAGGAATTAAAAGCCATAATAAGCAGAAGGGATCTTCTTGACAACATTGCCTCGCAAATATTTTTTCTAAAATAGTTACAGGAGGAAAAATCTACTTAATGTATTGCTTTGCCATTCAGTTTTAACTCTGTCTTAGTACCTACCAGCAAAGTAAAACAAAGCTATTCCATCTGACCTTTACAATTGAGCAAAAACCCCTAAGATTGGACCTACACCGAAAAATATAATAACAGTAATTTAAAACTACCGAAGTAATCACAAGTTTTTCAGCCCTTTTTTCTGTTCCACTTGTGATCCATATACTTCCTAATTGAGGTCTAAAAAAGCAAATCTAAGTTCAGAGCTATACTTAAGGGGGATCGTTCGATGTATACCGCGAGAATTAAAATTTCTTACTTTTTTTGCAAATAGCGGCGGTTTTGTACGTTGTTGGTTGATACATAAACTCACGCCTGCTTCCCATGGGGGTAGGCAGAAACTATAGAACTTGCTACGCTCCTTACATACTCCTTTTGCTTCGTTTACGTTCATACATCAGCAGGCTTAGCATGACACTCTATTTCTTCCAAGAATAGACACGGTTCTTTCCATACAAAGTGACATTTCGTTTCTCCTTTTTTGACATCCCACCGTAGAAATCTTTCTACATAAAAAGGACCTAGACAAAGATCGTTAGAAACGAAAGACAAGATGACAGATTGTAGAAGGATTTCTACGGTGAAATGTCAAAAACTGAGAAACGAAATGTCACTTTGTATAGAAAGAGCCGTGTCTATTCTTCGAAGAAATAGAGAGTGTCATGCTAAGCCTGCTGGTCATACACGCACGCCGGTTGCGAGTACTACACACCTAACCTTTTTGAAGAACATCACTAATCAGGTCACTATATGACCATATCAATATAGCTCTTGAAATTATTGTTGCTGCAAATAAGATTATTCCGTGAAAGTATGACGATTTGCTGCAAATATTATGTTAAGACTGCCACGTTGGTGTAGTGGTCGCAAGCGCTACTGCTGAGCACGAGGTTTTTGGTTTGATACCCTGGTCGGGCCTACTAATATTATAAATGCGAAAGTTTGTAAGGATGGATGGATGGATGGATGTTTGTTACTATTTCACGCTAAAAGTACAAAACGGATTTGGATGAAATTTGGCACACAGATAGTTTATAACTAGGAATAACACATAGGATGCTTTTTATCCCGATGTACCCACGGGGTCAAAACTTATGCGGGTGAAACCGCGGGGCGCATCTAAGTTTGTTATAACGTTCTCTATCTGGAATTACTCAGTAGCATTCCGGAGCCATTTGTGCCTGGTTGATAGTAATTCCGTCGCCACCTATTTACATGCATAATCAGCCTATATTGTTCCCACTGCTGGGAAATAGGCCTCCTCTCTGTGAGAAGGAGTAGGCCGTAATCCACCACGCAAGCCCAGTACGGGTTGGTAGATGTCACATGTCTTCGAATTTTTGGTTCTAGACATGCCGGTTTCCTCACGATGTTTTCCTTTACATTTTTGAGAGCAGTGGTGATGAAATAATTCACACAAAGTAAAGCGCCTGTCTGGGTTCGAACCTACGACCTACAAGTCGTAAATCGTGGTCGTTACCACTGGGCCACCACTGCTCTCCTACACCACCATCACCTATTTATATGGGATGATCTATAACTGGTGAAATGTGGGTGTACTATAAGGTACATCTCTGCCTAACCCGTATTCCCCATTTATGCGTGATGTTATGTTATAAATCCATGAATAAATTTGAAAAAAAATAATTATTTCGTGAGCTACATTGAAGAAATCACCTTAAATAAAAACCTGTATATACAAAGGTCGGGGCATGTTCGCTACTGTGCGCCGGCGCACAATCTAACCTCGACCGCAACACTGATTTGCAAAAATAAAACGAGCGAGGATTACAGACGGCGCCGGGTAATGGAGTAGTGATGGGCTGTGAGGATAATAATGTCGATAATTGATTTCGATAAAATAATTGTTGCAATTATGTGTGATATTTTTTGATCCGCATTAATTTATTAACAACTATAGGTTTTGCCCGCGACTTCGTTCGGGTGAAATTCGTAAGATACCACAATATATTAAAATAACAGCCACATTTTTATAAAACTTTCCTGTATACTATGTTTGTAGTTTTGGTCTCAGCAGTCAGCAGCCAAAATATAAACAGAGCCAGGACTCGGAGGCAAGCGATGTAGGTATAGTGGTCCGTGTGAGAAAGCAACAAATCAAATCAAAAGTCATTTATTCAAACTAGGCTGAGGATCAGCACTTATCGAACGTCAAAATTACATAAGACAGTCCCCCAAAACGCCCACCCTCAGCTCATCCTGAGGTCGACCAGCAGTCTGCAGTAGCAGTTTCCCATTGCTTGCGAAGTTTTTAGTGAATCAATGAATGCCTGCGTTCCTTGATCAACATCATCATTATATTTATCAATACATATATAGTGTAAGTCGTAAAAAATGCAGTGATATGTTGTGTGAATACTTAGCGACATTTAATTACTTAGACACTGAAAAATTGCTAGATGAAATGCAATAAGCTTATTAGTGTTAAATCAATATTTATTTTAAAATATAATTATTATGTATCAATGCTAGCTCTATTTACAGTATCTTGTTGTCCACTAAAGCACTCAGCGTTGTTAAGTGATGGCCTGAGACACAGGTTTGAATAAACCTACATCAGGCAGGTCGCTATTGTATTCAATTAGACCCTTAACCAATCTATATAAGTTATACACTAGATTTACATAGTTTAACATTTTCTTACTAATATTAATATGTAACTTTGTAATGACGTAACTTCTAGGTAATTTCTATGTGAACTTATGAATAAAATTATTATTGTTATTGCCCTTATCTCATTTTTTTTGTGATCGGCGTTCCATGTCTTTTTCTTCCATACTTCTCTATTCTTTCTTACACATAATGGCACCACACTGGTATCAGTGTATCTGTAAGAATACATCAGTCAGTGTACACTGACTGATGTATTCTTACAGATTATTCCTGACGAAAGGCTAAAATAATATAATTGTAGATTGTAAACAGACGCGATTTCTCATTAACCTAACCTAACCTAACACTGTCACCTCACTAAAGATATATATTTTTATTATAACCAAAGGTGACATAAGAGGCCTGCACATATTTCTCTGTGTACGTTCTACGAGCTGTCCCCGGAGGAGTCTCGGTATGTAAAGAGGGTCATCCATTCACGGACCAACCTCGGCAAACGTAGCTTAACCTGATGGATCGACCCGTATGGCTGATATTCATTAACCACAAGCTCCTCCTTTTATTTTATAAGGTTAAAAAGTTACTTCAAAACTAATTTAGAACTTAGTCGAAAAAGTAACTTGGATCGATACCCAGAATAGGAAATAGCTAGTTTACTTTTAATTAAAAAATGAAAACCTACTTAAAGTAAAAGATTTTTAAGGAAAAGAAATACGAAGTTTACCATCCCACACAAGTTTTACAATTCGATTATGTTGATGACAACCTACTAATTTTTTGCCCCATGGCCACTTACCATTTAAATATTTAGCGTAATATTTCAACTCCTAATATTTCATGCGCATACCTTTAGGCGCTATAGTTATTAATCTGCTTAATCCGCTAAAGTTCATAAGTGTGATATTATTTATACAAAAGTAGAACTAAACTAAGCAAAAACAAGGTCGTAAAATTGGCTGTAGTGACATAAACGAATCACATACATAATATTCTTATTAGACGAACACGTTATATTTTACAGGACCATAAAAATGTCATATCTATAAATAATATGCTCTTATGCTTTAAGAATTAAGTAGCACTTAAACTTTGAACTATACGAAGCGGGTTATAGTTGGTCCATATTGGAGGATCGTGTTTAAGAGGCTGACAACAGCTAAAGCGCGGTCACAGTCGGACTGCATAGAAAAGAAAGAGAAGCGCGATGACACAACCCTGGTAATTTATTGCAACTTATGAAGCAGTTATCTATTTATAAAAAAATCTATTGATTGGATGAAAAAATTAATCAATTTAAAAAATTATATGTTGTATCGTTAAAAAAAATGTTTAGAGGTAGCTTCGTGATTTTTTTCTATCGTAATAAATTAGTTGTATTATGTTTTCAACACTATCTATAGCATATATCCTAATGAATATCACAATTTCCATCAAACGTGGTTATGCCGCCAGTCTGTTGCGTACATTACCAGTCGATAACGTTGCCGATAAATTTTTCGTCGCCATATTTTGGTATTAGCAAACTACAATATGGCATCGAAAAATTTATCCGCAACGCTGTCGTTAGGATATTATATTGTTATTTCTATTAATTAATTACGTATAAGTTGTTATTAATGTACATATGTACATTTTAATTCTGAATTAATGTAATATGTGACAAAAAAAAAAAAACAATTTGAGTGATATTTAAATTACGACAGGCTGATGTAGGCATTTTGTTTACCTTCAAGAAAATATTTTGAGCAGAAATCCTATTAAGCTTCTAAGCGTTCTGATCGTAGCGAAACTACTTCTCCTTGGGTTATAGAAGTGTTCTAAATTCAGTCCACCTAAAGTAAGCAAATTAAGTCCTTTGGAGGTTTTTTGTTTTGTTTATATGCACTGGCTTTTAAAATGTATCCTTCAAATAGCCCAATTCACCTTCTGTAGCAAATATTTATTTGGTGACCGTCATTATAAATCATGTTACTTAGACTATTTTTATCCTGCTTCAAAAATGGTTAACAAAAGTATTTTACGACGATATTTCAAACTTTTTGTCACATAATGTGGACTTACCATTATAAAGCTCATGTTCACAGGTTCAAATCAGAAGCCGTAATATTTTTATGACCATCAAACTGTTTCGTAATATATTGGAAAGTAGTAAAAATCAGTTTATTTAGATTTTATGTTAGTAAAACCGTTTAGGGGAGAAAACTGCCGATTACTATGGCTTCTGGTGTTAATGGAATTTGTATTAGTATCTACTTTGAGATTATATTTAGATTGGGCTGTAATGGCGCTTTATGAATTAGGGATATAAAGTAATACTTTATGGAAACTTTATCTGTTGTTTTGTGATTCTAGTTAAGTTAGGTAATAACTAGAGAATAACAAGCTAAAGGCTAGTAAAACAGAAAAGTGTCATAACCTCGTACATAATTAATAAAGGTAATTTTAGGAAAAGTAAGTCCGACATCTATAAACGTTACTTAGCTCCTGCTTTGACTTAGAAAAGTCACAAGACATCTGTGTGTCTCTATCTTGAGCGTTGCAGTTTGACAGTTGTATGACAGTGACAGGAATAACGCTTAGCCAAAGTACCTGCTAAGTACCTAACGTTCAAACATGTCGGCCTTAGATTGGCATTTATGCGAGCGTGCAAGCCTTAAATAAAACGCCTAATTAAAAAACAAATAAATTGGGCTATCGGTAATTTTCATTACATCGATAAATAAATCACACATGTCACATCACTACACTTCGGTATATTCCGCACAAAGTAATCATTTGTCTACTTGACTAAACTGAATTATATTATTATTCTTTTATTATTTAATAATGATGGCGGCTATAATTGAAGGTTGCCGGTATGAGCGGCTTCTGTTCTAGCTCCACTCATTGCTCTGAGCTTATTCGAATCATCTTTGTTAAAGGGAAGTCTGTGTATGTCTTATTTATTTTATACATTTTATTTGACACAGTTCAATTTGTTAATACATAAAATGAGACTACTTTTTTTTTTTTGGTTGGGAAATTATCAAATAACTTCTCCTGCTCTGGGCGGAGCGGGAGGGTGTGTCAGACTCTTACTGACTAAAACCCATCCATGTTCCTTCCGTTGCCTGCGTTGCCAGGGGCCTCGGTAACCCTTTCGAACTTTCCCGCGACCCCGGCAGGCATCGGCCCTAGTGGACCCCTAAACTCGTGCTGACGACATCTCTTTGAGACGCGCGTGGAACATACGCCTTCGACCCGGGCCTGGTCCTTACCAGATGGTGAGCTACCCATTGCTTACCGTCCGCAAACCTGCGCCTACGGTGGCCGGAAATCCGCCCGGGATTCCCGACGCCCAGGGCGTCTCCTGCGGTGGCTAGGGGCGAGAGGGCGCAAAATTTGCCTTTCCCTCAACCGTCCCTCCTCCGCCTTTGCGAGCATCACTGCTTTGCAGAAGGAGGTGACGGCTGCCCATGCCCTTTCGCTCCGTACCATGGCCTGAACCAGGGCCGGACGCAAGAGATTTCTGCCGCTGATCGCCTCCACAAGAATATGAGACTACTTGGCTTCTTAATAATACTCATCGTACGTTAAGAGATAATGATGAAAAAAATAAGAATGAAAGAAATTACGTTTATTTGCGGTAAACATGACGCAAAGAAGGAATACGTTGAGGGAAAATATGCGTCACATCCACGCAAAAGGCTATCGCTCAGCATAATGCTGCCACCCTATGTGAGACAGAGCCCCAGCGCTGGTTTTCTGCGACAGCTGGCGTATACGCGATGACGTTGACGGTTATAAAAAAGTTAGTATTTAAGGCGCCGACAAGGCCCAATTGACCAAAATAGGCTTCTCTTAAGAAAAAATATTGCCAAATCTCTATAGTTTGTGGTAGCGGAAAAAATAGGTATATGTTAATTTTGAACATATTTCCCAGAACTTGGTTGCTAGCAAAACACTTTTTGAAAAAAAATCTCGATACAAACCAACGTTTAACTAACCTCTTACTTTGAGTTCTTATCTAAAATATCTGTATTAAATATCAACATACATACGTTACATATTTAATTAATAACAAAAACGTCTTAGTTGAATGCATAACTTAGTTGTTTTTTATTTTCGATTACTCAACTCAATTTTGAGTAAATAGATAATTCCTTCATATTTTACAATAAATTACAAGCGTTGTGTCATCGCGCTTCTCTTTCTTTTCTTTGGAATCTGACAGTGACCGCGGTTTAGGTGTTGTCAGCGTCTTAACAAATGATTATGATAGTCGTATTTGACGATCGTATTTAAACATAAGGACTACTCGATTTGCTACTCCGCACGTTAAATTACACCTACCGACTCTAGTCGACCCAAACGTTTTATAAAAACATGTTAGCATATTTTATATATTTATTTCAAAAACTAGCATTAATAGATTAAAGTGGAAAGTGGGTTTTAATGAAATTAAGCATTTGAGACAAATAGATTCTTATTTTACTTAGCACACAGCAACAAATCCTCCTTCTTGTAATCTACAGCACGCTTCGCCTTAACTAATCGTTATTAGATTACAGACAGGATCGCACAGTGTTCGAGATGATCCGGCCAGTTCGCACGATACTCATTAACACTGCCCATCATTGCTTTGATTCAATTCAGCTCTCATTCAATTAGATTGTAATTGAAAACAGAGGCTTTGTTATAATAAATATTGATTTGGAGAGTTTGATGTATTTAGGCTGATAGTAGTTAGAATTATTTAAAAAAAAAAATATGAACCCTGATTTTTTTATGGCCAGTCATTTGTGCCTGTGAAGTCTGGTGTGAAATCATCGCGTTTGTACAAATATACATAGTTTTTAACTACATAAATGTATATCATTTGACAAATGTTAAAAGTTTCAGAATGGATTCATATTTCAATATTTATTAATATTTTACTGCCTCGTTGGTCTAGTGCTACTGCTGAGCATGAGGTCCTAGGTTCGATTCCTGGGTCAGGCAAAGTGTTGTTATTGGGTTTTTCTATCTGGAATACCTCAGTAGCAGCCCAAAGTCTGGATTTTTGCCCGGTTGATAGCAATAGGCTCGCCCCCTATTACATGGGGCTTAAACATAACTGGCGAAATGTGGGTGTATACTTTAGGTACACCTCTGCCCCAGCCTTCGGGAAAACAAGGCGTGATGTTATGTTATGTTATGTTAATATTTCAATAGAAGCGTGTAGGAGGCCTTTGCCCAGCAGTGGGATGATGCAGGCTGACGATCTTCAGTATCTTGTAAATGGAAGTAATTTCTATTGAATTAACAAATATTTCGCAACAAACTAAGGTATAAGGTTGTCAATCTTTAAATTAATAATATAAATCTTTATTGCGGACCACATGATCCATAAAAAACACAAAAAAATGTTTATATATTACAAAAAAAAAACAAATGCAATAAAATGGCACACATACATAAACTCACGATGGGTGACCATCTTTACATACCAAGACCCCTCCGTGCCTCGGAAAGCACGTTAAGCCGTTGGTCCCGGCTGTCATTCGTGGATCTTTGACAGTCGTTACGGGTCGTCAGAAGCCCGAAAGTCTGACAACCAGTCTTACCAAGGGGTTTTTTTTTGTTTGTTTTTTTTTGGGTGGGAAATCATCAAATGACTTCTACCGCTCTGGGCGGAGCGGGAGGGTGTGTCAGACTCTTACTGACTAAAACCCACCCGTATTCCTTCCGTTGCCTCTGTTGCGGGGGCCTCGGTGACCCATTAGTACCTTCCCGCGACCCCGGCAGGCATCGGCCCTAGTGGACCCCTACATTCTTGCTGACGACATCTCTTTGAGGCACCAAGGGGTATCGTATTACCCAGTAACTGGGTTTGGAGATCAGATCGGCAGTCGGTCCATATAAAATACTGGTATTCAGCGGCAGCCGGTTAGACTGGTAGCGGACCCCAACGAAGTTGGGAAAAGGGCAGACAGATGATGTTGACATACATAAACTAACGCCTTTCTTAATATTTACGCGGCTCTTTCCAAACACCGCTTGTAAGTGTTGGTAGCATATATCCTATCAGCGAGGTCCTTAATTATACTGTTTCTACACGTACCAACCCAGAGCAGTATCATCATTGCAGCAGCATTGTTGTCTGAAAAAACTTGAGAGAAATACATACACGTGAGAGAAAAAAATTGTAGTCACAGACTAACAAAAACAGTGCCTCTATCCAAGCATGCCAATAATACATCATCAAAAACATCAGCCTAATGTTATAGTCCACACATCACAAAGCACCCTTTATCACAATGTAAGTCTGCATACAAAGTCCTATGCTATCACATACTATTACGGGCACTTAGTCGGCCCGGGCCGAAAAGGCCCATTAAAACAATAAAGGGCCCAGCCTAGCCTTTCATAATAACTGTTTTCAAATTGATTTAAGATTTCACAGGCTATTACTTTAGGCTATGTGTACGATGGAGCGGGTCGTACATTTTATGTGTACAATTTATGGAAGATAGATAAGTTTGGTTTTGGGATAAATTCATACCAACTTCCGAAGTACGGAAGCCTTCATTGTGCGTGGTCTGACACGCACTCGGCTGGTTTTTTGTAAAATATAAGTTTATGCATAGGCCACGATATTACAATAATTATGCTATTTAATGATGTCATTTATAAAATATACCAATCTCAATAGAGAGGTATTTAGACAAATCATAATTTTCTTTGTCAGCATGCTGCTGACTATTTAATTAAAGAGTTGTCTCTGAATCATATTTTTTTACACATTCTACATTTTCTACAAGATTATGCCTATTACCAGAACATTCATAGATATTCATATTCATAATTCTTTATTCGCAATCCATAATGTTACAATTCTGGTACAATTACGGACCCAGTAAGGCACAGCCAATGGTAAAAAATAAAATAATAATAAAATTAAGAAATAATTATAAATTTTTAGATAATAATAGTTAATAACATTAAACAAGTAGAGAAACTCGTGTCTAAGTAATAACAGCCGCACGGGTCGATCCATCAGGTTAAGCTAGAGAAATCGCGGCACAGCGGACGGAGCTCCGGCGGGATCTCATGGCGTCATGGACAGTACGGTTGTCGCAACCCAGTGCTGGGCACGCCACGATTGCGGCGATAAGTCCCCTCTTTGAGGAGTGGCTGGAGAGGCGCCACGGCGTCCTCATCTTCCGCCTGACGCAGGTCCTCACCGGACACGGCAGCTTCGGGAGGTTCCTTTGTCGGATAAGGCGGGAGGAAACGTCCGGGTGTCACCACTGTGTGGATCGCCCGGAGGACACGGTGGAGCAAACGGTGGAGGTCTGCCCGGCTTGGGCAGAGCACCGCCGTGTCCTCGTGGAGACGATCGGCGGCAGAGACCTCTCGCGTCTGGCCCTGGTTCAGGCCATGGTACGGAGCGAGAGGGCATGGGCAGCCGTCACCTCCTTCTGCGAAGCAGTAATGCTCGCGAAGGAGGAGGCGGGATGGTTGAGGGAAAGGCAAGTTTCGCGCCCTCTCGCCCCTAGCCGCCGCAGGAGACGCCCAGGGCGTCGGGAATCCCGAGCGGATTTCCGGCCACCGTAGGCGCGGGCTTGCGGACGGTGAGCAATGGGTAGCTCACCGTCCGGTAAGGACCAGGCCCGGGTCGACGGCGCGTTGTATTCCACGCGCGCCTCAAAGAGATGTCGTCAGCACATATAGTAGAGGTCCACTAGGGCCGATGCCTGCCGGGGTCGCGGGAAGGTACTAATGGGTCACCGAGGCCCCCGCAACACAGGCAACAGAAAGGAATACGGGTGGGTTTTAGTCAGTAAGAGTCTGACACACCTTCCCGCTCCGCCCAGAGCGGGAGAAGTTATTTGATGATTTCCCACACTCAAAAAAAAAAAAAGCTACGCTTGCCGAGGTTACGCCGTGGATGGGTGAGACCATCTTTACATACCGAGACTCCTCCGTGCCTCGGAAAGCACGTCAAGCCGTTGGTCCCGGCTGTCATTCCTGGATCTTTGACATTCGTTAGGGGTCGTGAGAATCCCAAGAAGTCTGACGACCAGCATGCCACAAGGGGTATCGTATTACCTAGTAACTGGGTTGTCGAGGTCAGATAGGCAGTCGATCCATGTAATATACTGGTATTAAGTTGCATCCGATAAGACTGGAAGCTGACCCCAATATAGTTGGAAATGGCTAGGGAGATTGGTTGTATGGCAGATAGACGGTAGTAATACTTACGTGTATACGTATGTACAGTCAGGGAAACTAATAGTTAAGCAAAGGAGAAGGGAAAGACTCCATAGTGTCCTGGGCCCAGGTGTTAACTCAATCAAACTAGCCTTGATAATAAGAGGACATAATAACAAGGCCTCACTGAAAGTTTGGTGAAATTTGCCTATCCAGGAATCAAGGTATATGAAGTATAGTAAAATTGAGGTTGATATATTTATAGTGAAAATTCGCTTGATAGGCTAAAATCTCGACTTGAATAGGTACTTACAGGCTGAGATGCACGCCACTGACGAATAACTGATAAATCGCCTCAACGTCCAAGACTCTTCTGCCAATAAGAGTTACTGCGACCAGTCGCAATGGTACAATTCACACAGCGATCCATGTCGTCAATATCCGATCGATGGCGTAATCAGTTGTCCAAAATAGAGAGTCAGGTAATTCTAAGTAGCAAGATCCGTCGAATAGTCCTTTATAATATGCAAAGTCGAGGTCGTGGAGTTATACAACAAAACATGGAAAATACGTGCGTACTCAGAATGAAAGAAAACAAACGCTTACTGATTATTTTTGCCTGTCATCATTCAGTCTACTAAAGTAAACTAGTATTGCCAACTGAAGAAAAATAAAAGGAACTCGATTCGCTATAAATCGATTCCACGAAAAGATTGATAAGGACTCGTCACTCGATTTTCATACATATTCTGAGATTTTACCGATTATTGACATCGATTACTAAGAGTTCAGGCATCTATTTAATCGATTATTTAGTTTCATAACTTAATTTAACTTTTCTCGCTTCCTAGATAGAAACATGGTACTGTATTTTGTGATTTCCTTTACAAAAATATAACAGTTTTTTTTAATACACATTTCAACTAGTTAACTGCTGGGCCCAGAATTTCCCATCTCCTTTACTACTATCTTAAATTATACGTGTTGAATACACGGACAATTTAAGTTGGTAGTAAATGAATCAAGTGGCATCTTAACATTTGTATGAAATGTCTATAACTCAAAACGTAGGGTCTCAATTTGCTTAACAAATAATTTCCCTGACTGTACACAGGTATTCAGGAAGGTATTGATTGTATAGGTAATGAAAGCATGTTATGGTTAGCACATTGACTAATAAATAGAACTGTTTTTCGATAGTATGTATGTATGTATGTATGTATGTATGTATGTATGTATGTATGTCTATTTCTTTGGCACGCTCTGTAGCCTAAACGGCTTGATGGATTTTAACATAAGAGGTGTCTTTAGATTCGTCGTAATTGTGGGAGTGACATAGGCTATATAATATTTATAAATTGCATCTGCAAATACAAAAAAAAGGAGGGCAAGGGTTTTTTTTTTTAATTAATTGCAACAATATTGGTATCAAATAAAAGCTAGTAATGAGTAATTTTCAAATATATATATTAGATGTGAGCTCCGATAGCCAATTCCACGGCGGCGGCGTGGTCTGAAAATTTCCACGGTGACGGCGGCGTCGCAGCGGCGTGGCCTTAGATTTTTTATCAGGAATAGATTGCTTAAAAAAAATTAAAAAATAACAAAAAGCCCGACTGCAAAAACACATCACTGAAAAGGGAACAACAAGCATTAAAATCTATATAATTTTGGTCTTGCAGGCGGGGACAGTCGAATAACCTGAAATATGGTGTAACTTTTGATTGTCCCCGCCTGCGATACCAAAATTATATAGATTATAATGCTTGTTGTTCCCTTTTCAGTGATGTGTTTTTGCAGTCGGGCTTTTTGTTATTTTTTAATTTTTTTTAAGCAATCTATTCCTGATAAAAAATCTAAGGCCACGCCGCTGCGACGCCGCCGTCACCGTGGAAATTTTCAGACCACGCCGCCGCCGTGGAATTGGCTATCGGAGCTCACATCTAATATATATATTTGAAAATTACTCATTACTAGCTTTTATTTGATACCAATATTGTTGCAATTAATTAAAAAAAAAAACCCTTGCCCTCCTTTTTTTTGTATTTGCAGATGCAATTTATAAATATTATATAGCCTATGTATAATATTTATAAATTGCATCTGCAAATATTATATACAATATATGTGTATAAATATTATAAGCCCTTTTCAGTTATGTGTTTTTGCAGTCGGGTTTTTTGTTTTTTAAATAATTTATGTTATTCTAAAATCAAAATAAAAAATAAATGTTATGACTTTGACTTTCGGAACAATTTTATTAGGAGATTAAAAACTTGTCTTGTTTGTGACTTTTTAATGTCATGCGCAGGTACAAAGCAAAAACTAACTTAGACTTGATGGTCTAAAATCGCCAAGCAAGCGTGATGAACAATTTCCATCACTTTTCTGTACAGAAACAGGCTTTTTGTTCGATCGGGATAATTCAGTTGATTATTCCATTCGTAGCGATAAGTTCCATGCTGTCTGTAACATGACGCAGCAGAGTTGGACCCTGCATAGCCTTGATGTTTCTTAAAAAACGCTCTACAGTATGCGTTTACCTTTCTGTATAGTTCACTTCGAGGTTTTGACAAAACATGCTTTCAGTAAGAAGTTCCTTGCTACTCCCGAAAAAAAAAAACAAGAAGGTTCAATTACCAGCATTTTGATGATTTTCCACGCTACAGTCCATTGTGTACCACCCCCAACCATAGGTCCGTCCGACCTCCAGCCGGCTGACCTCCGACGCTTCCGATGTGCATATAAATATAAATATTACTATTACATAAAATTAGCACTATTTGTTACCACCGCCATAACCAACCATTATGGCCGTCGAACATAATGCGTGTCATTTTTCTGCGCAGGAGTTCGCAGATGTTTAAACATGAGCTTGTAATGAGAGGCGACTTTGATAGATTTTTCAGAAAATTGACTTTTGTTTGAAGCTGAATAATGGAGCATTTAGGTATTGCTACAATTTTACTGGACCTTAAAGAAAATGAGTAGTTGATTTGTAAGGAAAGCTCATAATGTGACAGCAGCTGGTACTCTTCTTCTGCCGGGGTCGCGGGAAACTCAGAAAGGGATACCGTGGTCCCTGGCAACGCTGGCAACGGAAGGAACACGGGTGGGTTTTAGTTAGTAAGAGCCTGACACATCCTCCCGCTCCACCCAGAGCGGGAGAGATTATTTGATAATTTCTCACCCAAAAAAAAAAATCTGTTACTCTTATTCGTATTAATGGAACCAACCTAAAATCTTAGACTAGTAGTTAGATATTTGGTTGAAAAATGGTTCACGTATGTCTACAGGACACACGATGCCCTGTACAAAACTCATTATTTTGTATGAGTTTTGTGCAGGACATAGTGTGTCATGCAGTTATACGTATTTTCAACAATAGTTTGTCATTACCGCATAATCTTAAAGTAATTGAAGAAAAATGCTCCAAATGAAGACTATCAAGTCTTTCTTGTAAGAATTCACCAAAATTGCTTTAATATTTTGCTCTTTTCAGGCAATAATAATTAACTATAAGACGGCATTATTATACGTAACAATTTATCACAAACCGCGTGATCTATCGGCAAATAAATAAACTAATGTCGAACTCGACTAATATCGTACGAGGCGTTCCCGACGGGTGGTCTTATTAATATTGAGAAAAATATATCGTCTACTTGCAGGGTAAGAGCACTTGTTGTCGGCCGTTGGTAATGTACAGCGAAAAGTAAAATTATTCGATAAGAGCAGTGATTAAGGTTTTGGTTTCTACTGGAAGGTTCGAGAGCCGAATTTCTGGAAGAAATAATAGCCTACAAGATAGGACTGACGAAGTGAAAGTACAGTTTTACCGTTTTTATAAAGCATATGAGGGTATTTGTTCAGTAGTTAGGTGAGGTGACTCCGTCAATCAAACACAATTAAGTTTCTCTGTAATAAAATATTTATGTTTGTTATTTACATGTTTGTTGAGAAGTAATTACAAAATATAACATTCAATTAACTGTATAAACCTTACCTGTAATAAAAGAATTGACATTTAATGCTATTAATTATAATATCAATTTCTCCTAAAAAACAAGTAAGTAGGTACCTACCAAACTTTATATTTTTCACGATAGCTCTCATTCGACCACAGATTAAATATAGGCTGACGACATTGCGGTCTGCTACTGTAATGGCGCGCTTACTCTAATTAAAGAAAACATTATTTTATTTATAAGCATGAAACAATTATTTAACCTTAGGACACAATAACAAAACCACACTATCCAAAATTGTAGGTTCCTAAGAACGAGAAACCCAATATTTTACAAATAATTGCTATATAACATTATGGATAAACCTTTCAATGCCTTAGTTAATTATATCAGAGAATAGATACAAGCTATCTTAAATATCTATAAAAGGATTTATGATACTTACGAGTACCTACTAATATTAAGTATCAATACTGCAACAAACAACAAAACTATCTCATATTCCTAAGTCAACAACTAGCACCTTCACCCGATCGGTATTGCATCAATCCCAACAATTAAAACGCGAATAAGCTCAGACAATAAATAATTGCTCGTTATAAATCAAGCGAAGTAATTGGTTGTTTATATTGCCCGGTCACCGAAGCCACAGTGCTCTGGTTCGGGCAATCCGAGCAATTTGTCAAATGTTCCGACATTAGAAATGGTTGTACGAGATCGTGTGTGCTCTAGATAAATAAATATTTAATGTTAGGCAGTTGTCCCACCGCCAGCGAGGAAGTGACTAACTATCAGCTATTCTCTCGCTCAAGAAACGTACAATAATTATATATTCCGTGTCGACAAAAGATATGCATATATTAATAGTTGATCGCTGATTGTACATACCACCAGCGAGTACTCACTCCACTAGTTTGTCGCTGAGCGCCAAGAGTTGTCAAAGATAATACTCGCTCAGCAATACTTGCTCAGCGATACTCGCTTGGTGACCAGAACTCACGCCCAGAGACTAACCAGCGGTCAAGCGAGTGGTGCGAGTAATCACCCGTCGCACTTGGTACCTTGCTGATAGCCTAGCGACAAAACTATCGGAACTACACACTCTGCTCTCTCACTCGCACTCAGCTGCTCGCCAACTCGTTTTCAGTTGCTAGCTCTACTCGCTACTCGTTAATCGCCGGCGGTGGGACCACTGCCTTAATTGATTTTGTTTTGTTTTTATTGTAGTCACAGTTAGATAAATCACAGGAGTAAGCAGAAGAGAGAGTAAGCAGAGTTCTTAAAAATGTGTATGATGACTTGGTGCAAAATCTCTACCAGAAGGTGAGATTAATTAAAACAAATGTGGGTATGACCGGATGTATGAACGTAATAGAAGCAAAAGGAGTATGTAAGGATCTGTAAGGATACTGTAGAATAAAAATCGCTTGTCTATATTTCTCGGTGGAAAACTGTCGACTGTCTACACGGAAACATAATTTTTGTCGACTCTTCCGTCGAAAAGACGTTTCTCTACGGTTTTCGTGCTACGCCTGCAGGTGGCGTTCTGTAATTTCTGCCTACCCCCACGGGAAGAAGGCGAGAGTTTTATGTAGTTAATTACGTTGATAAATAAAATGTGACTTCAAAAGATGACACGAATGGTGATAAGACAGGGGTGGTACACCTTTATCAGTGCAGTATTTATCACTCATCTCCTCGGTACTTCCTGAATCTAATTGTCCAAACACTCCACATTCTCACTTCAATGCTTTAAGAGTATAAATAACGAAATACTTAGTCACATACTAGAAAAACTCTGCAAAACAGAAACCCACACGAACTCAAAACTCCAAAGAAAAGCAACAACTCCAGAAACATAAATTCCATACTTTTTCAAACAAACACACAAGTTTTTGCTCAATAAACTGACAATAAGTGAACATGGAATCGAACGTTGTACCGAGCAAAAACCAACTGAGCGTTTTGACCATTCCGCTTTGCCGCAGCTTATGCGTGAAGATACCAATGCATCAATGCTGTTCGAGCTTACAAAAAACAGCGTACAATGAGCCATGAAACAAGAACTTGCCTGGAGAGTTTTTATTGAGGTAGTCGGTGCTAGAATGTAAGCTTTTGTGTAGGGTGAGAAAACACTCTTTTTCTGCTATATGTTTTTGGAAAGAACAAAATAAGAATACCAGTTCGTATCGAGAGCACAATATTTTAAGCATTAAATGGTGAATTCAAAACCATTCTATTAGGTACATCAATTTAAAACGTAAACGCCTAGAAACAAGGAAATCTTCGTGAAGAATACTGGACTCTATTAATTTATTTACTTTAATTAAAACAGTTATAAGTCAATTAAAATTATTAAAGACAGCTTATATACTTATACACATGCACAAAAAGGGACAGACACATCTACGGTCACACATCCATGTCTTTATTGGAAACAAGCAGAGTGCTAGCGTGATGGATCCTCGTTCATTCACCGTATATAACCGCTGTACCTAAGAGCTTAAAAATGCATCATCGCGAACCTTCCGAAAAGACATCCACTTCTGGGGGTCTACTCCTTAAGCACTAAATCCGTAGTTTCGGCCTAAGTTACGGGCGTTTCCTACTCCGTATCACCTACAGACCTAAAGTACTTCGGAGCCTGAACTGAGATTATTACAACACGATTTGACAGCTGTCCCTACTCGTAATGTGTTTGTGTCCGTTCGAAAAATTGAATTTGTCACTTGTTTTGACGGATCAACTACTTTCGTACGGGCCCGTGTCTACGTTCACAGATTTAGATAGTAGTCTCCCTGGACTTAGACCAGCGATGCTCAGACCGCGGCCCGCCAACAAATTAAAAAAATGCGGAAAATAAAACAAAATTATAAAATGAATGTTGACAATGATCTATACCTAATTACCTACTTTATACGTGCATGTGTTGCGAGCTTGCGATCGGAACTATTCGGGTAGCACTTGGGTGAGTTCGGGCGAGCGGGGAGGGGCGCGGCGCGCAAAAAAAATGTCACGGAAATGCAATGCCTTATGCCGTGCATCAAAATATTGTAAGTATTATAAAAAGAGGCTGTTCAAAATGATCTAAACAACTATGAAAATTAAATATTAACACAATGACACAAGAACTGTTTCAAAATGAAGAAAGTACACGACAACTGTCATTGTGACAAGAATTTTATCAAATCGAGGTAAAGTTTAATTTTCTTAGTTGTTGAGAACATTTTGAACAGTCGGTTCGTCCCGATATTTTTGACGCTGACTGTACCTACCTAATTAAATTCCTTTAAAACGTTTACCTAGTAACTTTACTTTGGCCCAGTGGCCCCTATTCTCTATAAGTCTGTGCACCCCTGACTTAGACCATTGCATACCACGATAAAAATGAAAAATAAAGATTAAAAAGTAATACTGCCACGTCGGTCCAGCGGTTGCAAGCGCTACTGCTGAGCATGACTTCCTGGGTTTGACTGCCAGATTGGGCAAAGTGTTATTGGATTTTTCGATCAGGAATTTCTCAGTGGCATTTTTCCATCCGGATTCTGGATTTGTGATAGATGGTAGATGGCAATAGGCTCGGTCCCTATTAAATGGGACTTTTTTTTTGGGTGGGAAATCATCAAGTAACCCTTTGGTACCTTCCCGCGACATTACATGGGACTTAAATGGCGAAATGTGGGTGTACTATTGGTACAACTCTGCCTAACCCTTCGGGGAATACGGCGTGATATTATGTTACGTTATCATGTGACATTTAGACAGGCAAAAATAAACATAGATTATTATATATATACTTAAGAACCTTCCAACCTTCGCAGCTCTTCAAGCGGCCGACCTGCTCAACCGCAGAGCTCAAATAGCTCACATTAGTAAGGACAGTGAAGCGCCGATCTGACGACCGCACCGTAATGTGCGGTAATTGCCACTTATTGCGTACTACTAGCATTCTTTATACTACGTGGTGGGCAGGACTTCAAGAATATAAACAAAGAATCGACACTGAATGTGAGGTAAAATCGAGTGTCGGAACAAATTAATCGAACAAACGATCGGTAACAAACTATGTCTTTGATGAACATAGATAAAGAGGTAAAATATTTACTTTCACTCAATAGGGTTGATGACATTTTTTTTTTGCCCGTCAGGCACGGCTACATATGAAGCTACTTATGAAGCTATAATTTTCCGTACAATGGGAGGTTAGCTTATACTGTAAATATATAGCTTGATATGTAGCCATGTGTACCAAGATTATTAAAACATATTGGAAACGTATTTTTTCTTTTTTTAGGTAATCAAAAGATTACGGTGATACATTGAGACATGACGTCACGCCTTGCTAGATTTTATACTGAATTGCGACGTAGCGAGCCCCCACTCCCCAACTGTAATGCATTTTATCTAAATATTTTTTTTATTAATATGATACAGCAAAAAATACGTGTTTTATAGAATAGAATAGAATTTTATATTGCAAATATGGGTAATAAATAATAGTTCTTAAGATTACATTTAGCCCGGCCACATTTTACCAATCAGCATGCAAACATTTAAAATTATTTATATCACTATTATTACACTTATTTAGATCAATTTATAAATTACTAACATACAATTTTTAAATCATCAGCTATTAAAAATATATTTGTTTGTTTATATTTTTTTTATTATCTGACTGAAGGACTAAATAGGATTTCTTTTTTTTTACCCAGACATCTACCCTATTGTATTCGGGTCTAGGTGTGAGATTTGCTTATTTAAACGTTCCTAACAATGACCGACTGGTCCAATTGTGCTCCGCCAATTGTTCAGTAGATTAAAAGAATATTGGAATAATTGATTATGATAACCACTGACTCCAAAACAATGGTTTTGGTGTCAGTGGTTTATCATCTGCCTGCCTTTATACTAACTATGTTGGGGTCAGCTTCCAGTCTAACTGGTTGCAGCTGAATACCAGTATTTTACATTGAGCGACTGCCTATCTGACCTCCACAACCCAGTTACTGGGTAATATTTTACATACCCTTTGGTAAGACTGGTTGTAAGACTGTCAAAGATCCACGAATGACAGCCGGGACTTAACGTGCTTTCCGAGGCACGGAGGGGTCTTGGTATGTAAAGATGGTCACCCATCCACGGACCAGCCGTGGCAAGCGTGACTTAACCTGATCGATCGACCCGTGCAGCTGTTATTAGTTAGCCACAAGCCCCTCTAAACACCAAAACCAATGCTCAAATTAAATCGTCTTCAAATATTAGGTCCTAAAATTTCTACATAATAAGACAGTAGTTTGCTGATATATAGAAACAGCTAAGCGTCACGAAAACTGTGGTCCACAACCAACCATGTAAGGTTTCCAAGCACGACTAAACGCCCATTCCTTGTACCAGCCAAAAAAATTAATAAGATCATAAGATCATCATTCAAACATTTTATTATTAAATTCGTGGACCGGAAACTATAATTATCTGCTTCGATTGATACTCTGACCAATGAGATCTTATTGATAGGTGGAACTATAGAGCAAAGATCACGACTGTAGGCTTTCACTTGGTTGATTTAGGATGGTAACATTTGGTAATGAAATTAGTGAGTCTATAAGGGAATCGTAGAAAAAAAACCAAGATCTTTTTCATAATATTCACTCGCCAATAAATTAAATAGAGCAGTGGTGGCCCAGTGGTAACGGCCGCGACTTACGAGTTGTTTGTCATAGGTTCGAACCCAGACAGGCGCTTTGCTTTGTGTAAATTATTACAACACCACTGCTCTCAAAACGGTGAAGGAAAACATCGTGAGGAAACCGGCATGTCCTAGAACCAAAAATTCGAAGACATGTGACATCTACCAACCCGCACTAGGCCTGCGTGGTAGATTACGGCCCACTCCCTCTCACAGAGAGGAGGCCTGTGCACCAGCAGTGGGAACATTATAGGCTGATTATGTAATAAAATAAATATAAAATGCCTGTCAAAAATATTAATGACAGTACACAGTGATACAGGGTGGGTTGTTTGTTTACCTAAAACGAACCTAATAAAAAGACACTGATTACCCTATGCGTAGGATACAAAGCTTTGATATTGGCATATACAGGGTGATCATTATCACGTAAGTATGAAAAGCCATAGGAGTCATGTCATGTTTATATTAAAACACACAATGTTATGGCTTTATATTCATACATATTAAGTACAACAGTGTTGAAGTGTAAACCAGACTTGATAATTGAAAAATCGTTTCACTTAAGTCACGGAAGACTTTGAGTTAACAAGAACTCATCATAAGTACTACTCCAAACTCGAAAAGACCGAACTTGAAAACCGTTCACATGTCAAAAATGTAAGAAATAACAGTAATTTTTAAACAATTAAGCAATCAACGAAATTTCGTCAAAAATCCAATTGATGTTACAGTTATATACGCTTGCAAAAAGTGGCGCCTGTAATTACAAACTTATTTTACCAATCAAATCATGGAAATTGAATCTTATTGCTGAAATTATAAGCTCTAACATAACTGCTATGCATTCTTGGTAATGAATAAAAGTTAAAATAAACTTTACTGCCATAAAATTAGGGCTTAACATCGTTTATTAATTGAAATGTTGTTCTGCATTCGTAAAAAGATAATGATTCGTATTTCGAACGGGCTCAAATATTTAAATAATATAAACTTTCCTTACGGGTGCGTTCAGGTGACTCTGTTATTTGTATTTTCTTTTTTTTAACAAACAAGTCTTTTTAGTTCGCTCTGTGGGGTCAACATAAGAAAAACGTCAATATTTATATTTTTTTCACTTAAATAACGCCAGAAACATAATGCATGCGTTGGCAAATCAATTTTATGATGATCTAATTAAAGAACCTGAAAATGAACTGATTTTCTTCTGTGAAGAAACAAACAATTGTTTCTTCACAAAAGAAAATCAGTTTAAGGAACTGTAATTTCTTCTTTATCAATGTTCATGAGCGTGTGTGGCACCAACGCTGGCTCCAATATCTGGAACCAACATAACAAATTAAATTATTTATCTTTTAACCAATTGACAAGTCACGAACAAGAAAACCACACCATGTTAAGGTTTTAGGAAACATTCGGAATTTAAAATTCAAACCAATTTGTTCGTTGTTGATTCTTTCCGGATTTATATATACAGTGTTGCTAGATTAATTATAGTGTTAACAGTTTGGAATATTCATAAATAAAGATTTAGGTTTTTTTGCTGTTTTAATTAATTATAATAGTGGTTATCGTGTTAGCACGTGGGCGCAGCGGTGAATTCAAGAGAAGGATGATGAGGATGATTAAAAAGTGTTTTTTGGTCATTAAATAACGAAAAAGTCGGAAAATCATCTGTGTAAAAAATACTAATAATGTTATAATAATGATTAACACGTAGATTACTCCATTATGAAATACGTATTTTAAGTCTAATTTACATAAAAAGCAGATTTACGTGAGTGATAATAAAAGTGCGAAAAATTATAGCTATTATAGGTAATAGAGTATCACATTAATATAAACCAAAAGATAACGTAAAATAGATTTTCCTACATTGTAATTTAACACAACCTTTAACCTAAAACCAACCCTACGTTCACCACGTAGGTTTCATAATCTATTACACAACACTGTCATCAAACCTCATTACGAAGCAAATCAGACTTTATTGCTCAAGAAATAGAGTTAAAATTCGTTTAGAGTGTGTCCGCATAACCGGAGCTGCGAGTACCATACCAGTGCTTATATTTTTTTAATTGCCAACATTGCTGCAGTTGTGTTTGCATTCTCAATAGTGCATATTGCCCGGTGCGTATTGTCTACCTAAGCGCGGTGTTTATACTACCCACACAGGACGGCACAGGGATGCTATAGAGTTAACTTTGTTGGTGAATTTATTAGGGATAGTGGACTAGGTAGATGTTATTATTGAGCTGTGATAATTAAAAAGCAAAGAAGGAATAAAACAAATTATTTAAAAAACAAAAAAGGGGGGGGGGACAAACAAAAGTTACACCATATTTCAGGTTATTGGTTTATCCCCGCCTGCGATACCAAAATTATTAGTGTTATTAATATATATATGGAATTGACTCATTACTAGCTTTTATTTCATATCAATATTGTCATAATTTATTTAAAAAAATCGTTTCGCTAACTTTTTTTTTGTATTTGCAGATACAATATATAAAAACTATATAGCCTATGTCACTCCCACAATAAAGACGAATCTAACGACACCTCTTAAGTTAATATCCATCAAGCCGTTTAGGCTACAGAGCGCGCCAAAGAAATAGACATACATACTCGTATATACATACATACATACATACTCTCGGAAAACATTACCCTCCTTCTGGGGCAGTCGGGTAAAAAATTAACAAAAACAGTTTTCACGTACACTCACGCCTTTTTGAAAAGGAAAAATGAAACTTCAGACCGCCTCGTGTTAAACATACCTACTCGTTATGCTTCAGTTTTCACAAGTGTCCGTAATTGGTCTATTCTTTCTTTCTTTTTGTGTGGTTAGTGACTGACCTGGTCAGTCCCGGGCCTCTGACTTGGCTTCACATGCCGTAGAGTAGTATCTCTTAGGCATTCGGATTTCTTCACGATGTTTTCGTTCACCGATTTTTTAACAAGTGATAATATTAATATAACACGCACATGAATTCGAAAAGTCAGAGGTGCCTTGCCTTGCGTGCCTTGGGTTCGAACTCGAGACCTATGACTTGGCAGTCACACCATTAGGCACCACGGTCACACCACTAGGGGACTCGCCCACGAGCTCACAAATTAAACTAAAAAACACTCATAGAAACATAAAAAAAAAACAAAAAACGTAGTAAAATGAAAATAAAAACAAAAAGTCCTGTACGAGGCCAAAAGGCTCCTATCTCAGCATAATGCTGCGATACTTAAAAAATAAGTGTCGCGGCGCTGGTATATAGAATCACTGCTATTGTTCTATTGAAGACCACAAATGAAAAATCGTTCATTGCAAGTTTTTCAGGAATTGATGACGTCAGAAATCTGATATATAGAAAAGCTTAAGGCGATCATAGTAAAAGATAGTGCAGAAAAAGAATACGGTGTATTACTTACTACCTTTAACTGTTATTAGTAAACGCTATCATATCTTTTTGGTTTTAATGTTTGAGTAGCTTCTACAGACACCTAAAATGGTAAGCATAAACGACTTAATACAGCATAAAATATACATAATCAACAATAAAAATGGTACATCTAAATCGACTTAGGCAACTGATTAAATCACCTGATTAAATAATACTACTATCGATTCTGCTAAATTAATAAATATATATAATATTTAATATTAAATAACTATAGTAGAATAAGCTGATACAATATAATTTCCAATAAATCATAAAACTTGCTTGGTAAAAAAATTACATATATTTGACCAGTTTACGATGCTATAAAAATGGTCACAATTTTTTTGATTGATTTTATAATAGGTAAACGTTTAAGTGTCTGATGTTATTTATAGATATCTATGATTCTCCATCATTAGGGTAATTCGTAAACCGTATTTTATTCTGAATTTGTCAATCAGTAGCTACAAACGGAAAAAAATGGTTGAAAAAGTAATTTGATTTATAACTGTTACGCGTGTGTATCTTGATTAATTGATATTATGAAAATTTGCATTAACATTACATTAGTTTTCGATCTGACAGTAATCATATCACTCATAGTTTAACATGAAAGTTTGCCATTTTTTGACACATATGAATGATAATTGTCACAGTTAGAGCACATTCTATATAATTCTTGGTCTTCTTTGAGTATCTTCATACTTCTGGACGTAAACTTAAAATTTACTTTACGAAGTTGTAATAAGGTTTCATTTTGACTGTTTCAAGCATCGCAGGTTTAAAAAACTTGAACATCAAAGGTAGCCTGAGAAGTTTCGCGTGCGGCCATTGGACAAATCGCTAATTTACATATAACAAATACTGTAGTCACGTTTTCAGTAAAAATGTTCGTGTTTGGGGTACGGCAGAGGTGTAGGCCCAAGTACCCTCTTCTAGAGAATGGGAGATTTTGATCTTTAAGGTTTTATGGCCAGATAGATTTGTGTTGCGGATGTCTAGACTCGCGACACAATACTATACTTAGGTCCCCCAAGGAATAAAAGAGACACTCAATGTATATTTCACGGTGTTCCCATCCTCAACATGGTAAAGACAGGTCATAGATAATAGGTAATGTAGAATCAGAATCACGAAACTGCCCGCTGTAAAAATTGCTAACTGTGGAGGTAAATTTTAATATAAATTGTATAATAATAACTTCCAATAAAGTCGTATTTTAAATGCAAGCTTGAGCAAAATCTACTTAGTAACGCGTTTAAAACAAAACTCTCAAAAGGAAGACCAATATTGTCTTCTATTTACTTAGAAAACTGCGAACAATCAGTTCACTGTAGCGGCCATGCCATAAACTGCACAGGACATTCACAGGCTGACATAATGACATGACAAATGAAGACGATAACAAACTTTAGCCCGTAACAAACACACATTCTATTCCAATCTACCTAACAAAATACTAAACTCCCAAAACAATACACACTTAAAATATATTACAAAATACAGTTACTAGTACCTTAGAACAAAAGTATTTGAGAGAACGCACGGACCAGCTGGATGTTATGGTGGTATAAATCTAGCCATGTTATTACTGAAGATGGTCAGTACGTATATATTACAAAATATCGCGAACTATAGTGCACAATGGTCGGGCTTGGCTATTAGAGCGGTCAGGGTAAAGGTGTTGGCAGATGAGGCACGAGTAAAAGACGTGCGTCGATGCGGTTTATTTCGGTTTCAATATGCTGGAGAGGAAGAATACGGAGGTGGTGGAATAGTCTGTTTTATTTCAGTTTGACAGTCAGCGTAAGGTTAGTTGTAATCTCAAGATGCAGGAACGCAGTAACGCAAGTTGCATTTACCAAATTTTAGTAATAAAAAAAATTATTTAAATAAAAACAAAAACCGCGACTGCAAAAACACATACCTAACTGAAAAAGTTACACCATATTTCAGGTTATTGGTTTGTCCCCGCCTGCGATACCAAATTTCTATAGCTTATAATGCTTGCTTTTCTCTTTTCAGTTAGGTATGTGTTTTTCCAGTAGGGTTTTTTGTTTTTTAAATAATTTGTTTTATTTCAAGCTTTTCAGTTTTATTAATATATACATATATATGGAATTGACTCATTACTAGCTTTTATTTGATATCAATATTATTGTAATTTATTTAAAAAAAAACTTTTCCCTCCCTTTTTGTTGTATTTGCAGATGCAATATATAAAAATTATATAGCCTATGTCACTCCCACAATGAAGACAAATCTAACGACACCTCTTATGTTAAAATCAATCAAGCCGTTTAGGCTACAGAGCGTGCCAAAGAAATAGACATACATACATACATACATACTCTCGAAAACATTACCCTCCTTCTGGGGCAGTCGGGTAAAAAACGAGCGAGCCTTACAGTTGTCGCATATGATGTGTAACATCTGACATCTCACCTTGGTAATAAGTAACTGAGCGGCGACAGAATTTAAAAAAGCTAAATACTGAAATGATTATTCAAATAATTATTTATTACTGTGGTGGCCCAGTGGTAACGGCCGCGACTTACGAGTTGAATCCAGACAGGCGCCACCCACACCAAACCCAAAGGTTGCGTGGAAGTTCTAAAGGGTTACCAAGGCCCCTGGCAACACAGGCAACGGAAGGAATACGGGTGGGTTTTAGTCAGTAAGAGTCTGACACACCCTCCCGCTCCGCCCAGAGCGGGAGAAGTTATTTGATAATTTCCAACCCAAAAAAAAAGACAGGCGCTTTACTTTGTGTAAATTATTTCAACACCACTGCTCTCAAAACGGTGAAGGAAAAAATCAAAGGTCCAAGTGACATCTACGAGTACCAACCCGCACTGGGCCCGCGTGGTGGATTACGGCCCACTCCCTCTGACAGAGTCCTCTCTGTTGGCCTGTGTCCCAGCAGTGGGAACATTATAGGCTAATTATGTATACTACTTATAACAAATACTCCAAAAGTCATACGCTTTGTCCCATTTCAGCAGTAAAGTGTATACGGAAACGAATTCTTTCCCATCCCATGGCCCCAAGGCACGTATGACGTAAACCGTGGTATTTCGAGCTCAGCAGAATATATTCAATGCTAACCATATTGTCGGTCGTTGCGTCTACATAAAACTGATTATGTAGTGGTCGCCCACTTTTGGAAATTTGACTCCCTCTATTTACAATCTATATAGTACTTACTAATTCCATGCTCAAGCTGTCACTTCCTGTCTACACACTTCCGTCCCTTTTCACGAAGTCACTCCCACAGAGCGAGAGGAAAGATGTTACACATCAAGAAGTTGTAATGGAAGTAACAAATATTAGGAACTAATCGAATGCCATTTTTATTATATATATTATATTTATTACAGATATAATATATATTATACTATGTATTATATTATATTTATTACATACATAATATTTATTATTTCTAGAAACCATGCGATCTCTCAGCCTATTGAATGAATGTTTTGCAATCTTTTTAGGGATTAAGGTTTAGATATAATGTACTTATCCGTTATTTTTCTAGACTTCTTAAAGTTGATGAATTTGAGACCTGCCATCAAATCTCTTCACCACTCTTGGTTGACTGGCAAAGAATGCCTTTTTTTTGGTGGGGTATTATTAAATAACTTCTCCCGCTCTAGGTCTGGAGCAGGAGGGTGTGTCAGATTTACTGACTAAAACCCACCCATGTTCCTTCCGCTGCCTGTGTTGCCAGAGGCCTATCCCTTTCGGACTTTCCCGCGACCCCAGCAGGCATCGGCCATAGTGGACCCCTACACTGGTGCTGACATCTCTTTGAGGCGCGCCTGGAACACAACGCGCCATTGACCCAGGCCTGGTCTTTATCGGACGGCGAGCTACCCATTGCTCACCGTCCGCAAGCCCGCGACTACGGCGGTGGCCGGAAATCCGCCTGGGATTCCTGACGCCAAAGGCATTAAGGTTCCTTTGTACCTTATAGTGTCCGATAAGTCGAAGTAAATAAATAAATAAACTGGATAGTGATAAATACATCATGAGTAAGTAATTGATTATTAAAAACTCGCAACAAAAATCTTGTCGCGCGGCTAAATATTTCAGACACGCGCAATGTCGTCTCGTCTACACCCCACCTTTATAGCGACCCTCGTAATAACAGGTCCCGTCTGCGCAGGCGCAGCAATTAACGCGCGAACCTATCGCGATGAGCTATGGCATTATTTAGATGCCACGATATTTACATGTATATTAAAAGGTAACATTATTTTAAATGCAGGACTTAAATTTTCTCTTGATTATTTTTGGTATTTATTACGTGGTGTGACATCAATGTGAGAGTTTCGTTCCTTGTTTCTGGAATTGCGGAAATTAGTTTTATGAGTTACTATTTCACACTATTATTAAATTATTATTTCATTAATTCTCTAATGCTGTTGCAGTATGCTTAGCTGGTTTGGTCATGTTGAGAGGATGAATGAAAGGCGACTAATAAAAGGCAGATGTGAGTGGAAACGCCGGGAGGGGACGCCCTAGGAAGACATATACTCGTAGGTAGTGACCTCATTGGTGATGTTATTCAAAAAGGCGCGTAGTACTCGCAACTGGCGTGCGTGTATGACCAGATGTATGAACGTAAACGAAGCAAAAGAAATATGTAAGGACCAGAGCAGGTAGCTTTCTATATTTTCTGCCAACCCCCATGGGAAGAAGGGGTGAGTTTGTGTATGTATGTAATTCTCTAACAGAGCAAATACAAACCCAAGTGCGAACCAAACATAATTATTACATTAAATTTGGTATCTTCGTAGTAACCCGTTGATTCACTTCAGAATAAATGCGTTATTATCATTGAAACGGTAGTAACCAAACCAACCATCGTAACCAAAGATTCAAGGAGAAATTACGATAGTAACTAAGTTAGATATAGACTTGCCTAGTAGTAAATTACAATTAATTAATAAACTCAGACTCAAAGCATTTATTTCAATTAAACCTATTACAGGCACTTTTGAATTTGAATCGTCAAAGAGTCGGTGAGTAAGAAATTTGAAGCTTCAAAACGTAGATCTCTATGGAGAAGAACGGGCAAGATACTCCAAGGAAAATCTTTTAAATCAAGATATTACAAATCCTGGGTACATTATTCTCGTTTCTTCTACATGAGAGAACAAAGTAAAAATAAATAAATTCAAAACAATTCAGAATATAAGATTAAAAGATTACAAATAAGCTCTGACAGCTAAGAGATGACCAGTCTCAACTGACGGCGCCCGTTCACGAACTTGACGCGTGGATCAGCACCATCCAGCTCAACTCAAATATTAGCAGCCAAGAGAACACTGTGCTACCCATCCTTTGACGCCCCTTAGTTACCGTAATCATTGAGTTAGGATATAACGATTTATTATCAAGTGTTCAGTTTTCACACCGGTTATTTGGTTCAACAAGAATTTTAAATAAAATAAATTATTTAAAAATCAAAAAACCCGACTGCAAAAACACATAACTGAAAATGGAAAAACAAGCATTATCTATATAATTTTGGTATCGCAGGCGGGGACAATAAAAAATTACACCATATTTCAGGTTATTCGACTGTCCCCGCCTGCAAGACCAAAATTATATAGATTATAATGCTTGTTTCTCCATTTTCAGTTATGTGTTTTTGCAGTCGGGTTTTTGTTTTTTTAAATAATTTATTTTATTTTAAGCTTTTTAGTTTTATTAATATATATATTTGAAAATTACTCATTACTAGCTTTTATTTGATACCAATATTGTTGCAATTAATTTAAAAAAAAACTTCCCCTCTCTTTTTTGTATTTGCGGATGCAATTTATAAATATTATATAGCCTATGTCACCCCCACAATTAAGACGAATCTAACGACACCTCATACGTTAAAATCCATCAAGCCGTTTAGGCTACAGAGCGTGCCAAAGAAATAGACATACATACATATATACATACATACATACATACATACATACATATATACATACATACATACATACTCTCGAAAAACCCTCCTGAGGCAGTCGGGTAAATAAAAAACCGGCCAAGTGCGTGTCGGACCACACACAATGAAGGGTCCCGTAGTTGGGAAGTTGGGATGAATTTATCTCAAAAAAAAACTTAACATTGTAGTTGAAAAACATGTTGAACATGTAAAGCCTACTTAGCCGTGATAGTTTTCCTTTTAATTTCATTATATTATGTACTACTGCCATGGTTTTTTTCACATCTACATAAACAACCATTTAGCCGGCAGCCCACCCCTGCCGGGACACTTGACTCTTAGAAAAAAATTAGCAATTTAATGCTTAATATTACGCAAGTGGATACTTGAATCGAAAAGTGGTGTTCACAGACCTGAATTATTTTTAAACGGCCTATCCAACAATACCCCACGCCATGGGGTAGACGAGAAAAAAATATATCATCCCCACGATACGTGCAATGGAGGAACCCTAAACTAAAAAAAAACAATATTTTATTTTAGTTCTTTGTCGGCGTGATTAATATATATACCTATGCCAAATTACAGCTTTCTAGTACTAAGCGTCTCTGAGCTACAGCGGGGACAGACAGACAGACAGACATGGCGAAACTATAAGGGTTCCTCGTTTACTACGGAACCCTGAAAAAGGAAGACACACTTTATCTTAACAGTAGTGCGCCTCACGGGCACTACTCTCTTAAGTCCATCAACGAAGATCCGATCCCGTCCGAAAGTAGTTGATCCGTCAAACAAGTGACAAATTCAATTTTTCGAACGGGCACAAACACATTTGCGAGTGAGACAACTGACAAATCGTGTTGTCATTCATTCTCAGTTTGGGCTCCGAAGTAATCATATGTCCGTAAATTAAATGAAATTAAATTTCTTTATTTGCCAGAATATAGGTACTTACATAATAACATGGTAAAATCATTTTAGTCTCACTATATTCGACTTATCAGTCGTGCACATCACATTTACATAATAAAATTTAATAAAATGTTAATTAGGCACATTACATTATAAAACAGATTAAGTTAGTTTATTAGATTATACGAGTATCTCACAGTCAAGACAGTTCATAAATTTATTTATTAGATTTATAGATAACTTTAATAATTATAATTTAAATAAGTTTTTGTAAATTTATATAGTACGTCACGTCTGTTTAAAATTTAAATAATCATCTATTGAATAAAAACATCTGCCACAAAGCCAATTGTTTAAAGTTCTATTAAATTCTAAGTTATTTATTTTTCAGGTGATACAGAGTAGGAAACGCCCGTACCTTCTGCCGAAACTACGGATTTAGTGCTTCGGGAGTAGGCCCCCCCGCTTCGCAAGGTTTTTACACCTGGATAAAGTATGGAGATTTCTTTATTAAATTTTAGTTAAATATTAATGTATTATAGACAACATTTCGGAATAAATTCTATAAAATTATGATGGAAACCGGATCAAAATTTCTTTGTGTAGTTTAAAAAAAACAACGTGGTCACACAGACAGACATAAAAAGCGACTTTCATTTATAATAAGATGTATAGACTTCTCTTAAACCTGTCAATCCAAAAGCTTAAACATAAACACCGGAACACACGACTCCAGCTTCATCGGTCAAACGTCTAGCCTGTTCTCAGTCTAACCTGTAGCTCAGTATAATAAACATCACATTACGCCCATCACGAGATTCGAATCTGTGACCTCGCGACCCGCAGCCGACCCACTAAACCCTTATGTGATGTTGCGTTGTTTTAATAACTGTGCTTGCAATATTTTATGGGCTTTTGTGCAGGTACTTGTTGAAAGGATATGCTTATTTAACTATTATTGTCGCTTAGAGAATTTCTGCCTAAATTGACAATGGTGCCGATTCCCTCGTTCACAAACTAAAAGAATTTAAGTTCAGTGCATCTTTTTCTTTCTATTTCATTAAGAAAAGGACAGAAGATAAGTTTTAGTTTAATCCTGTCATATTAATCAGCGCTTGACGTAATTTTAGTAGGCAAATTTTTAATCACGTCTAAACTTGTATGGAGTAGTGACAGGCGCTGATTAATTTGACAGGACTAAACTAAAATTTATCTTCTGTCCTCTTCTTAATGAAATACAAAGAAATAGATGAACTGAACTTAAATTTAGTTTAGTTTGTGAACAAGGGAATCGGTACCATTGTTATTTTTTTTAATGTAAGGTTAGCAAGGAAATGATCAACTTGAAGAATAATGTGATTGTCACCTCTTTAGACACTTCAAACAGCTATCTGGATTGTCTGTAACTGAATTGTGGACGTCTTGCTGATCTCAGTGAATATCATGATGAAACTGGTAAAAGGCTAGACAGATGATGTTTGTGATGAAGCTGCGTTTATGTGAAAATGACTTTCCAGCCAATTAAAATGTTTTTCCACTTATATTTTTCTTCATAAGACGCTGACAACACCTAAACCGCAGTCACTATCAGATTGCAAAGAAAAGAAAGAGAAGCGCGATGACACAACGCTTGTAATGTATTGCAAAATATGAAGCAATTATCTATTTATTCAAAATCGAGTTGAGTAATCGAAAATAAAAAACAACCAAGTTCTGCATTCAAATAAGACGTTCTTGTTAGTAATTAAATACGTAACGTATATTGATACTTATTGCAGATATTTTGGATTAGAACTCAAGGTAAGAGGTTAGTTTAACGTTAGTTTGTATCGATATTTTTTTTCAATACGACATTTGGTAACAACTAGGTTCTGAGAAACATGTTCAAAATTAACATATATTTTTTCTGCTACCACAATTTATACAGATATGGCTATTTTTTTTCTTAAGAGAAGCCTATTTTGTTCAATTGGGTCTTGTCAGCGCTTTAAAGTCAAGTAAAAAGTCTCGCACTGAAAGGATATGTATGGAGGGCAAAATAACACCTTCCTGATTTTTGTTCTTGGTTAGCCTTCAGTTATTCCACGTGATGTTGAACTTTGCAGTGACTTTCAGCAAAAGCTAAGGAGTATGAACATCTTGTACTATCAAATTAGTACAAGGTGTTCATACTCCTAACAAATATTTTAAATTACGCAACAATCACATCTGGGCTTTTTTGTCTTGAAACTTCAACTTGCCTCACACCACCCACTCTTCTGCTATCAAAACTCCAATTTAGCATTTGTACCAATTAAACGATTACTAAAGAGTCGACCTTCGTTCGCTTAACTCGAGATTAATTATTTCTATTGTACCTAGTACACTTTGAAACCAACTCTGAAAGACAGCCTCGAAAATGCAATACAGTCCTTATGGAGTGGTGATAAAGATGGTGATTATGGATGAAGGTGTAAAACTAATGTGGCAATAGTTTAATCCAATAACAAAATGCTCATCGGACGCGCTTGTCAGTGCGCAAGAGCATGATTTTTGTGTTGTTAGCGGGTTCGTTGTCGATAATCGCTGGCGAATCGAACGTAGTAAAGTTCCCTTGAAAAGGATGTTCTTCTGAGAAGCTTGTTTCTGATCGAAGGTTAATTAGTAATTTAAATTAGATTTGGACTTACATTTTATTTTTCCTTATGGCTTAGATTGTAACTTATAGAAAGCGCTTGAATAATGCAATATTCAAGCCAGAAATACAAGTAATTTATATTCCCGCCAGATTTTTCCTAAGATTTTTCTCCTCATCTCTCATACTTGGAAAAAATATTTCAGTCATTACTTTAAAGAGGTTTCAAATATAAAGCACCAAGTTAAATAAAATTACCGCTGGCAGGAAGTCAAAAAAAAAAAGAAAATGTTTGGTCCTTCTGCTTCCCTTTTCGATAATCGTCTATCGACAATCCTTCCTCACTACCAACCAACCTCACATTATAAAGAGCACTCAAAAGGTACTTACACATCTTCAAGTTAAGCTTTTGATTTCACGTGGGTGTGAAACTCGTCAAGTGTGGGTCTTGCAGGCAGTAATTACTTTCTAATCTGCCGTACAAAAGGTACGGATATGGGAAGTACAAGGCTGTACTATTTAGTGCTAATGAGAGATGGTGGGTGGAAAACTTTTGATTTGTGCATTGTTTTTGCGAGGACGGCCTTGCGTTGATTTCTTTTTTTTTGTTTTGTAGGTGTATGTGGGTAATTAAGTGTGTTATGTAATTTTCTTTTAGTTATGTGTTATATTAACGAAAAGATCCACTTGCGTCAGTCAGTCAATGGGTGACCATTCTTGACAAATCGAGAACACTCCGTGTTACATTGAATTTTAGCCATTGGTTTTGGTTTTTAGGGTTCCATATTAAACAAGGAACCCTTATAGTTTCGCCATGGCCGTCTGTCTGTCTGTCTGGTCCCACTGTAGCTCAGAGACCTTATTACTAGAAAGCTGTTATTTGGCATAGGTATATTAATCACGCCGACAAAGTGCTAAAATAAAAACATGAAAAAAAAATTTTTAGCGTACGTTCCTTGCACGCAATGTGGGGATGATATTTTTTTTCTCTTCTACCCCTTGGTGTGGGATATTGTTGGATAGGCCGTTTAAAAATATTGCAGGTCTGTGAACACCACTTTTCGATTCAAGGATCCACTTGCGAAATATTAAGCATTAAAGTACTAATTTTTGTTAGAGTTGAGTGTCCCCCCCCTGCCAGCTAAACGGTTGTTTATGGAGATGTGAAAAAATTCATGGCAGTAGTACATATAATGAAACTAAAGGGAAAACTATCACGGCTAAGTAGACTTTACAATTTAGCGAGTTATAGTCGACCAACTTAAATTTGCAGTTGGAGAATTGATCGTGGCATATATCGATGTATGGGAGAACAGGTTTTTCAACTACAATGTTAAGTTTGTGTTTGGAATAAATTCGTCCCAAGTAATCCCAAAAGACAGTCATTCCTGTCAGTTAGTCAACTACCGATAGCTTATAATTTTTCCAAAAGAAATATATCTAGATCAGAAGACTGGCGCTCCGTGTGATCTAATGATACATCACACCTGTAAGTAATTTGGAAGCCAACACTAATTTTTAAAATATAGTCTAGAAACTATACAACTGAGAAAAGGCTAGATAGATGGCGTACTTTATTTAGATATCCTCTTCATGTTAATCATACATTATTTTAGAGTACAAGGTGTGCCCCGCGGTTTCACTCGCATAAGTCTCCATTCCATGGGAATATCGGGATAAAAAGTATCCTATATCCAAATCCAGGTCATGGTCTACTCATGTGCCAAATTTCACCCAAATTCGATCAGTCGTTTTAGCGTGAAAGCGTAACAAACAAACAAACTCACTTTCGCATTTATAATGTTAGGATTACTAGATATTAAATTAACGAATTCTCTTATTAATTCAAGTTCAAATCATCTTAGTCCAAATAATCGTGACGTTACAATTAAATGATCACGCCAACCTTATAGAAGGACTAACCAACACAAAATCAATCATATTTGATAAGCAACATTACTATTATTATGTCATGTTGACGTGAATACCGTGAGATCGAGTGCGCGCGCGCATGACTCCCACTAACGCATAGATCACGAATTAATTCTACGACTGTTTCATGTGCTGCTTACTGGGTGTAAAAATCTGGATTTATAAGTAGATCGGAGGTAGATAAGTATAGTTTACACTTATGAGTAACGTTTATACGTTTGTTGGATCCTGGACCGTTTTGCTATCAACATAACTATCAATATTTTTATCACAGCATGAGGTTTTCTTGTAGGTGTATGTTCGTCGTTTCTACGTGAAATAAGAAGTAAATTACTCACTGGTGCCGATTCCCTTGTTCACAAACTAAACTAAATTTAAGTTCAGTGCATCTTTTTCTTTCTACTTCATTAAGAAAAAGACAGAAGACAAATTTTGGTTTAGTCCTGTCAAATTAATCAGCGCCTGTCACTACTCCATACAAGTTTAGACGTGATTAAAAACTTGCCTACTAAAATTACGTCAATTTACGGCAAGCGCTGATTAATTTAACAGGACTAAACTAAAATTTATCTTCTGTACCTTTCCTAATGAAACAGAAAGAAAAAGATGCACTGTACTGAAATTAAGTTTAGTTTGGTTTGTGAACAACGGAATCGGCACCACTTACTTACTCTCGTCACTAACTTGTGAGGTTTCGGTTGGAAAATACTGTTTGTTGGTTACAATTTGGCTCATAACTTTTTGTGATAGAGGCAGTCAAAAGATTATCTAGTCAAAAGCCTGGCGTTCCTAATGAGCACAATTTCATTATATTTGTGAGTGTGGCGGTTAGTTAAAAACGTTAATCTACCCTAGGTTAATGTTTTTTAACGGTCTTCAAAAAAGGAGGAGGTTCTATGTTCGTCTTTATGTATTTTTTATGTATGTTCATCGATTTCTGGGCCGATTTACTTGATTCTTGATTTGGTAGCTTTTGAGTAAGCTCCAATAATACGTATTTAATACCATTTTGTCGATGTTATAAAATGTTGTTAATGTTGTTTACAAAGCAAGTAGTGGTATACGAATTTGTGTGTGGTACAACAAGTGAAAACGAAAACTTTTTCCAAGAAAAAATTACAAATGACTTTAAAAAAAAACACTGCAGAGTAAAAATAACTTTAAAGTCAATGGAAAAAAACAAAAAATAACTAAAGAAACCGACTTCTGAAATTAAAGTTATTTTCAAAATAAAATAATAAAGCCACAACAGCTTTTTAGGGTTCCGTAGTAAACAAGGAACTCTTATAGTTTTGCGATGTCCGTCTGTCTGTCTGACCCCACAGTACCTCAGAGACGCTTAATACTAGAAAGCTGTAATTTGGCATAGGTTAATCACGCCGACCAAATGCTAAAACAAAATCATTCAAAAAAAAAATTAGCGTACCTCCCTTGCACGTAATGTGGGGATGATATTTTTTTTCTTGTGTACCCCGTGGCGTGGGGTATCGTTGGATAGGCCGTTCAAATATTGCAGGTCTGTGAACACCACTTTTCGATTTAAGGATCCGCTAGCGTGATATTAAGCATTAAAGTGCTTATTTTTGTTAGATTCGAGCGTCCCCCCCCACCTCCCACCCCCTCCAGCTAAATGGTTGTTTATGGAGATGTGAAAAATTCATGGCAGTAGTACATATAATGAAATTAAAAGGAAAACTATCACGGCTAAGTAGGCTGTACAAGTTAACGAGGTATAGTCGACCAACTTAAATTTGCAGTTGGAGAATTGACCGTGGCATCTGGGCACGAGTTGCTTTGACTTACCTAGAAGTCTACAAATAGACTTCGAACTCAGGTAGGCTGAAGCAAAGAAAACCTACTCAGGTAGAGATTCACAGACGACTCCGCCTTGGAGTGTAAATGTGGTGCTGTCCCGCAAACAATGGGGCACTTACCAGCGTGTTCAGCGTGTCCTGCTGTCTGCACGCCACAGGAGCTGATGGACGCTACTGAAGGTGCCAAGCTCATAGCCATATTCTGGGCCGACTCTATATAGATTCGACCATCGACACGCGTAAGTGTTTTTTGGAAGTCGGTTGTTTTTTTTTTATGGTAAAAAGTTTTTGATTTGTAACATATTTTCTCTCAGAGAGCTTAGAGAGCAGTGGTGGCCCATTGGCAACGGCCGCGACTTACGAGTTGTAGGTCGTAGGTTCGAGCCCGGACAGGCGCTTTACTTTGTGTAAATTATTTCACTAGGTACTGCTCTCAAAACGGTGAAGGAAAACATCGTGAGGATGTCCTAGAACCGGCATGTCCTAGAACCATAAATTCGAAGACATGTGACATCTACCAACCCGCACTGGGCCCGCGTGGTGGATTACGGCCCACTCCCCCTCACAGAGAGGAGGCCTGTGTCCCAGCAGTGGGAACATTATAGGCTGATTATGTATGTATGTATGTATGTATATTTTCTCTCGCTTGATTGTGAAAAGGAACGGAACTGTGTAGACAGGAAGTGACAGCTTGAGCGTGGAATAAGTAAGTACTATATAGATTGTAAATAGTGGTGTCGAGATTCGACCAGTGGGCGACCATTAGTAATGAATAATTATTCGAATAAATATGTTAGTATTTAGCTTTTAAATTCTAGGTCTAAATGACGCTGCTCAGTTGCTTATTACCAAGGTCATATACGACTACTGTAAGGCTCACAAGTTTTTTATTTTGTCCAAACGTACTTTGATATTGCTAAAGATAAGTTTGAACTACTCGTAATACCAATCGTAATCTGATTTTCAAAAAATCCGCTATCCAATATCTACAACGGCAGACAAATGAGTCACAAACAGTAACAATATTAACCCTGAACCACATAACATTCGGTTGACACCCACGTGCAGACATGAAACGATATTATATTATTAGCTACTATTTGTTTCTTCAAATTGAGGTGTGGGAATATCACTGTAACTGCAATTTTGTTTATAATTAGGAACAATAATAGCTTCTGATTCGTGAGAGATAATACTTTATTGATTTGCCGTTGCGATGATGCAGAGTTAATGTTTTGTTGATTTGACTGCCTACAAACAGTCTAACATGGTTCTTCTTTGGTAAAAGCTTTAGGTATTTTTTTAAGCTTTCATAATACCTGCATAGTTTTTCTAGGATTTATGGTCATACGGGTCACATTTTCCGGCGCAGGTCACTTGTTTTAGAAAGTCTATATCACCATTACTTTATCTTCGCTTCTTATTGTTCAAAAGATTACTTATTTTGTTTAAACATGCGTATTGAAAGATTGTTCCCATCTCCATCAAATATAATATAAAAATAAATACGAAGACGTAATATTTTAATCATTAAAAAATCTTATAATTTACAGCATGCAAAATTCGATTCTTCATTTATTGTTTCACAATCTTACCTTAGATTATCGCCCTTTGGAACACAAACGCGATGACACACTTAGCAATTCCCAAAGTGTAACCGAATATTAAGGTAACAATGAATCTTGCGGCGTGGGCGTGGGCCTGGCGCGAACTGTGCGCCCTGCCTTATCTAGACTACGTGTTATTCTGACGATAGCTAATTATTTGAATCACGTAGAATAATCTAGTACACCCTTTTTAAAGTGTTTGGAAGAGGCTTATGGTGAATAATATTTAACATAGGAAAAACTATACACTGCGGTTGTAAGGACCAAATAAAAAATGGCCTGTTAATTCTCGTATGCAAAGGATCGTGATACAGAAATGGAACCAAGTAGTGGTGTAGACTGGGTGTTACTGGTTGAACAAAATTTTTAGGTCGTTGTCCCCACGGTGTTATCCGTACGTAAGTTAATGGTGTCCAAGTTTAGGAAAAATTAAACAACATCGCAAAAGTAGTAGTGATTCGTGTTAGAAACGGACCCAATCTCAAAAAAGCTAAACCAGCGTTTGCTTCCTAAAACTTCCGAGATAGGTAGGTACTTATTCTATTAAAAAACAGTATCTACGCTAAGCAAATCAAATCAACCCAAATTCCTCAAATCATTCAGAATACGTCTTCTTCCAACAGTTTGATTACGTTAAACTTGGCCGCAATCAGATCGTGCGCAGTAATACGAGGTATTCCACCAATGTGCATCCACTGTGGGAGACATTTGTGTGATAAATATCAAGAGGTTACGTCATTCTTAAGGATGTTATATCTAGAATTGTTTTGATGAGCAAGTATATCAAGATTATAGAATAGCTCCGTGTCTCTGTATTTTTTTCCTTACGCGACTAAGAAGCGGTCGTCGTTAAATCCGCTGATGAATCTGATGTTACATACACCAATGTATGTAGTTCTTCATCTTTTTTTAGGTAGCTAGACTTATTTAGGAACGAGTTCGGGAGGATTGTTATTGGATATAACTAGCTTCTTTATTTGTCTATATAACATTTGCTTGCTGTACTTCCAGTTTACACCAAAGCAAAAGATTTATTTAGAATAGAATAGAATACTCTTTACTTTGTACAGAGGGTCTTGTGTCCGTGGATGGGAGACCATCTTTACATACCAAGACCCCTACGTGCCTCGAAAAGCACGGTAAGCTGTTGGTCCCGGCTGTTATCTGTAGATCTTTGACAGTGGTTACGGGTAGTCAGTCTTACCAAGGGGTACCGTGCTACCCAGTAACTGGCTTATGGAGGTCAGATAGGCAGTCGCTCCGTGTAAAATAATGATATTCAGCTGTAGGTTGGACTGGACCCAACATGGTTGGGAAAAGTTTAGGCAGATGATGACTCTTTATTTTGTACACCATAAAAATTAAAGATATAAATGTTGATGTTGATGTTGTTGAAAGAAAGAAAAAGCATTTATTGGGATTCGCACAGGAGATCACAAATTTAAACTAAAAACACTCATGGAAACATAAAAAAAAAACAAAATCAAAGTAAAATTAAAATAAAAACAAAATGTCCTGTACGAGGCCCAAAGACTCCTATCTCAGCATAATGCTGTGGTATTTAAAAACTTGTTGATTATCGATGTCTATTAATGATTGCACACTGCGAATGTTAGGCAGTAGACTGCCCAGCAACGCCTTTTTTACCTTCCATTTTAGTCGTTATTGTTTAGCTGTGAACATCGACGGGCTGCCAATATCATCACCATTTCCCTGTCCATAACCCAATTTATTTGTCGTCGGCACAACATGTCTTGTTCTTCCATACTTCTCTAATAGTCGTCAACTCGGTAGTCACTCCCTTTCTAGCCATATCATCTTTCACACAGTCCATCTATCGTTTTTTTGGTCTTCTGCTACTCGTAAAGCCATCCACATTCATACTCAAACTTTCCTGATGATATTTCCCTCATTCCTCCGCATCACATGCCCATACCATGACAGCCTACTTCCATACAACTTTTCAATCACCGGTGTCACTTTCAGATTTCCTCTTATATACTCATTTGTTATGATGAAACTACACTAAGAAATTACCAATTTACTGGCCTTTAAAAAGGTTTTCTCCAAGCTATAAAACCTCATGTGTAGAAGAAACACTCATATTGTTTCCCAAACTTATCTGTCCCAAAAATAAACATAAACCACAAAGTTCACACGACCTGATAGACCACGATCCATTAAACTCTATCTCTTATCGCACTTAATAGCAAGCAATTTGAAACTATGATTTGGGATATCAAAAATATACAAGGACCAAAATCCCTTGACCTACCATACTTCACCAAAATTTGGTCCTTCGGTGCATATTGGTGGGAAGGTAGAGGTCATATTATACTAGGTGTAGGCCTATCTTTGAATTAGAAAAATAAGTTGAATGTCAAGAATAATAGATGTGTCAATGTGTTGAGAGATTCTCATAAAGTAAGCATTTGTTTTTTTGGTATTTGATTGTGGTCACAGATGGTATATTTTAGTGAGATACAAAATAATAGTGAGATTTGTAAGTTGTGCTGGATTTGGATTGATTCTGGTAATATTTGATGATTAACAAAATATAACATAACGGCTGTAATACCCGAAAGGCTTAGGCTATAGTACACCCACATTTCACCAGTTATGTTTAAGTCTCATGTAATAGGGGCCGAGCCTATTGCCATCTACCGGGCACACTGTAGACCCACCGTACCCCTGGCCTGTTGGTGCAGTGGGTATTTTAAAGTTAAACGCTACCACCAGGTTTAATGTTGTATCACTAGTTAAAAGCATAAATTGATACTCCGGGCTGCAAAATTTCTGATTGAAAACCCCATAAGCACTTTGCTCGAGCTGGAAATCGAACCCAGAACCATGAGGCCCCGGTTCGCTCGCGCTAGCGTGAGTACCAGACCAACGGGTCAGTGGATTAGACGATATCGATACAAATGAAGTAACAAATAATAAGTATAACTTCAATATTAAGTAGCATAATAATCAACCCAGCACGGTATCAAGGTATACGTATCTTCTTCCTTGGTCTCAAGTTCTTCGAGGTAAATTTTTTGTATCGTCATCATTACTTTGTCCAGACAGAAGATTCAGAGAAACCTGAGAATTGCAAAAAATCCGTATGAAAATCTGTTCTCATTACAAAAAGTGTAGAATTTTTATTATGTATTTTGAAAGATAACTTTGGTAACCGGTTTCAGGCTAAATGATAACAGCCACACAGGTCGATAAGGTTAAGTTACGCTTGCCGCTGTCGGTTCCTGGATGGGTGACTCTCCATTACATATCGAGATCGCTCAGTGCCTCGGAAAGCACGTTAGGCCGTTGGTCCATGCTATCATTCGTAGATCTTTGATAGTCGTTACGGGTAGTCAACATTCTGACAGCCAGTCTTACCAAGGTGTATCGTATTACCCAGTAACTGGGTTGTGGGGCTCAACTAGGCAGTCGCTCCATATAAAATAGTATTCAGCTGCATCCGGTTCGGCTGGAACCCTAATATAGTTGGGAAAAGGCTAGGCAGATTAATTGAACCCTTGCTAACCGGCGTTATTTCTACAATAACAGTTTTAATCTAAAATAATCCTACCAATACTAGACCACGAAAACATTAAGATAAATAAAACGTATACGTTACAATAAAATTGAAATGTATATGTTATTCTTAGTATATTAACCTTGTGCAGCAAATGGTCCATTCATGATTGTGCACCGACATATTTATAAATACACTGGCGTACATAAATACTTAAGTAGTCTCTCACATAATAGCTAATGTGAATTGTAATAAAATGTTCGCGGGACGAGCTTGAGCAAACGGGCTCAGATAGATCTCTATCCGAACTCACGGAATACGCGAGACGTTGGCTTAGTGTGGATGTTCCATTAAAATATTAGAATAAATATTCATAAAGAAAAGTTGTCACTTAAAACTAAATAAATGAAGTTGTTAATTCAGTCGGAAATTGAATGGGCTTCTGGAGATAACTTCATAATTTTAAATCTACAAACTCATGGTTTAAAACTACGAGGATACTATTCTTGCAACTTTGGATAATTATTAATAAACTAATAAATTTTCACAGTTATTTTTCGTTGAAATCAGAAGCGATAATACTGCAAATCTCTACGCAAGTTTGTTTCTCCAGTTTAAATTAGACCTGTTTTGAGTTTGACCATTGTTTTTAATCGCAAAATTACAGAAATAATCTACTTACGCCAATCAAGTTTAGCATAGAATCAATGCTGACTGATATAATTGCTTATTACAAAGACTTATTCTTTCCAGCTCAGGTCCTTACAAATCCAACTCGCCACATTGCGTGGGCTGTGATACGCCACGTCAGCACATCTGGCACGACTCGAGCTCCCAATGTTTCTCTGATACTATTGTCATGGGAACTCTGCGCCATATCCGGTGATTCGCTAGAAGATTCTTCATTCATGGGGACTTGTCTGGTTAAGTTTTAGTGCCAAGTTATTGAGCAGATGTTCGTGTCGGTCTTCTTGTTCTTCTTCTGTAGTTTTGGCTTGAACTGTGTGGCTATGCCGTGGTAAGGTAGCGAGGCTGACTGTCCGGGGTATGTAGTTTCTTTCTCAGACTCTTACTGACTAAAACCCACCCGTATTCCTTCCTGTTGCCTGTGTTGCGGGGGCCTCGGTGACCCATAAGTACCTTCCCGCGACCCCGGCAGGCATCGGCCCTAGTGGACCCCTACTTTGTGCTGACGACATCTCTTTGAGGCGCGCGTGGAATACGACGCGCCGTCGACCCGGGCCTGGTCCTTACCGGACGGTGAGCTACCCATTGCTCACCGTCCGCAAGCCCGCGCCTACGGTGGCTGGAAATACCCGCCGCCCGAGATTCCCGACGCCCAGGGCGTCTCCTGCGGCGGCTAGGGGCGAGAGGGCGCGAAACTTGCCTTTCCCTCAACCGTCCCGCCTCCTCCTTCGCGAGCATTACTGCTTCGCAGAAGGAGGTGACGGCTGCCCATGCCCTCTCGCTCCGTACCATGGCCTGAACCAGGGCCGGACGCGAGAGGTCTCTGCCGCCGATCGCCTCCAAGAGGACACGGCGGTGCTCTGCCCAAGCCGGGCAGACCTCCACCGTATGCTCCACCGTGTCCTCCGGGCGATCCACACAGTGGTGACACCCGGACGTTTCCTCCCGCCTTATCCGACACAGGAACCTCCCGAAGCTGCCGTTTCCGGTGAGGACCTGCGTCAGGCGGAAGGTGAGGACGCCGTGGCGCCTCTCCAGCCACTCCTTAAAGAGGGGACTTATCGCCGCAATCGTGGCGTGCCCAGCACTGGGTTGCGACAACCGTACTTTCCATGACGCCATGAGATCCCGCCGGAGCTCCGTCCGCTGTGCCGCGATTTCTCGCGGCGGCGGACTAACGCCCCGGCGTTTCGCCTCCTCGCGCCACTCCCATACGTGCGCGAGGGCTTTTGCCTCCAGATCCCATGGCGGCAATCCGGCAAGGAGGCTCGCTGCCTCACAGGAGACCGTGCGGTATCCCCGGACCATCCGGATGGCCATGATCCTTTGGGCCGCGCTCAACCGGCGAGCTGGCCGCAGCGCCAGAGAGCGCGCCCATACAGGAGCCCCGTAGAGGGCCATGGACCGCACGACCCCCGCGTAGAGCCTCCGGCAGGAGGCGTTTGAACCCCCTAGATTGGGCAGGAGCCGCTTCAATGCAGCGCCCGGCCGCTCCAGTTTGGGAGCCAAACGTCGGAAATGCTCCACGAAGTTCCACCGGCTGTCGAGGACGAGTCCCAGGTACTTCATCGTCGACTCGACGCCGATAGAAACCCCTCCTACCGTTATTTCGGACCCCAACGGTGGCGCGTTCCAAGGACCATGAAAACACATGGCCTCGGACTTGTGCAGGGCCACCTCGAGTCCCAATTGCCGGATCCTTTCGACGATTGTCGCAACCCCGCGTGCCGCTAATTCGGCCGCCGCCTGGTGCGACCTCCCCTGCGCCAGGACCAACGTGTCGTCAGCGTAGCACACTACGCTGACGCTGCTAGGGAGGTCGGCGCGCAGCACCCAGTCGTATCCGATGTCCCACAGATGCGGCCCCAGGACCGATCCCTGTGGGACACCGCACGACATCTCTTGCCGGTTCCACACTCCCTGGTGACCGGGGTAGATGACGGACCCTGTCCGTCAAATAGGCCTCGACCACACGACAGAGGTAGGTCGGCATCCGGTGATACCGGAGTGCCTCCCTGATGCAACTCCAGGGCAGGGTATTGAAGGCATTGGCGATGTCTAGAGACACCGCCAAGACGACCCCACCCTGGGCAACAGCATTCCCCGTCGTCAGGGCTCGCACACGCATGATGGCGTCCACCGTAGAGCGCCCTCTGCGGAAACCAAACTGGCTCTCCGCCAAATCCGGCCCCACCCGCACCAGCTGGCCGACGAGGCGGTCTGCAATGACTCTTTCAAAGAGCTTGCCCACCTCGTCGAGCAGCACGATGGGCCGATAAGCGGACGGAGAGTCCGCAGGGCGCCCTGCCTTCTTTATGAGGACCAGTTTCCCCGTCTTCCAGCGAAGCGGGAACTGGCCCCTCTCCATGCATGCGCTTAGGAGCCCCCTAAGTCGAGGCCCGAGAGCCTCCAAGGCCAGGACCCAGGCCTTCCCAGGTAAGCCGTCGGGTCCTGGGGCGGTATTTTTGGCATTAAGCCTGCGTACCGCCGCTCTCATTTCTCCCTCGGTCACCTCCGGAGCATCGTCGTCGTCGTCGGCGGTGTGGTCCGCATCAGGCACGGCAGTAGGTGGAGCCATAGGTGGGGAGGAGTGTTCCCCTCGCGAAGGGAACAGAGCGCTCACCACGTCCTCCACAAGCTGGGGCCGGAGACTCTGCGTTAGCGGGGGAGCCCATGGGCGGAGTTTATCCCGCACCACCTTGTACGGGCGTCCCCACGGGTCCCTGTCCAGAGTCCCCAGCGACTCCTCGCGGGCCAAACCCCTGGCCCGCAGGATCTCCGCTTGGAGGGCGGTCTTCGCCGCTCTGTACCCCTCGTACAGCTCCGCCTGAATGGCTTCCGTATCAGGAGGTTTGATACGGAGCCTGCGGTGCCTGGTGTACCGGCGTCGCGCAGCCACGCACGCAGTGCGCAGAGCCGTCAGCTCCTGCGACCACCAGTACACCTGGCGCGAGGCACGTCCAGGCTGGACCCGGGGCATTGCCACGTCACATATGTCGGACATGGCCTCCCGGAACCACTCCGCCTCGTCGTTGATGTCAGCAGGCCTGTCCGGTGGTGACACCCAGGCCTGCACGATCGAGGCTTCCAGGAGGAGCTCCCGGTCCAGCTGCTTCAGCGCCCACCGCGGACCACTCGGGGCCCGTCGGACCGGCGCGTCCGAGGTCTGGGCGGAGACGTCGAACCGGATATACCGGTGATCGGAATAGGTCTCCACCCCCTCCATGACGCGCCAGTCAACTACACGCGGCGACAGAGCGGGGCTGGCGAACGAGATATCCACCACTGATTCACCCCGCATCCGCACACACGTGGGGACAGAACCCCGGTTTAGGACGACCAGGCCTGTCTCCAGAGCCCAGTCCTCCACCATCCTGCCCCGTGTGTCCGTTAACCGGGAACCCCAAGCCAAATTCTTGGCATTGAAGTCCCCGAGGACGAACACGGGGAGGGAACCAAACCCGACGACGACGTCTCTCAACTCCGCAAGGGAGTTGTGGAACTCGGCAAGAGTTCGGTTCGGAGAGAAGTAGACCCCTACCACGACAATCTCCCCGAACCGTGCTGCTACGCAGCCCCGTCCCCTCCTGACGGCCTCGAGGGACGGGGTACCGGCGGCGGCCGACGAAATTAGGGTCACTGAGCCGCTCAGGTCCTCCACCCAGTCATCCCTGGGCGGGACAAAGTACGGCTCAGCGACCACGGCGATGTTAATCGACCACTGCGCCATGCTCTGGAGCAACAGATCCTGAGCGGCGGTGCAGTGGTTGATGTTCGCCTGGAGGAGGCGTAATGGGGCCATTAATGGCACTCCATGTCAGCCCCCTCCTGGGCCTCCTTCCCAGCCCCCTGAGAGGGGCCTGCCGCAGCGGCCACGGTGGCGACGGCGACGACGGCGGTGTTGGAGGCGGCAGCGGCGGTGGCAGTGGTGGTAGCTGCGGCGGTGACGGCGGTGGCGGAGGGCTTGCCTCTGGCCCTGGCTTTGGCGGGTGGAGCGCAGGCCTTGCCCCCCATCCGGTGCTCGGCTGGCTTGCCAGCCGCCGCACATATGGCACAGTGCGGCGTGGCATTACACGAGCCAGCCTTGTGCCCGGGCAGACCACAGCGGTAGCAAAGACCGCTGCGGTCCACCTCCGAGGTGCAATTCGCTTGCACGTGGTTGCCCACCTGGCAGCGGAAGCACCTCAGAGGTCTGGGTTCCAGCAGTTTCACCTGCGCGGAAACCCAGCCCACCAATAGCCGTTGGCCCTCCCCGGTAATTTTTCTGGCCGCCGACACGGGGCAGCTCACCATAACGGTTTGCAGCCCCGTGGAGTCAGGACGGATGGTGCCTGCCTTCACCTGCTCGGCAGAGCACCCCCCGGTCCTAACCACTGCAGCGACCACCTTCTCTTCCGTCGCGGAGTCGTCCAGGCCCGTGATGCGCATGCTAGCGCATTTGGTGGGCCTGGACACTCGGACCTCGTCCGCATTTAGTGACGCCCTAAGCCTTTCGGCCAGGGCGTCAGCGGCCGGGCCACTGGCCCTACCGGGGACCTCCACCATTCGGGCCCCAGTCGCCGTCACCTTCATTTTGAGGCCTTTTGCTGCGCCGAGCTCCTCCAGGCGCACCGCCTCACCCACCTTCGCCATCACCGTCCTATAGGACACGCCCTTCTTTTCCGCATCCGGCTGTAGTGTTATCACTACAGCTGCGGAATTCGGGGCGCGGAGCCTAGCCGTGGCGGAGCGCTCCTTGCGCCGCTGCCGCCTCTCTCTCTTTTTGGCCGCCCTCTTTGCCTTAGCCGCCTTCCTCTTCTCTCCGGCTACTTGCCATTCGGCATCGGCCGGAAGAGATTTAGGAGGCGGGGGCGGCCGTCTCGCCACCTGGTCCGATGCCTTCGCCGCCAGGGTCGGAACCCTCGCCGTCGGGACTGGAGCTCTCGCTGCTGGTGCTGGAGCCTTCGCCGCCTGCGCAGTCGCTGTACCCTTTGGCTGCCCCGACGAGCCCCGTTTGGCCGTGGCACCTGCGGCGGCTGCAAACGAGGCCGGTTTCCGCTGGCCAGAGGGCGGCTGGCTCGCCGCCAACGGGGGGCGCAGGACGATGGCCTCCAGGGCGGAGAATCGACTCAGCAGGGAAGCCATTTCCTGCCGCACCAGGGTCAGAACCCGGTCCTCTACAGGCACGGGTCGTCCCTGTCCCTGCTGCTGCCCCCCTTGCGGCTCCATCCTGGGGCCGGCTCCTCGGAGCCCAGCCAGGTCCGCCCGGAGCTTCTCGTTCTCCTTTCGGAGAAGCTCCATGGCGGCTGTCAAGCGGGCGATCTCCGCCCGCATCTCGGACAAACTGTCCTGAGGAGGCCCGACGTGAAGGGCCTCCGCTGCCGCCACAATAGAGGCCGTGGCTGCGGCAATGGCCTGATCCTTTGAGGACCTGAGCCTCTTCACGGATACCGCTTTGATTGCGCCGGCCACGACCTCCGCAAACCTGTCCGCCCGCTCAAAATTGGAGCCGCCAGCGGCATCCGGTTCACCACCTGAAACCTCTGAGAGGTGGCGCCTCTCGGCTCGCTGGGCTGGCTTGGCTGGGCTGGCTCTGCTAGGCTCGCCAACCTCCCTGGTGGTGGACCCTCTATCCACGACTTTCCCTCCTCGGGCCCCCCCCTCCCGCTGGCTGGAGTGGATCTTTTGCCGCTCTTTCTGGCTCAAGACCCACTCGTCGGAGGACGACCCCGAGTTGGGGCGCTTGCAAGTCCTAATGGCCTCACGGTTCCTACCGACCACCTCCTTTTGCACCGAGCTCCGACCTGAGCCCTTTGCGCTAGATGCAGCGTCGGACTCCGACCCTGCATCACTCTCCTCCACTTGACTTTTCGTCTTTTTGTTGTTATTTTTATTTAAATCCATACTTAATCCCACGAGTATGGGGGATATAAAAAGTACACCTAGGTTCACCCCCTGTCCCTAGGCAAGTGTACATTTATAACCCAACCAGGGGGTCCACTGGTACCCTGGCTGGGGGTGCGCTAACGACTGATGCGCCGCCTACAACTCGGAAGTTGCAGATGACACTACTCCTCAGCCATTCATATCCTCGCCGCGCACCAAAACTTGATATTAGAGGAATTTTTATAGAGGTTATCTTCCTCGCAATCCGGGCGATCAAGCCAAGATCCTCGTCCCGTTCCAAGCCACAAAACATGACTGTGGTCTCTTTACGGATTACGATTTCGACGGTTGCAGACAGAAGAATCATTCTCCCGCTGCTTGCTCGCTGGCAGGGTAAGTGCACAGCAAGCACCGCCACTCTTCGCCCACTCGACCTGCCCTCTGTAAGCAGAGAGAGGAGTGGGCGACCGACGATCGAGCATGAAGCTCCCTGCCACGCAGAAATTCGCCACGGTCAATACCCTCTCCAAACATGGAGAGACTATTGGCCGTGCCCAGGATGCACCGACCCGACGACTGCTCTTTCCCCCGAACGTATTCGCAGGGAACCAGCAGCAATCAGGCACACGAGGAGGTTTTCTGCACGCACCCCCTCTTGAAATACTTGAGGTACTGGTTGTCAAAGTTGTCGTCGCATGTTATGGATAGCATTATACGAGTGGAAAAATGTAAGTATCATTTACTTTATAATATCGACAGCATTTTTTAAACCGAAACACACTCGTAAATCAGAATTCAGCGGTAGTACTTTCCGAGATAAACTTTTTCAACAGAAGTTTATATCTATTACTAATGTCGAATGTTATGTACATAGATCTACTACTTATGTCGAATGTTATGTAGATCTACTACTTATGTTGAATGTTATGTAGATCTACTATTATCTGACCAAGATTATGTCTGGACTTTAAAAGAGACTGTGACCTCTGAGTTTGTTTCGGCCTTTCTTCTCAGAGTAGTCAGATAGGAAACGCCGAGCTCATCTAGTTTTTTTCTAAATATGATTGACGTGTAAAAGTGTTTGTATAAACCTACTTACAGAAAATAAAATCATTTCATTTCATTTCATTTCATTTCATTACTACTTATGTCGAACGTTATGTAGATCTACTACGTATGTCGAATGTTATGTAGATCTACTACTTATGTCGAATGTTATGTAGACCTACAACTTATATCGAATGTTATGTAGATCTAATACTTATGTCGAATGTTATGTAGATCTACTACTTATGTCGAATATTATGTAGATCTACTACTTATGTCGAATTTTATGTACATAGATCTACTACGTATGTCGAATGTTATGTAGATCTACTACTTATGTCGAATGTTATGTAGATCTACTACTTATGTCGAATGTTATGTAGATCTACTACTTATGTCGAATGTTATGTAGATCTACTACTTATATCGAATGTTATGTAGATCTAATACTTGTGTCGAATGTTATGTAGATCTACTACTTATGTCAAATATTATGTAGATGTACTACTTATATCGAATGTTATGTGGATCTACTACTTATGTCGAATGTTATGTAGATCTACTACCTATGTCGAATGTTATACACAGGTATTCCTTATTGATGTGTAACATATTTCCTTTCGCTTTCTGTGGGAGTGGTTTCGTGAAAAGGGACAAAAGTGTGTTACGGTAAGTGACAGCTACAGCATGGAATAAGTAAGTACATTTTAATAGCATGGAATTAGTAAGTACCTACTTTATAATAGCATGGAATAAGTGTACTCATGGAATTGGTAAGAACTACATAGATTGTAAGTAAAGGAGGTCGAATTACGACCAGTGGGCGAACACACGAATAAATATTTCAGTATTTAGCTTTTTTACATTTTCAGGTTAATTTCTGTCACTGCTCAGTTGCTTATTACCAAGGTGAGATCTCAGATGTTACACATCATATGCGACTACTGTAAGGTTCTCTTGTTGTTTATTGTTAATGTGCATTTTGTCATCAATTCTGACGTCATCATGCCCAATAGCGGTCTTATATTTCGTATTATATTTTCCAGACTACAATATTATAACGTTTCAATTGTTTACTGTAACCGAATCATGGTAGTTTTCGTGTGATCTTTCCCGTGACGATACTAATGACTTTGACAACTTTTTTATTTGATTTTGTCAAGGGTGAGCCTGTAGTAAAGATAATGTTTGTTTGCCTTAAAATAAACAGTCTTTTTTTACAAAATATAAATTATTTCATAACTTTTTCGTATGCAGCGGTTGAAATAATTGCTACATCAACATCAACTGCAGAAAGTAGCAACTAAATACCCTTAATGGTACTTAACTTAAAATACAGGGTGGCAGGGGCATCGACATGCAACCTGTTACCATGGATTCAGTACATGATTCTGAACCCCTGCGATGGAATTTTACATCGGATCTTTGAAAAAAAAAATGCTGTTGCATTTTGACCGCGTGGGTATTGCACTTTTGAAGGAAGCAGCATTTTTTTTTTATGATATACGAAAAATTTCAGCTCCTCGGTGTCCAGAATCATGCTACCCCGTATAATGAGTATGGGCCTTGTCGGGCACAGCAAAATAGTAGAAGAGAGGAAGCTTTAACTTAACTGGTTTCACTTAATTGTTAACTAAGTAACCCTATCTTCAACTTAAATGACGGGTACCATTATCATAGTCTTATAACAACAATCCGTGATTATTATCTAGCAGATCTTAATAAAACATGAATAACAAGATACCTAGTTATTAAACGCAAATCGAATCGATATATTTTTTCCCAGAGATGTCAGTCAGATCTTCGTAAAAAGGCCAAAGAAGGGGTTCTGAAGTAATGGTGATTTTAGCTATTTGCCCACGGACCTCTAATCGACCAGGTGTCATTGTAGGAAGTGTAACCCGTTAGTGACCTCTTTCCGGCACTTTTTGCTTTTCACACCATCAACTAATACATGATGGGTTTTTAATAAGTGTCATCGAAGCTGCTCAGTTGACCACTGCAATTATTTGCTTATTACAGATATGGAGTGGCAATGAGCTGGGAACGTTTTTATTTCTGTTCTTTTTATCCGAATCGCGAAACTAAGGTATCATTATTTTGTCAAGTAGAACAAGGGGCTATCCAAGTTGTAATATCAATGTTTGTTTGTTTGTTTGTTTGATGTTATAAGTCAGTTTACAGGTTAAAGGGTTAGATATTGTGTGAAAGTTTCACAGTTTACATTAACTGTGAAACTTTGGTAGCATGACAAAATACCTCTTGTCTATTTACTACATAACGCTTGTATTGCCCCAAGGATTAAGCAAAGGCTTGACTTACTCTGTAATATAAGTTTTTTATAATCTAAACTAAGGTTGCTAAAGCACTGAAATTGAAAGAAGTTCCCTTGGTAGCCGCGAAAGATTTATTTTCAAGATTGTTTCTTTACTTTTTATATATTTTATATTTCACATTACCGATCACCAACTGTTTATGAAAGACATTAACTATTTAGTTTAAATAAATATATTTAAATTCAAACGGTAATGGCGACTGGCTGGTATCTGGAAAAATATGTCTAAAAATAAAATAACGAAGAAATTAATATTATCGTGTACGAAAATTGTCTCGCTAATTAACCATAATGATAGCTATTTAAATACCAATATGCGATAGCAAACGCCATTGCGTAATTACTATGAATGAAAAATACGAGTGCCATAATAAATACAACGTTTTTAATACAACTCCAAAACTGAAAATGATTCTAAAATGGTCCTTAAGTCTTTGGAATTAGATTCAAGGAGATTATGATATGTTTGCCGGTGCATATAGAAAATGGTACCAGTGTTAACTTAGTAGATAATCAACCACCTGTATGTGTGACATACGGTAGTTAAAGCTAGCCAACACAGTACGATGAAGGGCGGGCGTTTTTGGAGCCTGTCTTATGTCATTTTGACGTTCGGAAAGTGTTGATTCTCAGCCTAGTTTGAATAAATGACTTTTGATTTGGTTTGATTTGAAGAGGTTATGCATCAGTTTTGAAAAACTCATTTGGTGACCAACAGAAAGATTTGATTTCTTCTTTTACGGGTTTTATAAAAACTTGATAGTCGAGACTACGTTAATGATGAGTTCCCTACTGATTACCTAATATAATGTTTGGTATGAGTGTTATCAATATACACTATACAGCCTTTCAACTCGAGACGTAATTTTAAGTAAATTCGTCTCCAAGGACCTTAACGAGGTCCCTGGAAACGAATTTACTTAAGTTAAATATCAAAACCCGGTATGTCCACTCTAAGTGAAAAGTGGGAAATGAAAGAAACATGTTTTGGCTATAGAATATTAAACTTATGAGGTTTATATTAAACGATCACTCGTGTAGGAGATTGCGTTTATTAGAATAAAAATAATATATTATATTATTTTTATTCTAATAAACGCAATCTCCTGGAGATTTTAGTGATTAGATTAGAGTGGCAATGGACATACTTTTATCAGATTTTTAGCTTAATTCGATACTTATATTATAAGTATCGAATTAAGCTAAAAATCTGATAAAAGTATGTCCATTGCCATGTGTTTATCAAAGTCAAGCACAACCAATCAGAGTAAATTATGAGGTCTAAGGCATATGAAAAAAAAAAATATCGATTTTAACCGTTATTTTAGTAGTGTTTTTACTGGATTATCTTGTTGTGGAAAACACAAAAATAGAGCAATGGGTAGCTCACCGTCCGGTAAGGACCAGGCCCGGGTCGACGGCGCGTCGTATTCCACGCGCGCCTCAAAGAGATGTCGTCAGCACAAATGTAGGGGTCCACTAGGGCCGATGCCTGCCGGGGTCGCGGGAAGGTACTTATGGGTCACCGAGTCCCCTGGCAACACAGGCAACAGGAAGGAATACGGGTGGGTTTTAGTCAGTAAGAGTCTGACACACCCTCCCGCTCCGTCCAGAGCGGGAGAAGTTATTTGATGATTTCCCACCCTCAAAAAAAAAAAAGGTAGTATTTACCTATACTTAAGAAAATATTGTTACTAAAATAATACTTCGTTCATATACGCTGCACAACCCAACAAGTTTACCATCCAACTGACTCATAATCTTCAAGACCCGCAGCAAAAAATAATAAGTTAAAGTGCAATACTAATGCGTTAGCAGATATTCCTATCTACTCGATTTGTGCGCCACTACTCGCATAAAATCGTTTTTATTAACACACACTTATCGATTTAACGAGAGCATCTCGACCGAGTTGACATTTCGATTCGTTATGGAGCTACTAGTTTTTAATTTTCCTACTTAATCTATGGTAACGGGCGGTTTATCTGTTTGATGTTAACCAAGGGTGTGTTGAATGTATGTGGATGATGGGATGCTGGAGGTATGTTATGTATTACTTGCTTCCTTTGATGTGCTAAGTGATTTCGATTAGTTAAGTCGGGTATTGGAGTAATTAAAATACTAATTGGAATTTAGAGTGATTAGACGATGTGTTAGTAAATCAAACGGCGCAAATATAACAACCTTATTGGGAGCTTTATGTTTGAGCTGTTTGGGGTTGAAACACTAAGACCACGGTCCTAGTGTTTCAACCCGCTCTGAGTTGTCTGAGTGCTCATCGAGTATATCGGGATATCGCCAAGCGGTCGGTACCAGAGGGATATTTTTTCAGATATTTTTAGCCCAAAGAATCAGCGTTGCCATCCAACGTGACAACGCTACCAGCCTTTTGGGGCACCTTTCCCGCTGACAGCGATGCAGACGAATTTATTGATACCAATGAGCTCTTTTTTTTCCTTCGTTTGTACATAATATACATATTTTACTGTTCGATTGTATATTGCATTTGAATATATGTATTTGAGTGTAATATCACATAACATCACGCAGGTAATCCCAGAAGGATTGAGGATTGTTTCGATTTTATGTATTATATTTTCTCTTCTACTCTTACACACGGTGTCTACATCTCATTATCTACTGTCCTATCGCAGGTATGCTGGAAGAGAAAGTAAGCATCACCTTTGTACGTATTTTTTGTGTTCTGTTCTTCTTTTCTGTTTTTATATGTGTGTACATAAATGGTTAAATAAATAAATAAATAAATAAGGATTTGGAACAAGTTTACCTATAGCACAACCTCATTTTGCCAGTTATATTTAAGTCTCGTGTAAAAGGGGGGCTGGGGGCAAGCCTGTTGCCACCAAGAGGGTACGAATCCAGATTTCGAGCTGCTAATGAGAAATTCCTGATGGAAAAACCCTGATAACACTTTGTTCGACCAATTGAACCCAGGACCTCATGCTCAGCAGTAACGTTTCAGGCCAGTAGACCTGTGAATGGAGGATGAAGAAATGGTTAGAAAAAAAAAATATTTTGATCAGTAATCGAATTATTTTATACCGATACAGTTAAAACAGTAAAAGTTCCATATCGGAATGAAGAAAAACATTTTATTCCATGATTTCCGAACTATAGAAACAGCGCAATAACTTAAGGCGCTGACAAGACCCAATTGACCAAAATAGGCTTTTCTTAAGAAAAAAAATTGCCAAATCTGTATAGTTTGTGGTAGCGGAAAAAATATATGTTAATTTCTAACATATTTCCAAGAACTTGGTTGTTACCAAAACACGTTTTGATAAATAATCTCGATACAAACTAACGTTAAACTAACCTCTTACCTTGAGTTCTAATCCAAAATGTCTGCATTAAATATCAACACACGTTACGTATTTAATTAATAACAAGAACGTCTTATCTGAATGCAGAACTTGGTTGTTTTTTTATTTTCGATTACTCAACTCGATTTTGAATAAATAGATAATTGCTTCATATTTTGCAATAAATTACAAGCGTTGTGTCATCGCGCTTCTCTTTCTTTTCTATGCAATCTGACAGTGACCGCGGTTTAGGTGTTGTCAGCGTCTTAAATCACATGATAAACAACTTTACGTCAAAAAAGGTGATGATGTCTATCTCAGAGACAATACAACGTCATTGTCACTGTTTGCATTGAAGTACCACGAAACAGCACACCATAAAACCATTCACACCAAGTACCATTGGCTACCATAAATAATTCAAACAACATGGGAATCGTGAAATGGAGCCAATCAAGCGAAACAGCCACACTGAAGCCGTTGACGATACAACTTATGTTATGAAATTTTTCAATACAATAACAATATAACCTTAATAAGACGTCGTGAACCTTGAGGACGTCCCATCACGACAATGTTAAGGTGTGTGCAGAGAACTACGAAATTTAAATAATATGTAAATTTTATGGGGTGAAGCGTGTGTTGTAAGTTAAAGGGGTAGAAGAAGAAGCTTTGCTATTCGATTCTATATTATTATAATGAACCTATAACCAATATCAATATAAATTATATGTTATAATAATGTACTTAATTAATGTTCAATCAATCTGCCTAGACTTTTCTCCAACTTTATCGGGGTATGCTGAGCTGTATATCAGTATTTTACATGGAGCGACTGCCTATCTGACCTCCATAACTCAGTAGCCGAGTTATACGATACCCCTTGGTAAGACTGGTTGTCAGACTTTCAGGCTTCTGACGATCGTAACGACTTTCAAAGATCTACAAATAACAGCCGGGAACCAATGACTTAACGTGTTTTCCGAGGCACGGACGAGCCTCAGTATGTTACGATGGTAACCCATCCACGGCCCAACCCCGGCAAGCGTTGCATAATCTGATGGATTGACCCGTGCGGCTGTTATTACTTATCCACGAGTTCATCTACTTAATTAATGTAAAAACTATTATTATCAAACAAAATATAATTATTTCTTAAATTTTATTTTTTACCTTTGCTGTGCCATACAGGGTCCGTAATTGTACCAGATGTTACAAGGTTGTTGACCTTGTAACGTTTTATTAAGATTATGGAATGCGAATAAAGATTTATGAATATAAATATCTATGAATATTCTGGTAATATGTATGATATATATGATTCATAGACAGCTGTTTAATTAAACAGTCTAGTCTAGTAATAGAAGTAGCATGCTGACAAAGGAAATTATAATTTATCTAAATACCTTTCCATTGTGATTAGATTAGGTATGTTTTATAAATGATATCATTAAATAGCATAATTATTGTTATATCATGGCCTAAATAATACAGCCATGCAAAACTCTATTTTAGATAAAACTTATATTTTACAAAAACGTAAAAAAATGATTAATAAGTAAAAAATGCAAAATGTTGTTTTTAATGTAAAGGTCAAAGACTCAGAGGACCAATATTTTTAGCCAAAGGACCATTCATCATTTGCGTTAATTTGATTAATCAATCATTGTGAACCTTGCCTTGTTGAGCGGTTTTCCGCCCCCTGCGCTCCCGTCGTAATACCAATTCAATATTTGAACGACGCTCTGTCAACGTTACCTTTAGGATAGTTACAAGCGCAGCGTTTTGAACGCGTTGTTACTGTGATTATGGAAAACGACATTATTATGTTGACGACCCGATATTGGAAGAGCATACATCCAATATGGTCGTTCTATGAGCAAAACTAAAACTAAACATTTACTTTTGGAATGTTGGTTCCACCGCTTGGTTCCACTAATGTATCGAGTTGGATTATCTATTAATCGCGTGTCTCCGTTACTTTATTAAAGAAATAGGTACTGGCCATACAAATTCATGATATTAAAATTCGTTTTCAAATCCATTGAGTATCATTGTATTGTCATATCTGCATTCTAATTGTGTAACATACTATCTAGCACAATCGGAATGAGTGGAGAATATTGCCAGTCCATTGCTTCATATGTTCGAAAAAAAATCTGTGCAACAATGTAAATAACACGATCAATGTTGTTGAATTGTCATAATGAAACCCACTGCAAGTGTGATACACAATTACACCACTGGCCATATCAAATTATTGCGATAATGGAGAAAGATTTGTGAAGTAATACGCTTTCAAGCAATAAAAAAAGCATTGGGTACTTTTTTGCGATGGAATCGGCATATAACTATTGTAAGAAAAATATTTCTAGGTGCGCACTTATGGCACGAGCCAGTCAGTTATATTTCGTAGCTATCATACTGTATGATATTTTCTAGGAATCAACTATGTGAAAAAGAATACAAACTTACAGAAATAAAATCATTTACATTACTGACGTTTACATTCTAGGATCCAGTAGTTTCACGGACACAACAAAAATTGTTTCAAAAAAGATCTCAGAAAATTGATTTCCACGGGCCTAGAAGAAAGCATTGGCCAAGCCTTACTCAAAGCCCTCGGCTAAAGCTTTTTTAGACGAAATAAAAATAAAGAAAACTTGTTTATTCAGCACAAATAAGACGCAGGAGCAAGGTGCTTGATGTGCCTGTTCATCACACTATAGTCGCAGAACCAGCGTTTGAACCGCCCAACCAACCCGCCATCCTCCAACCCCCTTACCGCGGTTGTCGTGCGCCGGCGCAACGATAACACGCTCCTCGCCAACAATCGTGCGACATTCCACTACTAAAGCGTTATAACTCATGAATGTTTTAATACTCCAAGTCTGCATCCGATCCCGATAATTTATTATGCTCTTCAGCTATTTTAAATAAACGGGAAGCTTTGTTTCGCTTTTAAATTTCAAGTTCTGCTGTCTCTCACGCTCCGTTTTGCTGAGGAGGTTAAGTCATTCAGTGTTTTGTTGCTGGGGAGCTTGTAGCGCCACTTCATCGCGGTATTAAATACTAACAACTGGTTTCTGAATTGTGATTCTGTAGTTGAGAACTTATCAAACTCTACTTTAGCATTATTTAAGGTCTAGCATTACTTTAGCCGTTGGTTCCGGCTGTCATTCGTGGATCTTTGACATTCGTTACGGGTCGTCAGAAGCCCGAAAGTCTGACAACCAGTCTTACCAAAGGGTATCGTATTACCCAGTAACTGGGTTGTGGAGGTCAGATAGGCAGTCGCCCCATGTAAAATACTGGTATTCAGCTGCATCTGGTTGACTGGAAGCTGATCCCAACGTACTTGGGAAAAGGCAGGCAGATGATGAAGGTCTAGCAATATTTGAGGTGCCTAATTCAATGTAGCCTGCGATATAAATGTCTTAGGGTTTGCAAATTGCAGCTCTCTTCTTCGTTGTAATGTTGAACAAAATTCAATACGCGGCAATCATAATAAAATAATTACTAAATAATCATTATTATTTAAGACATCAATATAGCTCTCGAAATTTTATTCGATGAAATCGAATAATAATAATATTGAAAATCATATTTCATGGAAATAAGCTTTTCAATCTTATTTATATGATTTCGAAAGTTATGTTGAAGTACTTACCTTATGTAATGCTAAAGTAGAGTTTGACAAGTTCACAACATTAAATTCTCAATTCAGAAACCAAGTTCTGTGGCGGTCAAGGGCAGACTAAAAGTGTTGTTTTAGCGGATATTGTAAAATAAATTCAGAGTTACCAAGAATATGGTACTATTAGTACTCGTTCCACAGTTGCGATATTCGGTGGTAAATTGTGTAATTATACACAATTTACCACCGAAAACATCAAGATCGCATTTATGGAACAAGTACTAGTAGTACCATATTCTTGGTAACTCTGAATTTTTTTTACAATATCCGCTAAAACAACACTTTTAGTCTGTCGATGAAGAGTAGTGATAAGGAACAGTTTCAACAATGTCGCGGCGGTGTCGTCCGACGTCACCCGACGATGTCACCGGGGACACATGTCGCTCGACAAATGTTCCTAGTGGGGACGAGGCTTTACGTAGTGTTTATTTTTTATGGTTTTATTAATATTTGATGGTTATAAAAAAAGGCGTGTGTGTCACACTATCACACACGCTTTTTTCACGACTAGAGTTTACTCCTTGAAAGGTGCGCAAGGTACGTTACGCGGAAAAACTTAACGTTTTTGAGTTAACGCTTGTATTCATTTCACTCCTCATAAAATGTCCATTCCCGGGGCCTTCTATGAAAATCGATTCTAAAGGACTGGAAAAACGTTTTTAAAATATTTATTTTGTTTTGTATAATGTTCTAGTACGTTAATTGATAGTGCCGTGCATTCCTATAATTTAGATACATTCGAGATCTATACATGACAAAGACTTTGGGTTAATGCTGTGTATGTGTTTAGTTGATAAGCTTTTATATAAATAAATAGTCAAAAACATGAAATCTCTAAGTAAATAAGAATATTAAATTCATGGACGTTGTCTATGCATAGCCTAAACCGCTCGGCAACCACCAAACTAGTTAGGTACTTGACAGTTAGGTTAAAAGTCGACTGATCCTTAAATCGAAAAGTGGTGTTGACAGACCCGCAATATTTTTTAACGGCCTATCCAACTTTACCCCACCCCATAGGATAGACGAGAAAAAACATATCGTCCCCAAATTACATCCAAAGAAGGAACCACAATTTTTTTTTAAGTTTTTTGTTTAAGCACTTTACCGGCGTGATGAATATGTACACCTATGCTAAAGTACAGTTTTTTAGTACTAACCGTGTCTGAGCTACAGTGGGGACATACAGACAGACAGGTTATTCCAAATGCTTATTGTGTGCTGGAAAATGGTATACATACATTATCGCAAGATTTTTATGTATATTTTAAGTGGATTTAAAGGAAATAGTAAAAAACGTCACGAATTTTAAATTTGAAACGGCCAACGTTTCTAACATAATTATCTTAAAATATCACTATTTTAAGATGGCGAGTGATGGAAAGTGTGTGCTCCATATACGGAGGTTATTCACAGAATCAACACATGATTATGTGAGTTAGAACCGTTTAAGGTCCGTGGTCCTTTTATTCGGAGTGTGCAATGCATACAGGCGCCTAGGCGTTAAAGGCGCCTCAGCCAACTACCGTTTTATAGAGTGGAAACTAGTTTATGTTATTCAATCGTCGTATTAAACCAGTAGCTGTCACTCTTAGGAAATGTTTGCTATTTATTACTTGTAAAATGTAAACGGGTTTAGGTATCACGAAGTGAAATTATTTAAATATCTACCAAAATGAAAATCTTTTTCATTAATTCAGTTGTTCTTATTTTTACTGACTGTAACTGTCTCGTTAGTCTAGTGGTCGCAAGCGCTACTGCCATAGTATAAAGAGGGGAAGTACGTCATCTTCATACAAACGCACCGCGCGCGGCTTGTATGTGTGCGCCTAAGTATCTATGCGTCGCCGCACGCACACTTAAAAAAATCTCGACCCGTTTCTCAGTCCGCCAGTCGGGGCTAACACCGCACGAGGTTCACGCGTCACGGCTTTTCGGCACCGCTAAATGAATGAAAAATGTGTGATGATCGCAGGAGAACATATTGCTGTGTGTTTGGGTGTCTTAATAATTCATCGATTCCAGAATTGTCTCTGTTCAGATTATCTATTGAACAGGAAAGGTAAGCAAGTCACTTATTCTAGCATATCATTTTTACTTGATGATGAGATACCTACTTACTTATTTTTTGTTGTATTCGTTTTTTATCAGACAGAGGAAGTAGGTAGGCCTACTTTCCCACTGGAATGTATTAGGTACTTTTGATCTGTCAATTGATTTGCCGCTATTGCTTTGTTTACGTTTAGTCATGCCGATTTCTCAGTATTGTAGGTATAATAACTAAGTACCTACTTACAGTTATAAAATCGTAATTAAAAATAAGTAATTGACTAATTGTGAATCAGATAAATAGAGCAAAGTTTGAATCATAACAACAGAACAAAAATTTGATTATAGTCTAAGAGGCAGGCGTTAGTTTTTTTACGTTGTCTTACGATGTTTTTTTTTCATCATCGTTTAGGTAAAACCGACCTCACAAACCCTGTACCCGGACAATACAAGTAAAAAATACGACTCCCCGACCCTTGCCAATTTATAGGCACTGAATTAAAATTTAGCTAAAAGTGACAACCCTGAGACAGTAGGCAATTATGGTTCAACCTTGTTTGATAGAACAACGTTTGATATAATATTACTAAATCAAACAACGTTTAAGAAAATCATCACTTTGTATAATATCGTTTGACAGAATTTTCAGTTCATCGAATATTTATTTGCTATAACAACATTTGCGCTAATGATCAAAAGGTATAATGTTCATTTGATGTAATGTTCAGATGGTATAACCATGTATTTTTTCGAATATTCAATTGGTGTAATGTTATGCAGAAAAGAAAACATTGTAAATATTTGCAATTTTTTAATTTTGAAAAAGAAAACACTTAGACTAATCTTAAATTAAATGCGATCGCTTTAAGTAAATCTAATTCTGTGTAAGTTTCAAAATAATGGTTAAGTTAGGTTAGGTTAAAACTGTGACCTCCTACGCACGAGCCGAGCGAGCGAAGCGAGCGGTGCCGCGGCAGCGGCCGGCGAGTGCCAGAAACAAATCGATTATATAGAAAAAAATATATAAAAAAGAGATTATTTTTAGCAGGCTATTGAGAACGATCGTATCGAATATTCAGTTCATTAAGAACTGAATATTCAATACGATCTTTCGACTAAATCATTATTAGTCTAGTGAAACATTAGTTTAAATAAAATTAGTGCATTTGAAAATTCGGCGAAATGAAATTAGTTCAAATGAAATTAGTTCAAATAAATAATTACGCTAAATAAAAATTTACCAATGAATTATTCGGTCAAATGAATAATTCTTCGAAATGACTTTATTGCAACTAAAATTCGATTTTACTAAATCGAATATAACTATATTACTATTACTATTACTATACTATAAAATATTATTAAATATTACTATATTAAATATTACTATATTATATCAAACGTTGTTCTATCAAACAAGGGTGAACCGGCAATTATATCGCGGATTGGGCCGGAGATAGCCTACTTCCTCTCTTTATACTATGCTACTGCTGAGCATGAGGTCCTGGGTTCGATTTCCGTGTAGGGCTAAGTGTTTGGGTTGTATTGGGTGATTCTACCTGGATTTTCTCAGTAGCAGCCCGGGTTTGTGCCCGGTGGATGGCAATAGGCTCGCCCCCTATTACATGGGACTTATACATAACTGGAGAAATGTGGGTGTACTACAGGTACACCGCTGCCCAACCCTTCGGGGAAACAAGGCGAGATGTTATGTTATGTCTTATTTTTACCAAAATGCAACTTATAAATGATCTGTGCTTTTTACACTGCTTTTTACAAATAATTAGGTAACTAAGTAACACAAACATAGTTACGGCCACGGCTTATTTTAATTTTAGAATTGCTTTTTTTTGTAAATCTTTTTATTACGGACGCTTTTACGTTTTGCATCGTTCTCACATGTATAATTTCAAAATGAATGATGTAAACAATATTTTGTAACCATAATATGTTGATTTAAAAGACTGTACATGGAGTTCACGGAGTTTCTTGCCCGTTCTTCTCCATAGGTACCTACTACGCTTTGGAATGGGCAACTAGCTTTATTTTTCTGACTGACGACCAACCCCTTGACAATTCAAGTGCCTGTAATTGGTTTCTTTGAAATAAATGCATTCCCCGAAGACGTTGGCTTAGGGTAACTGAGTAATTGGTCATGGTTCTTCAAAGGGATTAGATATTTTTTGTATCCTAATTCACTTAACTAATTATTTATTTCTTATCTGGCATAAAACATAGTATACACTATTCTTATCAAATCTAATTTATACAAAACACATCTGCGTCTATTCCCTTTTTTACAACACCAGACTTATTGCCAGTATCTAAACTCAGCGCTCGGCTATCTCGATGGGAGTTATCGGTTGATCGCAATGTATCGACGCCATTACCGCTAGTCTTGTGATGCTATTAAAACTATTTATAAGTAAAGTAAGTCTGTTTTCAGGGTTCCGTACCCGAAGGGTGCCAAACGGAACCCTATTACTTAACCTCCGCTGTCCGTCCATCCGTCTGTCTGTCGGTCAGCGGGCTGTATCTCATGAGCTGTAATAATAAAAAGAAAATAAGGTTAAAAATTAAAGGGGTTCCCTATATAAGAAACGTCTTTTTTTGCTTCGGAGCCCTTCGTACGCGTGTTCCGACTTGCACTTGGTTGGTATTTTTAAGTCTAGTGACTATAAGGTCTGGTTACATTTACTTCGCCGGTCTGGTCTTTACAAGGCGCCCGAGAACCTATAATCATGAGGCTGAACGTCATGTTACTTGTGTCATAACAATTTTTGTTTTTCTTTTTACCAAAATCTCAGAAGACGTCTTTTATTTTTCTCACCTAGTTTTTTATTGAATGAGCCCTGAAATAACGTGACTTTCGCTCTAAATATTAACTGACACTCTTTCATTTTCCTGTCACAGACACAGAGCTCCTTTTTGAGGAGGTCTGTGTCCCAGCAGTGGGCTCTTTCAAATATAAAATACCCAATTAATTCCTACGTAAGCGATTATTTAGTAAACTTTCATAAATGAAAAGTCGTGTGTTGATTACACGAGCAGGTAATTTAACAGAATTGGACGGACAATACACTGCTCGCTAGCAGCTAGTAGCACTATAGCTGTACATACGGAAGCCCATAGCAGTGGTGGGGTTTTACCAAAGTATCAGCTGGGCATACTTTAACTTACCAATTAAAGTAATCAAAATACTCAATCAACCATCATCATCATCAACTCATCACTGCTGGACACAGGTTCTTCCCAGGCTGTGCCACAATACCCTGTCCTCCGCCTTCCGCATCCAGTCTGTCTCAGCCACTTTTTTAAGGTCGTCGGTCCATCTAGCTGGGGAATTAACCATCACTCACAGAAAATTCAGCTCAAAATAATCCTAACTTTAAAATAAAATAAATCATTAAATAAAACTAAGAAATTGTGAACAATTCTTGCACATAGCGCGGAGCGTGTCTTCGCTCCCTGTATGGATGGTATCGAGGTTCGATTCTCGGTGAATGGGCAATGTTCCATTCAGTGCACAGCCGTCTCTCACTACACGCTATGTCGTTTTGTTTGTCCGTTTGACTGCTGGTTTAAGTTATAAGAAAAGGGGATAAAAAGGTTTAGAAATATTTTTTCTAGTCTGACTGAGAAATGATCCAAAGATGTTTGAAGAACACAACACATATACTCGCAACATACTCGTATTCAAGTCGGTACATGGTCAGAAGGTAAATTTATCTGTGTTAATATCATAATGGTAATTATCATCACAGTCTTATCAATAATGACCAGTCAATTTTTATAAGTGTGATGATTCTGTGTGGTAATAATGTCTTCTTTTTGACTTTTCAGGGATCATTATAGCTGGGTTTTATAAGATGGCCCAGCTTCAGCAGTGTATACTACACCGCTAAGCTAATACTTATATGATTATGATTAGAACTTGTTGATTGTCATAACTCATCATTATTATTTACTATCATATTTTATTTATAAGCCATTTCTCTTTTTTTTTATTTTCTGCTCGGTTTGCTCGGTGGTAGGGCTTGTTCTAAGTCCCCTAGCTAGCTACCACCATCTTATCCAAGTCTGCCGCCATAGCAACCATGGTGACAGCATTGTTGCGTTTCAGCAGTTAGAGGTAAGATATCCAGTTCCTCTGTCGTTGAGGATTCTGGGTGAAGCTTACCTCCACCTTTGGCCTGATCAACACTTACCATCAGGTGAGATGAAGGCCAAAAGCTTCCCCGTTGTGGTTAATAAAAAAAACTTCAATTCCACGTTATTTACACCACGATTTAAGTTCTAAGAGCTGAGCGATAAAATATATACTAGCAACTCAAACAAACATGTCGTCTTCTAGAAATCAAACCTACCCTGAATTCAAAAGCCACCGACCTTAAGATAAGGACTCATTTCCCAAAGCATCCCATTACGTTCTGCACTCATTACTGTAGGTCATAAATAACAATTTAGTTCTAGCTCTGAACTCACCCATTTATGTGTCATAAAACCAGGTCTAAGTCTGAGCATGGAGAATTTAACGAGCCTCCATTTTGTTATGATATTTAGCTTTAATGGTGTTGTGCGATTGGGCAATGTGTGGGGTAAAACGGTATTTTGTACTGGGGTTAGGGATATTTGAGAGATGTTGAAGATAGCACAGATTTTGGATTCTGAAAACGGCATGATAATTTACCATTTGGCCTACAACATTGCATGCAACTTAAAGCGATGTCGGTATCGTTAGGCCACTGCTCAAAAAATAAGGAAGGCTTCTTATAAATCAATATGAAATTAAAAGTATGAATGATAGAAAGTAAACTTATAAATACATGCTCTTGACAGTCTGCCAAGCGTGAATATAGAAATAATCTCATCGGCAATTATAATTAAAATATATATCTTCGGATTCCATTTTATAGGCGAATGACTCAACAAGCCGATCCTAACACATGAAGTAAAATAATATAACGCTCAACAAGTCGGCGGAGGTTATCATACAATTTAGCCCGTATAGTTGCTATCTGGGTTGCTTTGAATTTGTTACAAGTTCACGTATATCTGGAGGTATGGAGCTAGGAGGTTAAAGGGATATGCTGTGTGTGGGAATGCAATTTTCATGAACTGCATTTTAATGTAAAACCAATAAATCACTATTGAGGGGATCTGGAACCTGTCAACTACTATCAAGTCATAACCAGTGAGAGAGGCCTTTAATCATCTATGGTCGGGGGCAACAGGATCAACACTGAAGTACAGTTTGGAGCTCTGCCAGCAGCAAAAGGATTTTTTCAGCTTCATGATTGTTATTTGGTATCACTCATCATCCCATGTGCCTAGCCTTTTCCCAAATATGTTGGGGTCGGCCGCCAGTCTTACCAGATATAGCTGAATACCAGTATTTTACATGGAGTGACTGCCTATCTGACCTCCACAACCCAGTTACTGGGTAACACGTTACGATACCCCTTGGTAAGACTGGTTGTCAGACTTTCGAGCTTCTGACGTCCCGTAACGACTGTCAAAGATCTACAAATGATAGGCGGGACCAACGGCTTAACGTGCTTTCCGAGGCATGGAGGGGTATGTAAAGATGGTCACCCATCCACGGACCAACCGCAGCAAGCGTAGCTTAACCTGATCGATCGACCCGTGCGGCTGTTATTACTTGGCCACAAGCCCCTCACACGCCCCTTTAAAATATTATATATATTCTTTACTAGAAGCCTTTAAGTTGCCAAGACACAGTGATCAAGAGTGGTTAGTAATGCACTATATATATGTATCTGCGTGATAAGAAGCTTTCGCCTGAATTATACAGTAGGACCGTAATATTATGATTATTTTAAATAAAAGAATATCCTCACATTCGCAACTCCTGCGCACGTATTAGCGATGCGCCTCGTCCGGCCCACGCTCAGAAAAGGGCACAGATGATCGTCGAACTCACGCCCCTCCGAACTGTGTCGATAATAACTCCGCGCTGCTTCTAATGTTATGCCCTAGTTTCGTTGGATCTACCGGGATTGTGTGTGTGAGGGAAATGGGTGTAACAGATTATTGGAAGGGAAAAGGAAACTATGCGGTCATTGTACAGTACCTGGCTGTTAATATGTTACAAGGAGCTTTCAAAAAAGTTCGGCATTGTAGAGCGTTGTGTCATTAACACACATTGTGTCGTCAGCGTTGTGTTATGACAGTCTCGTTCTAAAGCTTAATGTGTTATATTAACACCTGGGTTTTAGTATAGTGTAAGCTTGATTCGGTATAGTGACAAAATACGGTGAGGATCGAGTGAAGGCTGTCGATGGTTTGACGGACGGACCTCATGAAACGATAACCTACAGCGATCAAGCTTTACACGGGAACGCTGTGATAGGAATGCTACTGCTGGGGTAATAGACGACGTGCTGCGCTTATCTCAAATAACTTGGGATAGGGGTAGAAGAATATTGATAATGATTACTTCACAGTTAAGTTAAGCAATGTAATGTTAAGTTCTAAATATTTAACCTAGATATAAGTTTAATGTAATAATACTTGCTGCGCCCTAACAGAGTCATGTACTCATACGTTTAATACGTTTTAGCCGAGCCTGTAACTGAGTGTACATTATGCAAATAAATAAATAAATAATAAAAGTTAAAAATATGACGAGAGGCCTTACGTCTGTCAAGATATGTTTTTAAAGTGTCCAGCTTATTGATTAAAAGACGTAGACTTTCAATCTTTTCATAGACCACTTCAGAACACTTTAATTCACATAGGCGAGTACTTCAGACCATGCTACCCACAAAACACAAACACATATTCAAAGTAATTAACATTTAATTACGTCAAAACAATTCTTGGAGCTCAACTAACACTGGCGATGGTCCGAAGGCCGTACATTGTTGGTTCTACACCAGTCGCCTCTCACGGTCCCCTGACCTCTAGGTTCACGTGGGCAAATGAAATCAGATGCATCAATCATTTTACAATCACGTGCATATATTGTGTGCAGTATTATGTTGGTGCTCGGTGGTTTCATTTAGGTACTTATTATGTAACGGAGGTAAAGTCTAGAGGAGTTGTTGAATGAAGTAATATTTCGAAGCTTGGTTGAGAGAAACTGAGGTAGAGCAGCGGTAGCCCAGTGGGAACGGCCACGAGTTGTAGGTCGTAGGTTCGAACCCAATAGACGCTTTACATAATCAGCCTATAATGTTCCCACTTCTGGGACACAGGCCTCCTCTCTGTGAGAGGGAGTGGTCCGTAATCCACCACGCGGGCCCAGTGCGGGTTGGAAGATGTCACATATCTTCGAATTTTTGGTTCTAGAAGATGCCGATGTTCTCACGATGTTTTCTTCACCGTTTTTTGAGAGCAGTGGTGATGAAATTATTTACACAAAGTAAAGCGCCTGTCCGGGCTCGAACCTACGATCTACAACTTGTAAGTCGCGACCGTTACCACTGGGCCACCACTGCTCTCACTATATATATATAGTGAGAGCACTGTTTGTTCTGGAAGCTACGACCGTTAATTTTAAATATGGCGGAACAAATCAGTTACTTTTATAAAATACACAATTTGGTTGGTAGTCAAGTTATGCAGACGATATTTTAAAGCTTAAAGTCTGTCAATCAATCTGCCTGCCTTTTCCCAACTATGTTGGGGTCAGTTTGCAGTCTTACCGGATGCGGATGAATAACAGTATTTTACATGGAGCGACTGCCAATCTGACCTCCACAACCCAGTATCTGGGTAATACGATACCCCTTAGTAAGACTGATTGTCAGACTTTTGAGCTTGGCATTGGTGAAATGACTGTCAAAGATCTACGAATTACAGCCGGAACCAACGGCTTAGCGAGCTTTCCGAGGCACGGAGGGGTATCTATATGTAATGGATGGGTCTCTCTTGTTTCATCGAAAAGAAATTGCCAAATTATCATTTCCCAAACAATTTTTCGCATAATTTCATTTGCGAAATTATTACTTAGCAAATAATCTTTTCACAAATAATTGTAACGTAATGCTAATGTTTGGCAAGTGAACGTTTAAACAATAATTTGTTTACCAACTGGTACTTTTAGCAATTTTTATGTAGTCAAATATTTCAGTTGGAATTCATTTATTATTACATTTATTAATTTTACGCAAAATAAAATGTCTGCTTCGTCTAACTAGTTCGGTTCTCGATAGCCTGCTAAAAATAATCTCTTTTGTTCCATATTTTTTTCTATATAATCTATTCGTTTCTGGCACTCGCCGGCCGCTACCGCGGCACCGCTCGCTTCGCTCGCTCGGCTCGTGCGTAGGGGGTCACAGTTTTAACCTAACCTAACCAAACCATTATTTAAAATAATCAACCTTTTTTTTTTTCTTTTTGTTTCCGGGGTGGAAAATCCTCATGGATGTCCTCCGCCCTGGGGTGGGCGGAGGGGTCTGTCAGACTCTTACTGACTAAAAACCACCCCGGTGTTCCCTTCCCACACTTGCACCGGGGATCTTGGGAGCTAGTATTACTTCCGTGATCCCCGGCTAGTGCCGGCCCGCCTCTGCGGGCCACCTCAAGTCTGCGGGGGGGTGAGGTGTTAGACCCCCCCGCGACGTCTCAAAGGTGCGCGCGTGGAACACTACGCGCCGCCACCTCGGGTCCAGTGTGATAGGGGGCGGCGGACGTCCCCGAGTCCGCCGTCCCTGGACCCATTTAGGGGGGCCGGAAGAGGGCATTATCTGCCCTCTGCCGACGCCCGGTGCGCCTGCTGCGGGCCGGGTGAGCGGACGAGATCTCCCGCTCCCTTTCCGCAGCCTCCTTCTGCGACACGACTGTTTCGCAGAAGGATACAAAAATAATCAACCTACTCTAACTAGTTCCATAAGTAACCATAAATTTGACTTGTTTCAGAAAAATTCAAGTACATAAACTTCTCTAACGTTTATTGTCTAAAGATTGTTTGCTATAATAAATCATTTGATTAAAGACCAAATGCCTAAATGACATTATTATCCTTGATAATATTCTGCCAAGTAAAAATTTGACCAAATGAAAATGTGCGTACTAAAATCATTCCAAACATTGCATTGGTATAAAAAAAGGTTGCTTAAATTTGTTGGGGTAGTGAAATTTTGGTAAAATCTTTTCGGCAAAACGGCAGGATCTCGTGATGGATGGCCACCCATCCACCAACCGACCGCGGCAAGCATAGCTTAACTTTTGATCGACCCGTGCAGCTGTTATTATTTACCCACGACGCCGAAAGCAGGCAGGTCATGAATTTAAATATCTGCATAGTTTCAATTAAATGGTAGTCAGTACCTCCTGGACATGATTTCAAAGATTTCATAAATCTATTTTTTTTACTGCACAACATCCGAATAGAAACATCACATAATACAAAACAACCGAAAGATTAACCCAAAAAAATCATAAAACACTTTGCAACTGAAAAATGTCCAAATTACATATCAATTTCAGTGACAAACGACATTTGCACATTAGTTTCGCGTGCGACAAAATTAACGCATTTGCGACACGAGAATGCGATCGCAAGGTCGCATGAACCTTGTGGCGTCGCAAACGGATATTGCGACTAGACAAAAAGTTGTGACTTGCATTATATACGAAATTGGGGTCAGTAGGGTCATGTAATTTGTTGTGGTTCGCTTGCCACTATGAAGTTGGATGCTGGTTTATCAGTTTCAGAACGTGCCAGTTATAAATTTTATAGGTGGATGTTAGGAAAGTAAATATCAACTGGTAAGGGGTAAGTATGAGGAAATTAATGAGGAACATGTCGTCGGGAAAGTTTTGCGTATGAATGCGGAGAGCTATGCAAGTAGAGGAAGACTAAAGAAATGATGGATGGACTGTGTAAAAGATGATATGGCTGGAAAGGGAGTGACTCCGAGATGACGACTAAGTGCTCATTTACAAGAGCGGCACGCGTCAACGGCAGAGGCAAATGCAGCCGCCGACGCGTCGGCGGCTGCCGTCGACAAAGTGCCGCTCGTGTATTTATTTTGAGCACCGTACTCAAATACACAAACGGCACATTGTCGACGGTTGCAGTGCCCTCTGCCGTTAACGCGTACCGCTCGTGTGTATGAGCGGAAGAAAAATACATATTGCTCCGAGCCCAAATAAATTGGGGTAAGAACAGGAGAATGATGAATGATGATGAATGGGTAGGTAATCGCTCTCTGCCAGTAAGTAGGATTCTTTCACTATAGTGATGTCTAACGCATTCAATCAAGCATCAATTAAGTAGCTCCGCCAAAAGACGCCATTGCTGGATACAGACCTCCGTTAAAAATCTCTAATACCCAACTTTTAGCTCATTACATTATTAATGCAAATACTCGACGTACCTACTCGTACGCTCCTCAACTCAATCATACTAACTCAAGATGTAGACTTGTTCACAGAAAGACTGAACAAAATGATATCTGCGGCAAATGTCCACCTCACACACCGTCATACAAGTTAACTCATGATGTCGACGTAACTAGGTTAAGCTATATTCATTATAACTTAGTAGTTAAGCATTAGAATCCAATAGTAGGTACTCGTAGTAATAAATTATGTTAACAAGAAATTGTAACTGTACGAGTATAATAAGAAAATGTAACAAGGTGTCTGCCTTGGGTGGACCTGTTAAGTCTGCAAAAAAAAAGTTCTAAAAAAGTAAAAAAAAAATATTACAACGTCCATTTTTGGCCGCTATCGCGTTTTTTCTATGGACATGAAGATATAAACAACACTATCTAATCACAAATATCGTTGTTTCTGATTACTTACACGTATATATTTACCATAGGGTGAGTTTATTAGCCTTTTTGGGGGTTCTGTTACCCAGAATGTTAATATTTGTACAAACACGAAAAAAAGTTAAATTTAAAATTTAATAAACCCCTGACCCTAACAAAAACATCTAAAAGTAACAAAATAATACGTATTGGGCCCTTTAAGTTTAATATAAATTTAGGTAATATTTTGAGCCAATCGTCGTCGAGTCGGGGGACGGCTAATGAAAATAGGAAGTTCACAGCGGTTATTCTTTCTACAATAGCATACATTCATTATTGCTAGGTGTGAGCCTCGTCTGTTTGACATTTTTTTTAGGAACACTTTCGATTAAGTCACCTTTCATACAAAAAAATACAAAATCAAAATCGGTTCATGCGTTCTGGAGCTACGAAACCACAGACAGAAACACACACACACATACATACAGACAGACACGTGAAACTTATAACACCCCGTCATTTTTGCGTCAGGGGTTAAAACAAAACCAACATTATGAAAACGAAAATTATCGAATGACCTTAGTAATTAATTTTTTCAACGTAGTCTGTACTGAAAGGTCATTTAGATCACATTCAACCTCAGTACCGCACAATTATCCAAACCTCAACATTAGCAGAAACACGCTAAATTCATTACAGAAATAACACAATCTTCATTATCCTGTGTTTTAAATCGCTACATTATTGTTAATAAACATACAAGGCTGGCTTTAAGTATACCATTATGTCACTGAACGAGAAAATACAGAAGCTTTACAACTTATGCACTAGAAACACAAAATTGGGAAGATTTGTTTTAGAAAACTGAAACATTATCAAACCACCATTAGCCAAACAGGCCAACACGACACGTTAGATGATAAAATAATTTTTAGGAGACCATCCTTTGAGTAATTTTCGTTGTCAAATTAATCACACCAGCTTTCCTCGAAGGGTTAGGCAGAGGAGTACCGGTAGTACACCCACATTTCGCCGGTTACGTTTTTAAGTCCCATGTAATAGGGGGCGAGCCTACTGCCATCAACCGGGCACAAATCCAGACTTCAGGCTGTTACTGAGAACATCCAGATGGAAAAATCAAATAACACTTTTGCCCGACCCGGGAATTAAACCCAGGACAGCATGAGGATGCTACACTTGACCAACGAGGCCAACTGAAACCAGTGGTGTTTCAGTTTGCTGAAATAAATAATTATGGTGAAGATTATTTTTAAAAAGAGCTCCGCGTTTCGTCTTTCACTCTTTTAGATGAAAACTTTAAATTTTGACTGCTTCATACAATGGTCCTTCTTTACCAACCTCTTTCGTGATTACAGACCATCATTACAATAGATCATGGCCAAATAACGTCGCAAGATCGTAAAATAATAACGCAATGGTGTTAAAATTGTTGATCTACCCGCAAAAGTGATTGACGCTTGAGATCATGATAGGTAGCCAGTGTCAATCAAATGCTTGCAGCGACCACACGTCTGGTGCTAAGAGGAACGGTTCTAAAACAATTGAAATAAAAACAAATACTGGTCTAGTAATTTTGTAATTAATTAATTAGTGTAGTTTTTGTGCTGTCTTCTTCGAGGGTAATTGATGGTAAATGTCAGACTGGTTGAGATTTTTTGTGTACACATTAATATTAAATAATTTGGTTCATTATGAAAATAAAACAAGGTTAGGAGCGTCATCTTGTCTAGTTGAACCATTATTATCTACATAATAAGGGTGAAAGAAAAAGCTTTGGTTGTGATCAATTCCAAACACACATACATCGTCACTAAGTATTACAGTGTAGTAAACGTTTCAACCAGGTGGGTACCCTCAACAACATAATCATTCAATGGATTAAGGGACACAGCGGTTTGCTATGCAACGATGCAGCCGATGAACGGGAAATGGGACCTGAACCCATCGCGCCACTCCCCTTCGTGTACTTACGCACTCTGGTAAGGAAACGCACTAGGGAGAAACATCAAAAACTATGGTCGGACCAAGGTGAGCAGGCAGGTCAAGGAAGCACTCCCTACAATTAATGGTCGCCTCACGAAACAGGTTCTCCGACTAACTAAACAACAGCTGCGTACTGTTAAAGCAGCTATAACTGGCCACGGGTCATTTAACAAACACCCCTTTGTCATAGGAGTAACAGACAGTCCGCTGTACAAAGCCTGCATGGAGGATGACGAGACAGCAGCAAATGTGCTACTAAACTGTCCGGGTGGTCGCCACATACAGGGCAAAGTACTTCGGTAACCCAGCCTCCGTGAGATTGTCAGTAACACCAAGGCGTTGCTGGCCTTCCTTGAGGAGCTGGGGTGGATCGAATAATCAGTTTCCCACCCATACGCAAAATACGCGCATTGACGTGGAGTTGCGGACACCAGCCCGTATTACCTATTACAATATAGTATGAAAGACCTAGTTACACTGTCAAGATTTTCTAGAATTTTGTTTCTAGATTCGAGCATTCCTTTCCTTTCCTGTGGAATTTTACTTTTCTAGCCTTTTTACTGTCAACAAAATGAATTTTCAAACTAATAAAAAGAATAAGAATCTAGTCCAATCTTGATGTTAAGACAAACGATGGTCACCACAGCACATGACACCGCTAATGTCGGAGCATTAAGATTAAGGACGTACCTAGTTGCTTTACCGGAGATCGTGTTTTTTTATACCACTATTATAATTTCAATGGCCGCCATTGCAGATGGCGTGAGAGGTAGATACGGCATCAAAACAGGAATTTTAGAACAGTGCATTTTGAACAAGGGTCTTCGCCATGTTTTCTTTTATTATAAGTACGTATTATCCACGATGGACGGAAAGTACCACAGACATTAAAAATTATATTGCTTCTTGGCCGCCAGTACGAAAATGCCCATCTCTGACCTCTGACTTGAATGACCTGCACTACGCATGCATCTTTGCATTGTAACTGTCACCCAAAGACAACGTTGAATAGGCACTTTCTTAATTCAAATTAAAAATATTTTATTTTACATAAACCCTACATGTGTGAAAGATGATATAGCTGGAAGTTGGGACTACTGCGATGACGGCTAATTGAGAAGTATGGAAGAAAGACACATTTTTTTTAACAGTGATCTTGTATTTGTCCTTGAGAGGACGTCTCTACTTAACCGGTCAATCCAGGCAGGGACGCATTTATTACATTTCTAAACGACTTCACGCTAAGGGAACCCCCTGTGGGGTACGTACCTTGGCTTAGGGCATCACTGGGGGGAGGACAGCAAGATGGGAGGGACAGGCTGGATCATAATTGGATAATTATTATTATCAGGGGAATTTAAAGCTACAGGCTCAGCTACGGCGCAGGCTGGCATTACGTAGAGCAAGAGTCGGGGGAACCGTTCCGCCGACCGCAAATAAATTGTGATAAGGGCAGCAGAATGGTTATAAAACGCAAAGTTAGGTGCACGCGGTAACAGTTTTTATTTACTCTTATATTGCTCTGGAGCAGATAGGCAGATAAATTAAATTTTTAGGTACAAAGTACCACATCAAATTCTTACCAACAAACACTTATCTCATCCCAGTGCACAGTATCATTACGTCGCGAACTCTGCGATCGGTCACCTTGACTTTTCCCGATCGGTATAAAATAATTTGACATAATACAACGTCAGTCATTAGGTACGCCGCCATTACTGATGCGCTTGCTACTAATGTAGACTTTAGTTTACGTACATTTTTGTTTTAGAATTATTTTTTGTTAGAGGGTGAAGGATATTTCCTTCTCTTGTGGTTTATAGAGTACTTCCTCGTTGTAGCTGTGGGTATCTAATAATCGTTTTAGTTATTTATGTATTTGTTGCTATTTTACGAAGTTCATTTCCAATTCATTCATCAAATATTTAGAGGAATCCTAATCCTAACTACACTTGAGAGTAATAAAATCGCACACCCCTTGTAATTTGGTTTATTACTGATTGTTTTCTAAAATCTAAAGATATTGAGTAAAAATCATTAGACAAAATTAAAGCATACAAGCTTAGCTTTACAAAAACATAAAATTACAATCGTTGACCTTCACGTAACTTACAAAAACCGACCGTACACCGAATTCCCCAAATTCACGCGTTTGCGTTGTCACTACTTGCACCCTTAGCCGCAGTTATAAAAAGGTCGGTTTATTGGAATTTTTAATCAGTTGCATACCGAAGGTCAACGTGATAACATATCTACTGGAAGCATACGGATTTACTGGAAAAATATGGATACCACGCCCGCAGAAGCCGCTCAAGTTATTTATTGCCTTGCTCGAAGCAGGCCATAACCAAAGTGAAGTTGCTCGACAGCTAAATTTGAGCCGCTACTCTGTTCGTCGTGTATACCAGACGTTCCAAGAGACCGGTGGCTACATTCGGCGACCAGGATCTGGCCGGCGACGCACAACATCAGAGCGTGATGATCGCTTTCTTGTGACAAGCGTTTAGAGAAATCGGCAACTGAACGCGGTTCAACTGGGACAACAGCTTCGAGAAGTTCGCAATGTCAGTATAAGTCGGTGGACAGTTCGAAGAAGACTAGGTGAAGCAGGAATGACTTCACATCGCCCAGCAAATGGTCCCAAATTGACCACAGCTCACCGACAAGCCCGGCTACAATTTGCTAGGGAACATTTAAATTGGACGTCTGACCAATGGCGGGCTGTTATGTTCTCGGATGAGTTCAGAATGACTTTACATGGTCATGATGGACGCTCTAGGGTCTACAGAAGGTCATCAGAGTGATTTTCACAATGCTGCATAAGCGAACGTGTGGCTTTTGGAGGTGGATCGTGTATGTTTTGGGGTGGCATAATTTTGGACACTAAAACTGACATTGTATTCATCACTATGGCGAATACCGGCCCGAGATCGAGAAGTTTGGCGGCTGCACGATACGTCGAAGAAGTGCTCGAAGAACATGTGAGGCCGCTTGCGTGGCTTATGGGAGAAGATTTTCTCTTAATGCACGACAACGCCAGACCGTATGTCGCTAGAACAGTTTGCGACTACATGGAAGACGTTGGAATCACCGCAATGGAGTGGCCAGCTCGTAGTCCTGATCTCAATCAGATTGAGCATATCTGGCTTGAGCTAAAAAGAAGAGTTCGAACAAGAGCGCCTCCAAGAGCTTCAACTTGCCATTGAAGAGGAGTGGAACGCCATACCACAAGATTTCATGGTGAAATTAATACGGTCCATGAAAAACCGATTAAGAGCTGTAATCAAGGCTAGGGGAGGGGATACACCTTATTAAAAAACAATTTGATCAAGCATTTTGAGTTTTATTTTTATTCTTTCTTAAGCGAAATTGGGTAATTTTATGTTGGGTTTTGTGCCCTAAAACCCCTATGGGTATTTTGTTTTTACACTGTATTTGATATCATTAGAAAGGTACTGAAGTAAACATTCAAATAGTGTAAGTTTTATTTTAATATGTATTCACATTCATGAAAAAAACTGCTTTAACAACAAAAAGTCAACGTGTGCGATTTTATTGCTCTCAAGTGTATTATAATAATATATAATATAATAAATATAATATTAATATAAATATTATAGATAAATAAATATTATAAATATATATGTATATTATAAATGGGAAAGTGAGTTTGTTTGTTTGTTACGCTTTTACGCTAAAACGGCTGAACGGATTTGGATGAAATTTGGCACATGGGTAGACCATGACCTGGTCTTTTTATCCTTCGATTTTTTTCCCATGGGATCGAGACTTATGCGGGTGAAATTTCTGCGGGGCGCAGCTAGTTAAAACTAAATAACACTATACGTATTATCATGGTTTTCCGCAAAGTAACACCTGATTGTATAACTTAAGTTTGATGATTTTGTCAAGGCACTATAATGTAGTAGTTATACCTACAACTTACGACAAGACCCAGATAATGCTCCGGAGACTAATATCTCCTGGAGCCAGGCTGCCAGAGATTGGCGAGACACCACTGGAGACCTGTCAGAGGTCCGTCTGTTAGGACAGCAGAGTGATCAGAAGGCCAATTCCCGTAATTAAAAACATTCAAACACAATGTCATCTCAGCGACATTTAATGACAAATACTTGTCAAAAATGTAGGGAAATTGTAACTATTTTTGACAAATTGAGACAGATGGGAATACAAACGGGCTTAAAAATATGGAAACTGCTTTTCTCTTTTCATGTTAGAGGCATACGTTTACCAGTGATGTGATGATTATGAAAACATTCGTGAAATACAAATAGTACAATTGCAATGACCAAGTACAGCCACCCACAAAAGTATTTTAGCAGTTTAAAAAAGTCTAAAGAGTTTATTGCCCCAAGCGACAGGTAGCGCCAATCATACTATGGACTACCATTAGCGTCAAGTGACACGAACTTAGCGTGATAACTAGCTATTAACAATTATTATCCCACGGCAAGATTACCGTGAAGAGATTTACTTGCTTCTACACACATTATCCTTTCCAGCAAGAAGCGTGACTTCTGGCTGTGTACATCTATTCATATTTTTGGCACCTGAAAAAGTAGTATTATGATCGCACATTGCAAGCCCAACGACTGTTTTGTAATCTTTGTCATGTAAGGCTATTTTTAACTAGACTTAAATCTGCATTAGTATACAAGAGTATGAAACTTCATTTAGATCATTTTTGCGTTTAATGACGACAGCTGATTGTAGATGAGCTATAAGTTTGTGAACCATTTGTTTTATCAATACTTTCCCCTCTATCTGTCTTTGAAAAACTATGGCTGTCACATAGCAAGGGTCAAATACTTGGTATAAATAGTAACCTTACACGGAAGGAGTGAGTCCCCCCCGACCCTTGCTCGACGATGTGCCCCCGCCATATGTGAGCCTGTAGCTTTAATTTCCCCAGTTAATAATAATAATTCAGATATGATCCAGTCTTTTTTTTTTTTGTTCCGGGTTGGAAAATCCTCATGGTTGTCCTCCGCCTTGGGGTGGGCGGAGGGGTCTGTCAGACTCTTACTGACTAAAAACCACCCCGGTGTTCCCCTCCCACACTTGCACCGGGGATCATGGGATCTAATGCGACTTCCGCGATCCCCGGCTAGTTCCAGCCCGCCATTGCGGGCCACCTCAGGCTCGCGGGGAGAATGAGGTGTTAAACTCCCCCCGTGGCGTCCAATAGGGGCGCGGGACTACGCGCCGCCACCTCGGGTATGTGGGGGGCATACCAGGTATGTGGGGGGCGACGGATGTCCCCGAGTCCGTCGCCCCTGGACCCACTTAGGGGGGCTGGAAGAGGGCGTTGTCCGCCCTCCGCCGACGCCCGGTACGCCTGCTGCGGGCAGGGTGAGTGGAAGAGATCTCCCGCTCCCTTTCCGCAGCCTTCTTCTGCGACATGACTGTTTCGCAGAAGGATACCACTTCGTCCCAGGGCTCCTCGCTGCCGACCATGGATTCGACCACGGCTGGCAACGATAGGTCATTGCCTACTTCTGAGACGAGGGCACGGCGCGGCTCCTCCCAAGCGGCACACTCTGCCAGCGTATGCCGCGCCGTGTCCTCTCGGCAGATATGATCCAGTCTATCCCAACTTGCTGTCCTCCCCCTAGCGACGCTCTAAACCGAGGTCGAGATCGTACCCTTTAGCATGCAGTCGCTTAGTAATATAAGTAATTCACCCCTGGCTGGAGGCTTTGAGTTAGCAGCTTAAGGTAGCCACAGGATTGACTGGTTAAGTAGTCACGACCTCTCAAAGTCAACTACGAGATACACTACCTAAAAAAAAGGAGTGACTTTTCATAACGCATAGAAATTTTTGATTGGCGTTAAGTTGTAAGTCCATCTATTAGTCTATTCTTACTAGTATCGTATTTTTTGTTTGTGTGGGATATTATATAATAATTTCTCCCGTTCTAGGCAGAACGGGAGACTGTGTCAGACTCTTACTGACTAAAACCCACCCGTGTTCCTTCCGTTGCCAGGGGCCTCGGTAACCCTTTCGGACTTTCCCGCGACCCCGGCAGGCATCGGCCCTAGTGGACCTCTACACTTGTGCTGACATCTCTTTGAGGCGCGCGTGGTCAACGCGCCGTCGACCTGGGCCTGGTCCTTATCGGACGGCGAGCTACCCATTGCTCACCGACCGCAAGCCCCCGCCTACGGTGGCCGGAAATCCACCTGGGATTCCCAACGCCCAGGGCGTCTCCTGCGGCGGCTAGGGGCGTGAGGGCGCAAGATTTGCCTCTCCCTCACCCGTCCCGCCTCCTTCTTTGCAGTATTAGTGCTTTGTTTTTTAAGTAGGTGATGGCTGCTCATGTCCTCTCGCACCGTATGGCCTGGGCCAGGGCCGGACGTGAGATATCTCCGCCACCGACCCCCTCCATGAAGACACGGCGGTGCTCTGTCCAAGCTGGGCAGGCATCCACCGTATGCTACACCTTGTCCTCCGGGCGATTCACACAGTGGTGACACCCGGAATCGTATACGGTTATAAGATGCAATTAAAGAAAAGCCATGGCCAAGCGAAAAAGTCAGTAGGTACCTACTATCTATTTTCTCAATAAAATGCCTAAAGCAGATAAGTAGTATTATTGACTTGTAAAGACTACTAGTTACATAATAATTTAGAGAGAGCTCCAGCCTATCCTGAACGTACCCTTTTTCTTATACAAGATAATATTTTATTATCGTTGTTTCTAACAATGATTTTATTAAGACATTAACACCTATGTGAGCGTGAAATTGCGAATATCTTTCTAAAATGACGATAAAATTTTACCATTGTATTGAAAAGTTAATGACATCTGTCATTATGGACATACTAGTGTCACACCACAGCGTGGCGTGATGTTGGCAATAAAGGGTTAAAGAATAATTGCTCACACTTTTACGATGATTGTCTATGTCGAATTTGAATCAATTTGTCACCGTAGCTGCGTAGGGCGATTGTTTTAACTTTGTGAAAGTTTTTTATTGTGAATTATTTATTGTTCAACACTTTTTGTCTAACTGTACTTCACTGTCAATTGTACTTCTTAGATTCGTGATAATTTTCGGGCGCGATCAATTTTCGACTCAGTCTTTAAAAATCATCATTTGAATTCAATAGTTCACACGGTGTGAATGACCTCTGAACGCTGGAGAGAGCAAAAATCTAAATGTTGTCAGTTGTAACTAGTGTCTACATTTCTCATATCATATCGATTCTAAAAATGGATAGCTAATTAAATGGATGATTCTTGAATATACTTTCATTACGTGCAAGATGACAGCGCTTTACAAATAATACGCCGGTATCAGGTCGAACTAGGGCTGGCAAGTTTGTGACTACATAAGAATATACTGTGGTCTATACAGGGTGGTGATTTAGTCACCTGCATCCGTCAATGGGGTGATTCTACCTGTCATACTGAACAACTTTCAGTATGAAACTCATATCCGACTCGGGGAAAAAAATAACAACTTCCTGTACAACAGTTGACAGACTATTTCGATGCACCTGTGTTTTTTCTTTACGTATCATATAGTGGGGTCGTCGGGAATAGTGAGCGTATCGTCGATCGGCGAATCCTACTTATGTGGGAAGGAATGTGTCAGGCCGCTGCCGAAATCAGGGGGTTTGGATGCTTTATAACAGAGTCGTAGAAACGCTTTGAGAGGCGTTTCATGAATTGCTGGATGGCATTTTTGTAGATCCATATTGCGAACATAGAAAGGGGTCCCTGTGACTTTCTTACGAAACGTCACAATAGTAGTCATCGTCGTATGGAGATGGCGTGGCTTAGCGTGTGCGAAGATGACGCAAGCATACGTCATAATGTGACAGATGACCTCGGTGCGCGATAATTTCCTGCGTTCGGTCAATATGAAATGGAGCCTAATGAGAGCGAAGGAGCGCGCTAACGAGTGCTCACTGAAGGTAAGGTAGTGGTCAAGGATCACACCTAGGTATTTAGCTCGCTTCTCCGAATGGATCGGCTACCCATAGTTAGTGTTCGGACTGAAGAGGGGGGAGGGAGACGACGCGTTCTTGAGAAGAGAACCGCCTGAGTCTTATCTGGATTGATCTGCATTTCCGGAACCAAGCGCCTAAGACGTTTGAGGACATCTGGAAAGTGCGAGTAAGAGAATCCAGACAGCGACCAGTAGTAAATGGCAGTGTCAGTTTCGTCGACTAATAAAGCCAACTGAGCCTTTTTACTTTTGGGAATGTCGAACAGCTTGAATATGAAAGAAGATAGCATGATGCCCTGAAGGACTCCCGCGCGAATGAGGTGAGGGGAGGAGTGTAAATCTTCGATGCGAGAGCGGTAAATGCGATCCGACAAAAAGTCGTAAGACGAGCACGAAACGGTCTGGTACGCCGAGTTGGTCAAGCTTGTATTAATAAGCCGTTGTGCCAAACTTTGTCCAATGCTTTTGATATGTCAAAGAACAACACGCCCTATATCGTGTTACCCTGGAAGCCAGCACTTGAGCGATCTACGATGCGGTGAACTTGTTGGACGCACGAATATTGGGTTCGGAAAGCAAACTGCTCATTGTCTCTTTGCCTAGACATAGTCTTTGAGACTAAGCCTCTCGTAGATTTTGACAGAGACATTGAAGATACTGATGGGGTGGTAACTTTTTTTGACAATATTTAGAAGTTACTGAAAATGGTAAATTACAGATACATATTACAATTGAGTTAGGTAAATAATGCTTTTCTAAATGAAAATAATAACAAGAGACAATTATTTTAGCACTTCTCCACATACATAAAATAATACTGTAGTAATAAATACTAGTTTAATAAGTCCAATGGCCAAGTGCCAACCCTACATCAAAAGAAAAGTAAAAAATAAGCCATAAAGCACACGTTAACGCCGATCATTCGAATGATTAATATATTTAGAGTTGGTAGTGAAAAGTGCTCATTAATGCCCGGGCTTCATGCTTGGTGCTAAAGTTCAAATATTCATTCCTTTTACTTTCGGCGGGTGAGCAGGTTACTTAGTATCTACTTTGTGTGATGATCTTTATTTTGATAGAATGACTTTTATAATTTTGCTAAAATTTGAAATTATATCCATTATTTAGGACTCTTCGCATTCCAAAGTAAAAAACTGAGTTGTTGAAGGTCTTTATTATGATTTTCGTTAGGTATAACTTTTTTTTGTTTTTGATTATGATTTTTTTTGGAGGGCATTTGACTCTTGGATCTTATGGAGACCACTGTGTTCTTTGGTATTACTTTGGACTCGAAGCTACAGTGGGGCCCACATATTACCAAATTGTCGAAGCGGCTAAGCTCTGCAGCCTATGCGGTGTATAAAATCCGTCAATTGACTGATGTAAAAACAGCTCGATTAGTATATTTTAGTTATTTCTATAGTGTAATATCGTACGGCATTTTGCTGTGGGGAAATGCAGCCGACATTCAGGCTATATTTGTGCTGCAGAAACGAGCCATTCGAGCAATTTATAACCTAAGTTGTAGGCATTCACTGAGGGATACATTTAAGGATATAAACATAATGACAGTCGCATCTCAATATGTATATGAGAACTTGATTTATGTAAAAAAGAATATTAATCTATATTCTAAACACAGCGACATTCATAGCATAAATACTAGAAACAAAGACCAAGACTAGGCTCCAAAAAATTAGTAATTCATTTAAGAGCCAAAGTATACGTTTTTACAACAAACTCCCAGGCCATGTTAAAGAACTGAGCCTCAATAAATTTAAATCATTTATTAAACAGAAACTCTGTAAAAAAGGTTTCTATAAAGTTAAAGATATCTTGGACGACAAAAAGGCTTAGGATTAATTAAGCTACTCCATTGTACCTATAGATGCTGGCGGGAAAAATTCCGAATCATTCCCGTCGAATACTTCGGAAGTATTCCGAAATATTCTGAAACTTTGGGAATATTTCAATTGTCAAAAAAAAACCGGGAAAATTGTATTAACCTATTAAAAGTCACTGTACTCGATTGAGTACAGCGTAACGAAGTAAAATAATAAGGTGTATCACTTAAAATTTACAAGATCTGTAATTTACACTTCGGGATAAGGCTGTACTCAATTGAGTACAACATACTTTAATGGGTTAACAGTAATAAAAACAGAACGGATTTCAATAAAGTTCCGTCTATAATGAAGTTGGTTCTATGTTCTAAGATTTTATTGAAGAGGTTGGTTTGAGGTGCTCCGGCTTCATTGAAGTTGGTTCTATCTTTTTACTTAAATATTTTTATCTCAACATTTGTTTATGTCACGTATACATATAGTGACTATAGTCCGTCATATGAAAGCGCGACCTGAGAAAAAGAGGTTAAAAACAAAAATTTTGTATGTGGTATTACTAACTAGTAGGAGAATTATTTCTTGACACTTAAATTTTTTTTGTTTCCTACAATTGCGGCTGAATAATGTTGCCAATTAAATTTAAAAAAAAACTCCATGTCGCGCTTTCATTAGACGCACCCTAGTAATATTGTTCTAAAAACTGCATCAAAAGCGGTTTAACGCGAGATAATCGCGGACAAACATACACACCTACATACGGTTCAAACTCATAACCTCCTTTTTATTGAAGTCAGTTAATATATATCAAAACCTACTCCTAAGTATAGCAAATAGGTACTTTTCTGAAAACCGCATCAAAACGTGTTTGCTTGCAAGGTTTGCCTTTATTTGTTTTTATTGACTTTTATACGCGATATGTAGATAAGTAGGTAATGATTAATACATATCTATGTGACTCGCGAATACTCGGGATGCGAACAGAAGAGCTATATACAAACTAATCAAAAACATAGGTATCCCTTTTTCAAAAAACAAATCAAATATGCTCGGTGGTTTTTTATTCCAAAACTAAGTACCTAACATTTAGAAAAAGAACATTTGCAAAAATAGCACAAAGAAATAAAAATCCTGTTAATCGCAGGATAACATATTTACCTATAAAAATATCAACATAATATATTATATTATACTTAATCAATCATATTTATAATAAAATAAACATTTATATTTTACTTACTTATGTGCCACTGAAAAATAAATTCACCCACCACACAACAAAATAAACACGTTATTTCCTGAATAATTCGGTCGAAATATTCCGCGGAAACATTCGATTGCGGGGTATGAATCTTTCGCCGCGGGCGAAAACTTCCGGGGAGCATCTCCCCTCTTACCGCACCCCGCACCGCCATCGCCTGCATCACCGCTAACAAAGAATTTCAAATAAATGTCACTAGATGGCACGACATTTATTGATCTATGATTGAAGTGTAATTTCAAAGTTTTTGTTGACATAAGGTTTATTCATACATAATCAACAAATAATAATCATAATCACACCAAATTATGTAACAATAAGCTCTTAGTACAAATTTCAAAGATGATTGGAATGCACAATTAATATTTATACCAGTAGATGGCGCTGTATTAAATTTCAAAGGTTAGATCTCGATTTTTTAAATTTTGTTTTGTATCACTGATAATAGGAGTAAGGAGTACGTAGCAGCAGTACAAAAGTACAGTGTGCTTTTAACGTCATCTATTCGGAATAAAAGTATAATGTAACCCTTCTTGCAAAGTCGCTACTAACACCATCTATTGGGAACGAACGCGATTGATGTACAAAAATAGCTAGAATTGCCAGATGAAATCTGCTCTTTACGTCGGGACATTTCTTTGTATGGGATGAGGCATCTGTATGCTAGTATCGATGCAAAATACGATATTTCAGCAAAAAAAATAAAAATTTCAATAAAATTCATTTTGAATAATTCTGATATAAAGAAACTTTCCCAGAAGTATTCCGGAATTATTCAGAATATTTCAGAAGTTTTGCAACTATAATTGTACCCCCAAGCAACAAACTAATTTTATACTAACACTATTTTTTATACTAGGTGCCTTAGAATTAATATTGACATTTTAATTTTAATTTTTATTGACATTTATGTGAGGACTATGTGGATCATATATTTTTAAATTTTACTTTTTCTCAATAAGTTTTAATGGTAATCTGGCAGTTTGAGTACGTTATGTGGCCTACCCAAGTGTCCTTTCTTTGGTTTTGTTCGTCGAGTCGTTGAGCTCCTTAAGTTCTGAGTTGAGCTTCACGGTTACTGACAAATGCGTGCACTGGGTACACTCAAATCTGTAGGGTTCTTTCCTCAAAATACCATCTCAGACACTAATTTACATGGTCCTCAAATGATATGACCAAGATTATTTACTCATTGACGATTTTTTTTATATATACAACAATGACATGAATATTTACTTTTTGAAGTATTTTTTTTTTAAATTATTGTGAATGTGAAGACTATGCGGGTTATTGTTTTTATTTTTTCTCTCAGTTAGTTTTAATCTTGGTCTGGCAGTTTGAGTCATTTAAGCGGCCCACCCAAATATCCTTTCTTTGGTATTGTTCGTCGAATCGTTGAGCTCCTTAAGTTCTGAGTTGAGGTGCACGGTTACTGACAAATGCGTGCACTGACTGGATAGGTCCACTCAATCTGTGTGGTTCTTTCCTCAAAAGACCATTTCATACACCAATCTACATGGGCTTCACATTATCTGACCGAGATTATGTCTGGACTTTAAAAGAGACTGTGACCTCTGAGTTTGTTTCGGCCTTTCTTCTCAGAGTAGTCAGATAGGAAACGCCGGGCGCATCTAGTATTTTTTTCTAAATATGATTGACGTGTAAAAATGTTTGTACAAACCTACTTACAGAAAATAAAATCATTTCAATCATTTCATTTCACTCTATCTAAAATAAGCACTTTAAAGTTTAATATTGCGCAAACGTATCTCTGAATCGAAAAATGGTTTTCACAGACCCGCAATATTTATCAACTCCCTATCCAATTATACTCTATAAATATGTATATCGACGAAAAATAAAAATATCATCCCCATTTTACGTGTAGTGATATCTTAAAAAAATTATAAGGGTTCTTTGTTGACTACGGAACCCTAATGAGTAAGATAGTGTTCAAGTTTGTGTATATACATAACTTTAAAATTATGTTATTTTAATTAAAAACTAGTGCCACACGCGTTCAAATTTTTTGTAATAATCATAAAAATTTAACCTGCTAATGGCTTATAATAACCACAATTCATAATTAAAACCGCAATTAAAATTTAAAATAATTATGACAGAACCAATAATATTTAACACTAAAACTAAATACAACTTTGCCTATCATATTTACCAACTACAATAAATTCTTTAATTATGTATCAAATCATAAATTTAAAATATTTATCATATTATAAATTAAATTTGCTTGTCTTACCTGTCCGTTTGACCGCGTTGTTTTTCTAAGCTGCGCCACGGATTTTGATCCGGTTTTTATCATCGTTTAGAGCAGGGATTCCCAAACTATTTTGGGCAAGAGACCCTTTTCCCGAAATGAACTGAAATTTGTGAATGAATTGAATTTTTTTCATCTTGTACGAACTTATGCACGCTTATCGACTTGTTTTGTAAAAGAACAACAATAATACTTCCTACTAAAATATGAGTCATTCATATAACAAGTTGGTACACGTAACACAACTTAAGCAGTATCTTGAAAGTTTTAAATTTGAACTTGTGTTAATTAATAGAGGTCGATTTATAGACCTCGTCGACCCCCAAAATCAGTTTTTTTTATGTTGACCCCTGGGAAAACGATTTCGACCCCAAGGGGTCGATATCGACCACTTTGAGAATCCTTGGTTTGGAGGATTATTTCGGAAAGTTTATGTGTATAATACATTAATATTCCAGTATCATAAAATAAAGAAATATCGATATTTTGTCAAGCATCTGCCGCATCTGTGGGACATCGGATACGACTGGGTGCTGCGCGCCGACCTCCCTAGCGGCGTCAGCGTAGTGTGCTACGTTGACGACACGTTGGTCCTGGCGCCGGGGAGGTCGCACCAGGTGGCAGCCGAATTAGCGGCACGCGGGGTTGCGACAATCGTCGAAAGGAACCGGCAATTGGGACTCGAGGTGGCCCTGCACAAGTCCGAGGTCATGTGTTTTCATGGTCCTTGGAACGCGCCACCGTTGGGGTCCCAAATAACGGTGGGAGGGGTTTCCATCGGCGTCGAGTCGACGATGAAGTACCTGGGACTCGTCCTCGACAGCCGGTGGAACTTCATGGAGCATTTCCGACGTTTGGCTCCCAAACTGGAGCGGGCAGGCGCTTCATTGAAGCGGCTCCTCCCCAATCTAGGGGGTCCAAACGCCTCCTGCCGGAGGCACTATGTGGGGGTCGTGCGGTCCATGGCCCTCTACGGGGCTCCTGTATGGGCGCGCTCTCTGGCGCTGCGGCCAGCCCGCTGGTTGAGCGTGGCTCAAAGGGTCATGGCCATCCGGATGGTCCGGGGATACCGCACGGTCTCCTGTGAGGCAGCGAGCCTCCTTGCCGGATTGCCGCCATGGGATCTGGAGGCAAAAGTCCTCGCGCACGTATGGGAGTGGCGCGAGGAGGAGAAACGCCGGGGCGTAAGCCCACTGCCGCGAGAAATTGCGGCACAGCGGACGGAGCTCCGGCGGGATCTCATGGCGTCATGGAGAGTACGGTTGTCGCAACGCAGTGCTGGGCACGCCACAATTGCGGCGATAAGTCCTCTCTTTGAGGAGTGGCTAGAGAGGCGCCACGGCGGCCTCACCTTCCGCCTGACGCAGGTCCTCACCGGACACGGCAGCTTCGGGAGGTTCCTGTGTCGGATAAGGCGGGGAGAAACGCCCGGGAGTCACCACTGAGTGGATCGCCTGGAGGACATGGTGGAGCATACGGTGGAGGTCTGCCCGGCTTGGGCAGAGCACCGCCGTATCCTCGTGGAGGCGATCGGCGGCAGAGATCTCTCGCGTCCGGCCCTGGTTCAGACCATGGTACGGAGCGAGAGGGCATGGGCAGCCGTCACCTCCTTCTGCGAAGCAATAATGCTCGCGAATGAGGAGGCGGGACGGTTGAGGGAAAGGCAAGTTTCGCGTCCTCTCGCCCCTAGCCGCCGCAGAAGACGCCCTGGGCGTCGGGAATCCAGGGCGGATTTCCGGCCACCGTAGGCGCGGGCTTGCGGACGGTGAGCAATGAGTAGCTCACCGTCCGGTAAGGACCAGGCCCGGGTCGACGGTGCGTTGTATTCCACGCGCGACTCAAAGAGATGTCGTCAGCACGTATGTAGGGGTCCACTAGGGCCGATGCCTGCCGGGGTCGCGGGAAGGTACTAATGGGTCACCGAGGCCCCCGCAACACAGGCAACGGAAGGAATACGGGTGGGTTTTAGTCAGTAAGAGTCTGACACACCCTCCCGCTCCGCCCAGAGCGGGAGAAGTCATTTGATGATTTCCCACCTAAAAAAAAAATGGGTTCGATATCGACCACTTTGAGAATCCTTGGTTTGGAGGATTATTTTGGAAAGTTTATATGTATAATACATTAATATTCCAGTATCATATAATAAAGAAATATCGATATCTTGTCAAGTTGTAAATACTCTGCGAAGCAGGGGCCGGGGTCGGTAGTTGATAATACGAGCAATCTCGATGCAAATTATCTCTAAAACTAGATCGGTAATGTCAAAAGTCAAATGATTTATTTCAAATAGGCACATAAAAGGCACTTTTTAACATCAACATTTACAAAAAAATAGAACTGATTCTAGTTGCCCCTTCCAAAAGGTAGTTTCGTACGGAGAAGAATGGATAAGAAACTCCACCGTTATTCTTTTAAAATGTTTTACAAAATTTTGTACAGGTACATTAAATTATATGTGAAGACGATGCATCTAGAATAAAATTACTATACCAAACTAGGTAAAATGGTTAATATAACTTGTATATTTTGAACGGTGATATTTATTCCGAGGTTCATGAGCACATAAAATACAATACACCACACATTTATTTTTTACACCGAAAGACCCAATTTATGTCCAGGCAAATCACTGTCCATCCCATGGTTGCCTGGAAGAGATCGTAGAAAGCGATAAGACGCCCATTGTATATTTTGTAAAGTTTGACTTATTTTTGATTATGTATTTTTGTGGTGTACAATAAAGTATATATAAATAAATAAATAAATAAAATGTTCTATATAGTGCAGTCTAGATAAAGTCTGCATTAGTGTGGCTGGTTGGTGGTCGCCCACGAGATGACAAGGTTCAGTCACCGGCCACCAAGGGCGCGGGCTTGCGGACGGTGAGCAATGGGTAGCTCGCCGTCCGATAAGGACCAGGCCCGGGTCGACGGTACGTTGTGTTCCACTCGCGCCTCAAAGAGATGTTAGCACCAGTGTAGGGGTCCACTAGGGCCGATGCCTGCCGGGGTTGCGGGAAAGTACGAAAGGGTCACCGAGGCCCCTGGCAACACAGGCAACAGGAAGGAAAACGGGTGGGTTTTAGTCAGTAAGGGTCTGACACACCCTCCCGCTCCGCCCAGAGCGGGAGAAGTTATTTCATGATTTCCCATCCAAAAAAAAAAAAAATAATTGATTGCAAAATAAGCGCAAAAAATATTTACGTATCTACATTATTTACCGGAACATTAGGAAGATCAAAACTTGTACTATACTTACCTAGCAGTATTGTTGCTCGTGGCCAAGTAGATACTTAATCGTTTCAAATTATAAAATTGCCAATACAGTTTATTTCCCCTTAAACATCACTCGTTTCATGATTATTATTGTATATATTTATATAGATAAGTTTGATATGTTTTATGTTTGTATGTATTTATTGTGTAATAACTTCGTCCGCGTGGTTTCTTGTTCCGCCGACCCCCTGCGTCGCATAGCATCGCCCGCTCGCGCTATTATCTCGTTTTCGCTTAGCCTTCTTTCTGACTTATTTTACTTTTCTTGGCTCCTAAGGTTCATAGCGTGATTTTAAACCTATAACCTTTTTCAAGAATGAAGCTATCAAATGCAAAAAGATTTTTTTCAAATCCGACTGGTAGTTCCAGAGATTACCCTCTACATACAAACTTACTAACAAAAAAAAAAATTACCTCTTTATTATATTAGTTTAGAAGTATTAGGGCTTGTCCACACGCGTCCAATGCGTCACGACGTCATCAACATGGAATGGTGCGATGTCGCTGTGCGGTGCATTGAAGTGACGTGCTAATGCACGGTACGGCAACGTCGCCACGGAGCGACGCGCCGAACGTCGTTGGAAGCGGTGCGTGGCGATGCGATGTTTAATTATCTAAGAGATTAGTTGTGCAAAAAAGATGTCATAAATGATTGATACGGAATACCTACGGCTTATCTAGAAAGAGACTGCTATTTCCCAGGTTCGTGAGTGAAAAATGTACCGGAAATTTACAAGACACGACAACGTGTAACGTTGCGGCATCGTGACGTGCATTTTTACGACACAGAAACGTAAATTAGCACGTCACGTGCCGCGTAGCGACTTCGCACCGTTCCACGTTGACGACGTCGTGACGTGTTGATGTGGACAAGCCCTTACATAGATATGTAAATGGTACACCAGAGAATACCTACTAAGAGTATTGTCTTTCCTTCCCCTTAATGCTTGTGCAGACGTGAGCGATATTGCGGGCGCGACAGGCACCAATATGCCTGTCACGCCCGTAATAGCGCGATATCGCGCTTGTCTGCACGAGACTTTAATCCATCCGTAAATAATGTCTAGATCGTTTTTTAGGGTTCCGAAGTAAACGAGGAACCGACCGTCTATATATCCGTCTGTCTGTCTATCTGTCTGTCTGTCTGTCCCCGCTGTAGCTCAGAGACACTTAGTACTAGAAAGCTTTAATTTGGAATTGGTATACATATTAATTACGCCGACAAAGTGCTAAAATAAAATCTAGAAATAGTTTTTTTAGGGTCCCTTGCTTGTAATGTGGAATGATATTTTTTTTCTCGTCTACCCCGTGGTGTGGGATATCGTTGGATAAGCCGTTTAAAAATATTGTGGGTCTGTGAACACCATTTTTCCATTCTAGGATCCGCTCGCTAATTTTTGTTAGAGTCAAGTGTCCCCCCTCCCCCCGTCAGCTAAACGGCTGTTTATGGAAATGTGAAAAAATTCATGGCAGTAGTACATATAATGAAATTAAAAGAAAAACTATCACAACTATGTGAGCTTTACAAGTTAACGAGTAATATTCGACCAACTTAAATTTGCAGTTGGAGAATTGATTGTGGCATATATCGATGTATGGGAGAACATGTTTTTCAACTACAATGTTAAGTTTGTTTTTGGGATAAATTCGTACCAACTTCCCAACTACGGAACTGTTCATTGTGCGTAGTCCCGGTTTTTTAGCCATAAGACCGCCCATTGTGTCACCCCTTGTCAAATTTCTACATTTATATCTGTAACTTTTATGGTGTACATAATAGAGAGTATTCTATCCATCTATCTTTTCCGAAAAACAACCGTAAATTATATTTTGCTAAACAAGCAAACAAGTATTCAAAAACCTTTTCGCCATCAGTGGGACCATGTCTGAAAATGAATAAATCGTCATTAAATTCAAGAAAATCAGTTTAAATTAAATAAATCTAGGAAACTGGCTCAATGAACTTTGAAAATCCATTGAAGAGCTGTTAGATAAAACATAAAAATGTGTCATCGAGCCGTTTCTGTTTATTCAACTGGTTTATGGATTTGAAACCATTATTATTTTTAAGATTATACTACCTAATAATAGTTTAAATCTGGTCATTTATTGACTTAGGCTAAGAATTATTTATTTATTTACATAATCAGCCCATAATATGTTCCCACTGCTGGGACACAGGCCTCCTCTCCGTGAGAGGGAGTGAGTGAGTGAGTCCACCACGCGGGCCCAGTGCAGGTTGCTAGATATAACTTGTCTTCGAATTTTTGGTTCTAGGACATGCCGGTTTCCTCTCGTTTTCTTTCACCGTTTTGAGAGCAGTGGTGATGAAATAATTTACACAAAGTAAAGCATCTGCCTGGGTTTGAACCTACGACCTATTTGTATCTCTTTTACACATCTTTTGTCTGAAATAAAAACTTCAAAACATATATTAAAAATATCTAGTATAATCTTATTATTTTGAGTCGAACTCGACCAATTTTTTCTCCTCCATAACTCACCACTTTTTTGCCTTCCCTCGGTACCTACATATTGCTATAAAAACCCAATCAACCTCACAATGGATGTATTAGGTGTGTACATAATGATTTTGTAAACTTTATTATTAGTTAAATGATTTTAATCATGAGGAAAATCACTGGTTGATCCGTCAGATTAGTGTTTTTTGGGATGTACCGCGGTGATATTTTTATTTGAGACGCAATTGTTGTTATACTAGTATCGACAGTTTCAATTCAATAGGTTCAAAACACAGATAAATATGCAAAAAAGTTACATAGTAACGTGTGCATATAAATAAGAACATAAAAACCCATTACAGTTGAGGCTTACCACAATTTTGTCGATGACTGTACTTTATTTAAACTTTATATGGGATTCATTCCCATATACAGTTTTAACCCTTACTCGTGTGGTCTGACAGACCCCGGTCAGAATTTAAGCATTAATTTTTCTGGATATTTTTCGTCTACCGCCTTTTTATATTTGGTGCGAGTAATTAAGGGTTAAGATATGAAAGTCTGAGATATTTCGAATATTATGTTTTACATTGATTTGAGGGGCTTGAAGCTAAGTAATATCAGCCGCACGGGACGATCGATCAGTTTAAGCTACGCTTGCCGCGGTTGGTCCGTGGATGGGTGACCATCTTTACATACCAAGACCCCTCCATGCCTCGGAAAGCACGTTAAGCCGTTGGTCCCGGCTGTCATATGTAGATCTTTGACAGTTGTTACGGGTCGAAAGTCTGACAACCAGTCTTACCAATGGGTATTATGTTACCCAGTAACTGGGTTGTGGAGTTCAGATAGGCAGTCGCTCCATGTAAAATACTGGTATTCAGCTGTATCCGGTAAGACTAGAAGCCGACCCCAACATAGTTGGGAAAAGGCTAGGCAGATGATGATGATGTTTTACATTGATTTACTTTTCAAAGCCAAAAACTCAGTACTTCAGTCTTTGCAACATATAATAAAACAAATATGGTTATGTAAATAAATAAATTAACTCATAAAAATAATAAATAATAATAAAACCTTTATTTCATAAAAACACTTACTTAGATTACATTACAGTTAAGGCGCTGACAAGACCCAATTAACCAAAATAGGCTTCTCTTAAGAAAAAAAATTGCCAAATCTGTTTAGTTTGTGGTAGCGGAAAAAGTATATGTTATTTTTGAACATATTTCCCAGAAATTGGTTTGAAAAAAAATCTATATAACCTCTTACCTTCAGTTCTAATCCAAAATATCTGTATTAAGTATCAACATACATTACGTATTTAATTAATTACAAGAACGTCTTATTTGAATGCATAAATTGGTTGCTTTTTATTTTCGATTACTCAACTCAATTTTGAGCAAATAGATAATTGCTTCATATTTTGCAATAAATTACAAGCGTTGTTTTAGGTTCTCTTTCTGTTCTAAGCAATCTGACAGTGACCGCGGTTTAGGTGTTGTCAGCGTCTTTAGTGCCATGATAAAACAAAAGTACACAAAAGTTTGAACATCTGGAGCCGAACTAGGAGGAACCTGTATTTCGCCTAACAGCGCCAAATCCCTCGAGTTACATTAGATTAGAGTTCTTAAATGATAGCATTTTACATACAGGAATAATAATAGTCTAAGGTTCTATTAATGATCTGCACCTCTCTTTGTGTTGGGTGATATGGTGTAAAACGAAACGTATATCGACAACGACAAACGTTTTATGTGCAGCTGCTACAGCGGCTGTGAATACTCAGATTGGTCTATTGACATACTCCACATTGAACGCTGGAAAATTTCACAAGTCTCACAACTTAAGTAAATCAGCACGTTTACACTAAGTACCCAGTCGTGATTGAAACTGTCATGTGTTCTGCTGAATATACATTACCTTCAATGTAATTTAAATTACTATTCTGGAATTTCACTTCTTGAGAAAAAATACTTGCAAAATTATTCGTCCGATGCCTTGAACTACTACTTTCTGTGTCATTGGGTGGGCGCCTCTTATTTGCCGTCATTGTCGGCCGTGGCGACTAAGTAAAGTTAATTAATCAGACAATGGAGCAACTTCTTTAAAAATACTTTAGTTGGAACAATGCCTCTGATGTTTTAGTAACAGTTAATAACCTAGCGTGATGCTTCAATTCTTAATTACATATTATTTAGTGCATTTTTTAAGTTTTAGATTTACGTCATTTCTACCAGTACTCGTTTCTCAGCAATTTATGTACCTCACGGCCTCTAAAGCCTCTAATTCCAATGTTGAATTTGTAACTTACATTGACAGTAATCTTTATTCAAGAAAATAGTCAGACCCAATACCATACTGGTACACAATACCTTTCTCTGCCTAATCTACTCTATTTAAAGTTTGTCATTCACAATGACCGATGGTACACACATGTAAAGGCCATTGTTTTATACATTCATCGTCAACCGATTTACTTAGCCGGCACACGCTGGTCTGATGATAAAACGGTAATGTGGACCACCCAAACGCACTGAGTATATCGGTTGTTCGGACTTTACTGGTAACTTAGTGTGGATTTTAAAAGCCTAGCAGGTTAGATTTTTGTTAATGTTAAGTCACGTTTTTTCGTTACATAAGCCATTTTATAATAGAACAGGATGAAGATAACAGACAACATTTTCTTACCAAAAAATAATGTAATTTCGTTTGCTCAGTTTGGCAAAAATGGAGGATCGCTTTGTCACATAAGTGTCAGCACTAAGAACTTACAGCTCATATCGAAGTACACATACAAAACTTTAGGTTTAGTAGCAATTTTTACAAAATCAACGAAATGGAACTACTTCCTGTTTTCGTAATGGTTTTAATTATGTAAGTTTTTCTCTAGTAAAATCCAAACACGATTTTATAACTACGTACAATTTTATCCCTTCTTATCCACACTAATCTCTCCAGCTCCCATGTATATCATTGTAATTGGATTAAACGATTCTTTTTCTGTCATTGTTTCCTGTCGGCCATTGTTCTTGTTTGTACGTCTGTCTGCCCATTGCTACGGAACTCGTGTGCTAATAAGCTAATGTGGATCAATTATTCATGGAGATTGTGGTGCTGTAAATAAATGTAAGGCGTAATGGACAGATTATGTTTGAACTGTATTTGGGTGAGAGAAAAGAATTGTAGCCGTGTCGTGATGTATGGGAAAGGTAATGCTGTCATGAGTTTGTCAGATGTGGATTAATTCTTGGTTGAAACGGTGAGAGATAATGTTTATTTGTCATTTTAGGCCTCTTTTGTTTCTATGATTTAAGTCGAAAGGCTTTAGATTTAAAAATCTAAAGCCTTCGACTTCTTCGACTGATTTGTGTAATAAAGTTGCTGACTGACTTTGAAGTCTCCAGGTGTTTAATATATCTAACTAGAGATTATCCTCCCCTATTTCAAAAATGGGTACCTACATTTGAATTCGAATGCTCGGTAGGCGAAAACAGTAGTTACTGATGATATTGTAGTCACTCTGATGTCATACAGTTCACCTGCTATTGAATCCAAGCTCTCGATTACCATTATCCGACATACTTATAGAGGCATGAAGAACAGGGTGTAAAGTTCACTCGTCCTCCATAGAAAAGGGGGGATCCTCCGACCAGACGGGTGTCGTGTCTGGTGGGCAACTATGCTAGTTGCGCGGTAAACTCTGCTTGCGCGATGCAAGATTTTGCTTGACGTCAGTGTGTTGTTGTAGTTCACATGGGGCGATGTAGATGCCGCCACATCACTCCCCTCCAGAGACCGGAGGACGATATCTTGCGATGCTTGCCAAGGCCAGATGTGGTTCCAGTGAGTCGGAACCGGTTGTCGCATAGTTCGCGGTGAGTGGGAATTATCAGCGGTGATGTCACAGTGACTGGGGGTGGTGATAGCGCTGCGTTATGCTCCAGTGAGTCAGATGTGGTACAGCGCCAGGTTGTGACTGACTGCGTAGAGGCTTGAAGAGCTTTGCTTGTTGACCGGCCGAAAGTGCAGTGCGCTGCGCCAAGGGTGCTGATGAGGCTGAGGGTGAAGACCAGGTATGCGCGGTCGCTGCGTGCTGGTGGTCAGGAAACCCGTTGAGCCGCATGACTGCTGGCTGGCTGCTGGCTGTATGACTCGCCGCTCGAGAGCTTGAGGAAGTGATGATGATGACGTCACGCTGAAGTCATTGCATGAAGGCTGCGCTGACATTCATATTCGGGGTCACCAGTATAGAGGCATGAGGAACAGGATGTAAAGTTCACCCATCCTTCATAGAAAAGGGAGGATCCTCCGACCGGATGGGTGTGTGCCCGACGGTTGATGTCGGGATGTTGTATATATGCTAGTTGCGCGGTAAACCCTGCTTGCGCGATGCAGGATTTTGCGTGACGTCAGTGTGTTGCGTAGTTCACATGTGGCGATGTAGATGCCGCCACATACTTTAGAAATATTGCCAAAATCCTACATTTTAACGTTATTATGATCATATTTCTCACGGCCAACCATTACCTCGATAACCGAACCTCATAAATTCATCTACTTACAACCTAATCGTGCAACGTGCCCAATCAGAACTAACTTGCACCTACCGTCCAATTTTTACCCAATATACAATTTGTGCACATTATAAAATCAGGGTTGGCCCACTGAGTATAAATTTTGCGAAATTGGAGCCAGGATCACGTCATAAATTTTGAAATTAAAGTTTTCGGGCGTCGACGGTGATTGTATGAATTAAGAGCTTTCTTTATGGTTAAGTTGGCACTTTATACTCTCATTATTATGGTGATCTGTAATTTTGGTGCCGCTGGGTTTTGATTCCCTTGCTTGACCTAGTTGAGTTAGGGTTTCTCTCTTTTTTTTTATATGGTGTGTTTTTTAAGCGTGCTGTCACCGAAATTATAATTTGTGTGGCTTAGAAGTTATGTTAGCACTCGAAGAAACATAATGAATTACATATAAGCACGTTACTGTTTTTGGTCCTCTTTTTTTTTTGGGTGTGAAGTCCTTAAATAACTTCTTCCGCTCTGGGCGGAGCGGGAGGGTGTGTCAGACTTTTACTGACTAAAACCCACCCGTTCCTTATTACCCACCCGTTATTCCTTCCGTTGCCTGTGTTGCCAGGGGCCTCGGTAACCCTTTAGTACCTTCCCGCGACCCCGGCAGGCATCGGCCCTAGTGGACCCCTACACTTGTGCTGACGACATCTCTTTGAGGCGCGCGTTGAATACAACACGCCGTCAACCCGGGCCTGGTCCATACTAGACGGTGAGCTACCCATCGCTCACCGTCCGCAAGCCCGCGCCTACGGCGCCCGGGATTTTCGGCGGCTAGAGGCGAGAGGGCGCGAAATTTGCCTTTTCCCTCAACCGTCCCGCCTCCTCCTTCGCGAGCATTACTGCTTCGCAGAAGGAGGTGTCGGCTGCCCACGCCCTCTCGCTCCGTACCATGGTCTGAACCAGGGCCGGACGCGAGAGATCTCTGCCGCCGATCGCCCCCACGAGTTTTTGGTCCTCTTGAAAAAAATACTAGGAAGTTATTCTATTGGAAAGTAAAGGCGTTCTAAATTAAAATTGTTACCCTACATATAGAGACATGCTGCACAGATATTACTGTGAGTTTATGGTCGTTAATAATGTCTTTGCTTATCTTTTTATTGTTCACATCCATGACAGCTCAGATTACAACACAAAATTGACCATCAACCTTTAAATGTCATCTTATGCAAACACCACACATCATAAATATCACTTATCTTCAAGCTATATTCATTAATATACAAAAGTGTACATAATAATTTATTAAAAAAATATCATCCGTAAAGAATTTTTATGGTAATTATTCGAGTCAAAAAATCGTACTCTCTCTCGATATTATGATAATCGAATACCATCTTCATCATCGGTTACGCAACCATCGGTATCATTAATATTTCATTGCGCGTGCAGATATCTCGATTCATATCATTTCGAATATTTGTAATCGATACTTTTTGTTTTATAAATATTGAATTGTATGACTTTCTCACAGTAACTGAGAGGCTTATTGACTACTTTAAATTAATATTTATTGTTGTAATTTTCGCTCTTTTCATGAGGCAAAATTTTAATGAGTATAGTCCGTTTCTTGAATCGAATTTTAACAATGACTTGTTTAAGATCCTTCAAGTAGATGCTGGTTAGACTTTTTTGTATGTTTTAAATGATTCTTGGTCCTGGGAGACAATCCTCAGGTCTAGAAAGATGATGAAACTATAATATTGTAGATGATCCATTGTCTTGATCATGACTTACGCGAAGACGATACAAATCATAAAAGTAAATGTTTTAGAAGTCATTGGTTATAAAATAATAGTGTAGTGTATGTGTGTGTGGTGACTATGTGTTTCTCAAATCAAATACTAAGTTTATTTAAAACCCAATCAAATATCAATTCAAATAATCAACAATAATTGATGCCATTTTAATTTTATGAATCGATTTCTAAATTGATTTTAAATAACTATTTGCTTATTCGATCCGAAATACAAATCTGAATTTAAAATCCATTTTTCGCATCAAACTATCATTTATTACGATTAAAGAGAAACCCCGCAATTAGGTTTCAAATATTAATATTGCCATCAATATAATAAAACAGTGAAATGTTTCTACAAAAAATCGGCAAAAAACGAAACGCTCTCTCTTGGAATAAATTAGCCAGACGAACGATATCATATCCATCACTCGCTCAACTTTAAAATAAATAAATCATTGATGTTGAGCGCAATAAATCAATCGATTCATAGCATCGATCCAATTCGATTCATCTCTCGATTGCAGTGAATCGACGCAAAACAATCGGAACTCATAAGTATAGAGCGCTTATGAATAATTCGCAGATGAATATAATTGAATGATTTATGTCGGTACATTTGTGCCTAGTTGGTTAGGTAACTTGAGTAGTTAGGTGCTTAGTAAATTGAGTATGAATAAGTGAGCCATATAGATTAGGTTAAATTCCGTTTGTAAAAGTAGGATAGTAGGATAATAGCCGTCAATCGTGTTATCCTTAACTTGTTAAACGTGAAATTATCTCCATTCGTGTTAACTGCAAATCCGTAAAATATCATAGTAATTTTCGTGAACTTGATCTTTCTATTTGAATCACCAATGGTTCTTAGCCTACCATGAAAATCAGACTGTATTTAACATACATTACGTATTTAATTAATTACAAGAACGTCTTATTTGAATGCATAAATTGGTTGCTTTTTATTTTCGATTACTCAACTCAATTTTGAGCAAATAGATAATTGCTTCATATTTTGCAATAAATTACAAGCGTTGTTTTAGGTTCTCTTTCTGTTCTAAGCAATCTGACAGTGACCGCGGTTTAGGTGTTGTCAGCGTCTTTAGTGCCATGATAAAACAAAAGTACACAAAAGTTTGAACATCTGGAGCCGAACTAGGAGGAACCTGTATTTCGCCTAACAGCGCCAAATCCCTCGAGTTACATTAGATTAGAGTTCTTAAATGATAGCATTTTACATACAGGAATAATAATAGTCTAAGGTTCTATTAATGATCTGCACCTCTCTTTGTGTTGGGTGATATGGTGTAAAACGAAACGTATATCGACAACGACAAACGTTTTATGTGCAGCTGCTACAGCGGCTGTGAATACTCAGATTGGTCTATTGACATACTCCACATTGAACGCTGGAAAATTTCACAAGTCTCACAACTTAAGTAAATCAGCACGTTTACACTAAGTACCCAGTCGTGATTGAAACTGTCATGTGTTCTGCTGAATATACATTACCTTCAATGTAATTTAAATTACTATTCTGGAATTTCACTTCTTGAGAAAAAATACTTGCAAAATTATTCGTCCGATGCCTTGAACTACTACTTTCTGTGTCATTGGGTGGGCGCCTCTTATTTGCCGTCATTGTCGGCCGTGGCGACTAAGTAAAGTTAATTAATCAGACAATGGAGCAACTTCTTTAAAAATACTTTAGTTGGAACAATGCCTCTGATGTTTTAGTAACAGTTAATAACCTAGCGTGATGCTTCAATTCTTAATTACATATTATTTAGTGCATTTTTTAAGTTTTAGATTTACGTCATTTCTACCAGTACTCGTTTCTCAGCAATTTATGTACCTCACGGCCTCTAAAGCCTCTAATTCCAATGTTGAATTTGTAACTTACATTGACAGTAATCTTTATTCAAGAAAATAGTCAGACCCAATACCATACTGGTACACAATACCTTTCTCTGCCTAATCTACTCTATTTAAAGTTTGTCATTCACAATGACCGATGGTACACACATGTAAAGGCCATTGTTTTATACATTCATCGTCAACCGATTTACTTAGCCGGCACACGCTGGTCTGATGATAAAACGGTAATGTGGACCACCCAAACGCACTGAGTATATCGGTTGTTCGGACTTTACTGGTAACTTAGTGTGGATTTTAAAAGCCTAGCAGGTTAGATTTTTGTTAATGTTAAGTCACGTTTTTTCGTTACATAAGCCATTTTATAATAGAACAGGATGAAGATAACAGACAACATTTTCTTACCAAAAAATAATGTAATTTCGTTTGCTCAGTTTGGCAAAAATGGAGGATCGCTTTGTCACATAAGTGTCAGCACTAAGAACTTACAGCTCATATCGAAGTACACATACAAAACTTTAGGTTTAGTAGCAATTTTTACAAAATCAACGAAATGGAACTACTTCCTGTTTTCGTAATGGTTTTAATTATGTAAGTTTTTCTCTAGTAAAATCCAAACACGATTTTATAACTACGTACAATTTTATCCCTTCTTATCCACACTAATCTCTCCAGCTCCCATGTATATCATTGTAATTGGATTAAACGATTCTTTTTCTGTCATTGTTTCCTGTCGGCCATTGTTCTTGTTTGTACGTCTGTCTGCCCATTGCTACGGAACTCGTGTGCTAATAAGCTAATGTGGATCAATTATTCATGGAGATTGTGGTGCTGTAAATAAATGTAAGGCGTAATGGACAGATTATGTTTGAACTGTATTTGGGTGAGAGAAAAGAATTGTAGCCGTGTCGTGATGTATGGGAAAGGTAATGCTGTCATGAGTTTGTCAGATGTGGATTAATTCTTGGTTGAAACGGTGAGAGATAATGTTTATTTGTCATTTTAGGCCTCTTTTGTTTCTATGATTTAAGTCGAAAGGCTTTAGATTTAAAAATCTAAAGCCTTCGACTTCTTCGACTGATTTGTGTAATAAAGTTGCTGACTGACTTTGAAGTCTCCAGGTGTTTAATATATCTAACTAGAGATTATCCTCCCCTATTTCAAAAATGGGTACCTACATTTGAATTCGAATGCTCGGTAGGCGAAAACAGTAGTTACTGATGATATTGTAGTCACTCTGATGTCATACAGTTCACCTGCTATTGAATCCAAGCTCTCGATTACCATTATCCGACATACTTATAGAGGCATGAAGAACAGGGTGTAAAGTTCACTCGTCCTCCATAGAAAAGGGGGGATCCTCCGACCAGACGGGTGTCGTGTCTGGTGGGCAACTATGCTAGTTGCGCGGTAAACTCTGCTTGCGCGATGCAAGATTTTGCTTGACGTCAGTGTGTTGTTGTAGTTCACATGGGGCGATGTAGATGCCGCCACATCACTCCCCTCCAGAGACCGGAGGACGATATCTTGCGATGCTTGCCAAGGCCAGATGTGGTTCCAGTGAGTCGGAACCGGTTGTCGCATAGTTCGCGGTGAGTGGGAATTATCAGCGGTGATGTCACAGTGACTGGGGGTGGTGATAGCGCTGCGTTATGCTCCAGTGAGTCAGATGTGGTACAGCGCCAGGTTGTGACTGACTGCGTAGAGGCTTGAAGAGCTTTGCTTGTTGACCGGCCGAAAGTGCAGTGCGCTGCGCCAAGGGTGCTGATGAGGCTGAGGGTGAAGACCAGGTATGCGCGGTCGCTGCGTGCTGGTGGTCAGGAAACCCGTTGAGCCGCATGACTGCTGGCTGGCTGCTGGCTGTATGACTCGCCGCTCGAGAGCTTGAGGAAGTGATGATGATGACGTCACGCTGAAGTCATTGCATGAAGGCTGCGCTGACATTCATATTCGGGGTCACCAGTATAGAGGCATGAGGAACAGGATGTAAAGTTCACCCATCCTTCATAGAAAAGGGAGGATCCTCCGACCGGATGGGTGTGTGCCCGACGGTTGATGTCGGGATGTTGTATATATGCTAGTTGCGCGGTAAACCCTGCTTGCGCGATGCAGGATTTTGCGTGACGTCAGTGTGTTGCGTAGTTCACATGTGGCGATGTAGATGCCGCCACATACTTTAGAAATATTGCCAAAATCCTACATTTTAACGTTATTATGATCATATTTCTCACGGCCAACCATTACCTCGATAACCGAACCTCATAAATTCATCTACTTACAACCTAATCGTGCAACGTGCCCAATCAGAACTAACTTGCACCTACCGTCCAATTTTTACCCAATATACAATTTGTGCACATTATAAAATCAGGGTTGGCCCACTGAGTATAAATTTTGCGAAATTGGAGCCAGGATCACGTCATAAATTTTGAAATTAAAGTTTTCGGGCGTCGACGGTGATTGTATGAATTAAGAGCTTTCTTTATGGTTAAGTTGGCACTTTATACTCTCATTATTATGGTGATCTGTAATTTTGGTGCCGCTGGGTTTTGATTCCCTTGCTTGACCTAGTTGAGTTAGGGTTTCTCTCTTTTTTTTATATGGTGTGTTTTTTAAGCGTGCTGTCACCGAAATTATAATTTGTGTGGCTTAGAAGTTATGTTAGCACTCGAAGAAACATAATGAATTACATATAAGCACGTTACTGTTTTTGGTCCTCTTTTTTTTTTGGGTGTGAAGTCCTTAAATAACTTCTTCCGCTCTGGGCGGAGCGGGAGGGTGTGTCAGACTTTTACTGACTAAAACCCACCCGTTCCTTATTACCCACCCGTTATTCCTTCCGTTGCCTGTGTTGCCAGGGGCCTCGGTAACCCTTTAGTACCTTCCCGCGACCCCGGCAGGCATCGGCCCTAGTGGACCCCTACACTTGTGCTGACGACATCTCTTTGAGGCGCGCGTTGAATACAACACGCCGTCAACCCGGGCCTGGTCCATACTAGACGGTGAGCTACCCATCGCTCACCGTCCGCAAGCCCGCGCCTACGGCGCCCGGGATTTTCGGCGGCTAGAGGCGAGAGGGCGCGAAATTTGCCTTTTCCCTCAACCGTCCCGCCTCCTCCTTCGCGAGCATTACTGCTTCGCAGAAGGAGGTGTCGGCTGCCCACGCCCTCTCGCTCCGTACCATGGTCTGAACCAGGGCCGGACGCGAGAGATCTCTGCCGCCGATCGCCCCCACGAGTTTTTGGTCCTCTTGAAAAAAATACTAGGAAGTTATTCTATTGGAAAGTAAAGGCGTTCTAAATTAAAATTGTTACCCTACATATAGAGACATGCTGCACAGATATTACTGTGAGTTTATGGTCGTTAATAATGTCTTTGCTTATCTTTTTATTGTTCACATCCATGACAGCTCAGATTACAACACAAAATTGACCATCAACCTTTAAATGTCATCTTATGCAAACACCACACATCATAAATATCACTTATCTTCAAGCTATATTCATTAATATACAAAAGTGTACATAATAATTTATTAAAAAAATATCATCCGTAAAGAATTTTTATGGTAATTATTCGAGTCAAAAAATCGTACTCTCTCTCGATATTATGATAATCGAATACCATCTTCATCATCGGTTACGCAACCATCGGTATCATTAATATTTCATTGCGCGTGCAGATATCTCGATTCATATCATTTCGAATATTTGTAATCGATACTTTTTGTTTTATAAATATTGAATTGTATGACTTTCTCACAGTAACTGAGAGGCTTATTGACTACTTTAAATTAATATTTATTGTTGTAATTTTCGCTCTTTTCATGAGGCAAAATTTTAATGAGTATAGTCCGTTTCTTGAATCGAATTTTAACAATGACTTGTTTAAGATCCTTCAAGTAGATGCTGGTTAGACTTTTTTGTATGTTTTAAATGATTCTTGGTCCTGGGAGACAATCCTCAGGTCTAGAAAGATGATGAAACTATAATATTGTAGATGATCCATTGTCTTGATCATGACTTACGCGAAGACGATACAAATCATAAAAGTAAATGTTTTAGAAGTCATTGGTTATAAAATAATAGTGTAGTGTATGTGTGTGTGGTGACTATGTGTTTCTCAAATCAAATACTAAGTTTATTTAAAACCCAATCAAATATCAATTCAAATAATCAACAATAATTGATGCCATTTTAATTTTATGAATCGATTTCTAAATTGATTTTAAATAACTATTTGCTTATTCGATCCGAAATACAAATCTGAATTTAAAATCCATTTTTCGCATCAAACTATCATTTATTACGATTAAAGAGAAACCCCGCAATTAGGTTTCAAATATTAATATTGCCATCAATATAATAAAACAGTGAAATGTTTCTACAAAAAATCGGCAAAAAACGAAACGCTCTCTCTTGGAATAAATTAGCCAGACGAACGATATCATATCCATCACTCGCTCAACTTTAAAATAAATAAATCATTGATGTTGAGCGCAATAAATCAATCGATTCATAGCATCGATCCAATTCGATTCATCTCTCGATTGCAGTGAATCGACGCAAAACAATCGGAACTCATAAGTATAGAGCGCTTATGAATAATTCGCAGATGAATATAATTGAATGATTTATGTCGGTACATTTGTGCCTAGTTGGTTAGGTAACTTGAGTAGTTAGGTGCTTAGTAAATTGAGTATGAATAAGTGAGCCATATAGATTAGGTTAAATTCCGTTTGTAAAAGTAGGATAGTAGGATAATAGCCGTCAATCGTGTTATCCTTAACTTGTTAAACGTGAAATTATCTCCATTCGTGTTAACTGCAAATCCGTAAAATATCATAGTAATTTTCGTGAACTTGATCTTTCTATTTGAATCACCAATGGTTCTTAGCCTACCATGAAAATCAGACTGTATTTCGATAATTACTTTCATAGAGCACCTACTGACAGGTTAGACCCGCAGTAAGTTTATCCTTCACTTCCATCGCAGCTGCTTTTGCAAACAATAATCTACAATAATCTGACATGCCCAAATACAAAATAATAATAGTTGTCCATTGAAATCAACTCGCCATCCGTAGTGAAGAAACTAAAATCTAAGCATTTAACATAAACCGAAGGGTTTGGCTCTCTGCCATACCCTTCGGTTTATCTATACTACACCCACATTTCACCAGTTATGTTTAAATACCGTGTAACTAGACTCCAGGCTGCTATTTCGATGGTCCTAGTTTATCATTTGTGACTTCGAGTTACAGGTATAGCGTATATAAGCGGGCACACCCTTTATGCCTGGAGGCTTTTATTAGAGTAATTTTTAATTTAATTTTAGGCTGTATTAAGTTCGATTTACGTTTTTATTTTTATTTCTGTTTGAGTATAGTTTTCGGTGTTTTTTTTTGTTGGTATAGAGGCGTATGCTAGCTGATATATGGATAATAATTTCATTTAATGTTTTGTGTTGCGCGTAGTGTAAATTATTTTGCATACTATTGTGTAGAATCTAGTGTTTCTAACTAAACAGACAGCTGTGCTGCTGGGGAGTTTGTTGCGCCACTTCTTCTTACCAGCTAAAGCACTAGGAAGTGGTGAAAGGCGGGCGTTTTGAGGGACTGTCTTATGTAATAAAGACGTTCGAAAAGTGCTGAATTTCAACCCAATTTGAAAAAATGAATTTTGATTTTGCTACTGAAAAATTCTAGATGGAAAAACCCAATAACACTTGGGCCAAGCCAATCGAAACCAGAACCTTATGCTCAGCAGTAGAAATTGCGACCAACGAAAACGAGGACGAAGCAGAGCATTAAACTGTATTTTAAAATGTACAAAAGAACCTCTTCCAAGATTCCACGTGACTTATTATCACGTGGAATCTAACATGACGTAATAACCAACTCAGCAAAGTTCTTCTGTTACGAAGTAAGACATAATATAACATCACGAATGTAATCCCTGATGGGTTAGGCAGAAGTGTACCTGCCGTAAACCCTGACTTAACTGCTTCATTGGTCTAGTGGTAGTAAGCGCCACTGCTGAGCATGAGGTCCTGGGTTCGATTCCCGGGTCGGGCAAATTTTTATTGCGTTTTTCTATCTGGAACTTATCAGTAGCAGCCCGTAATCTGGATTTGTGCCCGGTTGATGGCAATAGGCTCGCCCTCTATTACATGGAACTTAAACATAACTGGCGAAATGTGGGTATACTACAGGTATATCTGTGCCCAACCCTTCGGAGAAACCGAAAGGCAAATTTTGCGCTCTCTCGCCCCTAGCCGCCGCAGGAGACGCCTTGGGCGTCGGGAATCCCGGGCGGATTTCCGGCCACCCTAGGCGCGGGCTTGCGGACGGTGAACAATGGGTAGCTCACCGTCCGGTAAGGACCAGGCCCGGGTCGACGGCGCGTTGTATTCCACGCGCGCCTCAAAGAGATATCGTCAGCACAAGTGTAGGGGTCCACTAGGGCCGGTGCATGCCGGGGTCGCGGGAAGGTACTAAAGGGTTACCGAGGTCCCTGGCAACACAGGCAACTGAAGGAATACGGGTGGGTTTTAGTCAGTAAGAGTCTGACACACCCTCCCGCTCCGCCCAGAGCGGGAGAAGTTATTTGATGAGGTCCCACCCAAAAAAAAAAGGCGTGATGGTAAGATGTGTAATAGGAACTAAGCCAACACTGAACATATTCTGTGAACTAACGAACAGAGTAATAGTTCCAATATGCACAGACATGATCCATATCCCTCACCGCCTCAACACTCAACACTATTACTACACAAATTTAATATTAATAAAAAGAATCAGTATTGTTAGTGCGTGCGTCCATTGTCTAGTAGCGCCCACGCAGCTCCAGATAAATTATTAATAGTGAATTTGTAATGAATTGTAGATCAAGAGGAAAGAGACGGGACTGTTGCTGTTTTGATTTTGTGTTGAACAGTGAGTGATTGTAGTTGCTGTATGTAGATTTTCTGTGGTTGCTTTCCTTTGCTTTTGGATGGGGTTGCTCCAATCTTCACACAATAGTGTTGGTTGATACCGAGATAGTGTTAAATGATCCATCCATGGCCATATTCATAATCATCGTCACTTAGAAAATATCTGGAGAAAAAAAGGTTATTGCCGAAAACCGTTTTTATTGTATCGTATAGTTTAGTGTCAGTGGTTTTGTGATTTTGCTAAACGATAGTTAAAAGATCATCTGTCATATTTAATTTAATTCTTACGAGCATCGTACGGATGACTGTTTAAAAACATTGGTCTTTTATTTATTAAGGTCCTTTATTTTTCAACACCAGACAATACCAGTTCTCTATTATGTCAGCTTTCTCTTATCTAACTTACTTATATTCTGTACACATCAGATTGCCGATCTCAATATTATATTACTAGCTGCGCCCCGCGGTTTCACCCACATAAGTCTCGATCCCGTGAGAATATCGGGATAAAAATTATCCGTTGTCTAAATCTAGGTCATGGTCTTTGTGTCAAATTTCATAATTTTCAAATCCGTTCAGCTGAACTCACTTTCGCAATTATAAGATTAGGATAGGATTAGCAATATTGTAAAAGAGTTGTGTCACAATTTTTGTGTACAATAAAGTGTGCTCGTTCTATCTTACACCCAGTTTAATCCTACACAAGTACACACCTCAGTATCTGTTGCTATTTGATTAATTCAAAACATAACTCGCAATTATTACGCCGTCTGCACTAATTAGTCTTTGCGTTCGTCTAGCAAGCCCGGTTAGTCACCGCGCGACAATGACGGTGTCCGTAACAATATACCGGCTGAGATATCGGCTCTATAAGGTATTTAGTTCGACACTGGTTAAATATATCCCTTTAATATAGAAACGAGTATGCTTATTTGTTTACTGGTTGGTAAACAATGGATAGTTCTTGGGTTTGCTTGAGGTTTTCGGGAAGTTGTTTGAAAATGAGGGCAGTGTTGGCTATGTGGTAGTATCCAAACGCAATCTTGTCATTGACCACAAACTGTCACTTTTGACAGCTCGCCCTGCACCTCTTGTAGCATTATATTAAAATATTAAGAATACTTATTTTTATATAAATAAACCACTGAAAACCTGAATACCATCTTTTGTTAAGGAACAATACATGGCGCAGCCGAATCGGAGAAGAATTTACGAAGATTAAATCAGATTAAGAACAACACGTTTTCCACTGGTATCTGTACCTACTAACATAATATTAACTACTAAGAAAATAAAATCGCATGAAGAAGTGTCTCGATCGTTATGGGCGAAGAAGAGAAGAATAAATCTGAACTCCTTTCTGACCTTAAAGTGGATAATATGTGTGCCGTGGAGTATAAAATGCCACAAGGCCTTAACCTAGATGAATTAGAAAATTGCTGGCCTCAATGGCAGCGGTTCAAGCTCTCTTTCAAGAATTTTGTGCTAGCGGCTGGTTTAGAAAAACTGTCGGATGTCAGCAAAGCTGCAATCCTACTTAGTTGCATAAGGCAGCAAGCACAGGAACTGTACTTCAATGTGCTAGATTTAGTTTCCACTGTTCTCAAAACGGTGAAGGAAAACATCGGAAACCGGCATGTCCTACAAACAAAAACTCGAAGATATGTGACATCTACCAACCCGCACTGGGCCCACGTGGTGGATTACAGCCCACTCCCTCTCACCGAGAGGATGCCTGTGTTCCAGCAGTACATTATAGGCTGATTATGCTTACTGAAAATGCAATTTAAATTCTTACGAAAATCAAGTTCATCAGTCTTTTAAGGAAATCTTGCTCATTCTAGTTGTTTGCAAACTTTTTAACAACATTGTTTTTGAAAACTTATTTTAAGAAAATGGCAGTAATGGCGATAGAAGTGAAAATTAGGGATGATGAGGTAAAGATACACTGTTAAGATTAGCATGTCGGTGACGCGAAAATTGTCCCCTACCAAAAATCGCTCAACGCAACTGAAGAATGTTCTCAAAATATAGGTCGGTATGGTTAGGTACAATGACAAGTTACAGTCTTTATTTAAATATGGCTAAAAAGCTAAACATCGATCATAATAATAGATTTACTAGCTAAGTTAAACCATTAGTGTATCTGAAAATTACCCAAAAATACCTACTGGTCTTCAGGAATCGCTTTATTGTATAATGTACTAAACATAACCTTTTTCCTCGCGCACGTATAGGAGTGGCGCGAGGAGGCAAACGGGCGTAATTCCGCTGCCACGAGAAATCGCAACACAGCGGATGGAGCTCCGGCGGGATCTCATGGCGACATGGAGAGTGCGATTGTCGCAACCCAGTGCTGGGCACGCCACAACGGGTGTCACCGCGGAGCGAGAGGGCGGGCATGTATTCCACGCGCGCCTCAAAGAGATGTCGTCGGCACAAGTGTAGGGGTCCACTAGGGCCGATGCCTGCCGGGGTCGCGTGGAAGTTCGAAAGGGTTACCGAGGCCCCTGGCAACTCAGGCAACCGAAGGAATACGGGTGGGTTTTAGTCAGTAAGAGTCTGACACACCCTCCCGCTCCGCACAGAGTGACAGGAAGTTATTTGATAATTTCCCAACCAAAAAAAAAAGAAATCCGTGACAACTGTTTAAACTCGTGTGAAATGAAGCCTCAGCAGAATGCAGTTTTTGGCATTTTATCTTAGTTTACAAAAGTTTTGTCCTGTGACAGAAATTTACTTCCTAAGACTACATTAAAACTTGCTTAATTTTCTCAGTTCATTCTTAAAAACACACCACATCTTAAATTCAGCAACCAGCTTATACCACACCCAACATAGTTGACATCGTCATCTATAACAAACGACTAAGATTATTATCAATATCCCATAACTGAGCAATAAATAAAGATTTTTTCTATAAACTCTGCTTAGAAATACCATGTATTTATGGGACTGTTGCCAACAAATCATGGTATTGTTGGAACTCTATGGGTATTGAAAGTCGACGATGTTTTTAGATTTATTTCTCTGTTTATGCCAAAGGTGTGTCTATGGTTTAAACATTAGGGTTCTGGTTCGATGGGGAATGGAAGTGCTGAAATGGGGAGCGTTGTTTTTGTGGGTGTGAAGCGTAGTTGGCCTGTTAGCTGCATGATTGCGTAACAAATGTCCCAGTGTTGCTCCATCTAGTTTCCTAAGAAATAATTTCAAGTTTTTTAAATTTCGGTATAGGCAATTCTAATTTCAACTAAACTGGATTAAATTCTGATCCCATTTGGAATCATAAAATGGTATTTTGTGTGCTTTACGATTTGCGAGTTGGTTTCGGCCTTTCTTCTCAGAGTAGTCAGATAGGAAACGCCGACCTCATCTAGTTTTTAAAATATGATTGACGTGTAAAAATGTTTGTACAAACTAACTTAAAGAATGAAAATCATTTATCATTTATTTATCATTTGCGAAACAAAACATCTGTTTTCAAGATCCCTTTTAAATAACAATAGTCAAATCACATTGACACGGCTCTCTTCGAATTCTGTTGATTTGAAGACGGTACTAGACGTCGTTGCCAATAGGCAGCGCAATAAGGCAACGACGTTTCCAGTCCGTCTAAATCTCTTTGTCGGCGAACTTCATAAATGTCAAAATATTTCGACCCTCGCCATTACGGGTTAACTAGGGTGGCAACCGTTTGTAGGGCATCGCGCCTAATTTTATTTATGTACCGTGATCTCTCGATTTAAACCAAAGGACTTTATAGACTCTTTTTACCAACTTGCTTTTACCGTCCCAAAACTATATAGCATTCAGTTATCCTCCTCATTTCTTTGTGATAAAGTTGACACTGTTCTGTCAAAGGTGCAGATTCAAGTTGGTTTTCGTTTGAGAGAGTGTCCATAAATTTCGCTTTAAGAACAGAATTGTAACAATCGCCCGATTTAAAAACTACTTATTGTGAGTTAGAGGGTGCGTCAAATGTATTGACAATTTGTTATGGCCCTTAAATAATATCTAATATACTTTTACTAGGGCAAAAGTAACGTAGAAAAAAACCGAGCGAACTTTATCTAAAACCCATTTGTATTTTTTTGCCTGATATTTTATTACATTTAAATTGGTTTCGCTAATTTAGTTATAAAACAGCTGTTCTTCCAAAGGGAGTAAAATTTTAATATAAGACACCAATCCGAGTCATTTGAATGCAGAAAAAGATTAATATAAACGATAGCTAATCCAATAAACTAAATAATCTAAAAAATATATAGACAATAAAAATAAAGTCACCATCTGCCATCATAGTACGATACTTTATTAATTATAAATAAAATATTAAATATAAAATTATATATAAACACAATAAAAAGAAAGTACGATACTCTTTGGAGCACAGTAATTATATGTACTATATTACGTGCTATTCATCTGGTTCATTTACCTACCTTGAAATATAAAATTGCTTCCTATATTGACCCTATGCTCTATGCCCTATGCTCTGAAACTGACCATGAAAGATTTGAATGTACTTCAAAGTTCTTATGGTGCTCGAATGACATTGATAAGGGGGCGTTTTTGGTAAACATTTGTGAATTATATTGAAAAAACAAGATGGCGGGTTTAGTTCCAATTTTGGCCACGCGCCATTAGGTCCTTGTACAACTGTAGTTGCTTCAATGGTACTGGTCACTTTCCCACTGCTTCTGAAAAAAAAAAAAAATATATGTATATATTTAGCTAAAACTCTGAAACTTCTAAAAGCTTTGTCGTTTCTATAACACTAGATCATCCATCAATCAACTCAGCTTATACAGTACACTGCTGGACGTAGGACTCTCCTAGGCTGCGCCACAACACCCTGTCCTCCGCCTTCCGCATCCAGTCTGTCCTAGCCACCTTTTTAAGTTCGATGGTCCATCTAGCTGGGGGCCACACACACCGTTACATGGTGGGGTAACACCGACCGGATACATAACACTTAATTTCCTAACCAGCACCCAATAACTTAAACCAAACTTCAACCGAAAAGGCAATTTACACTACAATTCAGTTCAAATCTTAATAGCTGACGTGATTGCCACATATAAAACTAACAGTCAAGCTGACAAGCGAGTGTTTAGCGCATTAGTCACCGGAACAACGCAGATAATATTATGCTAATAAGGGTAGGCTGGAGTAAATCATGCTGCGGCCAAGGTTGGGCCAGTGATGTTGGAGGATGTAGTGTTAGAGTTTATGAGTTGATTTGTTGTGGTCTTAGACACTAAAGAGTTTGTACTACGTGATTTTTGTTTTATATCTCCACACTGGGGTTTCACTAAACCCGAAAAGACTATCCCTGAGTCGCTGAAATATTAAGATATTCCAGAACACAATAGTGTATCTGCTTTCCGGTCTTTTCAGGGGTCAAAAGAATGGATACCGGTGCTTGTCCACCTGCTACTACTTATTCGTAATCTGACAACCACATCAGTTTATAAGACCAATTCTCGTATTTAAAAAATCTTAAAATTCAAGTCGCTATCTCCAGCTCACTACAGAAATTTGTTTGAGATCTCGTGTTTTACAGAGAAAAAATTCAATTGAAGAAAGTATAAATTGTTGTTACTACCGCCATCTATCGTAAATCCACCGAACCCATAAAATATATTTTTATAAATTCTGTACCATTGCTGCGTTTTTTTTTAAACCTCTACCTACAACAGTACTTTAGTAAGAGTAACATCCCTCTAATGTTTCCTACATCACTATGAACTCCGGCGCACCGCCCACGCGTCATTTCGCGCCCGATATGCGCGCGCAGTTACGCAACTGTTGACACCTAGATCAGTGCGCGAGCGCCGCGCGCCGGGAAGCAAACTATTGTTTTAGTGCTGTTTGAATGACAAACGTGTGAAACAGCGGTATAAAGAAGGATTTTGGGTAGATAACTATAATAGACTTAATACTTCAATGGGATTGCTATCACATTGACCAGCCATATAATATTATAGGGAAGTGGTTAGTTAATACGCAAATGAGGCTCTTTCATGGAATATTAGTCGATAAGAGTTCGACAAAACCCTTTGTCGTCATATTACTGCTTGATCTGGGAAACTTACTTCGATCCTCATACAGAAGAATTATTAGAAGTAGGTTTTATGATAACTACATTAAGTAGGCGAAGACACACCACATTGCTGTGAGCAAATCGCAAACTCTGCCGCTGGTAGCGCCATCTATCGCCAAAATAACAAATTAGCCTGAATCGAACTTCTATGAAAATTATTACACATGTCCTTTATGAACAATCTGAATCAATTACATTCTATGTTTAGTTAGTAATACACCCGGAATTTAATAGAATAATTAATTTTTAATTTATGTAACATCAAAATGGATGCTCTCAAATTTAAATGGTAAAGAAAAACAACGTGAGGAAACCAGCATGTCCTAGAACCAAAACTTCGAAGACATGTGACATTCGCCAAGGCATGGGCTCACGTGGTTGATTATTGCCCACTCCCTCTCACAGATAGGAGGCCTGTGTCCCAGCAGTGGGAACAGTGGCTGATTGCGCTTACTTATGTAGGTACAATTAATATAAACTATTTCTATATTGTGAAAGCGAATCAAGATATTCTATAGGTACCTCACGGAAAAGTCCGAAAGGGATCAACGGAAGGAACACGGGTGGGTTTTAGTCAGTAAGAGTCTGACACAAAGGATCGGGAGAAGTTTATTTGATAATTTCCCACACAAAAAAAAGGTAAGTATATGACAGTACTAAGTAACTAACCTAGCTCCCCAGACAAGTCAATTTTATACTGAGAACCATTTCACGAAACAAAAACCAGATAATGAAGTCGCAGTTCCATTTATTGCGTTTCAACAATAGTAACAAAAACATCAATAACCAATAACCATGCGATCCCATTGATGAATAAAAGCCGTCTGCTAAAGATAATCTAGCGTTAGTAAAAACTAAGATGTTACAGCTAACGAACTGTATTGTGCGATATGGATCCGCGGTAAAATCGAACGTTGGGTGCGTGTGGTGTTAGCGACGAGCGGTTAGCGGGTTAAAGTTCATTACTGCTATTATTAACATTGAATCAGTTTCTTAATGAACTCCTAAGACAAATCATGTACGCGAAAAACCAAATTGTAAAACCTTTTGGAGTTTTCTTTTCAGAATAGGTGGAAGTGGAAATTGTTATGATTTCATACCAACTTGGTACCTACTGATAACTCGTCATACTATTGATTAGTTGCAGTTGATTTTAATGTATTTAAGTAAGTTGATAACTGCGGCAGTGAATAATTGGATAAACGTGAATGATATGATGATAGAATAGACTGATACAAAGGGAAAAGTAATGGGACACTTAATATCGTGTCCAGCGTGTCCTGTTGCCTGCATGTAACAGGAACTGATGGCGCTACTGAATGTGCCAAACTTGTAGCCAAATTCTAGGCCGACTCTTTTTATATTGCCATCGACACGCTAAAAAGAAAAAGCCAATACAGACAAGAGAAAAACTTTAATGGCTTGTTTTTAACAAGACATATTTGGTTGAACAGATTCAAATCGCTCTGCAAATAAACTCACCGATTCTTCTAATTTGGACCGCCTCCATACAAATCCGAGCAAAATCGAAGTGCCACGCAACAATAGGGCGTCCTCAATACAAAATTGACAATGGCTGGAGTGAGCAGCAACAAATTTATCACCTTCTGTTTCTTGCAAAACGCTGTCAAATACACTGTGACTAAATTGTTGAAAAACGATGTTGTGTTCAGTGCCGTAGCTCGGTGCTTTTCGGTTTCATTGAAGAACACAGGAATTTGTAGAGGTTTTGCTTTTAGAAAAGGAGAAATCATGCTTTATTTTTTTGTAACAAATTAGGTCAACTAATAAATCTCTTTGTGTTTAGGTGTAATTTATATTCCTGTCTGATACAAAAATTCATGCTAAGATATGTCTCCGATTTAGGCACGTGATGACCTCTCTGCCTAATAAATAGTTAATTATTTTACCAAAACCGTTAGAAGGACAACTCATAAATACACAAAAAAAAAAAAATATATATTACATTTTTATCAGTTTTGCTACTTGTTCATACCGTTATTTTTGAAATAGGTTCCTCCTATAAATCAAAATCAAAATATTTTATTTCACATAAACCTACATGGGCACTTATGATATATCAGAAGCTAGGTGCACGGTTCCAATTGGCTGTTTTCTATGGAGAAGAGCCGGCAAGAAACGCCACGGTTACTCTTTTAAAAATAATTGGCTTTTGCAATGTTTTTAAATTACAGTGTTAATAGGTATGGGAGGACAGTGTAGGCCTGTCAACAAGTACTAGGTACTTAACAATAAAATAAGTTGATGTAACTGGTGACCGAAAAGCTGGCGGCTTTCTCGCGTATCAGCACTGCAATTCAGCGAGGAAATGCCGCCAGCATCCTCGGTACAATATCCCGAGGGCCTTTTTTAGACTTAATTTAGTTTTAATTTAATTTAGTTAATGTTAATAATCATCCTGTAATTTAAATAATATGATAAATATATAAAAATAAATGGTCTACAGATATAAAGTCTATTAAGACGCTGACAACACCTAAACCGCGGTCACTGTCAGATTGCATAGAAAAAAAAGAGAAGCGCGATGACACAACGCTTGTAATTTATTGCAAAATATGAAGCAATTATCTATTTACTCAAAATTGAATTGAGTAATCGAAAATAAAAAACAACTAAGTTCTGCATTCAAATAAGACGTTCTTGTTATTAATCAAATATGTAACGTATGTTGGTATTTAATACAGATATTTTGGATTAGAACTCAAGGTAAGAGGTTAGTTTAACGTTAGTTTGTATCGAGATTTTTGTTCAAAACGTGTTTTGGTAACAACCAATTTCTGGAAAATATGTTCAAAATTAACATATATTTTTTCCGCTACCACAAACTATACAGATTTGGCAATTTTTTTTCTTAAGAGAAGCCAATTTTGGTCAATTGGGTATTGTCAGCGCCTTAAGCCTATAACGTTCTCAGGTTCACAAAAACCTTATTAACGAAATATAAAATAGTTCCCCTATTTTAATATTATAATTTAATGAACTTACCTTAAGATATAGGTATTCCGTTGATTGTTGTTAAACATTGTTGTCGATAGCTGTAAAAATATAAACTATCACTTTACCAAGATCAAACTAATTCTAAGAGTAACATCATCCAATCCAAAATTATTTGCAACCAAATAAAAACCGCGACAGCATTCCCTCGAAAAAAATATATCAAAAATTCTGTTAGCACAATAAAATTATGACCACAAAAACTATTGCAAACATACGCACCCTAGATCTTGTAACTAAAAAAAGAATAATATAATGTTATAACACATCAGTAAAATCATTGGAAATCACGCGTAAATCAATGAAACGATTAAGATCAACCGTGCGGCTGCGCGGCCGGACCCACACGTTTGTAAACAGATGCTCTGGTCACAATAGACGAATATTCGGTAGGCGGTGACGGGTGAACTGCGGCACAAATGTGGTAGCAGAAATGGGTTGGAAATGTGTGGATGGGATGGTTAGGGAACTTTTCCTACTAATGAATTTTACGAAGCAAATGGAGTGTGCAATCGTAGCCGGTGGCGTTCTGCCGTTTTGTGAGTTTATGTAGGAATGTTTGTTAGACAATTGTAATATAAATCACAGAAATCAGTTAGATCAAATCAAGAACAGTTACTTTAACTCCTCCAGAAAACTGGGTCTAAAAAATATGGTTTCACATTTAGCGTTACATATTATTCACACTATATTACGACTATGAGTTGAGTGACAGAGTGAGTGGCGTGACGGTGTAGTTTTCTCCATCTGTTGGATTTAATAACTAAGTTCCCAAACCACTTGGGTTGATTGACTTTACAAATCTTACTTATAAATCAGAACAGATGGTTAGCGTTGCTTACCTACATCTATTATGATTTCGGTAACTTTAGTTATTTTCACAGCTTAATTAAAGGATATTTGCACATTTTTTTAAACATTTTGCTTAAGGGCGAAACTTTCTTTTATACAGTTTAATACTTTTTTAGTGTGGATATGGTGTGCAACCATATCCACACTAATTCAACACACTTAAGTAATCGTAACAAATTATACTACATTATATTATGTGAACGGCAATAGTAATTTATCTCACCGACCACAATGGTAACGACAATATTGTTCAAAATATTGACACGTTTTTGTTCAGAAATATCGTCGAGGGTCGAATCGACCCCCACTTAATATTGTATTGTCGGTGAACATGTTTGTGGTGTAGTGTTAATGGGTATGAGGATGCTTTCTTGATGGTACAAATACAGGGCTAGTAACTTTGATAGTTCTATGTAATATGTTCAGATGATTAGGTAAATAACAATCTACTATTACCATAAGGCCGGCACATTCATTAGTTCTTGTATTTGTTTGTGACAGCTAGTATTAATGACAGCAGGAACACAATTTAAGAATGTCATTTATATTAAAAAATTAGAGAACACGTCTTTAAAGAAATTTTAATAAATATTTATAACATTACTTATCAAGAAATTAGGTATAACCATCATCCTTCAATAACTTACAATTTAACGTAACTTAACATTAACTGCGAAAATGTGTATAATTATTTCACAAGTACAAATTGTAACCCGCTACCGCTTATGACTCAATTTACTTCACATTGCGCATTTAGGTCCAAAATATTGTGAAAGATCATGTCAAACGATTGTATCTGTCCCTATTGGTTTAACACTTATATTCTATAATAATTTCTAAATCACATTCACTGAAATATTACCCCTTACCTGTTATCAATAAGGGATAATATAGCTTGATCACTGACACAGCATTATCGGGTACTTGCATAGAAATTGAACGTAAATGTATTCGAATTTGGAATCATTCGTCAAGGTACTTGATTTCTTTGTTATTTTTTTTCCTTCTAGCCAGTTGTGTATGGATTTGGTAGAAGATTATTAATATCCTGCTGTTTTGAAAAATGCTACTATTTTGTGTTTATTTCTTCACGGTAATATTTTCTGGGGATAGTTAATGGAATGTCATGGTGAATGGTGTACCACGTGGTTTAGTGGCAGCTGTTTTATGGGACAGGTGGCGCTACCTATTTAGGTTTGTAGATGCAACACGACATTATGTCAAATGACACTAAACTGACTGACTGAAGCAATAGTAGATATTTGGAGATTGATGATGCCGGTAAAAATATTTCTAAAGACTTTTTAAGCTGTAAAATAAATTAAACAAAACGGGCTGCTGTATGATGCTACAAAATATTAATTCGCTGATGAAAAAGTTTGACAATAAAAATCGGGCATCGAATCCGAGACTGCGATATCACAGCAAGTCGTTCCGCAAAGCAATCGCCGCTTCAATAAAATATCACCAACACAAAAATGAATGACAGAATATCTCAGAAGTGATATAAAAAAATCGCACCACATTGAAAAAGGATGGTCCGAAAACGATAAAAATTCAACCGATGCGCAGTCTCGCATTAATCAAAATGTGGATCGCAAAAAAATGTTGTGTCGTGTGGGCGAACTTCGATGTAGCCTAAAAAACGTACTTCTGAATTTGAAATATGTAGGGGGTTCTGTATAAAAACTTGTGTCGAAAATTGCTAATGTAGTGGTAAAAAGATTAGGTTAACTTTCTAGCTTGGCTAAACCGGAATGACTTAATTCTCTAACGACAGTCTTGGAGTCTGCTGGCATTAACAGTCGGCTAGGTCAAGTCTTTTTGCATGCATGGCAAGCCATGGTGCAATTTTGGTATACCTACTTGTGTTTATCAGATTCAATCCGTGGTAAACTGTTGTGAGTGGACCAATTCCCGTTATTAAGAACGTCCAAAATGTGACGAAATCTCATATCAGCGCTAATCAATGTCAAAAACTGGACAAACCCAGAAACTAAATGGAATTGCCAATCTGATCTCCGGATTGTTAGTATGCTATACTATTGTTAGTATAATATACCAAACTAGAATTGTTCAAAATCAAATTGTAACTCATGCATGTTGAACCCTAAACGATTTTGATTTTAGTTTTTTCATTTGCAACGTCCGTTGCCCGCATTTTTTATCATTACTTTGAATTGGGACAACAATAAAATATAGAGCAAAATATTAGTTTTATAAATAATGATATATCTTGCGGAGCCATATTGTCTACAGTTGTATTTGAGAATTCTTTACAATAAAATAAAAATATACCAGGAATGTGCAGGTAAGGTCCAAAGATAGATTATCGTTGCAGCGCATTAATACATAGAAAATCTTCGATCCTATATATTTATATTTAACATTTTAAAGGCGAAAGTAACTGTCACCTTTTTAATGCCTGAACCGATTATTATGAAATTTGACAGATAGGTAGCTCTTTTTTTTTTTGAGGGTGGGAAATCAACAAATAACTTCTCCCGCTCTGGGCCGAGCGGGATGGTGTGTCAGACTCTTACTGACTAAAACCCACCCGTATTCCTTCCTGTTTGTTGCCTGTGTTGCGGGGGCCTCGGGGACCCATAAGTACCTTCCCGCGACCCCGGCAGGCATCGGCCCTAGTGGACCCCTACCTATGTGCTGACGACATCTCTTTGAGGCGCGCGTGGAATACAACGCGCCGTCGACCCGGGCCTGGTCCTTACCGGACGGTGAGCTACCCATTGCTTACCGTCCGCAAGCCCGCGCCTACGGTGGCCGGAAATCCGCCCGGGATTCCCGACGCCCTGGGCGTCTCCTGCGGCGGCTAGGGGTGAGAGGGCGCGAAACTTGCCTTTCCCTCAACCGTCCCGCCTGCTCCTTCGCGAGCATTACTGCTTTGCAGAAGGAGGTGACGGCTGCCCATGTCCTCTCGCTCCGTAACATGGCCTGAACCAGGGCCGGACGCGAGAGGTCTCTGCCACCGATCGCCTCCACGAGGACACGGCGGTGCTCTGCCCAAGCCGGGCAGACCTCCACCGTATGCTCCACCGTGTCCTCCGGGCGATCCACACAGTGGTGATACACTAGACAGACAGGTAGCTTAGACAGATAGGTAGCTTAGGATGTCCTCACCGGACACGGCTACTTTGGGTGGTTCCTGTGTCAGATAAGGCGGGAGGAAACACCCGGGTGTCACTGTGGAGGATTCGGTTGAGGTATGCCCGGCTTGGGCATAGCACCACCGTGTCCTCATGAAGGCGATCGGCGGCGGAGAACTCTCGCGTCCGGCTCTGGTCCAGGCCATGGTACGGAGCGAGAGGGCAAGCCATCACCTCCTTTTCACGCGGAACGCGTGAAGGAGAGGCAAACTTCGCGCCCTCACGTCCCCTGCCGCGCAGGAGACGCCCTGGGCCCTGGAATCCCAGGCCGATTCCCGGTCACCTGTGGTATTTTGCCACTCAAAGCCACATCTTTATGTTAATAATTATAAAATTACCTTTGTTATAATTCCTGTACTATTTTCCTTGCTTCAAACATATGAAATCATATTATTTCTCTAACTTTCTTACATGTTTGAACACCACAGCTGAAAAGCAACATCACAATGAACTGTTTTTAACACCGAATACTGTATTTTATATTATTAATTTTCTCTTGTTGTAAAATAACATATTTTTATCCATTGACATCTTCAATCATAAATTGTCATCTGTCTAATTTTTTTTTTCTCTATGAATCGTACCGGCCTTGATAAAGCTAGTTTTAGACTTACTTCGCTATGTAAACCGTTTTTATTGATCCTGGCAGGCATTCAAATTAATCATTTGAATTATGTTTCACAGAAACTTCTAGAACCTTTGCCAGGATCTATAAAAGCGGTGATCGGACCTGACAAGGGTTCACTCAGTCAGGCAGTTCAGTTCAGTTCGACTCAGTCAGTTCAGTTCTATACTTACTTTATTTCTTGTACTAATAATTGTAACGTGTAAAAATATAATCTCTAAAGAATCTCATAGTGTGTGTGATTTGTGATTCACCTTACATAGCCGCCGGCCCTCTCACTTCCGCCTTTGGGAGATTTCTAAGGCCGAAGGCGTTATAGTCGCGTGGCTTAGGACGCCATAGCCGACCACTCCTGTGTGTCTTAAGAGGTCCAGACACTCGTCTCGTGGAGCGTGAGGTGCTGTGGAGTGCCTCCGCAGTCAGCCGTATCGGCGAGATTCGGACTACGCCACCGTCTTACTAGCCCACTCCAGGACTGAGAGCTCTATCATTATTAGGGCATTCTATCAACGTGGCGTTGGACACTAACTCCGACTACACATCATACCACCAACCACACCAACAATACCACTAATTTAAGTACTATAGAACAAAACCTCTTGTTTTACAAGGGACATTTTACTCCTTGGGACAGAGTTGCCGACTGACTGTGAAGGCGAGATCCTCATCTTCGTGCTCCGCCTCGTCTGTCAGCCCTGTCCCACTGCTGCCTGCCGATCCAGACCAACTACCTGCCGACTCTGTCCAGCTGCTGCTAGCTGATGCTACATCCTGCCGTCCAAGCGTCCCGTGCACTCGGACCGGAAGCATAGAATAATTTTAATATTTAGTCTAATCTTATAAATATTTAATAGTAAGTATTATTACTTTAGTTTTCTTTTTTTTAACGTGACTTACGACTGGCCCTCCGGCCAATCGTAACGTTACACACCGTAGGCGCGAATTTGCGGTCGGTGAGCTATGGGTAGCACGCCGTCCGATAATGACCCGGCCGGGGACGACGCGACGGCGCGTCGTGTTCCACGTGCGCCTCAAACAGATGTCAGCACAAGTGTGGGGGTCCACTAGGGCCAATGCTTGCCGAGGTCGCGGGAAAGTCCGAAAGGGATACCGCTGTCCTAATAACTGTCTACAAGAAATAATTGAAGTACAATAAAGACAGATTCCCCACACTCAACGTTTATTTTAGTGTGTCATAAGATTTTAACAAACAGTACTTTATAACGAGTCATATTTTTAATTATTCCAGTACAAACACACATTAAAAATGAGTACTTTGTACAATACTACGCGAAACGATTGCAATAACTTCACTTCTTTATAGCCCTTATCCAGATCGCAAGCTCACATAAGTAAACAAAGAAAGTTTACGACGTTGTAAAAGCACAATAAACATGTAATCATACTAATATAACCATGATGAGCATTTACTGTGTTTACACGAAACATTAAAACTATGACAAACTTTGTCGCTCTTGAGTTCTCGTTACGGGTTTAAGGAATGAGCGATTAGATGGTTTCTGTCTTCCTAAGCCATTGTTGTTGAGAGCAGTGGTGGCCCAGTGGTAACGGCCGCGACTTACGAATTGTAGATCGTAGGTTCGAACCCAGACAGGCGCTTTACTTTGTGTAAATTATTTCATCACCACTGCTCTCAAAACGGTGAAGGAAAACATCGTGAGGAAACCGGCATGTCCTAGAACCAAAACTTCGAAGACATGTGACATCTACAAACCCGCACTGGGCCTGCGTGGTGGATTACGGCCCACTGCCTCTCGTAGAGATGAGGCCTATGTCCCAGCAGTGGGAACATTATGTGATTATGTAAGCCATTGTTGGTTGAAACTGTCTCTCGTTTCTAAGCTTAATATTTAAAAAAGTTAAGTCATAATACTCCTTTCATTCTGATACCACCAGGATACATTTCATAAGCATTTACAAGGGTTCCTTCAGTTATTTTTAAGGTCCATTTAAGAAAGAAGAAACGAAAGAAAAATTGATTTATTTGTTACAGAAACACGTGCACATAAAAGCTATAGTAATTCTTATAAATAATAAAACAAAAGAGAGTTATGCTTCTGAATATAGAACATATAGTCGGCAACTGCACGCCGTGACTGTGACAAGTAGGCTTCCACTCAGCATGATGCAGTGCTATGGGGGACCCACAGCAAAGCGCTGATTTTCAGTGGTCACCTGAAAACGACGTACGGAAACCAAGTCAGGTTGAGAAATTTTAATAGATTACACAAAAACTGGTAATAACGTGAAATAAAATAAACCGTACTTAGAAAATAATATACCTATACAACCATTCATCATTTCAGCCGAAAGACGTCCACTGCTGGACATAGACCTCCCCCAAGCACCGCCACTTCGACCGGTTTTGTGCTTCCCGCATCCAGCGAATTCCTGCGGCCTTCACAAGGTCATCGGTCCATCTTGTAGGTACGCGGTCGCCACTCCAGAACCTTTCGGCTCCATCGGCCATCCGTTCTACGAGCAATGTGCCCTGCCCACTGCCACTTAAGTTTGGCAATTCTTCGGGCTACGTAGGTAACCTTGGTTCGCCTGCGGATCTCTTCATTTCTGATTCGATCACGTAAGGAAACTCCAGGCATAGCCCTCTTCATTGCCCTTTGAGTGACTTTTAGCTTTTTGATAAGGCCCGTTGTACATTATACAACCATTATGATCGATAAATACTATAAAATAAGATAAAAAAATATTTTAGTAGACATTACCATGCATAAACAATTCCTACCTATCCAATTAAAATAAAACATAATATGCAATGATTCGTTTTTAAATAAACTAACCAGGAACTAAATATTGTACATTCACAAGCAATAATACTTTACGCAGGATTCAAAGTGATTTTCTCTAAAAGTAGAAATTTTATGATGTTACGAACATAGTCTTTTCGAAACGATACTAATATGGAATATGTATTTTCTCAAAGTCGCAATCTTTACCTATTTAACGAGATAATCGCTTTTGAATTTTGCCTAAATAAGAGGTTGCTTGGGGCAATCGATCAGGTTAAGCTACGTTTGACACGGTTGGTCCGTGGATGGGTGACCATCTTTACATACCAAGACCCCTCCGTGCCTCGGAAAGCACGTTAAGCCGTAGGTCCCGGCTGTCATTCGTGGATCTTTGACAGTCGTTACGGGTCGTCAGAAGCCCGAAAGTCTGACAACCAGTGTTACCAAGGGGTATCGTATTACCCAGTAACTGGGTTCTGGAGGTCAGATAGGCAGTTGCTTCATGTAAAATACTGGTATTCAGCTTCATCCGGTTAGTCTGGAAGCCGACCCCAACGTAGTTGGGAAAAGGCAGGCAGATGATGATGATGATGATGATGATGATGATGAGGCTGCGCGTCATTGTACGACATTGTAGTGATTTTGGAAAAAGTTTTGATATCTCACCCGCAGGCGTAGCACGAGAACCGTAGAAAAGCGTTTTATCGACGAAAGAGTACACAAAAATAACGTTTCCGTGTAGACAGTTGACAGTTTTCTACCAAGAAATGTAGACAAGAAAGGTGAACGGCAGATTTCGTACAGCTACTAAACGCAGTTATGTTGGTATTTAAGCTATGCTCGCCATGAGGGCCTGACCTGCCTCCTGCAGGTCATGGCGAGAGGGATCTTAGATGAAGTAATATTAAGAAGAAATTAATTATAAATAAAATAAATGTACTTAAAAAAACTATTGACTGTATTGTTTTATTTACCTACACTCAAAACCCCATCAGGACTTCATCATTATCAAACTGTTGCAGTCACCTGCTGGACATAGGTATCTCCTAATGCACGCCGCTGAGTAGGTACGATCCTCATCTCAATTTACCTACTTGAGAGTAAGTAAAACACTTCAAAAATAGCGACAAGCAATCTAGAACATATACTTTATTACCGAAACAATGTTTATGTGCCTATAAGTAACAATCTACATTGGTACACTAATACTTAACCTAAAAAAATAAAACTGGTTATAACTTTTACGTCCCAAGTTCTAAAAATCCAAGAATTTAAAAAAGGCTTGTCTATCGTATTAACTACCAATTTAAACAAAAAATATCCCAAAACATGAAATTTTATTAGCTGTACGAAAGTCCCATACAAGCCTGTCGTTTGCCTTTCTATTCTATAGTAGTAGACATTGAAAGCGTTATGCTAAGCCGGCAGAATAGAAGAACAAAGAACATTTTCACTTCTAGTCAATCGAAAAAGATATGTTTTGATCGGTAGCTGGAGTAAACAAACTGTGGGTTCGAACTTATTGCTTTCCTTCCATTTAACTGGGCGATCAAGGATCGATTCTGTAGAGTGGTATATTACCAAAACCTCTAGAAATACTGGAAAATGGCTTTCCTCAGAAAATAGACTAAGAAAATACACGTACGATTTTACAAACTCGTCTTCATCAGCACATCACTTGAACAACCTCATGCATATTCGTCCTTACAAATGTAATGTTTGTTTATAGCAGTAAGTTGCAGTTTTATATGCGCGTGGGCAGAAATAGTGCAGTAAAAATTATCTCTATATAAACTGCGAGGATGTTTTTGTCGCAATTACTTTTATGATTCGCTTCCTTGAACTTCTTTTATGGGATGAGTTACTAAGCAAAAGTTGCTTTGATCCCGTAGACTTTATAGAATATATTTTTAATAAGGTCCGTTGGCATCTCGACCATGTCCTAGAACAAATAAATCGAAAAATGTGACATCGCCCGCATCGGCCCGCGTGATGGATTACAGCCCAGTCCCTCTCACAGAAAGAGGAGGACTGTGGCCCAGCAGTGGGATATGGGTAGGCTGATTATAATTAAGGTAAGTTCTGTTGATTATGGGCTGGCGGGCATAATCTGATAAAGGAAGTTTTGGGTATTCAAAATTAAGAAATAAAAAAATCGTTTTGTTCGGATAACAGTCAGTTCATAATAAGATGCTTATCATGGCACGTAAGAGCAGTAACGTACTAATATTTTGATCCAATAGATGACACGGTGGTCGTGGTTAGTGCGAATATTGGCACTAAAGTAAATCACTATAATTCAAGCATCTGGTAAAAAAAATTACCAAATGCTTGAATTATACTCACCTCAACCCTTCAATTCGGAATAAAACCTACATTTTTACACCACCACCAAACTTAATAATCACTACAATAAAACGCTACAAGTAACGCCATCTGTCGTCACATGGTTGAACTGCGTCGACAGCACGCTCACTTGAGTGACAAGTTGACGTTAGTGAGCGCATCCCAACGGCGAACCTGTGAGTTATGCATTGCATGGAACTATAATACCTAATTATTCCTAGTTTCAAGTTTGCGAAAGTTTGTTTAAATTTTTTTGTTTATAGAGATTTAGAAATTAAAATCATTTTGTAAAGTGGTTTATTGATGTTTTGAGTAAAAATTGTATTTTGATTGATGAGTTTGATAAGTGACTCAGGAGAGTCAAGATTTTATATATTATATACCAATGCGATTTTCAAATATCGTTCTATTTAATTATTCTTATTAATTTTTGAATATGTTTAGGATTAAGCTTGTGTAGACAATGGTGATGACTGCTTTGGGTATTTTTTCTCCTTCACAAATTATTCTTCACTCTTTTGTACGATTCAACTTTTGTTTCTTCCTTTAATTGGTCTCTGTACTTTATTTTGAACCGATTTGGAGTCGGCATTGAACAAAAAGAGATGCAGCTTACTACACCGATAACACGTAAGTAAATTATGGTGGATGGGATTAATATATCCAATATCAATATTGGAGCGAAAGACGCAGATACAACAGTGAATTCAAGGTGATTTATTGTGATATTTATAGTTTTTAATAGGTTACTCTTGAACCTATAAATTATAGGCGCGTGATTATACAAAATTGTACTTTATAAATTGAAATAAGCGTATAGAGATTCGAATTGGAATTCGTAATTATTCTAATTGGAATGTTAAGTTAACGTAACCGTTAACTTACATAATACTTATTAGAATATACATATATTTGAATTAAAAAAGCATGTGAACCAAATAACTATAAATGTAGACTGAGGCATTACTTTTATTTGATTGGATAACATGAATAGATGGAATGAAAAGTTAATATCAGAAAGTAAATACATTTTCGTTTAGATACTCGTAGGTGATTTCGTAATCAAATAGAGTGCATGCTTAGAGACTTTTAGTTATGATTTCTAATAGGAGCTATAGAATTAATATTTTACTGGCGATTAAAATACTGTGGTTACATTACTTCTACGCATTGAGGATATGATGTAAAATTATGAGATAGATATTGTTGGTCAGCTAGCAGTGAGCTCATAAAAGAAGACGCTTTTGTAGATCTTCATGATCTGGAATGAGACCAGGCTAGAAAAAAAACTTTAGGACAATAATATAATAATAATTCATTTAATTCAAGTAACAAGACTCAACGTGTTAGTAACAAAATACTCACAAAACACAAACAATATGTGACTTCACTGCTGCAAGGTCACAGGCCCGGCCGATACCCTGCAGCAGTGGATCACAAACGCACAATCTAGCCTGCTTGCTACCATAGACAGGATGCTGTTGGTGCTGCCCCGCACCGTACTAACTAGGGATGCGCACCGCTTCCGCATCACAGTGTAGAAGCAGTCAATGTGAGCTTCAGCAAACATCCCTGATGCGCTACATTATCGGGGCAGCAACATCAGCACCCTGAATGCGTTATTGTATTGAACGCGAAGGACGCTGTATGATTTCTGAGTATAATGAGCCCACAGACTGCAAGAGTAAAAAGACGTGCAGTAAGCACTAAATCTAGTGCGCTTAACCTCTTTAGAGGCACGCCTGAATCTGCGGGCAATCATGTTAGCTCTCACACACAGCGCCTTCCGCTCCCTGTCAATATCCTCATCACCTTTGAGGCCGGTGGTCAATAAGTGACCCAGATATTTAAATTTGTCTACCTTCACAAGGGGCTACCGCTCAACTTCACTGAAGGTCATAATACAAACATTTTTTTATATAATTATACTTAGATACACTTTATCAGATAATGCTACATTATATTAATAAAGTAGTATATATGTATCGAAGCAATAACGATTCCAAATTCAAAATCCCAACAATTAAGTAACAAAAACCTCCTTTTAAAATCCCGCTATTTGAAAACCTCACTTTTAAAACTTCCTGCAGAGTTCACCACAGCCCAAACTCGGCGTGCGACAAAAAAAACGTCGACTGGTCCGCAATTTGTTGCAGCGGCCGGCCCAACGATAAAGCCTTAAATGTTCCGCGCGACAGATTGCGTACCATGTTTGAAATCCGATTATAAAGTAGCCTCCTTTGTGTATGGCCTTTTCTCTTTGGCAAGTGCCGAGATTGGATAGATGTTGGGTTTAATTTTAAATGATTGGTCATTGGTTTGGTTGATCAAAGGGATAAAAAGGTTAGCTAAACCTATCTGTTTTCTTCGGTCTGGAATCTGGATGTCTTGTTATGAAGTTAGTTATGAACTAGCGAAATGTGGGTATACTATAGATACCCCTCTGTCTAGCCCTTCGAGGAAAACATGCGAGATGTTGTGTTAATGTTAGTTATTTTTTTTATCACTTTGTCCTTTTGTTTCAATTATTTGGTTAAGATCGTTCTTTAGGTATTCTCTGTCTGAAAGTTAATTCATCCGTCATGATGATCTAATATCTTGTTTCATTGCCATGTCATTTTCCTCGACTTTTGCAAGATGTCGTCAAGCAGCTACCATTTCCGCTCCAACAAGAATAACTTAAATTTGCAGTGATTTCAAATAAGCAATATTTTCAAATTCAAATTCTGTTAAAGCAGTATCTTCATAAAATTATATTTGAAACCGATATATAGTGGAATCTTCCTCTGTATATGTGATATGTCCGTTAAGTAGTTTACTGTTTTATACACCTGATTATGAAAGGTATAATTTGGTGTCAACTGGGATTATTAGAGATGTAAAAGTACTTATCGATGAGCTATATCGATATTTTTTGGCCGTGTCGTTCTTTATCAGTTTCTACTTTATCAATGACTATGTCGATGTTGGTGTCTTTGACAAGACATTGACCAGTTTGTGCTTTTAATTTGTTTGCTTATTTTTGTAATCCGTTTTGTTTCATAAGTTGTTATGACATTCTTTAAGAATTCTAAATATTCATGTGAGTGGCAGTTTTTGCTGTTTAGAGACGTGTCTTATTTAATAATATCATTGTAACTAATCGTGCAATATATTGATATCCCATTAAATCTAAATCAATTGTTCTCCCTCAATCTTTCGAAGCACGTACGATAACACCTCTAAATATCAAGTTACATCAACGCATTACCTAACGTAATGTTATGCGAAATGCTCATTGGACATAAAACCTAGACTCGGCGACCTCTGACACACATTGATGCAACGGGGCACTAAAACCCAACGCGAATGGCATTAGGCCCGTTTTAAAACACGTTCTAGAATGTTATTTAGTTTGTGACCTTTTGGTATGTAATGAAGCGGGGAATTGCAGTGATGAAATTGAGTGAAATTTTAAAGGGACACCAGCAGGCTTAGCATGACACTCTATTTCTTCGAAGAATAGACACGGCTCTTTCTATACAAAGTGACATTTCGTTTCTCCTTTTTTGACAGCCCACCGTAGAAATCTTTCTACATAAAAAAGGACCTAGACAAAGATCGTTAGAAACGAAAGACAAGATGACAGATTGTAGAAGGATTTCTACGGTGAGATGTCAAAAACTGAGAAACGAAATGAGACTTTGTATAGAAATATTAGCATTTATTCGAAGGTCTGTGTTTAGTAGTGGACGTTCATGGCTGATAATTAATTATTATAGCAATTATTAATGTACATTGCAAGAACTATCAACTAGGATAAGGCATCGATAGGCAGGAAAGAATTTGTTAACAATTGACGTTCTTGTAATGTGATCAACAACGTTTACCTATATTTCTTGCTTTCCAGTATATTTCCCATCTTGATTGATTATCACCACGTTGTTGCAAGTTACTGTGATGTGAAGATTTCCTGATGCGTGATCCTCTGAAGACAACTATCAGGGAAGTTTTAGTGTTTAAGTAATCATCATATTCCCTTATTTTTTTTTCCTTTTTCTAAATATAGGTATAGCAAATTGTAAGTAACACAATTGAAGTTCTTAGGAAGTGGATTATTTTCTGTTGCTTGATAAAATCTAAGTGTTTCGGTTTTGCAAGACCTTTGACTGAAGATTAATACCTACATGAATGAGTACTTGCTTCTTCTTGTCACTGAGTAATATCAAGTATCAAGATACGCATTAGACCTCCTATAGCAATAATGTATTCAATTTCAAAATACTCGTAGAAGAAATGTTAATCACATGCATGGTATGCTGTGATTTGTCTTGTGCGTTTGATTCTCTATCTCTAACGTTTACGTCGAGTGGTTTATGTATGTTTCTGTAAGTTTCCAAATCAGCCTCGAAGCTTTAAGATTCTGCTATTTTTTTGGTACTTTTTCCCGGATTACCTGCAAAGATGATAATAATGTTTGTATAAATTAGTGTCCGTTACAAACGTTGAGTGTGTTCTGCCTGTAAACCAACTTTTTTATGACGCGATCCAGATTCTAAATAAGGTACGAGTAAATCATATTTTACTTATACTCGTATTTCTAAAATATTTTGTATGCAGAAATAACCATTGGAAAATTAAGAGATAGGTATAAGTAATGACAGATTAGTAAAGTTGTGTCTACTGTGACCTTTTAGAATAATTTCATCTTCGGAGTACCTACATACCTGATAAGGAGATTCGAATGAAAAAAAAAATACCTAGTTGATTATCAAATTCTTTTTAATAATGACCATTTTGTACGTTTGATTTATTTACCCAAGCATGAGTTTCGAGATTATTCAACTTTACTATGAACCTCGTACGGTCATTTCAATCAATATTTGCCCGAACTAATTAGATGTACCGCAGACCATGTCGCCCGTAGGCAAAGTAAATAACCAAATTATATTTGCCATCAACGGTACTTTAACACGTTTTCCTTGTGTTACATTTGCTAAAATTGTCTTAAGTTTTCTTCAATTATAACAAAAGTAGGTCAAGACAGATCAACGTTATATGTAAATATATTAACTACACATTATGAAAGGGCCGTGAGCAGTTTTAATTAACCGGCACATGCCATATGTCACAAGTCTCCACCAATTACGCGATGATCCACAAATCCCCACTTTTAGGGGGGCAGTCATTGCCCCCCTATAACGGTACAGGCGGGGCCTGCGCCGGACACGCCAATCGGCGCAAATGCGGCGCGCGCGCACGCCGATGATCTAAGCGAATGATCTAGCGTGCTTGTCATTTCGCGAGCACCGGATTGGTCCGTGATAAAATATTTCGTTACGCGATCTCGATTCGGCGCGATCTAGTTTCGGTTGCGTTATCTTATTTTTTATTGATCGTAAATGTCTTGTGGCAATTGACATTTTTACGACATTAATAAACTTTGACCTAGTTAAGTTCATTCAACAAAATATAATTTAAAAAAAGCATGAGGGACCGTGTCTTAATGTGTGATATAAATCATGGTTACAAAACAACGGCACATCAATTTATTGAGGGAGCAGCACCTGTGCAGGCGCATCAAACAAATAAATTATCCGAGCAGCGACGAGACGACAAAATAGCTGCTCACACTGCCATACGGTACGTGTTTTATGGTCCTACAACATAGAGAAAGTAACGGTACAGGGAGCACGGCCTTCCCACCCGATGTCCGACCGCTAACTGACTGATGGGCGAAGCTTAACCTCTGATAATAAGAAAGCGGGACGGCAATACTCGCGGCTCGCGCGCGAGCATGGGATGCAAGATGTATCTTCTTCGGTGATCGTGAAGTGCAAGATGAGTACACAGTCACACAGTCACATACGGACCACATCCGAGTGAGGCCCGGCTTCGGTTTTTAAAAAACGAAACGCGCGATCCGCGGTGCGCGTACGCACTGACGCGCGGACGAATTTCGTATTCGCGAATTTATGAAAAACTATTTTTTTATTATGACGTTTTGAACTGTAACAAGTGAATTTTTATGTGATTATTTTGGTGCCGTTTTTGAAGTGTAAATATGAGGAACGAGAAGTAGCTGCAGTTGAGTGGAGAACTATTTAATTTTTCGCAAAAATTAAGGAAGTCCAGATATCAGCTGTTGCAAGAAACAGGTGCCAAGGTAAGTTTTACATTTGCAAAGTAGTTTACGATTGAATCCTCATTATATTTTACGAGTTTACAAGAATATTACATGCACATTAATTTATATAAGACATCTTAGTGTTTATTTACGCGTTACGAATAAAAAAATCAATTTGACAGATTTTATAACGGACAGGCATGTTCTTCATATTTTTTTATGATCGTGTTTTAATATTTTTTAACGGTTGTTTTTACGGTTATTAGCTACTAGAGAATATTTGTTTTATATTGCTTTATCATGGATTCTAAAAAAGATGAATTACATCTCATTCATGTTTGCGAAAATAAAATCAAATTACATAGGTGTTTAAATAAATTATTTTTTTAAAAGTCTTAATAATAATGTTAAATTACTGTTACACTTTGTGATTTAATACTTAATAAGATATCACCTACATTATTTAGTGAAACTGTTTTTTAAGCTATCCTAGACATTTTTGCGATAAATCTTTTTACGTTAAATCAGCTCCCCGCGCGACACCGATTCGAAGTCAAACAATAGAAAATAAATTGTGTCTGTTGCTGTCCTTGACCAATTAAAATTATAATTATTTTTCCTACCTAGTTATTCAAGGACCAAAATTTTCTACTTGTATAAAAAAAATAAAGGTCTCTTTGTAACAAACATAACAGCTAAATACCTTCGCAAGATGCGTAGGTATTCGTTATATAATTAGATACAATACGGCAAAAAAAACTTAACTAGATGTTTTTCCGTAAATACCGGAAGTGTATAAATCCTTTACCTTTATTTATGACCCCGGAGCCTTTAAGAATGAGCAACTGTTAATAACGCTCTCCTAATTGATGATTACTTTATTTGTTATTCAATAGTAATGAGAAACTCAGCTCATTTTAACTTTGCTTTCTGACTTAACAAAAGTTACTCGTAAAATATATTTCAGCGTAAAAAGTTGTTGTACCAAGACTGAAATAACGTTACGTTTCAGAATCAATTATGTTTGTAGTTACGTGTCGAGCAGATCACTATAATATTATCCCAAACGCAAATTGACATTACGTTTTTAGAACAAGACAATAAAACACCTACACAATCTCAAATAAAACCTCCGTACATGGGAACTATCGGTTGGCGCCAAATATTTTCGTACAGCGATCATTAATCTTACTCAGCTACTCAGCTGGTCCAGCCATGCATTCCGATCGAGATAAGATTCGAGATCAAAGTTCACACCTAGTCGATACTTATTGTTTTTACTAGTACGTACCTACTTATGAAGTTATGAAGAAGTGGGAAAAATGATACCTACCTAATGAGTTTCAAAGCTTTTTTTTTATATTGTGGAGGTGCGATTTTTTTGTCTTATAATCACAGAATTAACACTGGATGGATGAAATGGCTGGTGTAATGAACAATCTGCCACTCCCACATTCCCCATAAACTTAAGGGGAAGATACCTATATAAAACAATGGTTAGACCTGCTGTCTTGTATGGATCAGAATGTCAGGCTACAAAAGGGATGCATGAAAGACAATTGCATGCTGCTGAGATGAGAATGGTAAGAGGGATGTGTGGTGTTACTCGAATGGATATAATCAGAAATGAGTACATAAGAGGAAGTCTGAATGTGGCACTGGTGACTGAAAAGTTGTGCGGAAGTCGGTTGTCATGGTATGGGCATGTGATGCGGAGGAATGACGAAAATGTCACAAGGAAAGTTTTGAGTATGAATCTCGATGGCTATAAGAGTCGGGGAAGACCAATGAAACGATGGATAGACTGTGTGAAAGATGATATGGCTAGAAAGGTGGTGACTACCAAGTGACAACTAATACAGAAGTATTAGTTGAAAGGGACATGTTGCGCCGACCATAAATAAATTGGGATAAGGGCAGGAGAAGAATGAGTATTGTCTGTAATGTATAATAGTAATTTTAATAATGTGATCTCTATGTTTTTCTTTTTATAAAGATGAAAACATACCTAGTCACTACATACAGGATATAGGTACAAAACTAAAATTAGATACAGTAAAATAAATCGTTCAATTCCCGACAGCATGAAATATTTAGTTTGATTTACACCATTTCTTAAATTTTGCGGCTTATTTTTTATTATACATAGCTCTACCCCGCGGTTTCATCCCTTGGGAATATTGGGATAAAAGTATTCTATGTCCTAACCCATGTGCCAAATTTGATTCAAATCCGTTCAGCCGTTTTAGCTTGAAAGCGAAAAAAAAAAAAACAAATATGGAAAAAATCAAATCCATAAAATATTACTTTAGAAGTATGTATTACAAGTGTCACAATTACAAGTGTATAACAAAAACCGATATATCTAATTATTCTTAATGGCGATTTGATATTTTGTAATTATAAATGAAACTGTCCAGTCTAACCAAGGGGTATCGTATCACCCAGTAACTGGTTTGTGGAGGTCAGATGGGCTGTCGCTCCATGTAAAATACTGGTATTCAGCTGCATCTGATGCATCATGATGATGAGGAAATGAAACTATTGGAATGATTTTGTTACAGAACATGAGAGAGAATATATGAGCTGCATTTTATGTGTATTATCATGATTTTATTGTCTAAAGTTATGAATGCGAAATTAAGATCCTAGATATTGGCTTTTATTTGCACGGCGAATCTATTGTCGCTGAAATCCAAAAGGTTGTTTCGTGGTATCGGGCAAGCTTTTCGCACGGAAAGATTCAGGAAAATAACTCCTAAAAACGAAAGTAACTTTGTAAAGCCTTGCCCTTGAACAGAAACACAAATTTCCTTATACCTTACACTGTTAACATTAAATATCGTGTAAAATTACAATCTCATTAATTGCCAGTAATTAACACTTTAAGATTTACAGTTCACATTCGTAATTTTACGTCTTATCTTGATTAAATCCGTAATGTACTTTTATTGCAATGTTGTTGGTAATTTATTCTGTGGAGTAAATTATTTATCTTTAGCTATGTTTGAGGTAAGTACCTACTCAAGAACAAAATAACTTTCATATTCATTCCTTAGGTATGTGCCCGTTTTCACTAACACTAGGTGATATCTAAATGTAATGCGAAGGTAATAAGGAGTTACTCCGAGCAAATAAACATTTCACCAGATAGATACTAGGCGATCATTAAAGTTACGATTCGCCGATGTGCAGGTAATGCTTAGACAACTCTTGCAGGTGGCCGAGCAACAGAATTCTAACAAAATTGACGGGCACCGAACTTGTCTTAAAAACTACAGAAGTGTCAAAAATCCACCTTACTGACCTTATTGGTGATGTTCTTCAGAAAGTTCAAGTGCGTAGTACTTGCAACCGGCGTGCGTGTATGACCAAATGTATGAACGTAAACGAAGCAAAAGGAGTATGTAAGGATCGTAGCAGCTGGCGTTCTGTAGTTTCTGCCTAGTCCCATGGGAACAAGGCGAGAGTTTATGTATGTATGTAAACAAAAATGTAAGTTTTGAAGTTTACGAGTTGACTACTGAGAAAGGAATACACAGGAGTGGTTGCTTACGGATCTGCTTAGGTTGGACATTACCTGATTTAACGTTAGTGAAAATGAGTAATGGAACTGTTAAAGGTAAATTAAAGCTAATTATTATTAGGGAAGTAAGAGTAATTGAAAACTGTTTATTGATAATGATGTTAGAGTTCCTTTAGGTACAGACGTCGATAAACTTGTTAATGACTGATGAGCTAATCATACATTCGTTTTAAAATAATTGCTTCAGGCGTCTGTATAAAGCGTAAAAGTGAAATCAAGTCATTGTCATTTACATCCTAAGTAATATTATAAATGCGAAAGTGAGTTTTTTGTTTGTTACGCCTTCACGCTAAAACGGCTGAACGGATTTGAATGAAATTTGACACATGGGTAGACCATGACCTGACCTTTTATCCCGATATTTCCAAGGGATCGAGACTTAAGTGGGTGAAACTGCGGGGAGCAACTAGCTTACAATAAAATTGTCATTTTACTTTACGTCACGTTTTTCTTAAAAATAGCTCCTGCCCGCGACTTCGTCCGCGTGATTTTTTTTTAACATTAATTATGTCCTATAACGCTCTGCAACACTGTAGCTACCTAAGTTACCCTATTAGTGAAAGAATCGGATTCGAATCAGTAGTTCCAAAGAATACCCTCTACCTACAAACTCACACGCCCTTTATGCTCAATGATTGCTGTTATCACCGTATTTTACATGTATACTTTTCTCCTTGGTCCGTCCAATAGGTTCAAACACACTTGTGTTTGAACCTATTGGACGGACCAAGGAGAAAAGAAAAAAAGAAAGCACTTGCTTTCTTTTTTTTTTCATCTACATTTCACCCGAAAGACGTCTACTGCTGGACATAGGCCTCTTATCCCGCACCCAGCGGATTCATGCGCTTTTCTCAAGGTCATCGGTCCACCTTGTAGGAGGCCTTCCAACGCTACGTCGTCCGGTACACGGTCGCCACTTCAGAACCTTTCGGCCCCATCGGCCATCTGTTCTGCGAGCAATGTCTCAATACGAAAGTCTTTGACCAGTGGGTGTTGCCAGTGGTCATTCACAACGGGCCTTATTAGAAGGCTAAAAGTCATCCAAAGGGTTCGCGTGGAGGACTACGGCCCACTCCCTCTCACCGAAAGAGGAGGCGTGTGTCCCAGCAGTGGGAACATTAAAGGCTGATTATGCCTTCAAATAGGCCGATTTAGGGAGTGGCATAAACGGCGCAATATTATAACTCGGTACCGTAATTTAATCATTTAAATCCAAAGCGAGAATTACGTCAACCACTACATAATTGTAACTACATTTAATTCATCAATGATCATGATGATTTTACTTAAGTATGTAGGTACAATAATAAAACACCTCAAGGTCCAAAACATCTTGATTATTAAAATGATCGTGTAGAGTCACGAGCGTCAAGATTTATACACTAAACGAACTAGTGAAACAACGATTGAAGTTCAAACTCCACGTATTTATTTCAATTAAACCAATTAAAACCAAAACCCAGCAGTAGGAAAATTATAGGCTTATTTATTATGCAGGCACTTTTGAATTGTCAAGGGATCGGTCAGTCAGAAAGATGAAGCTAGTTGCCCATTACAAAGCGTAGTAGGTTCCTATGGAGATGAATGGGCAAGAAACTCTATAGGTACTCTTTTAAATCAAAATATCGTTACAACTTTGAGGTATGCAAGTAGCCACTGTGTTTTAGCAACTTCTGATTGAGTTATGTCACAATTATTGTGCACTCTAAAAAAATCTCTCTTCTCCCAAAATATTGATTTAAATATTTTGGGAGAAGAGAGAATTTTTTCAGGTAATGTCCGACAAGAGAGAATTTTTTAGAGTTTAGAGGATAATTACTTGTTGGGGAATGTGTGTCAAAAAATGTGTGTGTGTGTGTGTGTGTGTTAGGTAATCAATCAGATACTGTGATAAATCTGACATGTGTTAGAGATCACATTCATGTGTTCATGTCACGGATGTTTGTTGGTTTTTGTTTCTATATTTTTAGGGAACTGTAAGGTTGTGTTTTGTTTATTTTAAGGTGTGACTTGTGTCGTTTTTATCGTGAAATAAATAGTTTACAGGAAAGTTGAGTACGTTAAAAACATTATTTATTGATTTGTTTGTTTGTATATACTTTATTGTACACCAGAAAAATACATAACAACAAATAAGCTATATTATTATCTTGTGACTTTTTCCAGTTTGGACGCCAAATGTTTAAGTGAAATTGATACGACGAAAATAACTAGAAAGGTGATTAACACCTCGACTTAAACATAGCGATATCCTCATATCCATAGAGTAGGCACACTTTCAGTAGCTCAAGCATACAGTTTATTTTATCTCTTGTACCTAATCGCCATTTCTAGTAATTCAAGCGACACAACTGGTAAAGTTTTACACAAAGTTCAGTTCTCACTCTTTATCTAAAGTAAGTTAAGTTAAATAGTAAGTATTCCTGGATGCTGCGAAGGTTTCTGTTTATCATCACGCGCTGCTCGTAAAACCGTGGTTAGGTTAGGTTAGCACTAAACGGTTTCCCAACGAAGTGGACCTTATTAATATGAAGAGCAAAAATTTAAAAAATCTGTTAATTTTCTTGTTATGATTATGTTGGTTTAAATCTTTCTCTTTATGTTTAACGCTAATTTTAATTGTCTACAGTTGTTTATACTATGTTTTTTTTTTTAAGATTTAGCTTCTGTATACAACAATTGTAAAGGTTGTTTTTTCTTAAAACTCTGAAAAATAATGCGTGACAGACAAGTGATAACGAAAACAATGTAATTTGCGTTGAATTTCCACTTACATCTCTGCCTACCCCACAGTCATACAGTAACACGGACGTAATCCTGTGAACAACAAAACTATAATTAGGTGTCAACAGTGGAGGCTGGTCTTTCAGACCGCACAGAGTTTTATGTCACTGCGGTGGAGCACATGTTACAAGAATACAGCGATTTGAGTTCTCAGTTTTTCCTTGATAAATAAACAATGGCTTGTATATCGCACTTAAGACTGTTCTAAACTTAACTTAAAACTTTGAATAAATTCAGACAAATAACAATAGGATTTTTCGTATTTATTTGTATATTTAGTTTAGTAGTAGTTAGTCATTTAATTAAATACCTAGTGTAAATAGTTAATTGCGTCATACATAGTATATTATAGTTTAATATATTTGAAATAAAATGTTTGTATTTTACAATAGGATTACGTTGATACAGTGAGTTATATTGCATGGTGATGAAACAGCGAAAAAAAATTGTAGAGAAAACTTAATTGATCAGTGTACTCAAGTTTCGGTCTGAAGTAAAACTAGAGGGAGAATAAGCACTCTCCATGGAAAGAAATAAAACGAAATCTATCTAATTGAAAGGCCATAGCAAAACAAAGAGAAACTGAATAAGAATTAACTTTGAAGAGTAAGAGTTAACCATTAATGCCCCATTAACAAACAGCTTAGTTTGTAACAACACACAAACACATTGCTTGTCACCATGACAACTCAATTTTGACAACCATGACAGTTTGCCAATGAGACGAAAAATTCGCTTTGTCATGGCGATTAAAGTCAGTGAGTTTGTGTTCGTAATTCCATTGGACATAATAACGTATTTTCTTTGACTAAAGTCATCCAATTTGCATTGAATGAGTTCTTAAACAAAGTTGCGGAAACATTTATTTTTATTCAGAATAAATATGAAATGTATATAAATAACAACTTATACTTAAAATAGTAACTTAACTAAAACTAAAATATGGCGTCGCCAAATTCATCCGCATCGCCATCGACTGGTAATGTACCCAAGAGACTGGTGGCATTGCCACGTTGTATGGCAATGCTTAGCCTCTGGGTAAAAGCCAGCCCGTGGGTCACGGGAAGTGTCAACCATTTCATTGAACAGACCACGAGCACTCGGACCCTACGAGGTCATGGTATAACAAGGTTAGCATATTTTTCTTTTGTGAGTTTAGTTTTTGTTTTTTAATTCTTCTGACAGATAGGCTTTTCAGATTAATTGATGTTTGATGCAGCTTTGACGGAATTCACACCTTTTGCGGCGGAATTCACGGCTTTTGGATTTCGTAACCCACTAGGTATATATTATAATTATAAAATCAAACGAACACCGAGGTACTTTAAAATGACTGAATATTTAGTTTCAAATAACAACAAATTAACCTTGATGTAGAAATGAAAGTATCTAGACTGATGCTGTAGTTCCTAAGGCCGAGATCTATAAACGTTACTTAGCTCGTGCTTTGAGGCTAAGAACTCACGGAGCGGTTTTGTCCCGTGCCCGCCGCGGTGCTGGAGCTGCGGTTTTATTTCTAAACTCATGAGACCGGTGATTAGCGCGGTCAGCCGTCGCGGTTGAGATCATCGCCCGCAAACTTGGCGGGCGATGTTTGCAAGACGGGCGGTTATTATACAAGATTTCTGTACCCCCCGCCCCGCCAGCTACTGCGGTCGCCCACCAAGCGATCGCAGAGCGCGCGGGCGCAACTCGCCGAGGCGGTGGGTGACTGCCGCCCGCACGATTCTACAAGTTGCCCGCCGGTGCCGCGGGACCCGCAAACAACCGCGCGCGCCGCGAGTGTAAAACGCGTCGTGAAATGTGCTCTTACTTTTTGCATATAAATCTAAATCCTACAAAAGCTGCGGGCCCGCAAACGCGGCGGGCGCGGGTGAAAACCGCTCCGTGAGTTCTTAGCCTCACTTAGAAATTTTCCCGTCTGTATCTTGCACTCTTGTAGTTTGACAGCAAGCTGTGCGACAGTGACAGGAATAATGCTAAGACAAAGTATGTGCTAAGTAACGTTTATAGATCTCGGCATTATGTGATCCATAATCAATTGAACACGTTTAGTTTTAACGCGCTATTTCATAGTCCCACATCCTATTACAAGCTGTAAACCACATTTGCAACTGAATACCAGTATTTTACATGGAGCGACCGCCTATCTGACCTCCACAATCCAGTTACTGGGTAACACGATATGCCTTGGTAAGACTGGTTTTCAGACTTTTGGGCTTCTGGCTACCCGTAACGACTGTGAAAGATCTACGAATGACAGCCGGGACCAACGGCTTAATGTGCTTTCTGAGATACGGAGGGGTCTTGACATGTAATGAAAGGTGACCTATCCAGGAACCTTCGTTCGACCCGTGCTTTATTTCAGAATTATATTTATTAGTAACAAAATAAACTTATAAACTAGAGTTAGTAACATTTATTCTAAGCTGCGTGGAGCACGCCGCCTGTGGCGCTGTCTACTTGTCTGCGTGCAGTCGTATCTACCTCCCCAAGATCGCAGAGGTCCACCTATCAGCCAACTTTCTAAGAATAGTGTTGGGGCTGGCGCGAACACGGCGTAGCAGAGATGCGCATCTCTTGCGCATGATGGCCGAAAAACCGAAAAACGAAATCAACGTCCGCGTCGACAAACATGGTACGGATGCGCTACAAAAACGCGGCAGCCTCAACAACACCCGGAACGTGTTGTTCTATTGTGTGCGTAGGCCACTATATGCCCTTTGCGTAAAGTTCGCCCACAGGCTGCACGTGTAAAAGTATTAGCAGCAGGCTTTTTTAGCTTTTTTTAGCCCTCTTAAATCACACTTTACTACACGTACAATAATACCTTAACTTCCACCTGAAATATTACACAAAACGCTTTCCACTTGTGACTTAAAACTCATCTTCGAATAAAGTAGAAAGTTAGGAAACAAGCATGGTTTTTACAACAGGGTGTGTCTGTGGTCAACTAGACTTTACTAGACAACCGATGGTATTTTCACCTCTTCTGATTTAATGGCGACCTGTCTTGTCTATGTCTTGCAATTGTCTGGTTACTGTCTGCTTGCTTATCTGTGGGCTTGTCAGTTGGCACTTGTGATCTTCTATACATATATTATGTGGGTTGAGCTTTACTTGTGTATTCACGGTGCGAATGTAGTGGACTTACCCAAGCTGTAGCGTTTCTACTAACTTTGATTACAATAAAAAACTTAAAAAAAAAAACAACCGACCGGCAAAAAACTAAAATACAGATCCAAAGACACCGACTTCTGAAATTAAAGTTATTTTTCACTTTGTAGTGTTTTTATATGCAAGTCGGTTAAAAAAATAATAATTGCGGTGATGTAGCTGAGATAGCCTTAAGAATCGTGCTTTAGATACGGTATAATCGCACCTATTGTTGGTGGTCAATATATAATTATACTAGCATTTTACTAGCTGCACCCCCTGGTTTCACCCGCATAAGTTTTGACTCCGTGGGAATATTGGGATAAAAAGTATTTTGTGTCCTAACAGAGGTCATGGTCTACCTATGTGCCAAATTTTATTTAAATCCGTTCAGCCGTTTTAGCGTGAAACCGCAACAAACAAACAAACATACAAAAATTTAATCTTTTCTCTTTATAATATTACTAGTTGTTGCACGCATCTTCGTCTGCGACCCAAGATCAAAAGTAGGTACCCCATGTCCACCTACATGGTCTACGAAATCAGCCTATAATGTTCCCACTGCTGGGACACGGGCCTCCTCTCTTCGAGAGGGGGTGGGCTGTAATCTACCACGCGAGCCCAGTGCGGATTGGTAGATGTCACGTATCTTCGAATTTTTGGTTCTAGGACTCGGTTTTCTCACGATGTTTTCCGTCACCGTTTTGAGAGCAGTGGTGATGAAATAATTTACACAAAGTAAAGCGCCTGTCTGAGTTCGAACCCTCGAACTAGAACTCGTAAGGCGGGGACCGTTACCAGTGGGCCACCACTGCTCACCGAATCTGGGTTCGACGAAAATATTCTGTAAGGTAAGGTAAATTTCATCCAAATCCATTCAGCCGTTTTATCGTGAAAGCGTAACAAACAAACAAACAAACTCACTTTCGCATTTATAATATTAGTTAGGATTAGGAAGTAGGTAAATAAAAAAACAATATCTTTGTCGGAACAGTTAGGCTTCATAATTATCGGAATCACTTTCTTCTATTCGTTAAAAACGCCTAAGCGTTTTCATAAGCCCTACATTGATCATGCATACTTTTATTTAAAGTACCAATTTTTTTATTTTCAGACAATTAATAAAAAAATAAAAATAAATCGTGGTCCTTTCTCCCACAAAGTAATTTACAAATTACAGATTCAAGTGAATATCCGACTTCTGACATCTCCGTAACGGTACCGAAGCGTACAGATACATTTATTTCGTAAAAGTGAAGTATTGGGATTCACCGTACACTTAAGATTTCAATGTTTAGTGCGATGTCAACACGCTCTGTGATTAATAGATTTTGAGGTTAGAATTAAAATGAGATGGGGACCGTATCGACTTGTTAGGCACCTTACATACTGGCGGTAAAATGTGTTTGGATGTTTTATGGTGAGGTATTTATGTATTAAATATTTGACTAACGTCGGGTTATTAGATGTATGACCAGATGTATTTAAACTAGGGAAAAGGGGTATGTATGGATCGTAGCAGTTGGCGTTCTGTAGTTTCTGCCTACCTCCATAGGATGATGGCATGAGATTATGTATGAATGTATGTATGTAATAAATGAATGAGAGAACAAAACTAAATCATTATATCCTATATTGCGTTTTTCGGTGCATGCGGGTATTATGCACATTTTATAATGAATGTCAAGTCATTTTTTGCTTCCTTAAATTAACTCGAAACGAATCCTTATATATTTTTAATATTAAAAGTAATAAATGATCGTCACACTTAATTTCAAACAGGAACATGTGTTGGAGCTAATTGGCTACCAAATTAAAAGTTTAAAAAAGCCTGATGAATTTATTCTGATTCTCCAATTGACATTTGAAGGTGAGAAAAATAAAACAAAACGCAACAAGTAGAACAAGATAATAAAAACAAATTAACAAAAATCGATTTTATTTCTGCACATTAATAAGTATAAAGACTATGTTATTCAATCAATGTCATTTATGTGTCAGGTATTCAAGATACGGCTTTTAAATAACAAAATAGTTTTGAGAAGTTACAATTTTGTTTGTTTTAAAAAATGACATTACATTTTTGTTACTTTTACGAAGTATTTTAATATCTTGCGCTTCATTCCTATGATATTGTTTATTCGTATATTTTTTTATATATTGTATATACTGTTTGATTTTGTATTACTTTTTCCTACGACCCATATTTATTCAAGTATTTGATTTACTTTAATTTTTCCTACCTACAGCAAAAAAAGATTATTTTTGTAAAAATAACTCAAGTAAAATCGAAAAGTCACAAGCCATCTAATGTGTATTCCATCTAACCGACCGGTACAGTACAAGGAATGCGCCATCTGCTTCAACCAGTTAATGAGTGCCCAGTTAAGATTTATTTAACCTTTTTATTTACTTTTTACTGCTTATCTTAAGTGAAAGCCTTATTTAATATATGTGTTATAGTTAACATTATTACTATGTAGTAGCTTTGGTAGTTCAAAGTTTACCCTAACCATTAATATTGATCACAAAGTTGATTTGACGCCATGTTCTATCGGTAAAAAAAAATTATAATTAAATTAGTATCTCAGAAGATTCATCTTGTTAATAAGTGACTCGATCTACACACATGATCTATTAAACTACACAGTCGACATGATACTAAAAATCGTGGGAACGCAATCGTCACATGATAATTCGGTCGATACTTTATTAGACGTTTTAGTGCCAAACGTTCATTTTTATCGATAATCTCTGCCATTAAAGCTAGTATTTATATTAAATGAATACTGAATCTAGATTATGTCTAGCATTAAACACTCGTCATTAGAGATTTTATGATAACATATATGAAATAATACAAGTTTTATTTCCGTATAAGTACAACGTAATGGTATAGTTTAATTAAAGTTACATGCAATAAAATGGCTGGAGCAATCATTCAGTGAGGTCTTGAAGTTTACTGCTCGGCTAAAATGTTATAATATTTTTTGTAGTGATGTCTACGTGTTTTATCCGAAACACTCAAGAAAGAAAATTTGATTTGACTTGTCATTCTGCCTTTAAAATAGGCTGCTAAAGATGGTTTACTTAATGTTTTATTAAAAGATAATAAAAAAATAATAGTTAGTAAAATTACATTAGAGAAGAACAAATAATTTTGACGAAAAAAATACTATAAAAAAATCCGCATAAACATGTATCCGAAACAGATGTATCACATCCCTACGAAAGCTGCGGAGTTACCTTTTAGAGAGCAATTCTGAAACAGTGCGCCATGAAGTTTATAAAATTGTGGTTTTATTTCTAGGTTTAGTACACAACTATTTCCTACTATGAATGTTCTTTTAATACAAGATAATTTTATAATGAAAAGTTTTAAATATAATTTTAACGAGGCAGGATGTCAAGGTGAGTTCTACAGTAAATAGGCTGGTGATATAAAATGTTTTTATAACTTTTCTCGACGTTACTGTTTAGAATTACCTATTTTATAAAGCAATAACTTAACATTTATTGATAATTTTAAATATTATAAATAAATAAAATAATTTTATTGTAACTAACACCAGATATTTACATTTTCTAACCACGTCTTTATGTCTTTTTCTAATGTTCCAAATAGATAGGTTAAAAATTATGGAGGGAAAATAAAAAAATACTGAAGCCTAACTAAACAAAACAATAAGCGACTGTCTCCCCGTCACATACTGAACGCAGCACAACCACATTATATGTCATAATATAAGCGAGCACGCCCTTTATGCCTGGAGGGTTTTATTTAGGTATTAAGTAAGTAAGTAAAATTTTATTTTTAAGGTTTATTCGATTTGTATAGAATACGTTTTTCTAACTAAACAGACCGGTGTACTCCTGGGGAGTTCATTGCGCTACTTCTTCTTCCCAGCTAAAGTATTAGGAAGTGGTGAAGGGCGGGCGTGTTTGGGGGATTGTCTTATGTAATTTTGACGTGTAATAAGGGCTGATTCTCAGCCTAGTTTGACTAAATGACTTTTGATTTTAATTTTGATTTTATAAACTAATAACAGTCTTACATCAGAGCGACGTTATAAGCACAGTCTACATTTCGCACGTTGTTCGAGCGTGCACTATAAAGGCACTGGTTCGCATAACCTGCGTTCTAGACGCATTCTGTGCTGGCGACGTGTTTAGTACGGGGACAGTACTTGCTCCGGTACTAGCATGAGTATGATGAAATGAGGTGTGTAAGCACGTATATATGTGGTTATTCGGGGATGCCCATTTAGAACCATTTTGTTAATGGTCTTATCTTTAGGTTAATAATAAGGACTGATATGTTTGTTGATTACATAAGAAAAATCCATTTATTGCACTCTAGTACACATTGACACCTAGCCGTAATGGGAAGTCAAAGAAAAAATTACCAAAAGTTGTTTTGCTTCTAAAGTCCTACCTATGATGTGATAGAAATGAGAAATACGCGACATTTGATTATTCAAGTTGATTTAATCATCCACAGTAAAAACATCTTATGCAATAGTAATTATTAGCACACCTATACGCAGAAGGTAACATGCCATATTAATAAATAATTAACATAAGCTATCAAAATTAATGAGTTTGCTCTACAAATTCTTCCTGCATAATTACCAAAAGTAGGCATTGTCCTTTGAGAATCATAACATTATATTATTTTTGCATATTTAATGACACAAAATTATATAAAACCACTGAATAGCCCAAGCATAATCATAAAACTATAATTAAGACGATATTTTTTATACTACACAGTTTTAAAATTATCATATTTTCCGTGAAGGTTTTAATGTGTTGGTAATAAAATATTATGTCCCCTGAGAAGTATTGGGTTTGTCACGTAATAAAATCATAAACTATCACTAGGCCAAAATATGTTTAAAAAAAAAGCTTCTTACTTTAAAAATGTACGATAAAAAATAGCTGTAAAAAATCATCAACTCTCTAAATTAGAATCAACAGCCACGTGTATGTATGAGATCATTCAACAACCACAAACCAGCCAGTTAAGATATTTGATTGGGTTTATTACCCCAAAGGTCATTCATAAAACCGTATAACGGGGAAGCCCGTGTGCACCAACGAACGTCCTTGACTACGTACGTGTTTTTATACCCAACTGTTATATTTTTTTAACTCACATAAATCTTTATCTACTGGTCTAAGAAAATAATAACAAGCTCGTTAGTTTAATGCTGAGTGTAGGGTTTGGAGTCCAATTTCTGGTTCAGACAAGGTTTGAGAAATTCCGTCTGAATGTGTCACAGGATGACAGAAAACTCATCCTCTATTACATAGGACTTATAATATTACTTACTGTCTAATTGTAGGTCTATTTACACATCTCTGAATAACCCATCATCGAATACAAGCGTGATGATGTACCAACAGTAAATATTTGTCAAGCTCAATTCCGTAACTACTATCTTTAGCAAATAATGGTCGAGTAATAACTTCAAGTCAGTTCAAACGCAGCACGATGGGCCCAGTTTTGTAATTACGTCCACTGAATAGTGTTAACTAACCTAATGCGTAACTGTCTACTTCTAGGAACACATACTGTTTGCAGAGCAAAAGTTACTTGTCTTGATTATCTCAGTTTTCCTTTAACGAAAGATCGACTCATTTGCCTAGTAATTACTGATTCAGATGTTCCGATTGCATAGGTTCGATATGGACTGATTACTGGCAAACAAGTACTGGTAATGTTTCCATGTTACCGCAATCTTGTTACCGCAGGTTTGTCCGGGCGATTTTTTGACGCGCTTTGGATTTTCGACTCTCAGTGCTAAGTCCAGCCCAACAGAGTGCGTGAAAAAAAACCAAAACATATTCTTGGATTTTCAATTCTCAGTGCTTTTTTTTTTTGGGTGGGAAGTTATCAAATACCTTCTCCCGCTCTGGGCGGAGCGGGAGGGTGTGTCAGACTCTTACTGACTAAAACCCACACGTGTTCCTTCCGTTGCCTGTGTTGCCAGGGGCATCGGTAAACCTTTCGAACTGCCACGCGACCCCGGCAGGAATTCTCAGTGCTAAGGAGTGCTTTGCAAATCCAGTGCTCAAAACAACATCGCCGCGTTAAAAAATCGCCTGTGGGTACGATAGCTAATAAAAGTAGCTAGTAATCTTTACAAACAACATATGCATTTGAGATAAAAAAAATAATGCCATTTAATAAAATCAACGTTCTTCTCAAAAAACTCAACTCAAACTCAAAGCATTTATTTCAATTAAACGATTTTCAAGCACTTTTGAATTGTCAAGGAGTACGTCAGTTAGAAATATGAAGCTAGTTGCCCATTCAAAAGCGTAGGAGAAGAAAGGGCAAGAAACTCCTCATCTTGCTACTTACTGTTATAAAACAAATAAATAATGTGTTCTACCTGATATGCGATACTTCCTTAGTTTGTGCTAATCGCTTTAAAGTCTTACGCTTTTTTTTTTTTTTGAGGGTGGGAAACCATCAAATAACTTCTCCCGCTCTGGGCGGAGCGGGAGGGTGTGTCAGACTCTTACTGACTAAAACCCACCCGTATTTCTTCCTGTTGCCTGTGTTGCGGGGGCCTCGGTGACTTATAAGTACCATCCCGCGACCCCGGCAGGCATCGGCCCTAGCGGACCCCTACCTTTGTGCTGACGACATCTCTTTGGGGCGCGCGTGGAATACAACGCGCCGTCGACCCGGGCCTGGTCCTTACCAGACGGTCAGCTACCCACTGCTCACCATCCGCAAGCCCGCGCCTACGGTGGCCGGAAATCCGCCCGGGATTCCCGACGCCCAGGGCGTCCCCTGCGGCGGCTAGGGGCAAGAAGGCGCGAAACATGCCTTTCCCTCAAATGTCCCGCCTCCTACTTCGCGAGCATTACTGCTTCGCAGAAGGAGGTGACGGCTGCCCATGCCCTCTCGCTCCGTACCATGGCCTGAACCAGGGCCGGACGCGAGAGATCTCTGCCGCCGATCGCCTCCACGAGGACACGGCGGTGCTCTGCCCAAGCCGGGCAGACCTCCACCGTATGCTCCACCGTGTCCTCCGGGCGATCCACACAGTGGTGACACCCGGGCGTTTCCTCCCGCCTCATCCGACACAGGAACCTCCCGAAATGCCGTGTCCGGTGAGAACCTGCGTCAGGCGGAAGGTGAGGACGCCGTGGCACCTCTCTAGCCACTCCTCAAAGAGGGGATTTATCGCCGCAATTGTGGCGTGCCCAGCACTGGGTTGCGACAACCGTACTCTCCATGATGCCATGAGATCCCGCTGGAGCTCCGTCCGCTGTGCCGCGATTTCTCGCAGCAGCGGACTTACGCCCCGGCGTTTCGCCTCCTCGCGCCACTCCCATACGTGCGCGAGGACTTTTGCCTCCAGATCCCATGGCGGCAATCCGGCAAGGAGGCTCGCTGCCTCACAGGAGACCGTGCGGTATCCCCGGACCATCCAGATGGCCATGACCCTTTGGGCCACGCTCAACCGGCGGGCCGGCCGCAGCGCCAGAGAGCGCGCCCATACAGGAGCCCCGTAGAGGGCCATGGACCGCACGACCCCCACGTAGAGCCTCCGGCAGGAGGCGTTTCGACCCCCTGGATTGGGAAGGAGCCGCTTCAATGCAGCGCCCGCCCGCTCCATCCGCTCCGTCCGTTTGGGAGCCAAACGTCGGAAATGCTCCACGAAGTTCCACCGGTTGTCGAGGACGAGTCCCAGGTACTTCATCGTCGACTCGAAGCCGATGGAAACCCCTCCTACCGTTATTTGGGATACCGTTTCTGGCCCTGGTTTTGGCGGGTGGGGCGCAGGCCTTGCCCCCCATCTGGTGCTCAGCTGGCTTGCCAGCCACCGCACATATGGCACAGTGCGGCGTGGCATTGCACGAGCCGGCCTTATGCCCGGGCAGACCACAGCGGTAGCAAAGACCACTGCGGTCCACCTCCGAGGTGCAATTCGCTCGCATGTGGTCCTCCACCTGGCATCGGAAGCACCTCAGAGGTCTGGGTTCCAACAGGTTTACCTGCGCGGAGACCCAGCCCACCAATAGCCGTTGGTCCTCATAATGGTTTGCAGCCCCGTGGAGTCAGGACGGATGGTGCCTGTCCTCACCCGCTCGGCAAAGCACCCCCCAGTCTTAACCACTGCGGCGACTGTGACGTCCGTCACTGCATGCTAGCGCACTTGGTGGGCCCGGACACTCGGGCTTCGCCCGCATTTAGGGACGCCCTAAGCCTTTCGGCCAGGGCGTCAGCGGTGGGGCCACTGGCCGCACCGGGGACTTGCACCATTCGGGCCCCATTCGCCGTAATTTTCAGCTTGAGGCCATTGGCAGCGCCGAGCTCTTCAAGGCGCACCACCTCACCCACCTTCGCCATAATGGTCATATAGGTCACGCCCTTCTTTTCCGCATCCGGCTGTAGTGTAATCACTACAGCTGCGGAATTCGGGGCGCGGAGCCTAGCTGCGGCGGTTCGTTCCTTGCGCCGCTGCTGCCTCTCCCTCTTTTTGCCGGCCCTCTTTGCCTTGGCCGGCAAAAAGAGGCTACTTGCCATTCGGTATCAGCCGGAAGAGGTTTAGGAGGCGGGGGCGGCCGTCTCGCCACCAGGGCCGGTGCCCTCGCCACCAAGGCTGGGGCCCTCGCCACCGGGGCTGAAGCCCTCGCTGCTGGGGCTGGAGACCTCACCGGGAAAAGTCTTATGCTTAACAATCTGACTGCAATATATCGGCTCGCTTGCACAACATGCGTATATGCGTTTAAGGGTAAACGCATTTAAAACATCGTTCAGTTTCTGTCAATCGTTTTTGGATGACGGAGACAGGATGGTGTTTTAAATATCTAGCGCTAAATGCATTAGTGATTGTGGTGCAAACACTTAAAAAAAATATGATGGATGATGATCAAAAATTGGCTTGATGAAAAAAAGGCTGGACACTGGTAGAACAACTTCTATGAAAACTTCATAGAAATTGTTCTACCAGTGTCGCGTTGCGCCGTCGCGTCGCGCCAGTCTGTACGAGCCTTTAAAGATGACGATTTTGAGAGTAACGAAAAGGTGCCGCACATACCAGGGAAGCATAGCACAGCAGGCTTAGCATGACGCTTTCTATTTCTTCGAAGAATAGACACGGCTCTTTCTATACAAAGTGACATTTCGTTTCTCCTTTTTTGACATCCCACCGTAGAAATCCTTCTACATAAAAAAGGACCTAGACAAAGATCGTTAGAAACGAAGACAAAATGACAGATTGTAGAAGGATTTCTACGGTGAGATGTCAAAAATGGAGAAACGAAATGTCACTTTGTATAGAAAGAGCCGTGTCTATTCTGCGAAGAAATAGAGAGTGTCTTGCTTAGCCTGCAGAAGGGAGGAGGCTAAAACTCAGCAGTGAGTAGACAAAGGCTATCAATGTTCATAAAAAGGTGTCGATTCACATAATCATTATATTAATACGTGAAGCGAAAAGGGGCTTGTGGCTAAGTAACAACAGCCGCACGGATCGATCGATCAGGTTAACCTACCCATGCCGTGATCGGTCCGTGGATGGGTGACCATCTTTACATACCAAGACCCCTCCGTGCCTCGGAAAGCACGTTAAGCCGTTGGTCCCGGCTGTCATTTGTAGATATTTACAGTCGTTACGGGTAGTCAGAAGCCCGAAAGTCTGACAACCAGTCTTACCAAGGGGTATCGTGTTACCCAGTAACTGGGTTGTGGAGGTCAGATAGGCAGTCGCTCCATGTAAAATACTGGTACTCAGCTGTATCCGGATAGACTGGAAGGTGACCGCAACATAGTTGGGAATAGGCAGGCAGATGATAAATACGTGAAGCGAAAACTTTGTTTATATGGAGCAGAAAGCTAAAGATATTTTGACATAATATGCATTAGAAATAAATTAAATTGATAAAAATAAACATTACACACCCTACCATGCTTTTAACACACACACAGTGGCAGGGTGACAAGTCATGGGGTGACTTGAATGTAGATATGTTACAGAAATGACAGCTTGAACATGGATTAAGTACTTTTTAATAGCATGGAAAATACGCATGGTAGTAAGTACTATATAGATTGTAAGTAGAGGGGTCGAATTTCGATCAGTGGGCGACCACTAGTCATTATAAATAGACTCATCATCACCGTCATCATTTCAGCCGAAAGTCGTCCACTGCTGGACATAAGCCTCCCCCAACCACCGTCACTTAGACCGGTTCTGTGCTTCCCGTATCCAGCGAATTCCTACGGCCTTCACAAGGTCATCGGTCCACCTTGTAGGAGGCCTTCTAACGCTACGTCTTCCGGTACGCGGTCGCCACAACAGAACCATTCGGCCCCATCGGCCATCTGTTCTGCGAGCAATGTGCCCTGCCCACAGTTGCCCAAGTTTGGCAATTCTTCGGGCTATGTCGGTATGTGTGTAAATAGACTAATGAAGGTAAAAAAAAATCGAAAATGCAAATCTAAAAATTTATTACCTTACCAAAACAAAAATACTAATATCTTGCTCTAAGCAATAGTTAAATGGCTAATTTAATCAATTAATAAAATGTATGTTCTATAATTTAAATATCTCGGTCGAATAAAAAGCGAAGTATTTGTATTTATTTTTTGTTAGAGATAATTATAGGAATACAAAGGATCGTAAATATGAGAATACTGATAATATTTTATAGATTTCTTTCGGGTTGAGCAAATATTTGGCTAATATAAATTATGTTGCAGTCTAGTCTTTAAAATAAACAGCTTCATTTTAATAGCATTCTTTATTTATTAAGGTGTTCTTCAGATGACTATTCTCTGCACTCTCGACTATTATTGGTATTTTTATGTTATTGCTAATAATTACTAAATGTGTATTGCATGCTTTATGTGTAACCAAGATGTAGAATCTCAATATTTTTTAAATCTCAATATTTGCACGGCTGGAATGCCGAATATAGTGAAACCCATAGATCCTAAGAACTTAAGTCAGCTACCTATATTCTTGCAAATAAATATATTATTCATTCACTCTTGGCTCGTATTATGTAAGCGAAATAAAAACATAAATGTGTTGCACTGCTCCACAAATAATAGGATACTTAATATCGTTTCCAGCGTGTCCTATTGCCTGCACATTAGACTATTTGAGGAACTGATGGACGCTGCTAAAAGTGCCAAAATCGTAGCTAAATTCTGGGGCAACTCTATATAGATTGCCATCGATATGCTAAGAAGAAAATAATCTTGATCTAGTTTATATTTTTTTTATGAAAAATTAATTCAAATTTATGTTTTAAAGGTCCTGTACACATAATATGTGTATGGCCGTTCTTGATACTTGGTCATTGATAAAATATATTCTGATTTAATTCTTAGATTGGTAGTACACATGACCTTTTTAGCCACGAAGTTATCTGCATACATACATACATACACTATAAAAACCCATTCTAATCTTACCGTATATGTTAGCCAAAATTACGAACATTATACACGCTACCGGTTTAAAAAAGTCGTTCGAATCATAAAAAAGATTAAAAACCATGTTAGTATCGATTTTATTATATTAATTCTGGGTCAGTTATGGTGTAAATTATTAATGATTATTATAATTTTTATGATCACCAGAAAATGATAGTATCATTTTTAAATAATCATGTAATTAATATTAGTTCGATATTAGATCCACGCTTTAAATGTTCTGATATCATGTTGTATCATTTTTAATACTTCGACTTACGTTTATACATATCTTTAAATAGTTTGTCTTATCAGAAACGGGTTTCAGTTAAAAAAGAAAACGTGTTGTTTTCTTAGTTGTGATTCATCGGAATCAGTCCAGAAGTTTCGGAGTCACTGAGTAATCTAGTTTATGGTGAAACCAGATTGACATTTTCACAATTAGTTAGTTTCCGCCTGATAACCACTTTTTGTCTATTTATTAGTAGGTTTTTGGTCAACCAATTAGTTATTAGTTTCTGTGGTTCTGGTATTTCTTTATCAATATTTTTAGGTCACTATCTCGCAGTTTAAGCGTCATCAGTCCTATGGCAATCCATTCACTGAACGAAAGATCAAATACTCTAAAGCTGACAGAAGGCTTTTCCTCTCCCAATTTTAAATTACAATAAGCAAGATTATGTATATCTCTGATTAATAAAATAATTATGTATTATATAATCAATAATAAAAGATACCATGTAAATTCGCAAAACATTAAACGAAAACAGTATGAAACAAAAATATATATTTATGATAAATAAATAAATGATACAAAAACTAATACACCAGCAAAAATCAACAAAACCATTACTCAAGTGAACTGATGATTACAAGTAAGTCAAACAATCGGCCACGCTCGCACGCTTGACGTGCCCATGACGTGACGGTGACGTGCTCGTCAAAGATCGGGATGTATCGTGACGCATCGGACTAGCAGTGCACGAGTTAGGTTGACGCTATAATGATGAGCGGAGCGGGTTTGTGGTGGGTTGTACAAGTGATGGGCGAGCAGCGTTTAGGGAAATGGTTGTAGAAGAATAGAATAAATTGTGACTTTGGTAATTGTAAAATCACAAATTCAAATTAAGATTTCCTCCGGATGGAAAGCAACGTGAAATTAATGACAGAAAAATAAAGTGACAGTGACAAGACACAACACACAACACAACAACAACAACATAGGTTGGTTGTGGGACAACATAGGTTGTCCCGTAAAAATGCATAAAATAACAAAATACATTCTAGTTGATTTCATTTAAATTTCGGTAGATATATGATGAAATAATAAATAATAATGACTTTGCGCCCAAAAATTGCATCAACGTATTTCGCCTTACGCTTTAAAACCAAGACGGAATAGAAACAAAAAATATACAAATTATGGACCTAATGACTGCATGCTATGATAATTGCAATACCATCACTCAACGTCACTCTCATTTCTACAATTTCAAAATACTTAAATATAATTTAAAAAAATAGATTTCTCCATTTTAACATGACCGCAACCTTTGAACGTAATATTTTTTTTAAAGTAATTAAAGCATTATATTTAAATGTATATTTAAAGCAATTATTCGATGACAACATCGCAAAATTATTTATTTTATTGGCTTGAGTGACTCATTAGTGTGTGTTGTTAAGATTTATCGAGTATTTGTAAACCGGAACTGTTTCGATCGACAATCGTTAAGAATAAAATTGATATTCGTTTGTGTGTCGATGCAATAAAATTAAATTGATTGTGATACTGTAAATGTATTATTGTTGTATTGATGGGTGTTTAATTTGATTTGATTTGGATTGTGCTATTTTAGCTTTGATGCCTTTCGATTTGATGGGCTGCTCTTTTATGATAAATTGGCGTATGTAGCGAGCGTGGTAATAAAGTTATAAAAACTTTAAGTTTTTTTTACACTAATCGAATGCTAAATTATTAAGTTTCTTTGTCATAACGTTACTTATATTCAATTTTTAACTGTTATTATTTTAGCAACAAAGTTGCTTCTGTGCAAGGTTTTTTTTTTTTTTTGAGGGTGGGAAATCATCAAATAACTTCTCCCGCTCTGGGCGGAGCGGGAGGGTGTGTCAGACTCTTACTGACTAAAACCCACCCGTATTCCTTCCTGTTGCCTGTGTTGCGGGGGCCTCGGTGACCCATAAGTACCTTCCCGCGACCCCGGCAGGCATCGGCCCTAGTGGACCCCTACTTTTGTGCTGACGACATTTCTTTGAGGCGCGCGTGGAATACAACGCGCCGTCGACCCGGGCCTGGTCCTTACCCGACGGTGAGCTACCCATTGCTCACCGTCCGCAAGCCCGCGCCTACGGTGGCTGGAAATCCGCCCGAGATTCCCGACGCCCAGGGCATCTCCTGCGGCGGCTAGGGGCGAGAGGGCGCGAAACGTGCCTTTCCCTCAACCGTCCCGCCTCCTCCTTCGAGAGCATTACTGCTTCGCAGAAGGAGGTGACGGCTGCCCATTTCTGTGCAAGGTTGTGAGTCTATTTTTTTTGGGTGGGAAAATTTCAAATAACTTCTCCCGCTCTGGGCGGAGCAGGAGGGTGTGTCAGACTCTTACTGACTAAAACCCACCCGTGTCCCTTCCGTTGCCTGTGTTGCCAGGGCCTCGGTAACCCTTTTGTACCTTCCCGCGACCTCGGTAAGATTGTGGGTCTGTGACATAGTTTTAGAAATAGGGCCAGTTTTATTGGTATTGCTAACCGATAACCATTAGTTACTATTATGAATCTGTAGTTAGTCAATTTGACAAAGCATATCCACTATTTCAACATTTAAACAAACTAAAACAAATCTGTCCTTCCTTAAAATATGAGCCATTGGTGCCGATTCCCTTGTTCACAAACTAAACTAAATTTAAGTTCAGTGCATCTTTTTCTTTCTATTTCATTAAGAAAAGGACAGAAGATAAATTTTAGTTTAGTCCTGTCAAATTAATCAGCGCCGGTCACTACTCCATACAAGTTTAGACGTGATTAAAAACTTGCCTACTAAAATTACGTCAATTTACGTCAAGCGCTGATTAATTTGACAGGACTAAACTAAAATTTATATTCTGTCCTTTTCTTAATGTAATAGAAAGAAAAAGATGCACCGAACTTAAATTTAGATTAGTTTGTGAACAAGGGAATCGGCGCCACTATCAAATCCCAATTAAATTAAAATTCTCAAAATGAAAAAGACAGCTCTTCAAATTACCATAAGAATCGTGATCCAATTTAAATTAAATTTCATTGTGACGTACGAATCTTAACGAGCGATCGTTTCGGCCGTCAACGTGCGTACGCGCATGTTGACACCACACGTCAAAATCAACGAAGTAGTGACAGACGAGTTAATTTGAACCCAACACTTTAACAAGTGATGGGTTCAGTAAATAAATGCAGTTAAATGTTATTAAATACGTATTAACGTTAATCTAATGATAAAAAAAATAACTTAAAAAGCAAAAAATATGAAACAGAAATTGATGGAATACAATGCTGCTAAACTATAATGAGAGCAGTGGTGGCCCAGTGGTAAAGGCCGTGACTTACGAGTTGTAGGTCATAGGTTCGAACCCAGACAGGCGCTTTACTTTTTGTAAATTATTTCATCACCACTGCTCTCAAAACGGTGAAGGAAAATGTCGTGAGGAAACCATCCCAGCAGTAGGAACATTATAGGCTGATTATGTAAATTATAATTCTTTTAAAACCACCATAACGGTTTGTTGTAGGAAATAATGTGTTGAAGTTTATAAGATGTGTGAATCGTAATAGATTATGGTGATTTACAGTAATATCAATACTTGAACACAGAGCGGGTATTATCACTGCCTTTTTATCAAGTTTAATCATTGAACTATCTGAAGTTTAAAAAAAAAAAAACGGGGATCAACTCTACCTACAGTGTAGACTGTATGTAGAGCTGATCCCTGTTTTTTTTTAACCCACCAGTGAAACCAAAGAATTATCTACGGAACCATTCCCACAAAAGATGGCTAACCAAATTAAACGAAACCTTTGCTGTCCCGACTATGAAAGGTTCCTAAACTTTTTTGGTGCCTTTTTGGGCATTGTCAGCTTTAATAATGAGTTCGGAGTCGTGTTTACAAAATAAATTTGGAAGTTCACTTGAAACGCCTGGCTCAGTTGACAGCATCTTGACCAACCATTGTGTATTTGTTGGCTCTCACCTACATTAAAGATGTAGGAATTTTCTAAGAAAACGTATGAAATAACATGGAAATCGATAACATAAATATGTGGTTCCGTTCATTCATGACCGCCTAGTACATCGTGACTGAGAACTTGGCTATAGAAGCGAATGAATGGTATTTGAAGAATGAGGATGATGGGTGATGTCAGAATGACATCATCAGTTTATGTAGATCCTGATTCCCACGCATTTGAAAAATAGAGCAAATCGATCCCTTTGCCCTTATTATACTTACTAGAGGCACATATTCTGATTCAATGAGATAAGAAAAAAACATTCATGGGACATTATAATACCAATAGGACCAATAAACATAAATAACTGATAAAGAAACAAAAAAAAAACAATGTTATTTTTAGATAGGTAACAGAGATTTTTTTTTTAATAAAAAAAATATATGGAGGGCTTGGCAGAGAGTACAACTTTTGGCGTCGAGACCCTCGGTCCGTGGGGTTCCAGTGCGCATAAGTTATTTGCTGAAATCGCGAAACGTCTAGTTGATGTAACTGGTGACCGAAAACCTGGCGGCTATCTCGCTCAACGCATCAGCATTGCTATTCAGCGAGGAAATGCCGCCAGCATCCTCGGTACAATGCCCCGAGGGCCTTTTTTTAGGTTTAATTCAGTTTTAATTTAATTTAGTTAATGTTAATAATCATCTTGTAATTTGGTTGTGTAAATAAACGGATTATTTATAACAGAAGACCAAGAATTGTCAACAAAACTGCGCGTTGTGTTGGTTATAACCAGCAGGCTTAGCATGACGCTTTCTATGTATTTCTACTCTACTGATGAATATTAATCGCTTGTCTACATTTCTCGGTAGAAAACTGTCAACTGTCTACACGGAAACGTTATTTTTGTCTAATTTTCCGTCGACTAAACGCTTATCTACGGTTCTCGTGCTAAACTTGATGAAATGCTATGCACAGATTCCTGCTGGGTTTTATTTCGACAAAAGTTTGGTGCTAACTTTACAAGTATTACAAAACTATAGTACCAACATAGTTTCATTGATAATTACACACTACACTTACCGAGTAACCGTCCAATCTCTCAATGGCCGTTCAACTGTCTCCCACATCTTTTATGAAATGTCATAAAACTCCAGAGAAATTGATTTCTGTGGTCTTTATGGACGTCAAACCATTTGTGTGTAATTGTGAAGTCACACTTGGTCGTGGCATTTTGCCTCAATCTATTGCATCTGAAGGTATCAGGTAAGATGGATGGCCCCTAGCTAGCCATGTGCCAATGTTCTTTATAAGCTGTTTTATCTATTTTCTCATACGGTAAGTTGCCATGAAATATTTGGTTGTCAGTGTCGAGTAAGTTAACAATCTCACTAATATTTTGTCCCACAAATTCCCTTCCCAACTGTCTTTAAACCTTGCGGGAAAACCAACGCATATGGTAGTTTAGCAATTATTTGTAAAAACTACACAGCAGTAGGAATTTTCTTCATTATAGTCATATCAATTAGATTTAATTTCGCTTAATGTAATCGACACATCCGGAACGGATACTTAAAATTGCTTTTCATTTTGACTGGAGTATTTGAACCAGATACGGTACCATGGAATACACATAATCAGCCTATAATGTCCCCACTGCTGGGACACAGGCCTCCTCTTTTCGAGAGGGAGTGGGCCGTAATCTACCACGCGGACCCAATGCAGGTTGGTAGATGTCACATGTCTTCGAATTTTTGGTTCTAGGACATGCCGGTTTCCTCACGATGTTTTCCTTCACCGTTTTGAGAGCAGTGGTGATGAAATTATTTATACAAAGCAAAGCGCCTGCCTGGGTTCGAACCCACGACCTACTACTCGTAAGTCGCGGCCGTTACCACTGGGCCACCACTACTCCATGGAATATGGACCCTCAAATTTTAAAATGACACTCAAAAATCACTTTACAAGGCCCCATAACATAATCTCTTTGTCTCAGCACTGTGCTGATAGCTTTCAACAAGTGGCAGAGTACACAGTTTTCACCAACGTTGTCAACTTTGGTGACCCACATGTGGGTCAAAGTGGTTTCCGTGGAAGGGCCACCCACGAAGTGACCCCTAAACTTCAAGCCAGTGCTGATGGGAGTCAGCGAAAAAAGTGGTTACTGCGTGTGGCATTTTAATGTCCATGGTTCGGTTCTCTGCTGTTGCTTTTTCGAGTTAATCTGGTTTTTATTAAATTGATTTTACGCGGATTCCGGTGTTGGAAGGAAATTGTTCGGGGCGTCTACTTTTTTATATAGGTGAATTCAGGGAATTGATGTTAATGTAGGCAGAATTGTTAATGGGTGTAGTTTATATAATTTTAAACATGTGGCAAAATGCGTGTATGGGCCCGAAATTCGAAACACAGCGACATCAAAGTAAGGCTTAGTAGCCGATCGTTGAAAACCTTTTCAATTTCTCTCAAGGAACCCTAAAAATCTGTCACCATTTAAGGTGAATGACCTGATGTGCACTTCATGGAGAAACTCTTAGCAATCGCCGAGGTCATTGACACCGGACCAAATAAATCCACATTTTTGTGCGAAACTGTATTTATCGATTGAATCATGACTAAAGGTCGTGGGTTCGAGACTGTTATGGTGAATTCTAGTTTTTTTTACAGTTGTAAAATTATATCACACATTGACGGTAATAATTCAAAGTAAACATATTATATTGATATCATTTTTACATTAAATTAGATGCTTGTTATAAAACGCATCTTCTGTGGTTGATGTTTTGGTCAAAAATAGTCCTTATTGTTCGTTAACTTCTTTGCTCAGTTACAGTTTTTACCCTTAAGACTCACCTCAAGAATTCACCCTCTCATTTTTATACACCCATCTTTGAACCAGATTCCCTTATGTAAGCTTTTACCCTGCACCACTGCTAATATACTACAGACTGTATTTATAAATACATATATATAAACGAATCCCTATTTCCCTTGGTCACAGCATGACGCGTGAACGGCTGGACCAATTCTGCAAATATTTTCTTTGTTGTGTTTGTTATTGTCAGAAGGTTCTTACGTAAGAAAAAAAAATAATATCTACGCGGTAAAAAAGCTAGTTAGCAATAATAAAAATAGTCCCCTTTTACATCGCCATAAACAGAAGCTAGCCATTCCCTGTAGCTGTTTATATAGTATTTCTTTTCAATAAAACAAGATACAAACCCTTGATACAAAATCTTGGATAAGTGACTCTAAAACATAACTACAGAAGACAGTTTTTAATATTCTTCTGTAGTTGCACCTTTCTTGCGTTTAAAGAAATAACATAAATATAGTGTTATATCAGCTGCTTGTGATACTCATCTAAGTGTCAATTTAAGTTTAACTAAACTGGTAACTAAGCAGTTGGTGCACTGTTATATGTACGTAATATTGCGATCTTTGAGCGTTGGTCAAACTGAAAGCGGGTAGCGACTGAGTGAAACATTAACTGTGGAAATTGATGTCTACATGACATAAAAACTCGCCTTTATTCCCTTAAGGGGTAGGCAGAGATGTACCCACATTCCGACAAGCCTTAATTGCCATCAACTGCAATCAATTGCATTAGGAAGGTGAAGGTGAAGGCCTGAGCATTTTATTGTTAATACCTTTAGCCAAAATCCAGTATATTGTGCGAGGATCAACCTTGTTTTTTTTTTTGTTTTTTTTATTTATTTTAAGGGGCTTTTACGCAAAGCGTATGTCAGTCCCATCGTATCCTAAACAATTATACTATCACCAGACGTGGGCCATGAATTTGAACAAACCCTTCGCATCGTCGCCATTTGGTTGGGATATAATTGTATGGAACATGCATCAGTTCTGTTCAAATTCAGAGACCTTACTAAATTATTTCTATTTGACTCATATTGGATACATTCCATCAATAAATGCTGCAGGTCCATCAACCATGTTGAAATAGTGATGATTGACATTAGCTCAGAACATTTTGTTTGGCTTGTGAATGACTAGGTAATACTGACAAGTCAACTAGTTAGAAGGCGAATCTACGAAAAGATAAAACACCGGGAGGTGAACTTAGCAGTATGGTAGTTTGAAATATGCATTCCGCTCCCGCTTCCGCTTTCAGTTAGACCTAGCTCCAAGTGATGCTTTAAAGCGGCAGTATTTATGCACTTTTACGATATTTAAGTTCGACATTTTATAACTATCATTCGTGTTAGAATTGCTTGAAATTTGCACATCGTAAAAGTAGCCATAATTAGAGAGCTTAGAATAGTAGGGGAAGTCTCCTAGTGGCGGACATATAAGGTTTTCTGGAAATAAAATGAAAACTACTTCGAAAAATATGTATTTATTTATGAATTAGTTAAATGAACAAAATATAAAATCAGAATCAATTAACAAAAATACAACTTCTGCGTAAACATAATCTAGGAACGTTAATTAAGTTTTCGTAAAAAAAATTAAGTCTTTAACATTGGCACCTAGTACCGGACGCATTAATCTTCAAACCCCAAGCGCCGGACATTCTTAAATCATTGTGCACCTATCACATATATAGAAATCTCCACATTCCGGAACGTCTGTACATGCTTCATGGGCCCATTCTTGGCAACTGGAGCATCGTATCCAGTCCTCGTCGTGGTCCTCTAAACACACTACACAAGTAGTTTTTTCCATATTAGATATCACAGTTAGTGGCTCTTTTTTCTTATCGATAAAACTACTTGTTCCTTTGACCTTCACACCTTTGGTTTGTTTCCCCTTTTGTTCTATTGCCGCATTAAACTTATTTCCCATTCCTTTTTTTTGTTTTTTCTGGCTCTTTTCGTTCTCTTTTTCTTGAACAGCAATTTTATAGGGTGATGACGTTAAAATTTCACTTCTTTCACGTTTCCTCTTCCGAGCCGCTGATCTTTTTTTTGCGGCATCTGGCAATGGTGACAGTTTATTTACAGTCTGGACAACATCAAGATCAAAGCTCGTTGATGGTTTGGGACTGCTGATTGTTGGCACGTTGGTAGATTCTTTAGAAGGGTCTGTCGTTTCTTCTGAGACTAAATTATCACGGGACGATGAGCCAGCCAAGGCCAAATCAGTGGAAGTCACAGAAACTTTCTTGCTGCAACTTGGTGTGTTTAAGGAGGTTCCTGGCTCTTCTAGTGGAATATTGGTCATGTCTGAAGCCAAATAATCCAAGTCAGAAAATAAATGTCTGTCGAATGGGTGAATTCCTGTGCATTTAAACCCAGACACCGCAATATCCAGCCGAGCAACTTTGGTAAACGCATCATTGACAAGACCAGCAATATCGTAGTCGGTTATCCGAGATCCAGCGTTTGCTCTCATCCACATGTCGCATCGTTGGTTATAGGCATCTTTGAATGGCTTCATAAATGTTCTGTCTAGTGGTTGGAGCTTGTGGGTGGTGTGTGGTGGTGAGCTTATCAAATGAATGTAGTTTTCTCGGCAAAGATTTATTACCGCTAGCGTCTTGTGGCTACAATGGCCATCCAGTAGAAGCAACACAGGACTCGCTTGAGTCGGGTGAGAGTGTTTAATAAATAGCTGCAGCCATTGGAGAAAAAATCACTATTCATCCAACCTTTTGGCTGAGCCACGCCAACGCTTTCAGCCGGAGAATTAATCATGAGCCGATCATTCATTCTTTGCCTTGGAAAGACAAAAAAGGGTGGTATGAAGTGACCGTTAGCACTCATACAAAACAAAACTGTTATATTTTTGCCCCTCTCAGCAGAAGTGAGCTTTCCTACTTGACGGACAGCCTTCGGAGCCAGAACTTTTTGATGTTTATGCACACAGCTGACTCCAGTTTCATCACAGTTGTAAATGTTGGAGGGTGGAAATTTGTACTGTGTCATTAGCCTTTCCAGATTGTCGTAGAATATATCCACCTGTGGTTTATTAAACCCTACGGCTCGCATCATGCTTGTCGACTCTGGTGTCCTCAATGAAATGTCTGGATGTCTATGCATGAAATCATAATAAAAATGCTTACCAGCAGTTTTTTTCTCTGTATTAAAACGATGGGGGATCTTCATAGCTTCAGCCAAGTCGTAAGCTAACTTCAAAAACTCCTTTTTCTTCAGCGGCAAACATCTATTAGAAAAATCTTTTATGTGGTCTAGTAAAACTTGTTCATACTCTGGTGAGAAGGTGTTTGTAAATCTACCAATCTTTGGTTGCAACGTGACTTCTTCTCCACCATTCAATGCTGTTATTTTATCATGTAGAGTGCTTTTTGGGATATTGTAACGCGACGAAGCTTCTCTGAGACTCATTTCTTTGGACAAAATCTTGTCCATCGCAGTTTTTAAACTTTGCTGATCCCATTTTCCTTTCTTTTTTGTTTCTTCCATGTTGGAATATCTCCCTCCTTCTATCCTGTAAAACAACAAACAAACAATCATAATAATGATAAGTATAAATGCTTTGTAGAAAAGCTAACCTATAAACTGTCCGGTGGTAAGGGACACCTTTGTGTCCGGAGGTAGGGGACAGGGAATGTCCAAAATTACGTATTTCATACTAAAACTGTTTAGGTAATTAATAAAAACTTTCACAATTTACGAATTATAATGGAACATTGTCTTTATTAATAAATAACAAAAACAATTAAACCAAAAACCATAGCAGTAATACTTACTTGAAATTTACTTGACGCAACGCTTTCCCGCCAAAAACAGCAGTCGACCTCTCCCACTGCGGCTGTGCGCGTCACTGGCAAACCGCGTCGCGTGATCCTGTATTCCTACATTCCCCCGCGCCCCTTTCACCGATATTTGAATAGATCGCGTTGTTGTTTGTTGAGATAGTATGATTGTCCGACGCTAGGTGCCGTCCGGCGCTACGGGACTTCCCCTATTTATTTATTTTTATGAGGGGTTGTATGGCTGCTCCTGAATGAAAATACCCGGAATATTATTACTATTGTAAGCTCAAGTACCAGCAATTCTCAGAATTTTCATTGAGGAATGAGATCGAAAATCTTTGCTGATTTCTGTATCATTTTAATCTCTTGTAGTGTTTATGCCTAGCACCTAGGCCTTTGTGAGTGAATTTTAACTTAGTCTTCTTTCTTAGAAAACCTGCTTGAATAGAGTTAGTGATGCCATGTCATGGAACCAGAAATGCCACGTCCATTATTAATATTCAGAAAATTAAATAATATCTAGTTTTAGATAGATCATACAATATCATAAAGGCTCCCGCAGACGCGACTCTAGTAGAACAATTTCTATACAAACTCAATGGAAATTGTTCTACAAGAATCGCGTCGTACTGTCGCATCGCGCTTGTCTGTGGAAGCCTTAATCCGACTAACTCATAGCCCATTTTGATCCCTGCTCACATCGATAACAAGAGTATCTACCAGTTCGATTTTATCCCCTGCTTACAACATAAAGAAACAAAAGCACAGTGACTTCTCCATAGAAACCAAATGTTACCAGTAAACAGTACTTTTCCTGCATTTAATGTCAAATGAAAGTTGGCGGTTTGTACACCATTGTTACCGAGTTTCCCTAAGACTGATTCTTATGTTACATTGTAACTTTGTGGATTACAGCTGTGTAAGTAAATCATAGAAGTAAGGAAAGTTTTGTTTGTCATGTCAAAAATAAGAGGTAAATAATAAAGTCTCGTATAACGAATGTTGTTTTGGGCTGAATATTTCCGTCTTTTGTGTATTTAATGCAGAAGTTCTACTGACACGTTATGTTGGTTTAAAATGTTCATTTTGACTTGACATTCATGATTTCATAAGTAAGCATAATCAACCTATAACATTCCATTACTAGGACACAGGCCTCTCTGTGAGAGAGTGGGTCCAGTGCAGGTTGATGGATGTTACATTATTAGTTCTAGAACTTGCCGAATTGTCGAATTTTTGGTTCTAGGACTTGCCAGTTTCCTCACAGTTTTCCTTCATTCGTTTTGTTAATGTAATGTGACCGAAGATCTGTTGCTTACGCTAGGTAAAAAATTGAAATGGATTTTTTTAGGGTTCCGTACCACAACAGGAAAAAAAGGAACCCTTATAGGATCACGCGTGAGTTTGTCTGTTTGTCCGTCTGTCACAGCCGATTTGCTCCGAATCTACTGGACCGATGAAGTTGAAATTTGGTATACATATGAATTTCTATGACCAAAACACGGACGTGTATCGTAAATAAATGAATTTTGAATAAGAGGGTAACTTTTGGGGGGCAAATTAGAAAAAAAAGGTTTGCAAACTGTAGGTACCGTGTCACATATCAAATAAAAGGGCTTATTATAAGGGTCTCAAATATATTTTTGTAATAATTTTATAATAAACAGTTTTAAAGCTATTTAAGAAAATAGATGATAATTTACTATTCCCCCGTATCTCCGAAACTCATCATCTGCCTGCCTTTTCCCAACTATTTGTGGGTTCGCCTTCCAGTCTTACCGGATACAGCTGAGTACCAGTATTTTACATGGAGCGACTGCATATCTGACCTCCACAACCCAGTTACTAGGTAACACGATACACCTTGGTAAGACTGGTTGTCAGACTTTCGAGCTTCTGACGACCCGTAACGACTGTCAAAGATCTACAAACGACAGCCGGGACCAACGGCTTAACGTGCATTCCAAGGCACGGAGGGGTCTTGGTATGTAAAGATGGTCACCCATCCACGGACCAACCGCGGCAAGCGTAGCTTAACCTGATCGATCGACCCGTGCGGCTGTTATTACTTAGCCACAAGCCCCGTATCTCGGAAACTACTGGCCCTAAAATTAAAAAAGAAAACACTGAAAATAGCTTTCTACTTATAGATTACAGGACCTGTAAGGAGTCAATGGTGTTAAAATAACATGGTAAATCTTTCAATATTGTCCGTACAAACTTACATTTGCAGTTGGATTGTCATGTCTTGCTTGTCACTGTAGTTTTCAACTACAGTGTCAAGTTTGTTCTTGCGATAAATTCATCCCAACTACAGAATCCTTCACTGTGCGTGGTTCGACATGCACATGGCCGGTTTTTTTCTACTTTGACGTCTGAGTTATCTTCTGGAAGTCACCTCACCCTTACCTCTCAAATCATAAATTTAGTATAATTTTAAATTAATGTACCACTAACAAACTTAAAGATTCTTTAAGTTATATCAACCCAGGGAAAATACATTACCTTCCTTTTCTCTCACAGTAAAAACCATAAATTGTGCAACCATACATTCGCTAGAATGGGATAAATAATCCACGATTTGTGTGACCATAGACACCCAATCTACGACTTGCTCTAACTTAGAAACGGAAATTGAACCTCTTAATTGTCACATGATAATACGGAAAATGCGCAGAGCAGTGGTGGCCCAGTGGTAACGGCCGCGACTTACGAGTTGTAGGTCGTAGGTTCGAACCAGGACGGGCGCTTTACTTTCTGTAAATTATTTCATCACCACTGCTCTCAAAACGGTGAAGGAAAACATCGTGAGGAAACCGGCATGTCCTAGAACCAAAAATTCGAAGACATGTGACATCTACCAACCCGCACTGGGCCCGCGTGGTGGATTACGGCCCCACTCCCTCTCACAGAGAGGAGGCCTGCGTCCCAGCAGTGGGAACATTATAGGCTGATTATGTAATACGGAAAATAAGGTAGCGCAACCAATTATCGGCCATGCTGTAATTATTGACACTTCAGACGTTTCATTAGAATAAAGATTGCGGAGACACGTAATACTAATAATTTGAGTTATTTAATAGTAGCCGTCAGATTTTCTTATTTTATTTATTTGCACTTTATGGGTTGTAATAATTATTTGGCGTTTTTTTTTTTATTGCTTTATTACTAATTGACTTCCTTTTCTTTTTCAGGTAAGATTGAATTATTTTCTTTTACTACTCGTAATGAAAAGTCGTTAAGACTTTACTTGGTAAGTGACATTGAATTAATCTATACATAAAATAACGAACGAACGAAGAACGAAAAATTTTTGCCGTTCGTCGGTTTGTATGTTCCGAATTGGTGCCAAAATGACTAAACGGATTCGGCTGTAATTTGGCACACAGATAATTTATAACCTGGATTATCAAATAGGGTACTTTTATTCCTAGTAGGTCGTTCCCGTGGGATATTTTTCGACATCCACGCAGGTGAAGCCACGGGAAAAAGCTAGTTCTTTAATTTAGTTATTCCAATCCAAACATTCAAACTTGAACTTAGTCCCAGTGAATTAAATTATTTTAGGGCAAAGATTATTGAAACAACAATGACATTATTCGGAGAGGATGAATGAATCTTTAAAATGCTTCTTCCTCATACTTCTCTACGTCTAAATTCTCTCTATGACTTATTTGTTAAGTTTGTCATCATACAAAGTAGTATATTGCAAGGTGTGAACCAGTTACCTGATGTTTTGAAAGCAAGTCAAAGTGTTATTGGCAAGCTGGTGACTTTCTTAATCAGCGTAACGTGGTCACACATTAATTTGTGGCTATATAATTAAGAAGCTGCATCATTAATTAATAATTATCATAAAATTATAATGGTTCTAGCATAGTATCCAGTAATAAAATTAAACCAGTTGGGCATTGATTTGGTGCAACTTTGCGTAATTAATAGCTTTAATCATAGGTTTATTGATCAACCACAATAAAGCACGGTTGATTAACGACAAAATTGACAGGGGAGAAAAATAATAGGCCTTTTTATTGGTATTAATCGGTTTAAGTTTCAATATTGGTAAGAAAACACTTAATAGCTGTTTATACACATGACATAATTTAAAATCAAAATCAAAGTCATTTATTTAAATTAGGCTGAGAATCAAAACTTTTTGTTAGTCAAAATTACATAAGACAGTCTTCTTTTGTTTTTTGGGTGGGAAATTATCTAATAACTCTCCCGCTCTGGCCGGAGCGGGAGGGTGTGTCAGACTCTTACTGACTAAAACCCACCCGTATTCCTTCCGTTGCCTGTGTTGCCAGGGGCCTCGGTAACCCTTTGGTACCTTCCCGCGACCCTGGCAAAGACAGTCCCGTGAAACGCCCTTCGCCACTTCCTAGTGCTTTAGCTGGAAAGAAGAAGTGGCGCAACAAACTCTCCAGTAAATGCAAACATCTTCAATATTTGCAAAACCAGGTACTACTATAACAAGAAATAATTTCAATTTCACTGAGCATCAGCCTCGCCTTCGCATGTGAATTCAAACAAAATGTCATAAAATAACAACTTTACATATTCAGAGTAAATAATAATAGAAACATCAAACGGTGCACAAAGCGATTTAATAATGCACAAACACACTTTCACGTCCTTATTATAAATAGTAATATCGTTTTGAAATTATCGACTGTTTAAGCTCATAACTGTTTGTTTTACCCTATGTTTACATTCTTTTAAGGCGTGGACACATTATGTTGTTGCAATTTGGTTGTGAATGTTCGAAAAACCGCAATTTGTTTTACACATTTTGTGTGATATCCGAATTATGATGAGGATCAGGAGAAGTCCATGTATGCATGTGTACATACAATAATTGTATGAATTTAGTAGGTACGTACTGTGCTACAATCAACTCAGCCTTGCACAATACACGACATACCCTGTAATATCATTTTTTATTTCATTTTAACTTTGAGATTTACCGTAAAACGGGGTGAATAGAGATGCAGGGGTGAATCTGGTTACCGAGGCCCCTGGCAACACAGGCAACGGAAGGAATACGGGTGGGTTTTAGTCAGTAAGAGTCTGACACACCCTCCCGCTTCGCCCAGAGTGGGAGAAGTTATTTGATGATTTCCCATCCAAAAAAAAAGAGATGAATATGTACTATCGGCCAAACTTCCGCATGCTCACCTCTAAGGCGATAATCGTACAGCACGGCTTACGACTCGATCGCCCGATGCAAGCGTTTTGACCAATGGGATGAACGAAACGTATTTTAGTCGTGTTCGTTATAACGTAATTATGTATAGAAGTGTGACACACATACTAGGCGCGTGTTATGCTCACTTGTTGTGAGATCATTTTTAATGGTCTCGGCCAGCGAGAGCTCTTTATGAATTATTATTGTTGACAAGAAGTCATTTCGTACTTATATCTTCCATTTGGTTTAGAAAATGTAATATGCTGTATATGATGTAGTATTGCTATATTTAATTAGTATCAATAATAAAATATTTCCATAAAAAATATAATAATTTGGAATAAGGAATGTCAAACAACAAATTATGTCTATTCTATACACTTTGATATTTACCTCTCTCCGACACATGGCTATGCTCTGTCGGGTATATAAATTTAGTTATTTATCATTACTTTCACTGCCTCTCCAATTTTCGCGATGTCCTATGCGATGCCGGCAAACAAATCGCAGCGAACGCGCTAGGTGCGTTAACCGACACTGCATAAAGGTATAAAATGTTTATATTGACATTTTTGTGTTTTATCAGCGTGCGACTTGTTACTTGTGCAGTGCTATTGGAAAGTAAATAACTGCATTTAAATGTGTTTAAACTTGGGAACTTAAAGCTTAATATCACGCATATCGATCCCTGAATCGAAAAATTGCTTTGAAAATCAGCAATATTCTTGAACGGCCAATCGAATGATACACCTATGGGATAGGAGAAAAAGTTATCATCGCCACTTTACGTGCAAAGGACGTACCCTAAAAAAATGTTTTTCAAGATTTTAGTTTACTACTTTGTTGGCGTGATTAATATGTATACCCATGCCAAATTACAGTATTCTAGTAGTAAGAGTCTGTGAGCTAAGCCAGGGACAGACAGACAGACGGAAAATGCGAAACTTTAAGGGTTCCTTGTTGACTACGGAACCCTAAAAAGGAGCAAGTTACGTAGTTTTGTTAGAAATTGACAACATTTGGTATATTTTTCTTTTATTGCTCTGTTTTGATTGAAATAGCAAAATTACAGTAGTGTTTGAACCAATAGTTGACGCAGTTTTTCAGAGATTTTTGTTTATTGCTGTCGCAACTTTTGCAACTGCAATAAAAATAAGTTCATTATCTAAGTACCATTGTTATTGGTCGACAACCGGTTAAACAATAGGACGGCTTAATAGAAGGGCCATAAAATACGGTCATAAAAAATGACAAAATATTTCTTCAACACACTTGCTTGTAAAGTGACTCTTATAGCAACGCATTTAGGTTCATAATTCAGCGTTTATTACACTAGTATTTTTACTTTACAGTTATTTTTCTCAATCTCCGCAAAGAGTTTTTATATCTAAAAACAATGAATATTTTTGAGAATAAATAAACTATTTTAGGATACATTTATGATAAATCAATCATCAAAATTATTATCATTTCTTCAAATGATATATTTTTCACTACGAATTTACCTTAATTTGCGTATTCAAAACTTTATTTCGTTTTTATTATATTTTTATATGGGCTGTTCAGCGGTTTTGCCGTGCCTTTATTTACACCTGGACGCGCATCGCTAGCATGGCGCGCGGAAGAAACGAAACCAGCACGCCATTTTCTATAAATACTCGTTAACGTTTTCGTTGTGTGGTTAATTATTATCAAAAATGTTGACTTCAAGTAGGGAAGAAGAGCGAAGAGCAACACGTAGATTTGACCACCCCCGGAAATTAAATCGAGGCACGAAACGCGAGTGACACGCCTTTTGCCACCAAAATCTAGAGAGAAATACCTAGCGGCCTACGAAACTATAATAACAATACAAGTCTGTTTTTTCCTCTCAAGTTGAAAACCATCGTATGAAACGCGTGTGTATTGATAATTACTCACTCGGCGCCCTTATCGCGCTCGTCTTCGGCTCGCGCGAACAATACCGGTTCAAGTGTAGTTAGTAACCAACATCACACACTTGTATCATAATGTACTAGTATGTCTGTTGTTATTTTTTGTTACCCGCCCAATACTCACACAAATGCATATTGCCTCTAATTGGACGAAACCAGGAAGAGGTGTGGTCTGTCACTAGCTGCGCTTGCCGCAGAAATATTTTCTTAAGTGAGCATGCTTAAGTTTTGCCGATAGTACGAGGGCGGGTCAATAAGTCCGTGACTTTTGGAATAAAACACAGATTTTTTGATAAAAAAATAATTTTATTTTTCAAAGTAGTCTCCCTTGAGCTCTATACACTTTGTCCAACGCTTCTCCAATTTTTTTATCCCTTCCAAAAAAAATGATTTGTCGAGGTCCTCAAAATAGGCCTTTGTTTGCGAGATGACTTCATCATTGGAGTCAAATCTTTTTCCACCAAGCCATTTCTTCAGGTTTGGGAACAAGAAGTAGTCGCTCGGAGCCAAATCTGGAGAATAGGGCGGATGAGGGAGCAATTCATAGCCCAATTCATGGATTTTTGCCATGGCAACTGCACATGTGTGCACCCTTGCATTGTCTTGGTGGAAAAGAACTTTTTTCTTGGCCAAATGAGGTCGGTTTTTTTTCAAATCGTCATTGAATCGGTCCAATAAATTGGCATAATATTCCCCAATGATTGTTCTTCCCTTTTGAAGGTAGTCAATGTGGATTATCCCGCGTGCATCCCAAAAAACAGTCGCCATAACTTTATTGGCTGACAAACCCACCTTGGCCTTCTTCGGCGCCGATTCACCCTTAGAAACCCACTGTTTTGACTGTTGTTTGGTCTCTGGTGTGTTGTGATGGATCCATGTTTCGTCCACGGTTACAAAACGGCGCAAAAACTCCTCCATATTGCGATTAAACAACGCCAAACCTTCCTGTGAAGTTGTTACACGATTGCGTTTGTGGTCGACTGTGAGCAAACGCGGCACCCATCTTGCGGAAAGCTTTCTCATGCCCAAGTGATCATTCAAAATTGAAACCACTGAGCCATGCGAGATCCCTACGGCTTCCACAATCTCTCGCACTTTCAATCTTCGGTCGGCCAACACCATATCGTGAATTTTTTCGATTGTTTCGGGTGTAGAGACCTCAACTGGGCGTCCAGGACGTTCGGCATCTTCAGTGCTTGTACGGCCACAACGAAATTCAGTAAACCACTTTTTTACCATTGAAATCGATGGTGCAGAGTCCCCATAGTATTTATCAAGCTTAGCCTTGGTCTCGGTAATGGTTTTTTTTCGCAAGAAATAATGCTTAATAAGCACACGAAATTCACTTTTTTCCATTTTCTCCTCAAATTAGTGAGTAGTCTGATAAAAATAGCTGTCAAACACAAACGAACTGACGCAGCAAGTTTAAATTTTGACAGGAGTCAACTGACAGATGCCTGTTGACAGGAGCAGTGTTGCTGTTTCAGTAAAGAGGTCAGAAATTCAAAAAGTCACGGACTTATTGACCCGCCCTCGTACAAAACTTTAAAATGGATTTTAACGCTGAAATAATATATGTAGTTTGTTGCCAAAAAGGACTCTAATGTGTTTACTGTATAATCATTAAGGCGCTGACAAGACCCAATTGACCAAAATAGGCTTCTCTTAAGAAAAAAAATTGCCAAATCTGTATATTTTGTGGTAGCGGAAAAAATATATGTTAATTTTGAACATATTTCCTAGAACTTGGTTGTTACCAAAACACATTTTGAAAAAAATCTCGATACAAACTAACGTTAAACTAACCTCTTACCTTGAGTTCTAATCCAAAATATCTGCATTAAATAGCAACACACGTTACGTATTTAAGAACGTCTTATTTTAATGCAGAACTTGGTTGTTTTTTATTTTCGATTACTCAACTCAATTTTGAGTAAATAGATAATTGCTTCATATTTTGTAATAAATTACAAGCTTTGTGTCATCGCGCTTCTCTTTCTTTTCTACGCAATCTGACAGTGACCGCAGATTAGGTGTTGTCAGCGTCTTAACGACTGACTCTCCTTTCTGGCAGCAAAATTTATTATTTCAACGTTAAAATGAATTTTAAAGTTTCGTCCCGATTTCACCCCTGCATCCCTATTCACCCCATTTTACTAGCACAAAGTTAAAATTATTCGCAATACGCTTTATTTTTTTACTTTCTAGCGATTATATTTATTTTCATAGACAGCCAGTTGAGGCTCGTGCAGACTGGCGCGATATCGCGGGCGCGACTGGCAGCGCGACAGTTTCGATTAAGTTTTCATAGAAATTGTGCTACTAGTGTCGCGTCGCGCTGTCACTACGCGCTGTCACGTCGCGCCTGTCTGCGGGAGCCTTTACAGAATGGAAAGGGACATACCTACTAACAAAAGACTACTAATTGTTTAACAACATATTAATTTCGATTTGTTTTTTCAGCCAATATGGACGCACCTCTATTAATTTAAAAGGTACCTACATCGGGTGTCGTGTGAAATGAAACTGGTCTGGCTAAGATAATTGTATTTCTAGTAATTACATTAATTCAACAAGTAAACATAATTACGCATGTATTAAGTGTTTTGCTGTGATAGTGTTAATTAAAATCGAACGAGTTCTTTTCATTTAATGGCTTTGTGCGAACAAGAGAGAACAACTTAAATTTCCTGCAAATACCAAAAGATAATCAGACGACCTCTCAAAACGGTGAAGGAAAACATCGTGAGGAAACCGGCATGTCCTAGAACCAAAAACTCGAAGACATGTGACATCTACCAACCCGCACTGGGCCCGCGTGGTGGATTACGGCCCACTCCCTCTCACAGAGCGGAGGCCTGTGTCCCAGAAGTGGGAACATTATAGGCTGAGTATGTGAATCAGACGAGGGCTTGTTCACATAATCGATGGTTTCTAAAAATCATGGTGCAAAAATCTTCATACATGGTGTCATTTGGTCCATAGATTTATGTTCACGTAGCACGACAAAACGTAAGGCAACTGATTTATTTTTTTCGTGATAACAGAGTTGATTCTATAGTAACAGTGGTTCAAAACGATTCAGTTAAGTTGTTCAGGTACAATGACACCTTTTCAGGTTTTTATTTATTTAACCAACATTACAAGCTGATAATGATGACTATCCCACTGCTGGAACACGGCCTCCCCTAAGAGAGGGAGGAGGGAGTGCAGAGCCCAGTGCGGAGTGGTGGTGTCACGTGTCTTTGAATTTTTTCATTCTAGGACATATCGGTTTCCTTATAATGTTTTCCCTTCGCCGTTTTGAGAATAGTGGTGATAAAAAAATCTTCTTCTAGGTACACAAAGTAAAGTGCCTGTCTGGGTTCGAACCTAAAACTCGTAAGTCACGGCCGTTTCCACTGGACCACAACTGCTGCTGACTCTAGCTTATTTAAATATCTCCTTGTAAATCTGTACGTTTACGAGTATAAAGAAGTTCGTTGCGAAATTTTATTATTATGATACATATTTTTTATTATTAGGATCATGAATTAACACTAAGGATACATTTTATCTGGGAACTCAGTGGTTCCCTTAGATGCGAGTGAAACCGCGGACAATACTTGTTGATTACTTGAAGTAACCAAACTAGGCTACCAACTAATGTGATACTATGCAAAATAGCCCTCATCACCTCGAACTTTAACCTCAAGTCCACTGGGCGTGCCGTTTTATCTTCGAAGATCAGCGTGTAAATAACATCTGGTATTGAAAGTTGAAGGCTCCACAAGAATAACGGCTAATTACTGCACACGTAAAACCGCAGCTTAATGAAGTTACACCTGACCTCATGTGATCACTTTCTAAGTTAAGGCTAAGTTAGTACCGAGTTAAGTTGAATAATTTAGAATTGAATAGAATAGAATAATCTTTATTATGTACACCATAAAAATTACAGATACAAATGTTGAAATTTTACAAGGGGTGACACAATGGGCGGCAATTTAGAATTTGCAGTTTCTTTTTATTATGCAAACGGAGTTAGTAGTGCGCCATTCGATTGCACGATAATTTAAAGTTTCATGTATTTTTCAAAAAGGAAATATAAGCCCAGGTAAGCTTGGGCGGTTTTTTAACGCGACAATTTTATTGTAGCACCCTGTATTTTCAACTCTGGGTGTTAATTAAAGCCGAAGATTGAGAATCCAACAAAGTGCATCCTAGCACGTCAAAAAAATACACTAAGATTTTCAGCTCGCGGTGCTAAGAAGTGCGTTGAAAAACCAGTGCGTGATAAAAATCGCTGCGTTAAAAAATCGCTGCGTTAAAAATCGCCGCGTTAAAAAATTGCCCGTGGTGCGAGAGCTAAGAGATAATCTATTTTATTGTAACATTGATACGAATCTTTATCGTGTTTTTGTTGTATATTAAGTCGGTCTCTTTTTACAAAAGTGAAAAGATGCTAATCAGATTTCTGTTTCTTTTTTTCATTGGCTTCGATTTTAGAAAGAAAGAAAGAAAGAAGAAAGAAAAATATTTTATTTGGGACACGCACAAGAAATACAAAAGTAAAAAAAAGAAGCATTTAAAACTAAACTTCGAATAAACAAAAAACAACAAAGAAAATCAATAAGAACGACTTGGGCGATGCCAAAAACGCTCCTATCTCATCATAATGCTGCGATATTTAAAAAATAAATACCGCAGCGCTGGTATTCTGATAGGGCCCGGTTAGTGTTAGGTACGGTCTACGTAAAATGGCATTTGACATAACCTTAAAATTAAATTAAATCCAAAGTGTTAATTCGAGTTCATTGTCATGGCTTCAATAATCATAAAACACGACTAGTTTACTAAAATATTTTAGTATTTATGAATGGGTCATTGAAGTAACATTTCGTAACACTTAGGAACTCAAATAAAAATTGATTATCATAGAAATCGTGTATTCCGATCGTAATATTTATAATCTTTTGAGATATGCGACCGCCGTCGTAAACGACATTCTTGAATTAAGAATGCCTACCAATTTACGTGTGACATTTTTGGAGTTCCGTAGCTATTGTAAAAAAGCTTGACATACACGATTATTGACAAATGCTTGCACTGACTGTACAGGTCCATTCAAATCTATGTGGAAGAACCACAATCTTCAAAAGACCATTTCAGACACTAATCTACATGGTCCTTACCAGATCTGATCAAGATTATGTCTGAACTTCAAAAGAGAATTTGACCCCTGAGTTTGTTACGCCATTTCAGATAGGACATGTCGACTCCATCTACCTTATTTTTCTTCTAAATGACGTGTTAAAATGATTCCGATATCCTATTTACAAAATAAACTATTTCGTTTCAAGAAAGTCTGAAGTTTCGTCCAGTCTGTCAACAATCAATCTGTTTAGCTTTTCCCAACTATGTCGGGGTCGGCATCTAGTCTATTCGGATGCAGTTGAATATCAGTATTTTAGATGGAGAGACTGCCTATCTGACCTCCACAACCCAGTAACTGGGTAATACGATAACCCTTGGTGAGACTAGTTGTCAGACTTTCAGACTTTTTACGACCCGTAACAACTGTCAAAGATCCACGAATGACAGCCGAGACCAGTGGCTTAACATGTTCGTTTCGTCCAGTCTGTCTATCATCTAAATGTTGACAAACATTTTCACAGACCTCGTACTAGTTTTTATAACATTTCGGCTAAAAAAATAAATGCCTACAGTTTTCTTTGATCTGTTATTGTAAATAAAGAAAATTACAAAGAAATTGTTTGAATAAAGAATGATGGACAACATATTATTCGAAATACCTCCAGAGCTTCTTGCCCTTGAATACCAAAATCTCCCTTGCTCAAACTCTCATACAGCCCATCATAGACTACGCTGATACCTGTTATTTGGATGCCACCGAGGAGCTTTTAAATAAACTTGAGCGTTTGCAAAATATCTGCATTCGTTTTGTTTTTAACCTTAAAAAGTATGATCATGTTTCTAACTTTCGCAAGATTCTCAAGTGGCTCCCCATTCGTCTTCGCAGGAACTCTCGGATATTGTGTCTGCTATTTAACATCCTTCATAATCCTAGTACGCCATCCTATCTGCGGGAACGTTTTTCCTTCGCCCGTCCTTCTGATGCACCTTGCAGGTCGCATCTTAGAAATCTCCTTAAATCCCCTCCCCACTCTACCGACTTCTACTCCTACTCCTTCACTGTGCACGCAGTTCGGCTGTGGAATTCACTTCCGCCTGACATTAGGGACTGCCAAACTGTTGCTGTTTTTAAAAGAAGAGTGAAAGAACACTATCTTTCCACTTTGCCATAGTTGCATATTATGTATTTATTATTTTATACTATAATTATATAAGTATTTTAGTGATATTTATTTTAGAAGTATGTATTTATGTAAGTATATTCTCATAGTGTATAATTAAATTAGTGAATAGTTTTATTTTGTTTTTATGTTTTTTGTTTTCTCTTTTACCTTACACACGTTGTCTACATCTCTATGTCTACTGTCCTATCGCAGGTATGCTGGAAGAGATTTCATTAGAAATAAGCATCACCTTTGTACGTATTTTTCTGTTCCTTTCTTTTTTGTCTGTTTATATGTGTGTACATAAACTGTTAAATAAATAAATAAATAAATAAATTATTTCTTTTTAAACTAAAGAAAGTGAAATAACAACAGAACTCTCTTACTTGGTTCGACACGCACTTAGCAGCTTTTTACGTTTATTGCAATGAAATAGGTTTGATTGTAATAAATAGTTTTATTGCAATAGACCGGTATTTAGTAGCCATAACTAAACTGATAAACAATTGAATGTTCTGTGACGGAATTTTTATTTTTCAGTCATATAGTTCGGGAGCATTTCGGCTTAGGGTTACGTAGTCACAAGGAACCCTTATAGTTTCACCATGTTCGTCTGTCTGTCTGTCGGTGGCTTAGCTCAGAGAGTCTTAGTACTAGAAAGCTTTTGGCATGAGTATACATATTGATCACGTCAAAAAAACAAAATATCTTGAAAAATACATTTTATATACCTACCTTGCACGTAAAGTGTGGATGATATTTTTATAACATGGTGTGAGGAATCCCATAGGATAGGCCGTTCAAAATATTGCAGGTCTATGAAAACTAATCTTCAATTCAGGGATTCGTTCGCGTAATATTAAACTTTAAAGTGCTATTTTGTGTTAGAGGTAAATGCCCCCCCCCCCTCTGCCAGCTAAATGGTTGGTTTTGGATATGTGAAAAAAATCACGGCTGTAGTATATATAACGAAGTTAAAAGGAAAACTATCACAGCTAAGTTGGCTTTACAAGTTAACGAGTAATAGTCGACCAACTTACATTTGCAGTTGTAGGATAGACCGTGACTTATAGCGATGTATGGGAGAATATGTTTTTTAACTACAATGTTGAGTTTGTTTTGGGTATTAATTCATTGCAACTACAGAACCCTTCATTATGCGTGGTTCGACACGTACTTAGCCGGTTTTTTTAATCATTTATTGGCATTTTTAATAGTTTTTTTTTTGTTGTTATGACTTACTTTTATTTGAGAGCAGTGCGTGGGTTTCGAAAAGGCGGAGAACGGTCGGTCAGCACACAACATTATCTTTATTAAAGTATCATTAAAGTTAGTAAGAAATAACGGTGTAAATATACCACAAATGAAGGCAAATGACAAACTACTAATCTCTTAATATTTAAACTATTTTACACAAACTTTTTTTTCTTCAAAATTTAAACTGAACTCTATGTAGCTAAACCTAAAATTGCACCTTTTGAATTTTAATATTTCTTAGTAGTCCGTTCGTATGTTTTATACTTGTCCTAGTTATTCAGGGAAACCTATAATAAGCTATACAATACTGTAATACACATACTCTGTAACATAGTATATGTATCGCTGTTGGTTGCATAAAAAAAAAATATATAACTGCATATCAACGTTAATTTTTAGTAAGTAGTACTAAGAAACGATTGTCAATATTCTATGTATCAAAGATAATACAGTCGTAGAGAAAGGATCTAAATAAAATTAAAATCACACAAGACAAATATAATAATAATAATAATAAATCTATTTATATCTATGGGCAACGCAGGCCCATAGATAAATACCAGAACCTGAAAAAAAAATATGTATGTTTTTATACATATTTTTTTTATTCTAAACTAAAACAAAACTTGTGTTAAGACGCTGACAACACCTAAACCGCGGTCACTGTCAGATTGCATAGAAAAGAAAGAGAAGCGCGATGACACAACGCTTGTAATTTATTGCAAAATATGAAGCAATTATCGATTTACTCATAATTGAGTTGAGTAATCGAAAATAAAAAACAACCAAGTTCTGCATTCAAATAAGACGTTCTTGATATTAATTAAATACGTAACGTATGTTGATATTTAATACAGATATTTTGGATTAGAACTCAAGGTAAGAGGTTAGTTTAACGTTAGTTTGTACCGAGATTTTTTTTCATGTGTTTTGGTGACAACCATGTTTTGGGAAACATGTTCAAAATTAACATATATTTTTTCCGCTACCGCAAACTAGACAGATTTGGCATTTTTTTTTCTTAAGAGAAGCCTATTTTGTTCAATTGGGTCTTGTCAGCGCCATAATAGAAAATACTTAAAACTTTTAGTAGCACCTGACTTTGCACTAGCTTAACTGTGTGCTGTCCGGTGGTACTTGTCCGCGGAAGCGATGGAACACCACACAACTATGCACGTGACGGTCAAGTTTGAATAAAATCAAATCAAAACAACACACAAATACATAAACTCACGCCTTCTTCCCATGGTAGGCAGAAACTACCCTGCTACGATCTTTACATACTCCTTTTACTAAATTCAAGGAAGTCTAATCAATTTATTTTGCGAACACAGGGTAAATTTACAGATGATTTACATAAAATATGTACAAATGGTAACGGCCGCGACTTACGAATTGTAAGTTGTAGGTTCAAACCCCGACAGGCGCTTTACTTTGTGTAAATTATTTCAACACCACTGCTCTCAAAACGGTGAAGGAAATCATCGTGAGGAAACCGGCATGTCCTAGAACCAAAAATTCGAAGACATGTGACATCTATCAACCCGCACTGGGCCCGCGTGGTGGATTACTGCCTCACAGAGAGGAGGCCTGTGTCCCAGCAGTGGGAACATTATGGGCTGATGATAAGTATGTAGAAACAAACCTATGTCTCGCCAGAAGGCATACAAAGTATTGACAACTAATTAGCCAATATCCCTTATGTTGCACCTGCCATGTTTTGTTTGCATCACCATAAGGTTGGCTGGTAGAAAATGGCTCAGGCATTAAGTTTGCCTTTGTATAGTATATTTTTTACTTGTGCATAAAGTATAAATAAATATCGCAAAAATATATAGTAACAATTTTAGCTGATGTCTGATTAAAAATGTTAGATATTTCCTTGAACTTTCAATTATTTTAATACACTTAACAGGTCGTGATTTAATTAGGCGTCATATCAAACGTGCGCTTAGAAGTGTTGGCTGTGCATGCTAACCAACACGTCTAAGCGACGTGTTTTGAGCAGTGTGATGATCAATCATCATGAATGTCACGGTTTTAGATTATTGTAATAGTTTGTTAGTTTATAGAACATAGATTAAATAAATAAAAATCTTTATTTAAATTGTGTTTTTTATGGATCATGTGGCCTGCCCACATGATCCATAAAAAAACACAATTTAAAAATAATTAAATAATTAGTTAAACAAAAATAAAAAATAATCGGGTTAATGCACGCTAAAATAAGACGTTATGATTCTGAATAGTACCAGTATTTTTTAAATAGCAGCACTAAATTTAACAATAATACACATACATACACACGTACATAAATAAACTGCGTCTTTCTTCTCTTGTATAATAAAATTCATTAAATAGATGAATTGCAGTGATTACCTTTTGACTTTTTCCGATTCTAGGACGAATAGGACCAAAATCAAAAATATTGCTTAAATAAATCTAAAAAAAAAATCCCACAGTGAATCACTAAACACATTTAGCTACTATAATTATTCAAAACATAATTTTGAATCTCATTTTCAAACGATTGATAGACATAGAACGATGTTTTTAATTCGTTTAGTGCTAAATGTATTTGTGGTGCAACCGGGCCTAAGTTTTTAAAAGACCTGATATTAATTTCAATCAACGGCACCCTAATTGAGTAACACACTTTCTTTCACAATCCGAAAGATTTTGAAGGAAATCACCAATTCATTGCTTCATATGTTTGAAAAAATTGTCTTGTTGACAGCTTAAATAACGCAATGAATATTGTTGAATAATCAAAATGAAAGGCATTCAAATTGTTATTGAGCTACGCAATTGCCCCACAGTTTTTCAGAAGAACAAATTACTTTCTAAAATATAAATGGTTTTGCTACAACATTAAAAGTATTTGAAACTAATGATGATATTTCATGTAACTGTTGACCGAAGAACTGGCGGCTTTCCCGCGCAACGCATCAGCATTGCAATTGAGCGAGGAAATGCCGCCAGCATCCTCGGTACGATGCCTCGAGGGCCTTTTTTAGGTTTAACTTAGTTTTAATTTAATTTAGTTAATGTTTTTGAAACTTGATATTATTGTCCACTTTTTAATATGCTAGTGATGGGATACCAAACAGCATTTTATGGCCCCGTCATAAAATGAAGAGAAGCGGTAATTTTTGTTAAATTTAGTGCTGCCATTTAAAAAATACTGGTACTATTCGGAACCATAACGTCTTATTTTAGTGTGTATCTCTTATAGGGATCTATAGGAGGCTACTAAGATGCCAATGAAGTAATAATAGCCGATATACATTAATAGTGCTGGCCTAGTTCAATAAAAACTGAACCAATAAAAATAAAGATTTTGAGATAATTTCGAAGAATTTTATATACGTTTTTTCGTTGGCTATTTCAAATGACGTTTCGAACAAAATGTATTGAATGCATTTTTAATTAGGGCAATACACATCCAAGTGAAGTGAACTTTGAAGTGCTTTTGGTTCAGTTTTTAAATTAATTATTAAGATAAGATAAAAGAAAAATAATTGAAGATAGGTCGGAGCTTTTTGTGTCTCTTCGCGTATTCTTCTAAACTTTTGGTGATCGGAATATCTGATGTTTCTCGGTATTTTAATTAAAGGCATGCTTAACAATAGTTAAAAAAAAATGTGATCGGGACACGTAGGAAATTATATTATATTTAAGAACGATAAAATACCTTCAATTAATAATAATGCAGGAATTCCAAAATAAAATTGTACGTACTATTAAAAATAAAACGAAAAATCATGACAAACTCAACAAATTCTTTCACCTGTTTTGTAAAATAGAACCAACTTATTTGAAATAGTTTATACTCATACATTACAAATTTTAATATATTTACTAAGCTCTTGAGCGTAGGTGTCAACTCTAAAAACTGAGCATTGATCGTTAACTTAGAATATGAAATAGGTAGAGTACGGCTCTTGTTTATTTTTATATGGGAATGCTTGTGTTTCATAGTTAAGGGGACTACAGGACCTAAACGCAAATTTTGTAAGTTTCATAATGCCTAAAAGTATATGGTGCACTACAGTAAACAAAATCAGAAAAATATATGATATTCTTCAGGATAAATGCTAGGTAGATAGTGTGTTGAAAATATAATACGACTAATTTGATACGTTACAAAAAAATCACGAAGGTGCCTCTAAAAATTGTTTTTAACGATTAAAAACCATGCTATCATACATGCAATTATTCAGATTTTTTTGTCAGATTATTCTACAAACAACATAAAATATTAGCATAATAGTGTTTTAATTTTTGTCCAATCAATAGATTTTTTTTAAATAGATAATTGCTTCATATTTTGCAATAAATTACCAGCGTTGTGTCATCGCGCTCTCTTTCTTCTCTACGCAGTCCAACAGTGACCGCGCTTTAGGTGTTGTCAGCCTCTTAATGCAGTTTTAATACGCGAGGTTTTCTTAAATGCTGGAATTTTCGCTGGTTATAACTAAAACAGCATGAACAATATTGTTTTCAGTATTTTTTAGTAAAACACTAGGTACTGATAATATTCAAAATCCACGCATTCAAATAAAAATACGTAATAACTCCCGCTCTGGATTCATTAAGTTCCGCAAATTATCCAAATGTAAATTACACGCACATCTCCAAACAAAAAATTACAACCTTCATAATTTATTTAGAAGCCAAAGAAAAATTAACAGAACGTCAAGAAGGACTAATCAAAATATATTTAGTATGGAAATATGGACAGCCATACCCATTTACGATCCTGGCCATCATAAAAGTACCAACACTTACAACAGAAAACTAAAGCTAATATACATACTAACAGAAAAGACGTTTCATAAAAGGCGAAGTCGTAAATAGATATAAAATTAACATGGAATTACAATTTGTAAGTGAGCGCAGGCGACTAACGAACGATCGCAGCAGACTGCGACAAAAATGTCGGGAATGTGTGCTATGGTACTCATTTAGTTCAGTGAAATAATGTAATGTTCTCTTCTTGAATAGAAATGGTTGGTTTATGTTGTACCGTTTATCTGTTAATTAGTTTGGTTCCTTATGATTCTGATAAAAGTTTTTTGAAATTTGAGCCCGAAAGGTGAAAGGTTGGTTTAAGATATTTTGTGAGATCCATCTTGGAGGACCAAAATAATTTGGTTTGTGAATTGTCCACAAGTATCTAATATTATGTTGGGAGTAACTTAAAAATATATAAAAATGTAGACAAATAATATCAAAACAAACCATGCATAATCTGTAATTGAAACAGGATCGCTGCACGCTTTCTATTTTGCGACAATCCGCCATTCTGTCGAACGCAAACGCACGGATGACTCACCGCCACAAATCTGTATTCTATTATTCAAATTCGAATTTTCATTCCGATCTACTATAATCGGATTTGTAAAAGTCGTGACAATTTAAATCCAATTTTAATAATTTCGTCAATCGATTCTCTACCTTATTACTATGGATGTAAAGAATGTTAATTATCTGAATAGTTTGTGATTTAGTTACGTCCAATAATCACGTTTTAAGTTGACTATTTAGCGTTCATTATGGATTCGTGTTGTTTGAATCATGTTTGGACGACTTATTTGGTGCAGGTTAGTACTTTGCTCTCTAGATTAATCAGCGATGAGCTGTATAATGTGATGAAATGGAATATCGATTGCTTTTTGCTGAGTTTAACGGATACTATTTACCGCTATATATTTACTTTCGATTTTTGTTATAATTCACACAAGCTTTGCACATCAGTAATAATATGTGTTTGAAACCGTAAATAATCGTTATATCATCGATCTTACCTATAAAAAAAACGAGCGAGTCAGTAATCGTGGATTTTGGTATTAAGCAACTGAGCAGCGACAGAAATTAAGCTCAAAATTTAAAAAGGAAAATACTGAAATATTTATTCGAATAATTATTAATTACTAGTGGTCACCCACTGGTTAAAATTCGACCCCTCTACTTATAATTTATACTAGTACTAGTACTAGTACTTACTAATTCCATGAGTACACTAATTCCATGCTCAAGCTCTCACTTCCTGTTACACACTTCCGTCCCTTTTCACGAAATCACTCCCACAGATAGCGAGAAGAAAGATGTTACACAAAAAAAAACTGATTAAGTATTTACATTGATATTTTTACAGTTACGTGAGACACTCGGAAAGTATTGCGAAAATTTAAAAAATGTTCTATAGGTAAATATTTTTTATTAAATCTTTTCCAAGTACTCTCCACTAGCCTCTCCACAAAGTTTCATACGTCTGAACCTGTTTTCGAAACACTTTTTCCAATCCGCCACGGACACCTCGTTTATAGCCTGCTCGAACACTGACAGCGCATCTTTCGGCGACGAAAATTATATCCCTTTGAACGCATTTTTTATTTTCGGTAATAACAAGAAGTCACACAGTGTTTGGTCAGTGCTGTAAGGAAAGTGACCCAGGAGTTCGACCGGCGTGCTGACCAGGATGTCCCTCGTTTTGAGCGCGGTGTCCTGTGTTTGGTCGCTTGTTGCTCACAACAGAGAAAACTTCTGCCAAGCATTTGGTAGTACACCATTCAGCGTTGATGCTCCTTTATTTCTGTAAAGCAGTTGACGCCAAGTAGCCATTCAAATTGAAAAGGCTCGCGAACAAAATCTTCTTCTAGATAGCTTCACTTTTGTAGGCGTTGATTCGTTTTGAAACACCCAAACCGTCGACTTGCGCTTCGTTTCCGGGTCCTGTAATGATGTCGTAAACACGCCGAGACGAGCCTGATTTTATCATATCGCGGCACCATTCCACCCGGGCCTGCTTCTGAGCATCGGTGAGGTTGTGCGGCAGCCAACGTGAAACTATCCTTCTCACGCGAAGATGCACTTGTAGAATTTCGTGAAGGCTTCACGATCCAACCTGCAGTATGTGCTGAATCACATGATACGTAACTCGCCTATTGTCATGGAAGAAAACGTGCTAGCAGTGAAAATTTTATTTTCACTGCTAGCACGTTTTCTTCCGTAACAGCCGTCAAAGGGCGACCACTTCTTTCTTCATCCCCCAAAGTTAGTCGGCCGCGCTTGAATTCGTTATACCAACGATAAATGGTTGCTTTAGAAGAGCTTTTATCCAGGAATGCCATTTGAAGTCTATCGTACGATTCGTCCGGTTTCAGGCGACACTTGAAATCGTAAAAAATCATAGCATGAAAATGTTCCCGGCACAGATCCATTTTTAATGAGACACGATAATTTAAATTAGCTCGCAAACAATGTGGAGGGAATTTTGAAATTGGAACGTACCTATTTTTACTTACAAATAATCATATTTTCAAAATAGATTTTATCTGGCCAGTCTCTCATACATACAAACTTTTTTTTCGCAATACTTTCTGAGTGGCTTGGTATTTTTATAACAATTTATAATTTCGATTTTGGATTTGATTCTATCCTTAATACGCTGACAACACCTAAACCGCGGTCACTGTCTGACTACATAGAAAAGAAAGATAAGCGCGATGACACAACGCCATTATCTATTTACTCTAAATTGAGTTGAGAAATCTAAAATATAAAACAACCAAGTTCTGCATTCAAATAAGACGTTCTTGTTATTAATTAACTACGTAACTTATGCTGATATTTAATACATATATTTTGGATTGGAACTCAAGGTTAGTTTAACGTTAGTTTGTATCGAGATTTTTTTTCAAAAGGTGTTTTGGTAACAACCAAGTTCTGGGTAATATGTTCAAAATTAACATATACATATTTTTCCCGCTACCACAAACTATACAGATTCTGCATTTTTTTCTTAAGACAAGCCTATTTTGGTCATGTGCCTCTTGTCAGGGCCTTAAACATATTATCTGTCAGCTAAGGAAAAAGAACCATCATATACTCTCTTTCGGTTACTCAGTATAACTGATAATAAGTTGACATGACGGCTTCACAAAATACAAATATTTCTCTCAGGCCATTACAACTTCTATCATCATATTTTACATCAAAGCATCACTAAGATCTAAAGAAATTGATAAGAGACACAAAATTCACTTTAAATTTACATCTCAACAACATATATGTGTCAGAAAATTAAGCATAACGACAAAATATTAATTAGACCATTTCCTTTGCCACCTCGCTGGACTTTAAGATCAGTTATTAATCTGATAATCTGTTGTTGTTCTTGTTCAGCGAAATTAGGTTTTGGCTTTGTATCCGTGGTCTCTATTCATTTTATCCTACGTATTGAATGCTTGACTTATTACTATTATTCATTTTCATTGTTAGGTTCCTTTTGTGAGATGACTTTCTATTTATTGAGTCCCTCTTCGTTTCAGTCTTCTGGTGATAGACTCATCTCTGCTTGAGAACAATTTATATTTTTCCGGACATTAATTATTGTTTGTTGACATTCATTCGTCGTCTACTCATGCCTTTGTAAGGTTAAAAGTCATTGCTTGGTTTTCACTATCTTCTACGGTGTACGTTGTCTAAGCTTTAAAGATCTTGAAATCTGGGTGGATTGACTAACCTTTTTTTTTATGGTGGGGAGGGGGGGGGGGGGATTATCAAATAACTTCTCCCGATCTGGGCGGAGCGGGAGGGTGTGTCAGACTATTACTGACTAAAAGCCACCCGTGTTCCTTCCGTTGCCTGTGTTGACAGGGGCCTCGGTAACCCGTTTGGACTTTCCCGCGACCCCGGCGGTCTTCAGCTTTCGGCCCTAGTGGATCCCTACACTTGTGCTGACGACATCTCTTTGAGGCGAACGTGGAACACAACGCGCCGTCGACTCGCGCCTGGTCCTTATCGGATGGCGTGCTACCCATTGCTCCCCGTCCGCAAGCCCACGCCTACAGTGGCCGGAAATCTGCCTGGGATCCCGACGCCCAGGGCGTCTCCTGCGGCGGCTAGGGGCGAGAGGGCGCGAAATTTGCCTTTCCGTCCCACCTCCTCCTTCGCGAACATTACTGCTTCGCAGAAGGAGGTGATGGCTGCCCATGCCCTCTCGCTCCTTACCATGGCCTGAACCAGGGCCAGATGAGGGTGATCTCTGCCACCGATCGCCTCCACGAGGACATGGCAGTGCTCTACCCAAGACGGGCAGACCTCCACCGTGTCCTCCGGGCAATCCACACAGTGGTGACACCTCCCGCCTCAGTCAGTCGGAAGGTGAGGACGCCATGACGCCTCTCTAGCCACCCCTCAAAGAGGGGACTTATCGCCGCAATTGCGGCGTGCCCAAGATTTACTACCCTTGACCTTATTACTACGTTTCTCATAGTAGATTTAAAACATTGGCGCCATCTAAACCTGGAAAATGATGTCATTAGTACAATTAATTCAGTCAACATTAATATTAGCTCCAAAACCTCCAAAACCATAGTTAATTTAAAATTCTCAATAATTCGCATGTCTTTAATAATCTATTTTATTAATGATTCCATTCTAAATGTCAATTGATCTAGTTATCAAGAAGAAGAATTTCTATATTGGGATGCCGAGCCAGTAGCCATTAAGATATTAGGTTACTCACCTATGGAACTAATATGGTGTTTAATTCTGACATTAATGTGATCGGTGTCTTCTGATACCGTAATATTTGGAGATTTTAATTTCCAAACCGCTATGGGAATATTTTTGATGCAATAATAGGAATTAATCACACTCTATTAGTTTAGCCAAAAGTAGAATTGGATTTAGGTTGCAAAAAAATATGACAAGAATTAAATATTGGTCAATGATTTTAAAAGGTAGATTCACACGCTTCATAACTTCATAATATTGATATAAGCTAAATTTTGTCTCATTCTTGCATATTTTTTTTCCACCTAGAAGATATTGAAGTTCATCATCATAAATCTCCATAATTGAGTAATTTTTACCGCATGTTAAACTTATCTAAACAGTCTTTTGGATTAAAGGCTCCTACATACTGGCGCGACTTGTCGCGCGACGCGTCGCGACACAAAGGCACCGCTTGTAGCGCTACACGCGGTGTCTTTGTGTGGCGTCGCGTCGCGCGACAAGTTGCGCCAGTATGTAGGAGCCTTTACACGAAGCTTTTAAGCATTTTTAGATTGATCTACTATTTGTTAATCCATCTATCCACACTATTCAAGAAAGCTAGCTATGTTATTTTATCTAGGTACAACTTGCGTTTCAGCGGTAACAAAATCATATTTTTTTTAAACCGCTCTGATGCTTATCCCTCATGTAATGACAAAATTTTAATACAGTCATCACCCCAAAATGTCTCTGCATAATCTTTTGATCTAAATTCATACAATTATCCCTATTTATTCAACAATACCGGCTAACATACACTTAACCGGTTTTCATACAAACATCACCATTGAAGGGTTAAGTACTGTTTTTTTAAAGAATTAAGTCTATTATTATAATATTACGCCACTTATACAACAATGAGGTACATACCAGAAGTCGATATTCTGTAACTGGTTCAAAAAAGTTGTAATAAATTATTTTGAGACAATAGTTATGATTTATTACAGTTAGTCCTAATGTCATAGATATGGGAAAGGTTTTTTTGATCTTGAACGTCAATGTTTTGGCCTGCATTGTATTAAAAAACTGTTTTAATAAACAAGGGGTATGACCTCTTGAGTGGATGAACCAGTTTTTTGGTAACGCTACTTTATATTCATCCAATTTTTGCGCTAAAAAATATTGTCAAAGGTTATGCTGAAATATGAACTAAGAATTGGTATCGGCTCTTATTTATAATGGAAACTCATAATTCTATCATAATTATTATTCATAATACCCAAATCTAGTATCAAAAACCTTTACATTAATTAATATAGATTCTGATACATCTAGCGCAGGCGATATGTTCGACATTAGAAATCTATGAATAATATTTATATAAAATATGATTTATGTAATTAAATACAATAATATGTATTATGCATTTGTAACTAATTAAAATGCTTAAAATAGTGGTTAAGTGCCAATTTGCATTCTTATTAAATAGTAGAACACCCAGATTTTGGATCGAATATCTTAAACAATGGAACGAAATTTTCGGAATTACGATCAAATATTTTCTATAATCGATTTCTTAACACGATTAGAAGAAAGCTTACAAACTACTAAATCGATAATATTTTGACTCTCCTGATTGCCTCTTAGGTATCAATTTAGTAGTATCGAGTTTCGTTGCAAACGATTTAGAAGTAGGTTTTCGGTCATAATCGTTATGGTGTTATTTAGTAATGGTGTCACAATTTATCAAACATAATATTTCTGTTATTAATATCTATATTTTTCTCTTTTTGATCATCGTTATACTAATAATACGTGAAGCGAAAACTTTGTACCCCTATTTACGAAAATTACGCGGACGGAGGAGTAAGAAATTTGGCACAGTTAAAGTTTATATGGAGGAGTGCAGAAATCTAATATTTTTTTATATAATATACATTAGAAATAAAATAATTGAATAAAAAAAACATAACACACACTACCATACGTTTGACATACACGCATAGTACCAGGGCCCCATGACTTCAAGATAGATAGGTGACAGAAGTGACAGCTTGAGCATGAAATAAGTAAGTACTTTTTAACAGCATTGAATTAGTGTACTCATGAAATTAGTAAGTACCATATATATTAGTAGGGGGTCGAATTTCAACCAGTAGGCAAACACTAGTTATTTGAAATCCATATATTACCGACACATTTATTGAGATGGTTCTACGCTTAGCAAATGCCAATTTTCCTGTTTGAATGGTCCACAAAATTGAGTTTCTATCAATAAAATGATGTTAAGTTCCACCTGTCCCAAAAAATTGCATACCTAGTTACATGACGACAAATAAAACTTATAACCGAGTGACATTTAAAATCGCAAAGATACGATTCTTTAACTTTTAAAAGTGCGTGTCCAAACATAAGTGATCCTTGACATGTTGTGACTTATCAATTGTTGATATTTTTCATCCAGTGTGTTGTTGTGTGAACTCGAACTTATAAGTTTTGAGCGGCGTGTGACGTCCATTTGTAACGGTTTGTTTGGCTGATTATTGTAATTGACGGGTAGGTATCATCTGCTTCTTCGTGATCTAAAAGTTGTGGGAGTTATGTCATGCTTTGAGTGTTGCGGTTTAGAACATCACAAATGTGAAAAAGATTAGTAATACGAATACTCAAGTTCTTGTAAAGATCCATAATTTTGGCGTGAGTCAAAATATCTGTTATGAAGACAACCTATAGAAAAATAGGTAGGTACTTATAGCTCCTAAGAAGTTAAAGTGGTTATGGCTTTCCCTAATTTTATGAAAATAAAAATGCACCATACGGTCAAATTATAATAATATTATAATCAAAGTGATTGACACGAATACTCATAATAAATCAGCTATGTTTATAAAATAAGTTTTAGTTTTATTATGCAAAGTTTCTTAATGAAAATCAATAAAGTTTCGTAATACTTAAATTCTTTTGTTATATTTTTATGCTTCTAAACAAGATAAGATCAGTCATTAGCATTAATGTATTAATCTAAACGAATCTAATTTTTAACGATCAATGTACTTATTAAATTATTTAATTAATTCAGCCACCCAACTTGAAGATAATTATTGAATTAAATAAAATAAAAAATGGGAATCTGGCTTGGTGGTCTAAAATGCAACTATTAACGAAAGCCAACATAGTAAATAATGAAAGAAAATCAGAGAAATGCTTAATTTTACAGCAGATGTTTTCAAAACCCAGCCTCAACTATAGTTTGCATTAAACCATGATGGATCATTTCACACACTCGTTCCTTTTATCGAAAACATGAGCGATTTCAGCTCTTGCAAGTATAAAATTTATCAGACAGATAAAATTTATCAAATCTCTATAATTTGAACCGTCTATTACGAAAACATATCAATCTATTCTAAAAATAAAAACTGCACTTACCAAATACGTGTCGGAAACAAAAATTCAAGCACGTATTTCAAGAATTCGGCTCCCTTCACAAGTTTGTAAGTGAAATCTTGACCCGTTGTCGTAATGACATTATAATAGAGCAGAGTGATGATGAGGTCTAATGAGGCTCAGTTTTGAACCGATTGCTGTAATGATATGCTTTGGGCGTGATCTGTTACGCTGGTCAATTTTATTACGCTTTTTTTCCGTAAGAATAAAGGTGGACTGCGTTTAATAACTGCAAAGCTGATTTCGTTTGGTAGATGAAATAAAAAGTTGGGTATTTGCATTAATTTCAGGAGTAACACAAAGTAAAACAAAGGTACTGAACATAATTATGAAGTCACTCGCAGAGTAATATTTCTTTGCATATCAGAAGAAGCACAGAAATGCTGAACGGCTTCGCCCAGGAGAAGGGTAGAATAGACTAAAAAACAAAAAAGAAAATTGGAAGAGATATCAGGGACATAGAATAAGAAAGTCAAGTATCCTAAATACCTACAAACCACAAATCAACATCTGAATTAAAAATCACCCTCAACACATGCTCCAGTATCGCTCCGATCAGAACTCAACGATAAAAAAGATGTAACCATCAATCCTTTGGCCGAATTTATTTGAGAAACCCAACATAATGGGGTCGCTTGTTCGTAACAATTTATTATTTTGCCCAACAATGGTTCACAAAGGCATTGTTAAAAGTTTACCAACATGTCGCGTGATTAATTCTAGTGGTACGGGTAAGTGCTCCCTTTAAATGTTAGTCTTGAAATCATGGGGTTTGCCGATTAAACGTTTTGTTGACGTTTGAAGTGTTTAAATAGTTTAAGGGCTTGCATGATGAAGTTATAAATAAAGAAGAATGCACAACAAATACAATCGAGTACATATTTATTTAAAGCAAAACAGAAAGTTCTGAAATGATAACGGGGGTAAGAAGAACAGACGTTATGATTTGATGGACCAGGTAGTTAATTCACCTTTATAATAAAAGCACAATGACCGATGAAACGCAAAAGTTAATAGAAGAGAGGCTCTCAATCACGAATGCGATAATAAGTATGTGAACCAATTTAAAAGAATTATACGCAAAATTGAGCCATTACATCTCCTTATCTTGTAACCGAAACACCTCAAACAACACATAGACGCACGCACATACATTACACTGTCCATTGCAACATATCAACCGTTTTTTAGATGCTCCACAAAGAAATAATCATAAATAAACATTACCAACGGTACACTTTAGATTGAGTTATATCTCATTGTAACTATTGAATTGATCGTGACTGATTCAAATCTGATACAATTCATTGATTTTATAAAGAGAGTCGACGAGGAAGATGTGATTGATGCTGTACTGTTCTGTATGGAAGGTCCGTTCCAGTCTAATGAAACAGTTTTTGTAATGGACTTCTTGAATTCGTTTAGTGGTTTGATTGATTTTATGTCAATGAGTATTAACGAAACTACTGGAAAGTTAATATAATAACTCTTATGATTTAATATCCATACATGCAATCGGGAACTCCATATTGACGTTATTTACCGCCCAATGTTTTTAATGTTTTTACATCTTCAACCCTCAAAAATGTACTTTCATCACATTAAATTCAATTTCATCAAGCTCATGTTACGAATTTTCTAAAATCATTAAACTGAAGTTTGCTTAAGCCCCCGTCAAAAATCTACATCATTAGTCACTCAAAGAATTTAAACGTCAATTGAACAAAAACAGACGAAGCAAACAAATTGAATATTCCCACATACGAAGGTGAAAATCCAAGGGCAAATATGGGATCGAATAAAATAATAAATGATCTTGTTAAACTTCAAGCAAATATAGTCCTTAAAGTTGAACTTATAGAAGCTGAAGTAAGTTGGAACGAAGCATCTATCGTTAGCGAAGACGGTGTTAAAGTTTACAATCAGAACAAAGTTTTGTGTGATACAGTAAAAAGGCTATATCCACATGTGTTCTATGTGATTAATGATGTAACTACTGAACTATTATCACCGACGGAGGAAGCGGGACAGTTGTCAATGTAAGATCAGGACAAAAGAGATTGCCAAAAGCTTTATACTGATGGGATTTTGAAATTCAAACCGGCATAATCCGTGTTGTAGGGTAGCAAAGGCGGTTTTACTGCAGCATTTCTTCAATTCATTGTTGATTTTCGGTAAAAATCCAGCTCTAATAAAAAAGTTGACTAATGATTCTGGTTTGGGATCAAATATTCATGCATTTTTTCAGCGATCTGACTTGTTTTGTTCCACTTAACGCTTTTTATACTGAGCATCTGTTGACGACATTAATATTTTTATTTTGTTTGTTTGTGTTTCCCGTTGATATCCTTTGTAATGTATCTATATAAATTATTTCCATAGAATATTAGAGTACAATCGTTGCTTATTTACTAGTTTATTTTATCTCATGTTACTACACCGATTTTAACGATTCCAACATACTTGTAATTTCTACAATGCTTAAATTGGTAACATTGATTGACTCTTATAGCATTACTTTTCTACTGATATCGTTCCGATCTTAACCAACCCTACCAAAGATTAATAACCCAATGTCAAATAAGTATCTTCCACAACATTACTATGTATTAGCAGCCCAGTTACCACGATCCCAGATTTAGTACCTCCAGTTATAGATTCACATTTGTATGATATTTATAGTTGCACTTTTGCACCTACGGCTACGGGTGCACTAACGAACCAGTTGATATCTTACGTAAATAACGCTAGTTTGTATGTCTTTTCTTGTGGATAATCAGATGGGATGGATGGAACTTGCTTGCCTTGATAACTTATGTAGCTCGCAAAGGTCTTTGAAGATCTTGTTTCGTTAATTTAGTTTAGATTTCGTTTCGTGCTGGGTTGTGATTATGGATTATAAATGTTGATTGAATTTTTTTGGAGCCTCGTGCAGGTTAAAAATGTCGTCAGCTTCAGTGATCTTCGTAATCACGATATTGATAAAATGATTATAATAATTAGTTCAAGTAAGTAATAGTGTTATTATTTATTATTATTATTTATATATACTTTATTGTACACCAGATTACACATTACCAAAATAAAAAATATACACTACAAAATATACAATGGGCGGCCTTATCGCTTACTGCGATCTCTTCCAGGCAACCATGGAATGGACAGTGATTTTCTGGACATAAAATGGGGTTGTCTTTGATGCAAATAAAAAGTATATAGGTACAATATAATATAATAGATTCATAGATACATATATACTAACAATATAAGCAACTAAAATAAATGAAGACTATAGATAGTTTAATACAGCTAGCAGCTAATTAGCTAGTATTGTGTATGTTTAACGCTTGTAATAAGGTTAAATAAAATACCTACCACAATCAAGCTGTACAAATAGGGCAGATTAAAAATACATGCTTACCTTCCAACAAGCAAGTCAATAACATCAAATCTATTAACATTATTAGTTTCTCACAGAAATCTGACTAAAAGTACCAGGCGATCATAACCATCATGGAGGCGTAAGCGAAAGTGTGAATAAGTGAGTTTATTATTAAAGCGTACGATATTATATCGTGCTCTGAATTCGGATCAGGAATTTTATTACGATTGCCACATCCATACTAATCTAATCTTGCTTCCCACACGGCTGTATGCAGGTAGGGAGCCAGGGATTACGATAATTTTACTAATTTAGGTAAAGACGTATTCGGTCGGAATAAAACTTTTTTTCTAGAACGGGCGTTCTTATGAAGTATGTCTCTAATATCGGTAAGTTTCTGCTGTCTTTGAGTACCTTATTTTCAACATTCTGATTACACAAATATAACAGACATTAATAACGTTAGTGCTAAAACATCGTTAGGTTTGACACTAACTAAACCAGCGGTCTGGAGATTTCCTTAAAAAGGCCATGAGCACTCGGATCCCACGGCCCGAGGGTTTCAACCCCAAACAGCTCGAAAATATAATTACCAACTAGGTTATTATACTTACGCCGCTTGAGGTTCTCTGCAGCCGCAGCAGCAGCGCTAGCATAACACGCCGTGCCAGGAAGATGGGATAGCGCAAGAGTATCGACACACGTTGCATCCCACACTAAAGGCCTACCCACCTTCCATGGAAATAATGACATGCCGTCTGGGCCTCAAGTCTGCTATTACAATAGTGTCAGAATGGTCTATTATTGATTTATTTTTTTTTTATTTTCACAAGTTTCGTAATCTACTAATATAATGGCGTCATTAATGAGGATCGGAACAGACCATTATGACACTATTGTAATAGCAGACTTGAGGCCCTGGTCTCTTGGCATCGTCGCGTGCCAGGCCATTGGGTTCTAATACAGCTGGAACGCCGACGGTGACAAGAGCTCGGCGGATAATGTCATTAATGTTCGCGTGCCGCGCTAAGCGACCCACACTTTGGCTGCAAGACAGACTGTTGACAACCTCGCCACAGTGACAGCGATGAGGAGAACAACATGGAGCTCCTAGTCTTAGGGAAGCAGCGAGACGGAAAGTAGTGTCGTCGAACAGAGTACACAAACCCGACCGCAGATCCGACTCCCAGTTACTCACAGCCAGCAGGCGCGCACGCTCCGCAGTAGTAGTAGAGGTGGTAAGTAAATCGTTCTGTACTACTCTACAGAGCGGCTCGTCCCACCGTCTCTGGGAAGATGGATTGTCAGGTAGTCTGAGAGAGGGCAAGCGAGTCTCCGGGCATCCATAGCCTCGTTGAAATACGGTACATCAAAGTTAATCAGTGTAGAAGCTAGGATTTTCCTGATTAATTTCTCAGTACCGTGGGCCGAGGATATGAAAGCCGGTAAAGTAATACTAGAAATTTTACAAGTTTTTGCTTCACTTGATTTTCAGTTGACACTTATTACACAGATTTGACTCGGTGTTTCTGGTTTTTACCAGAAACAACAAAATCAAGGCATACACTACCGTTTTAAGTCATGACTACTGAGATTTACGACCAGCCGCTGCATATAACTGCCCCCTTCTCATTATAGTTACATCTGAATTGATTAATAGCGTGCAACAGCAATAACGTAGAAACAGCAGAAGGCCTATTCCAATATCGTGCGATTAAGAACTCCCCACATAAGTTGTCACATGTGGTTAAAAGATTTAGCTACCGTGGCCCACAGAAGCTTTATACCAAACTGGACACAGAAGGCAAAAATTTAATGTAAACAAAAATAGAAGTGTTATTATTTCCAGCCAGCATTCAATTATTTTTAGTAAGTTCATGTTAAAACTATTTCCAGCCAGCATTAAATTGATTTTTAGTAAGTTCATATTACAACTATTTCCAGCCAGCATTCAATTGTTTTTAGTAAGTTCATATTAAAACTATTTCCAGCCAGCATTCAATTGATTTTTAGTAAGTTCATATTACAATTATTTCCAGCCAGCATTCAATTGTTTTTAGTAAGTTCATATTACAACTATTTCCAGCCAGCATTCAATTGTTTTAAATAAGCTCATATTACAACTATGTCACAGGAAGAATTTAACTAGTTGCAAGGATTGCTATAAAATTCGAACTCCCCCTGAATTTGCAACCAGTACCATTTTTGAAGTTCCACGTGACGACTTTTAGTATATAAAGATTTTACTACACAAATGACTTAGCAGACATTCTCTGCTACTAAAAAGAAAACTAGAGGTTTGGCACTATCTGTGTCAAGTGTACCTTCTACGTTACCTTTTTAATCCAAATACTGTCGAAACTAAAGGTTAATTTAAAAGCGCCATTTGAATATCTTAACTAAATAGTTAACAAATAGGCTAAAGGTACATTTTAATAAATTCAAAGAAAGTTTATGGAGATAAAGTTTTGTTTGTTTATGTGTTACGTTTAACTTGTTGATACAATATTGGTGGAACGTTGACCTAGAATTGGGAGAAACATATTTTTTAAACTGTATGGTAATGAAGCACATCAGTTGAATTTGGTATCAGCTGTATAAATAATATAGAATACAAATCAAGCATGTGAGCTCTCAAATGCCATTAATCTCGGTATCGAAATCTTATAAATGAATGGTGCTTATGAACGCTATTGTAAATTACAGATATTTTTGATAATTAGTAGAATATTCCAAGAATTAAATAGATCAACAGCCAATTGTCAGATGAGCCAGCAATTGAGACTCGTATCGGATCATCTATAATTATAGAATAAAATATCCATAATATATTTTTGTTCCACTTATACCTACAGTTTATTTACATCATTATACATTTTCAAATATTTATATAAAAATAATAAAGAAAAGCGGCAAACACAAAGACTAACATTACAAGCATACACAGTAAACATAAATAATTCAGATAAAAATCTACTAATTAATTCTGAACAAAAGATAAAACGACACCCACTTAAACAAAAGACGTTATTACATTATATTACAAATATAAATACTTTAAATAACTATGAATATGGATTTTATAGCAGTTTTTACGACTTGGTGCACAATAATGTTGGTTAACGGACTGTTTCCTATGAATAGTGTAGTTTGACTTTATTGCTTTCGAAACTGTTTTAGCTCATATACTGGAATACTGGTCTGGACATTTTCATGGTGGTCGCACACTTGCATAATTTTCAAGCTGTTAACGGAATTCCTAGCTGTATATTTACTTTGTATTGTTTAAATAATAGGACTTGAAGGAAATAATGTGATGTTTAAAAGTCTTTGCACTTCAAGGTAACTTTACTTTTGTCACTCTTCAATTAATTATCTGTACCTATCAGTTTTCTCCTCTTGTAAATAGTAAAAAAAACGACACGTGTCATGACTTCATGAGACACCCGGTCGGAACAAAGTTCCTTTCGCTGTTGCACACATGGCGAAGGAGAGCTAGACCGAAAAAAGTGTCACATTTGGACGATTTAAGAAAAGTGTCGTGACGATCAAAATGTTCATTCTCAGTCGCCAAGTATGCAGAGTATAATGTTTGATAAGGAAGGTTTGATAAGAAACTTCGTTCTAAAAAATAGACCAGTTTACACTTCACCTAAAGTAACAACTCGTATAATGTAGTAAAAGCAAGTTCTTACTTTAATTAGTCTACTTTTGCAATACCTTGGAAAACCTTAAAAGACAAGGTGGTTTAGCCATTGACATTTCATACGTTCCATACGTATACCATACGTAATTGTATGTACCAGTTACTAGTAAACTAAAATGAAATAAAACCGAACAATTTTATCCGTTTGCCTTCACTCTCGATAAAAAGTATATTCATAGATTAAAATAATCTGAAGCGTATTCGATATTATGATTCAGATAACGATCTAAAGTCAAATTGTTTTTATATTGTCGTAAAATTTGCGATATACGTTGTGGTTTTAGTTTTTAATGTAGGTCCTATGATGGCAAGTACTGGCGAGTAAACGCCTTATTTAGCTAGTACCGAAGAACGTTTAATAGTTTTGAGGTTATAAAATCTACTGCGATGTATGATTTGTTTGTTTTGTTATGTGATACAATAATTGCACGTTGCATTGCCTAAAATGATGGTCTATAAAGTTTAATATAGCCAATACTTGAAATGGTATACATATCGTATACGTGTGTGTGTGCTAGTTTCGATATAGAAATATTAGATTTTTTTTAAATGAGATCTGAGTTCCATCCGTGAAGGACTGACAGTCGTTTTTCTTCGCCAAATTTTTGTTTATGGTGTCAAACATATTTAAATTTCTATTTTGAGCCTTATGAAAAAGGTTTTAGATGTTTTTGATGCATGAATAAATCAGGGTAATTGGAATTATTTGATGTTTGCTTCTTCTTTTTAACACTATCTTCGTCTTTACACTTTTTAAATAAAAAAATAACTAAAGCTGAAACGGAAACATATATTTTTAATCAGCAGAATTCCCAAGCGTTCTGACTGTACCGTGTCAAATCACATCATTTATCAAACGCTAGCTCCCGGCCTAACATTTAACTGCCACACACGCTGAATAAAATGTACGACACATTGATTTTAAACCATATGTCACCGGGCATAGAGTTGCAAATCCTTCGGTGTTTCAAACATTTTTTTTAAAAACTATCAGGGTTTGCACAAGTATTGTTTATTGTAAAATTGTCACAGAAGGACAGATGCATCATAAATACTTATTAATGATTTCGTTGAAGCTTAAGTGGATGTGAAAAATCGTTTTGCGGAGCGAGAAGTGCTGTGTCATTGTGGGTTTTTGTGCTTTTTGTGGCTAATTGTTACTAAGGAGAGTTTGGTGAAAGAATTTGTGAGGGAAGATGAGACGTGGTTCTAAGATTTGAGATAAGACCATCTGAAATAATGGTTATTTAAAAAGTCTCGATTAACAAAGCATTGGTCTGGGATCGGTCGCAACAAAATTATAAATAGACTAGATAAATAATATACTTCATGATCGTGGGAGGCTTCCAGTAATATTAATAAAATGCAACACATAATTATTAATATCTAATAAAATTATATTTCGATCACAAAATCCACTCAAACCGTTTTTCCAGATCGTAGAATATAAAGTATGATTTTAATAAACACTAAAAATAACTTAGATAAATTAATAGCAGCTTTAGAATCAATATCACACTTTTATACCTAAAAGCATGTTTTACGGTTTTGCACTAAATTCTAGTGTTGATAGCCGGTCGGCTAGAAACCTTACTTAATTTGAGGGTTCCGTATTTTATTTTAATATTTTTCAGGACACTTTGTCCAATTCGAATGAGGAAACCTTAGAGCCCGAAACATTGATACGCTACAATATGTAGGTACTTAATAAAATTCTTAAATTCATTCACTGACAGACAATGCACAGCCTAAGCCTAGAAGCAAAGGTCAAAGACATCTAATGAGACACAATTGATTTTCTATTGTTTGACACCGAATCGGAGTCGCGCGGGATTACCCGTTAATACCGAAAGTGAGCATTAAGGAAGGATTTTAAAATAATAGTTTACTCATTGCTGAAGAGCCTAATAAATTTATTATTTAAAGTCATCCACTTAAATAGGGGATGTTTGTAAGTTTGTATGGAAGTTTGTAATTTTTACCGATGAAAAATGTCATCGGGCACACGGCTTGTTTCAAAATAAACCTCTATTTCGAACAAACAAAAGTTACTTAATTTAGATGCTGTAAATAGACGAAACTTCATAAACACATCCCATTCGCCATCTCCACTGTCGAAGTCTGTTTAACTACTTGTAAATCTTAGGAAAAATATAATTTAATCGAATCTAATTACACAGAAACAGCTACACGGAACCCTGAATCCTAGCGACCACCTAAGCCGCGAGCCAATTGGCGCGCTCAGCAGTTGACGACGGATTAGACGCTCGTAAAACGCTCAGAATACGCACTAAGCTTTTAATGCGGCCTTTTGTCACACCGTTCTGTATCATACTGTTATTTAAATTCATATAAACTTGTGTAAAATGGGTTTTGAATGGGATATTATTCGTAATTCAAGTTCTATGATCCATAAACTTGGTGGATTACTAATCTGAAGCCGTGTAATGTATGTTTGAGATACTGTTAGGTTTTAATATCGGAGCAGACTTATATAGCTCAGAAAATATATATGTGTACAACATTCTGATAAATGAAATATAGCTACTAATTAGAAAATAGTCAAGCAGTGTTAGCTGAAAATAATTTGGGTCAACCCCAAGTAATATTGGACAATGGCAGGAATTCAAATTGAAAATATTTTATAATTTCACATAAACCTACGTTTCAATTATTTGTCGTTCGGAGAAGAGCCGGCAAAAACTTCACGGTTACTCTTTTAAAAATGGAGGCAGATGATGAGTCAAGTTTTGTCGTTAACATTTAAATTAATTATCAATTTAGGAATTTAAACTAACTGTATTGATCCTATGCCCTGTTTTGAGCGATTATTAATATTGCAAATAAAAATGTTCTAAACAACATAAGTCCTTAAAATTACACTACAGTGTAAAACCAAGCTACAGTAGATCAACAACAGAAATAAAATTAATTTATACCATAATCCGGAATCTGAGTTACCACAGACAGCTACAATTTTATTGTAGGACAAATTGACACTATTACCACAGTGGTTAAATAGTAAAATAAATAATTGAAGCCACTAAAATTAGAGTAGAAGCAATTCATTGAATTTGTTTTAATTCAATTAGACGGTTTCTTGGTTTGTAATTTATTAGTGTCTGTGGGAAGCGGATCTAGAAATTGTTTGTTTTTCATTTGTTCTGCTTTAAAGTATTGATTGTACCTTAAGTTTCGCATTTTAGTAGGCACAAAATGTTACAAGGTCCCTAAGAGTTAGGTTGCCAGTTAAAAATTTACTATATTCAGTCGCTACGTGATATTAGGTCATAGGTACTGAATGTTTCTGGATTATGATAAATAAGACCACGTATTAGACTTATGATACACTTATTGTTTTTCAAAGTATACCACAGTTTATACATTTTTGCATTCGCTGAAACCATTGTAAAAAGCAGTTGCTCTAGTCTTCCTTAGGGACATCTTCAATGGCTTCGTGGAACGCATTCGACGTAGATTCAGGGCTCGTAAAACCTGTGCCTCTAAGTTTGTCTTTAATTTTAGGAAACAAAAAGAAGTCGCGGTCTGTATGGCGAATGCGTCATCAGTTCTACATTTGAAGCCTTCCGTTACCTTAGCGGTATGTGAGTACGCGGTGAAGGACGACATTGCTTCGAGGATACTTTTCACGAACTTTTTCTAAGACTGGGCAAGCAAGTGTTGACGTACCAATCTGCGGTTACTGTTCTTTGGTCTTCAAGCGACACTGTTGTCTAATGTCCTGATTTACCGAAAAAAGAAGCAACTTTTTTCTTACCAATGCTTCGACTTTTCTTAACTTTCTTCGGCAAGTCTTCAAAAGGAAATACCCATTCTGCCGACTGGCTTTTTCTTTCCGGTACAAAGCAGTACACTAGGGTTTTGTCACCTGTCAAGATGTTATAGACAGCCAATGACTGTCCTCCATTAAACTCTTTATCATTTTACGGCACCACTCGACACGCAGTCGTTAGAGCTTCCGAACCTGCAGATGCAAATGCAAAATGTTTTGCACTTGGCTCATTTCAATGCCTAATAAAGTACGAGTTTGCTGACAACTCATGTTTTTGTCAGTTTAAATCAGTTGTCGATGCTGTAACCACCCTCGCCCGCCGACCTTCACGTACATCGTCATGGAGATGATCACGTCCACGCCTAAATTCTCCGAACCACGAATACACAGAACTGCGGCATGGGGCTTCATCACTAAATGCTAATTAAAGTCTCTGGCTACTCTCTTATTGACTTAAGTCATAGCAAAAATCGTAAAAAATCTTTGAGCGAAAATTTTTCACGAGTTAAATTCATTGCATTTCGCGATAGCGACACACAATTTTCTAAAGGACGCCAGAAAATAAAAAAAAGTAAATGACAGTCTCACAAATTAAAAAGTAAAAAAAAAAATCATTTTTTTTGACACTATTGGCTACTATAAATTGTATATATAAATACTTTAAATGAAATAACGAACATAAGTGCGATGTGCGTCTCAAGGTTGCACCATTCGAGGCCAGCTCAGCATGTTTTAGGCAAAAGTACCTGACGCTGATATGTAAAATTCCTACATTGACATACGGACGTCGAGCAGACGAGATAAAGAGATACGACGAGATATTTGCTCTGGAGTGCAACTATAAACTGGCTGCTATAACTTTTACCTACTCAGATTTTTCTTTAATAGCGTTAGTACTGAGCAGTATGATGTTTTCCAGTATCTACTCAATTCTGTTTATAAAAATAGGATAGGACATAAAAAGACCGTAAACATACATAAGTAAAATCACTAGAAAACGTCGTGTTACTTTGTAACATGTTACACGTATTACAAATTGTGTGTTAACTAGATCAGTATCAGTCACTCTATGTTACTTCTAAGTGATAAGTGATGGCTATTTGTCGAGTATACTGAAATCGCTTTAGCGTGGCAAAAGCGGTCACTGACCCAGCTACATTTTCTAGCATTCTTTATTTCAATAATTGAAATAAAATCCGTTAGCGTCCTGAATCAATATATATCGTGATCTTCAACATGTTCTCATAATGAATTAAATAGTTTATCGTTTGGATTACTACGGAGAGATATTAGGGAAAGGGTAATGACCGCTATTGCTACGCTAAAGTGATTCGGGTATATAAGAATTTCTGATGTATTGTGAGCACGTTTACTGAAATAATATTTCAAAGATCTGGAAAATAGGCCAAACAAATGCTCCGAAAGGGTTAAGCGTCCCTTAGCGCAAAAGTCAATTTACTCAGACACTGCACCAATTGTGATCATGAGATGATCAGACAAAACGTGACTAGATTAATAATATGTCTAGATACACAGTCAAAGCTGTGAACTCGTCATGACCGCAAAATGCACGCACACTAGATGAAATTACGTGACGCGAGTGTTAGACGTAGCTGTCAAGCACACCGGCCTATCAAAGTTGGGCTGTTTGTTTTATTTTTTTTGCAGCGCGACCCTCTATCTTGACATATAAATAATCAAAGTAGTTAGTAGTATTGGTATATATTAACATACGTCAATATTAGTGCTGTCATCTGTCAATGTCATGTGTCAAAAGGCTATGTAAAACGTCATTGTGTTCTCTGTCTCTTTCTGCCGTCAACCATCTTGCGAGTTGTCTGTTGAGAAAAGCTCCCATTCTTTCTTTTTCTGTCTGCTTTATCTGCTTATTATCTATAATTTATCAAGTAGAAGAATATTTTAAAATGACGGTAGTTAAGTAGACCGGTGCCCAGGGTAGGCAGGTAGGTACAGTCGACATAAATTTACCACAAACTGTATAGTTTTCTCATTCGGTTTTGTACTTAACCTTCAACATTTCAAGGTTTAAAATCATTTGGAGAAATTTGACAGTTTGTGGTAACTTTATGTCGACTGTACCAACATAAATATCTAACGAACTAGTCTTTCAAATTGTCATAGCCAGTTCACATTTGGTCTTGAAGAGAGTATCAAAATCCAACGTTAAACTCTCCAATAAGTTTATAGCTTAGACCTACAATACTGTGGGTGGTAACGAGCCGATGGATGGAATAGTAATCGCTAGGTGCATTTGTGTGGGAATTAAGACGCATTGAGTGTTGACGTCGTGAAGGACTTAATTGGTACCTATTCTATAGGCGCCTTCTACTGTGGAATTTATAGAATTGGAACACAATACATACATAAGCTCACGCCTTCTAGCCATGGAGATAGGCAGAAAGTACAGAACGCCACCTGCTACGCTCCTTACATTCTCCGTTTGCTTCGTTTACGATCATACATCTGGTCATACACACACGCCGGTTGCGAGTACTACGCACCTGGGCCTCAAGTCTGCTATTACAATAGTGTCATAATGGTCTGTTCCGATCCTCATTAATGACGCCATTATATTAGTGGATTACCAAACTTGTCAAAATCAACAATTATGAAATCAATAATAGACCAATCTGACACTATTGTAATAGCAGACTTTTTTTTTTTTTTTGAGGGTGGGAAATCGTCAAATAACTTCTCCCGCTCTGGGCGGAGCGGGAGGGTGTGTCAGACTCTTACTGACTAAAACCCACCCGTATTCCTTCTTGTTGCCTGTGTTGCGGGGGCCTCGGTGACCCATAAGTACCTTCCCGCGACCCCGGCAGGCATCGGCCCTAGTGGACCCCTACTATGTGCTGACGACATCTCTTTGAGGCGCGCGTGGAATACAACGCGCCATCGAGCCGGGCTTGGTCCTTACCGGACGGTGAGCTACCCATTGCTCACCGTCCGCAAGCCCGCGCCTACGGTGGCCGGAAATCCGCCCGGGATTCCCGACGCCCTGGGCGTCTCCTGCGGCGGCTAGGGGCGAGAGGCGCGAAACTTGCCTTTCCCTCAACCGTCCCGCCTCCTCCTTCGCGAGCATTACTGCTTCGCAGAAGGAGGTGACGGCTGCCCATGCCCTCTCGCTCCGTACCATGGCCTGAACCAGGGCTGGACGCGAGAGGTCTCTGCCGCCGATCGCCTCCACGAGGACACGGCGGTGCTCTGCCCAAGCCGGGCAGACCTCCACCGTATGCTCCACCGTGTCCTCCGGGCGATCCACACAGTGGTGACACCCGGACGTTTCCTCCCGCCTTATCCGACACAGGAACCTCCCGAAGCTGCCATGTCCGGTGAGGACCTGCGTCACGCGGAAGGTGAGGACGCCGTGGCGCCTCTCCAGCCACTCCTCAAAGAGGGGACTTATCGCCGCAATCGTGGCGTGCCCAGCACTGGGTTGCGACAACCGTACTTTCCATGACGCCATGAGATCCCGCCGGAGCTCCGTCCGCTGTGCCGCTATTTCTCGCGGCAGCGGACTTACGCCCCGGCGTTTCGCCTCCTCGCGCCACTCCCATACGTGCGCGAGGACTTTTGCCTCTAGATCCCATGGCGGCAATCCGGCAAGGAGGCTCGCTGCCTCACAGGAGACCGTGCGGTATCCTCGGACCATCCGGATGGCAATGACCCTTTGGGCCACGCTCAACCGGCGGGCTGGCCGCAGCGCCAGAGAGCGCGCCCATACAGGAGCCCCGTAGAGGGCCATGGACCGCACGACCCCCGCGTAGAGCCTCCGGCAGGAGGCGTTTGGACCCCCTAGATTGGGCAGGAGCCGCTTCGATGCAGCGCCCGCCCGCAGGGCGCCCTGCCTTCTTTATGAGGACCAGTTTTCCCGTCTTCCAACGAAGCGGGAACTGGCCCCTCTCCAAACATGCGCTTAGGAGCCCCCTAAGTCGAGGTCCGAGAGCCTCCAAGGCCAGGACCCAGGCCTTCCCAGGTAAGCCGTCGGGTCCCGGGGCGGTATTTTTGGCATTAAGCCTGCGTACCGCCGCTCTCATTTCTACCTCGGTCACCTCCGGAGCATCGTCGTCGTCGTCGTCATTGACGGTGTGGTCCGCATCGGGCACCGCAGTAGGCGGAGCCATAGGCGGGGAGGTGTGATCCCCTCGGGAAGGGAACAGAGCGCTCACCACGTCCTCCACAAGCTGGGGCCGGAGACTCTGCGTCAGCGGGGGAGCCCATGGGCGGAGTTTATCCCGCACCACTTTGTACGGGCGTCCCCACGGGTCCCTGTCCAGAGTCCCCAGCGACTCCTCGCGGGCCAACCCCCTGGCCCGCAGGATCTCCGCTTGGAGGGCGGTCTTCGCCGCCCTGTACCCCTCGTACAGCTCCGCCTGAATGGCTTCCGTATCCGGAGGTTTGATACGGAGCCTGCGGTGCCTGGTGTACCGGCGTCGTGCAGCCACGCACGCAGTGCGCAGAGCCGTCAGCTCCTGCGACCACCAGTACACCTGGCGCGAGGCACGTCCAGGCTGGACCCGGGGCATTGCCACGTCACATATGTCGGACATGGCCTCCCGGAACCACTCCGCCTCGTCGTTGATGTCGGCAGGCCTGTCCGGTGGTGACACCCAGGCCTGCACGATCGAGGCTTCCAGGAGGAGCTCCCGGTCCAGCTGCTTCAGTGCCCACCGCGGACCACTCGGGGCCCGTCGGACCGGCGCATGCGAGGTCTGGGCGGAGACGTCGAACCGGATATACCGGTGATCGGAATAGGTCTCCACCCCCTCCATGACACGCCAGTCAACTACACGCGGCGACAGAGCGGGGCTGGCGAACGAGATGTCCACCACTGATTCACCCCGCATCCGCACACACGTGGGGACAGAACCCCGGTTTAGGACGACCAGGCCTGTCTCCAGAGCCCAGTCCTCCACCATCCTGCCCCGTGTGTCCGTTAACCGGGAACCCCAAGCCAAATTCTTGGCATTGAAGTCCCCGAGGACGAACACGGGGAGGGAACCAAACCCGACGACGACGTCTCTCAACTCCGCAAGGGAGTTGTGGAACTCAGCAAGAGTTCGGTTCGGAGAGAGGTAGACCCCTACCACGACAATCTCCCCGAACCGTGCTGCTACGCAGCCCCGTCCTCTCTTAACGGCCTCGAGGGACGGGGTACCGGCGGCGGCCGACGAAATAAGGGTCACTGAGCCGCTCAGGTCCTCCACCCAGTCATCCCTGGGCGGGACAAAGTACGGCTCAGCGACCACGGCGATGTTAATCGACCACTGCGCCATGCTCTGGAGCAACAGATCCTGAGCGGCGGCGCAGTGGTTGATGTTCGCCTGGAGGAGGCGTAATGGAGCCATTAATGGCACTCCATGTCAGCCCCCTCTTGGGCCTCCTTCCCAGCCCCCTGAGAGGGGCCTGCCGCAGCGGCCACGGTGGCGACGGCGACGACGGCGGTGTTGGAGGCGGCAGCGGCGGTGGCAGTGGTGGCGGCTGCGGCGGTGACGGCGGTGGCGGAGGGCTTGCCTCTGGCCCTGGCTTTGGCTTTGGCGGGTGGGGTGCAGGCCTTGCCCCCCATTCGGTGGTCGGCCGGCTTGCCAGCCGCCGCACATACGGCACAGTGTGGCGTGGCGTTGCAGGAACCGGCCTTGTGCCCTGGCTGACCACAGCGGTAGCAGAGACCGCTGCGGTCCACCTCCGAGGTGCAATTGGCTTGCACGTGGTCGCCCACCTGGCAACGGAAGCACCTCAGAGGTCTGGGCTCCAACAGTTTGACCTGTGCGCACACCCAGCCCACCAATAGCCTTTGGCCCTCTCTCGCAATATTTTTGGCCGCCGACACGGGGCAGCTCACCGTAACGGTTTGCAGCCCCGCGGAGTCAGGATGGATGGTGCCCACCCTCACCTGTTCGGCAGAGCACCCCCCAGTCCTAACTACTGCGGCGACCACCTTGTCCTCCGTCACGGAGTCGTCCAGGCCCATGATGCGCATGCTAGCGCACTTGGTGGGCCTGGACACTCGGACCTCGTCCGCATTTAGGGACGCCCTGAGCCTTTCGGCCAGAGCGTCAGCGGCCGGGCCACTGGCCGCGCCGGGGACCTCCACCATTCGGGCCCCAGTCGCCGTTATCTTCATTTTCAGGCCGGTGGCAGCGCCGAGCTCCTCGAGGCGCACCACCTCACCCACCTTCGCCATAACGGTCCTGTAGGACGCGCCCTTCTTTTCCGCATCCGGCTGTAGTGTGATTACTACAGCTGCGGAATTCGGGGCGCGGAGCCTAGCCGCGGCGGTTCGCTCCTTGCGCCGCTGCCGCCTCTCCCTCTTTTTGGCCGCCCTTTTTGACTTAGCCGCCTTCCTCTTCTCCCCGGCTACTTGCCATTCGGCATCGGCCGGAAGAGATTTAGGAGGCGGGGGCGGCCGTCTCGCCACCGGAGCCCTCGCCGCCAGGGCTGGGGCCCTCGCCGCCGGGGCCGGAGTCCTCGCCTCTGGGGCTGGAGCCTTCGCGGCCCGCGCATTCGCCCCGCCCTTTGGCTGCCCCGACGACCCCGGTTTGGCCGTGGCAGCTGTGGCGGCAGAATACGACGGGGCTTTACGCTGGCCCGAGGCCGGCTGGCTCGCCGCTAACGGGGGGCGCAGGACTATGGCCTCAAGAGCGCAGAAACGACTCCGCAAGGAAGCCATCTCCTGCCGCACCAGGGTCAAAACCCGGTCTTCAGCAGGCACGGGCCGCCCCTGCCCATGCTGCTGCCCCCCCTTCGGCTCCCCTTGGGAGTCGGCTCTTCTGAGCCCAGCCAGGTCCGCTCAGAGCTCCTCATTCTCCTTTTTGAGAAGCTCCATGGCGGCTGTCAGGCGGGCGACCTCCGCCCGCATCTCCGACATGCCGTCTGAAGGAGGCCCTAGGTGAAGGGCCTCCGCTGCCGCCATAATCGAGGCCGTGGCCGCGGATATGGCCTGGTCCTTAGAGGACTTGAGCCTCTTCACGGCCACCCCCTTGATCAGGGCTAGCACCACCTCCGCAAACCCGGCCACACGCTCCGAATTGGGGCCGCCACCGGCATCCGGCCCACCACCAGGAGCCTCTGAGCCCTGCACTGCCTTTGCGAGCCTCTCGGCTCGATGAGCCTTCTCGGCTGGGCAGGCTCGGCTCGGCTCGCCGACCTCCCTGGTGGACGGCCCTCTATCCACCCCTTTTCCTCCTCGGGCCCCTCCCCGCCGGCTGCAGTGGATTTTTTTCCTCCGACCGACAACCTCGTCGGAGGACGACCCCGAGTTGGGGCGCTTCGAGGTTCTTCTGAACTCTCGGCTCCTCTTGTCCACCTGTTTCCGCTCCGAGCTCCGACCTGAGCTTTTTGCGCTAGATGCGGCGTCGGACTCCGACCCCGCATCACTCTCCTCCACTTGAGTTTTGGTTTTTGTTTCTTTTTTTTCCATATTTGATCCCACGAGTGTGGGGGATGTAAAAAGTACACCTAGGTTCACCCCCTGTCCCTAGGCAAGTGTACATTTATAACCCAACCAGGGGGTCCACTGGTACCCTGGCTGGGGGTGCGCTAACGACTGATGCGCCACCTACAACTCGGAAGTTGCAGATGACACTACTCCTCAGCCATTCATATCCTCGCCGCGCACCAAAACTTGATATTAGAGGATTTTTTATAGAGGTTATCTTCCTCGCGATCCGGGCGATTAAGCCAAGATCCTCGTCCCGTTCCAAGCCACAAAACATGACTGTGGTCTCTTTACGGATTACGATTTCGACGGTTGCAGACAGAAGAATCATTCTCCCGCTGCTTGCTCGCTGGCAGGGTAAGTGCACAGCAAGCACCGCCACTCTTCGCCTACTCGACCTGCCCTCTGTAAGCAGACAGGGGAGTGGACGACCGACGATCGAGCATGAAGCTCCCCGCCACGCAGAAATTCGCCACGGTCAATACCCTCTCCGAAATATGGAGAGACTATTGGCCGTACCCAGGATGCACCGGCCCGACGACTGCTCTTTCCCCCGAACGTATTCGCAGGGAACCAGCAGCAATCAAGCACACGAGGAGGTTTTCTGCACGCACCCCGTAATAGCAGACTTAAGGCCCAGATTGGCAACAAGTTTATTCGCCGGAATAATGTATTTCTATATTGTTGAATAAACATTGATTTCAGGTGATTTGTAGGTGCTTTTAAAATCGTTGCTCTAAGTGGAATGTCTCTTGAAAAATGAATACGGTAACTTTTGATAAGACTTCTTACAGATACTGTTGCGAAACAGTAGATTGTGTCACAAGAGACCAAATAAAGTACGTCGCTCGAGGTTAAATAATTTTGGTACAGTGTGGCACACTCTGCTTTTCATCCGCCTCTACGATAAAAATAAATAAGAGATGCTTTTAGTAGTGATGAATATTTATATTTACATAACCAAATTACAAATTTATATTAATATCAAATTAAAATTGTCTGTATTATTTTGACAAAAAGTAATGAAAAAACGAATAAGAAGTTCCCGCGTATTTTTTTTATTTGGTTAATCAATGCCGCGTCGGCAGGCGCCCTTTTTTATTACCGGCCAGGACTTTATATAAGCGAATTACGGTCAAACTTTTTAATTAAATAGTGTTCCAAATTCAAAAGTCACTGTTATTAAGTGCGCCGGAATGAGCCATTTTGCTCGCACTTATCGAGAAACCCTTTGCCTCTTTTCGAATAGATGGGATGAAAAAGATTTTTTTTTTAAGTTTTTACTTTTCATAGATTCTGGATGGGTTACGAAACCTGTTTTCCATCCATTCCGAAATGTACAAATGTTACTTCCTAACTTTCATTTATGAATAGAACATGCAACACAAAAAAACGTAAACAACGTTAACGAAATAAACCTACACTACAACTAAAAACCGAACCTCACCGCCACTAAAAATCGATACCAAACAGAACCGAAAATCGATTCAACATTTTCAGCGCTGTATACATTATTCATAATCACCGATTCTCTGCTCGATTCTTTTCCCGGTGATAAACGACCCGTAATTGTATCCGAGTATCGATGTTTTTAAGAAAAATCGCCGAGTCATTTGACCGCGTGTTTCCCCTATCGGAACTGCGATCGGTATTACAAGTATTAATGTGTGGGGATCAGTTTGTAATTAGATACGTTTTAATTGTGTGCAGAATTTGTTTTGTTCCTTTTTTGAAATGCTGAGGTTTGTTTAAAGTATTTGTACTTATTTGGTTACAAGGTATGGTATAGGTCTGAGATGCCGTTGAGCGTAGTGTTGTCATAGATTTTGTTGCATGCATATTTTGAGTGTATTGAGGAGAAATTCTATTATGTATGACTTAAGATTTGAAAGGAAAGATCATATAGAGCTAGCAAACAGAAAATTCATGGGAAGGCTTTTCTATTATATACTTTTGATGTTAAAAACTCTTATAAGTAGGTACACTTTAAATCTAACTAGAATAAATTCGTCCCAATTATTTTCTTCCATGCTCGAAAGCTCTCCGGAACTACCAATTTCTGGTGCAAAAAATAAAATAAAACCGACTTAACACTGCAAGTATCTCAAGCACACACGAAAGCCTTACCTTACATTGAACTGAGGGTTAACCTTTTCACCAGCGATTTAAAAAGTGCAACAGCATTTAGTTCCTGGTTGCCGTGATTCCTTTAAAACAGATCAGCGTGTATTAATTACTGATATGGACAAAAGGCGCCAAAAGAATAACGGGCGCGCCAAACCCATTTACCAATGTCTACCGATATTAAAATCGATTTTCCTGAATCGATCCGACGAGTAATTGTCGGTAATAATCCGAAATACCGAGCGGAGGTGTCGATGTAACGAGATATAGGGCCCGTTACTTGCAATATGCAGGTGGTCGATGCAGCGTCGATATTTTTAAATCGATACGCAATGAATCGATGATTCTGCACAATTTGATCGATCGCGATCGCTTTTTCGGTTGTGTCACGCTGTGTTTTCTTTTTGCTTTTGTTTTTTGTTGTTCGATTTTTGAATTGAGCGGTGATGGTTCATGTATGAATTGGTTTTTGAATGTTATCCGCCAATGTGCTTGCTACAGATAATTAATAAAAATAAAATGGCGCCAATACAAAAATTGCGCTTTCTTATAAAAAAATTGTCTCTCTAAACACATTTTCCTGTTTATCTTGCGAAAGAAAACTCACCTCATTCAGCAACTCTATTAACAAACAGCATAAAACTAGGGCTCAACTTACCCTAGCCTCTAAACGCCTACTTAACCACACCAGCATAACCTGAAACTTCTAACGTTCCTCACACCACTCAGCCACATTAACACAAGTAGATTTCTCTGGTAACTTATACTAAAGCTTATGTTTGTAGAGCAAATTGCGTATCGGCAAATTTACCGAGTCTAGCTTGGTTGTGAGGCTACATACATATATGATTCTATGGCCAAAAGGCCGTTATATTGTGTTGGCTTTTCACACAAGCGGTTGCGGGTCGAGCTTTGAACTGGGTAGACGGGCGGTTAAAAAACGATAAGAACGAAGTGTGAGAAAATTGTTTTTGATTTGGGGATTGTGTATTTTACTTGGTGCTTGTAGTATGGTCTGAGAATGATACAAAGATATAGAAGGACTTAGAAAATACGCTTTCATTGACATGCTTGATGTTCACTAACTTGCTGGATATTCACTTTTCATCGAATAAAGCTGTTTAAAGTTAATTTTGATACTTTTACTGCTTTAATTCTTGCGTCATATTAGAATTTTGAAAATTTTCGAATAATAAAGCAGAGAACACGTGATAATTGTAACTCCAGAATTCAGCACCAATAAATCCTCAATTAATTCCAATTTATGTTAGTGGAAATTTTATTATCAAACTATTTCAGTTTAACACAACACAAACGTTCTAAAATTAAAATTCAAATAATCGCCAGTCTATCCGTAAACAATTTGAATAAAGAACGCGCCTCAACAAACATTGCTTATTGCTGCCTTGGTGTTGACGAACTACAAGCTTCGTGACCAGCATACTTAGACCTGCGATGACCACTTCACACACCCATTTTACTATGAAAACTTTCCATTGAAAGGGACAAGAGAGGTCTTTCTAAAATGGCCGCCAACTTTACATGTGTTAGCTTTTTAGAAATGGGATCGTAAGGTTGCGTTCATTGTTTGACAAGCTATTACGAACGTTTGAAATTAGAATAATAAATGTTTCTTTGGACTTTCAATATTTTTATGGCGGCCATTCAATTGGTGTGTTTTCGCGCTTAATTTGACTTGTCGTATGAATTAAATTCTGAGTGATACAACTCAATATTCACGTATTCAGTGAATGTGAATGTTGAGTTATTAAGCTAGATTCCGGTTAGACCAAACGTTGGTGTATTTAAATAGACTTTTTCATTCTTATAGTAGCATTTGGGATCTGATTAGATTGTTAGATAATTCTATTTTAAGACTATGTTGAACAGGGTAACGTCTATACATTATGATGACTTTATTCCTTGAGGCAATAAACTTTCTATTAAATCTGAAAAAAAAAATACTTAGTTATTTTTGTGCATACTTAATGTTAATTTGGACCAGCTGTAGTTTCTCTTAAGATTTTTTTCCTGTGAGATGCTCATCCTGTACGTCTCTACGACATGACGCAATACGTCCTTAATTAACATCATCACACAACAAAACATCAAGCATAATACAAAATACAACCAGCGTATTGTTAACAAAAACCTCTAAAAGCATCGCATGAAACCACATTTACATAATTCCACTAAAGGTTATTTAAAAATATGAACAAACATCTTCACACAAAAGTTCAAGAGATCAAATGTCATTATTTAACATTATAATTTAATTAAGCCTGTAATTGACAGGTCTAATAATTAATCTATGACCCGCTAAATTGGTGAAGCGAACTTAGCTAACTATTGGTAATGTTAAGCTTATGTAATTAAAGTCAAGTGTTGATTCTTTGGTAAAGATTATTGTGTTAAAATTTTGCATGTGTATGCATGAATCATCTAATAGTCTTCATAGAAAAACTTATATTTTTTTAATGGATGTTTATTAGCCAAATAGAGGAAAAGCCTGAGACATGGCCAAACCATTACTTCAATAAAATTGTTTTTAATCATGGCTCAGCTTGAACGAAACTTTGAACAGAATGTTCTTCAAGCTGAATCCGGAAAGCTGTTTGAATGAAATTAAATAAGTCCGAATCAATCAAAGGCCAGGAAATTCCCATTCAAAATTCCAAATTACACCTGCCTTAATTAATTGTCAGACTGATCATCTTCAAGTATTATAATTGACAGGCCCAATAATTATTTCATGACTTAGCAAAATTGCTTGAACGAATTATTGCGAATATAATTGCTCTTTCATAATCACGTTATCATTATTTGTTATGGTGTTATATATTGGTTCATCATCGTTATACGTAGCTACAGGTTCTTTTTTCTTTTGTTGTAATTATTGTGATGTTACAGAGTTTTAACCGATTTTTTTGTATTGACCGTTGTCATTTGTTTTTCAGTGAGATGATAACTATTTGGTCTTTCATAAACATCATTGATAGCGCGTACAGTGGCTTATATTATCGGCTTATTCTCTTTCTTGTCAGTCCTGTCTCAGTCTTTTATTCTTCTTCTTTGTTTTACCAATTGGCTTCTAATTTTTAACCCGTACTAACAGCTCTGTCGTTTACTTCATTCAAATCCTGAAAGGTGCTTGTGGTTGTGCCTGATGCGCTGGAAACCGCCAAATATACTTCATATATCTTTGGTTTAAATTTACATAAGCTGACTCCAACATAGATAAAAGGTTATGTTGACTGGAGTTTTGCTTTAGAGACACTATTATACCTATAACCGGTATAGGCATAATAATGTCTCTAAAGCAAAATTTCATGAAACGGTCACTTTAGAACGAAACACTATATTCATCACTCCTTTTGTATAAACAATGTCGTAAACACTTATATTCAGTTTTATTACGAAATAAATACTAAATATTCAAAGTAATAATGACTACCTACTTAAGTTTCAATATTCATTAAGTCTAAAGTTATTTACAATAAGTTATGGCTTTACGTTCACGATATATCTTGTGGTCATATTATAATATATAACCTTCCGAACACTTGTATGAAAGATAATATTATCCATTATAATTACTAGTATATTGTTCGTTGGTTGTTAAGTTTTCATTTTAGAATTAGCTTCTCTATTTTATTCGGTTAGATACACACCTGTCTTTAACAGTCAAATCTTGTCATCAAGTTTTTCTACCTTCAAATACTGTTCTGGTGGCTTTGCAATAATTATCATGGTGTTAAAAAGCTGATCTGATGATGGAAGCGGCAGGAAGTTCTTCAGTGTTGAGACTTTCTGAACTTTTTAGTTTTACTTCAATGCCCTTGTTATCATTAGTTTATTTTGCTTCTGTTTAGATGTCTTGTATTTTAGAAGATATAGTGTCATAAAGAGAGCAGTGGTGGCCCAGTGGTAACGACCGCGACTTACGAGTTGTAGATCGTAGGTTTAAACCCGGACAGGCGCTTTACTTTATGTAAATTATTTCATCACTACTGCTCTCAAAACGGTGAAGGGAAACATCGTAAGGTAGATCATGTTCTAGAACCAAAAATTCGAAGATATGTGACATCTACCAACCCGCACTGGGCCCGCGTGGTGGAAGATGGCCCATTCACTCTCACAGAGAGGAGACCTGTGTCCCAGCAGTGGGAACATTATAGGCTGATTATGATAGTGTGTTAAATAGTTTAACTACCTATGTTTTTCAATTGTTTTCCTTCCATAAGTGTTATTAAAAAGCAGCACGATAATTTTAGCTCTGCTGAGATATAACAGGTTTCCGATTTTTAAGTGCGGTTGCGATGTTTTTATAAACATCGCAACCGCACTTACAACTATACCACCCATCAAGTAACCCTCAGGGTAAACCTACGAATCGAATGATTTAATATCGATTAATCAAGAATCGAGTATTCGTTTAATTAATAATTATGTCGCTGATTTGATATAATGCCTTTTGAATATCCATTAAGACTTCTGTAACGAGCTATATCGTACGTCGATGTCTCCTTTTGCCTGAAGCATTGACCGTTGACAGCAACGATCGACTAGCTAGATTGGGTAAACGATACTTAGCAATAAAGGATTCTGAACCCAATTACAAGGTGATACAGTTATGATTTGAGTGGGGCGTTTTGACAGCTGGATAACCATGACGAATCTCACAATATACCGGCGTTACCATCATTATTAATAATTAAAATTAATTTTCAATAACGTCTATAAATTAAAAAAGGCGACTTTCGCTTATTAATCGTTTTCGTTCGTGACCAATCGGGCGGGTTCGTGAAACGTCGGGCGTTTCCGCCGCCCGTCGTCTTCCCTTGGGCGCTGCCATGGGATTTGATTAATGGAGTTCTGTATCCAAAAATTTGGGCCGTTTTTTTTTAATCTTTACCCTGAAGGTGCTTGAACTCTTTTTAGGGTAGCCGGTGGTAATTAGTGGTTATTGAATATAACGTTTTGACAGGTTTTTGAGGGGTTAATTGCATTGTTTCTTTTGATCTCAAGTTAATCTATTTTCTTGTTTATGTTCCGCGTTTGAGTGTTAAAATGAGGGTTTTTGATACTTGAGATGCAAGCTGTGTCTGTATTGATACATTTAGGTTGCTTTTTAGTTTCGTGTAGGTACCCTAAGCGTATCGATTTTTTGTAAAGAGATACCTATAATAAGATGAAACGATTTCCACTATTGAGTCAGCATTTTCCGCTTTCCATTACAGTTACTGATCTCAATTTTGGGCAAGCCTGAATATTTTAAAGAAATAATATTTGTGTATCTATGGTTTAAGGTCATCTTCTGAAGACTGCCAGCACAAATTGCGCTCCAAAAGATAACTTTAGATAACGAAATATTTTTATATGCTAATAAGAATAACATTAAATCATTTTCTTAATATACATAGCCAATATCTCCGGTAATTAATTAACAAAACCAATCAACACGGAAAAATATCTTATCCATAATAGTTAGATAAATTTAAATACGAATAAGAAAAATAAATAAGTCCAAGATTTAAATACAAAATAAAAAGTTTCAAAAACTATTTAAAAAAACAAATTGTTTACCTCAGTCAAAACTGCTATTAACATTTGTACCGTCAAAATTGTAATCATCAACAGGAGAGAAATTCTAAAATTAACCATTACCATGAACATATTTCTGACAACACAAACCAACACAATACACACCTTCTATAACCTATATTGTATAAAGAACAAAGTTCAAAATAGCCTCCTCGAACAGCAAAACAATTTGTAAGGACAAGACAATATTTCACAAAATTGGTGCATAAAATTCGTCTTCGCTTATTGGGCGTTGACCTCATATTTAACGGTCCCAATATTATTTAAGAAAAGAATTCCTAATCAGCCAGTGTTTTTGTCAATTTTAGCGTAAATTTTCGTCTTTCAAAACAATAAGTTACGCTATGTGTAAAGTGGCTTCGCGTTAGAATTCAGAGCGTGTAAATTGTTCTTTAATTCTTTTCGATTCTGGTTGACCGTGGAAAAGTGTAACATGTGAATGTTTTTCTAATATTTTGACGTTTCATCTTCTTTGACAAGCGAGGTCAGTGACTTTGCTGTTGTGAATATATGCTACCATTTCGTTACCTAAAGTGAAACTAGGATAGGTATATGGGAATATGCCTTCTCAGAAAAGTATATGGATTGACTTAGGAACATTTGAAAATTATTAATTTTCGCCTGAAGTAAATCCATATACCAGGCAACCAGGAGAGTCACCGTCCCTTTTACTAGAAAAAGTACTTGAAAAAAATCCATAGTCGTTTTAATTAAAATATATATTACATTGATGTCCTTCCCACCAATGCTGGCAATTTTGTTCATCATAATCAGCCTATAATGTTCCCACTGCTGGGACACAGGCCTCCTCTCTGTGAGAGGGATCGGGCCGTAATCCACCACGCGGGCCCAGTGCGGGTTGGTAGATGTCACATGTCTTCGAATTTTTGGTTCTAGGACATGCCGGTTTCCTCACGATGTTTTCCTTTACCGTTTTGAGAGCTGTGGTGATGAAATAATTTACACAAAGTAAAGCGCCTGTCTGGGTTCGAACCTACCACTTACAACTCGTAAGTTGCGACCGTTACCACTGGGCCACCACTGCTCAATTTTGTTCGCAAGTGTGAAAAAGCAGGTGCGAAGACCATCAAACTGCAATAAAAATATTACTTACGTAAACCTTACACTACACCAACAAATTTCGGAACATTACAATGGCTGCCGCAAATATCAGCATACATTTTGCACATCAACGTATCCAATTAAAACTGTCTCGCGCCCTTCAGCCGTACACTGCGAGCCCAAAATACTGACGCACAAAATTAATTTAAATATTAAACAAACACAGTTAGTTATTTTACGGGTAACAAGGTTTTAATACAACTCATTGAATCCTTTAGGAAAAAAAAAATATTCACTTGTAATAAGGTATGTAATTACGTTTTGATAGGTCTCAGGTCTCGAGGCTTGGTAATATTTAGCTGTCAGCACTTTCCCCAGTGACTTCGGATATATTCGGGTTGCCTCGTGAGGTATTCGTTAATTTGGATAAACTTTTTTATTTGCGATTGTTTTTGCTGTTGCCAAGCGGATCGGCGTTTTCAGAACAATTATTTGTAATTACATTTTAAAGTGTTGTGTTGTAATTTGTTTTCTGTTTACAATATGGAGCTGTTGTTGATTTATTTCAATGTTTATTTTAATTGGAATGGTGGAGGAGAAAGTTTCTTTCTGAATTACTTCGAGTTTCGCACTGTTTAAGTTGCTTATCGTACACTTACGTTATTAGAGGTCTGATCATTTAGCTTTATACAAGCTTTTATTTAGTTTCACCTGTTCCGGTGTCTGTCTGTCTGTAATCAAATCTTGCAAGTTAATTTTGATACACTTCCCGGTTTCCGATTCAGCGCAATAAAACCACGCAACCACATCGATTTTGGTCTCGTCTGATTCGTCATGACAAGTACTCTGGTTCTAGGCTCTATTCTACTCTGGACTGATGATTAAATTGGTCGACTTTTATATAAAATAAATACATATCTATAAGATTTTGAGTTTCCAAGTCTTATTAATTTAAATATATGTAAATTAGATAGAAATTACTAAACTAGTTATTAATAAATTGTGTGTGTATAGGATATTATTTTGAACTGATATTCCACAAATTGTAATTTTAATTCGTAATCATGCAATCAATAATGTTAATACTGACCTATTAATCTCTATCCTGTAACAATGTATGCACCTAATATTTTTACGCCACACTTGGCAGAATGTGATGATACCATTGACTAAGCTTAAGACCATATAATATACCATATTCTGACAAATTAATTATTATGATTATTATTATAATAAAATAAAATAAACAAATGATTTTGTTTTTAAACTAGCTTTTATTGAAATCAAGCTTTTAATTAAGTAAAGAGTACTAAATAAAACTTACATAAACCAGAACTATAATATTTTCTTAAAAGCTTGAGGCTGTATCTTTAAGTGTAAGAAGAACGTTCACGTAAGTTTTATTAAGTACATTTTAGTTCATTAAAACCTTGTTTTTAAGTTTTTTTTTTTGTTTATATAATTATTTATGTGCTTTATTATTTAGGAGGCTTTTTCAAAATAGGTATCGTAGCAGGTGGCGTTCTGTAGTTTCTGCCTACCTCCATGGGAAGAAGGCGTGAGTTTGTGTTTATGTGTTCTAAATAGGTAGGTACTTTTATTTTAACAAAACAATCCGTCATTCAACATGGTAATTTTGTAAATTGCTTATGTTTTTCTTTTGCAATGACGTTCATATTGGTACAATACCGTTACTGTGATTTACTCTATTATTTTAACATCTAGAACATATAAAAATTATCTCCATATTCATGAAGTGTATTCCATGTATCCCAAAGGAATGTATTAATTATTTTATGACATCTGATATTTCTGTAAAATCAAGCTTACCCAATTAATTTGTGAGCTTCTAAAATTAAAATATATTGATGTGACCTGAATTGGTAATTATGATTTATTGAAGAGATAAATTTATTGTTTCTGTCACATATTTTAGTGGTTGAAATAATTGTGAGACATTTCTGATTTTTATTTATGGGTAGATCGGTTATATTATTTTTGTCTAAATGTCAAAACTCATTAATTATGCTTAATAGATTAGTCGGGAGCACGTATTTGAATGATTTACTGAATTTGTGAATATTTAAAGGTAGCGTAATTTAGTTAAGTATCTTGAATAAAATAATTATCTTTGATATAGTATTGATGTTTAGATTTGAAAACAACAATAACTAAAATTGAACTCTTTGATGATGAAAAACATTCAATAACAGCTGTTTTGAAACAAGCACTTGTGTCCACATCCAAAAACAATTATGTTTTTGTACTAACCCATTTAATCTGTCCCCCACTGTTAACAACCACTTAATTCTCAATTACCGATAACAATCGTTATTACACGATTTAATTTATTTCACTCGAAAATTGAGGAAACAAGTTTATAAAAACATCCTTTTATGACGAAAAGCAACAAGAAATTCATTATAACTTGATGAAAATTGGTTTAATTGGTGCCAGGTTATTTATTTTACGTAAAACTGCTTGATTGAGTTGTCACCGCCCTGTCTTTTTTATTAAAAAAAATATCAAGTCATCACATAAATTGCACTATTAATTGTTACGTAGAACAGGTGGTGGTGGAAAGTTAATTGTGAATGATTAACTGGATATTACCATTAAAGGAAACGGAAGAAAAGTGATGGTGCTTGAAATTGTGAAAGATGTGGGTTAAATTTTTTGCACAATTTTTTTTTTTTTTTTTTCATTTCTTTTTTTTTTATATGTGTCAGCCGGACGCTCGATGGAATTTTATCAACCATATCAAATCAAATTTAATTCTATGACGGCAAAAAAACCTGTTATCGCTGACTAAGTAAACACGGATATTATACCAGGAAAATACGATACTTGGTCTGAATCCAGGTGTGCTACAAGGAAATGTATAGAAACAAGAAAATCTGTATCACCATCAACTCATTCTCTAAGGAAAGCAATTTGTTACAAAACCTCCTTTCATGTTCCCCGCACTATCTCATAAAATTAACTTTTTAACAAAAAAAAAAAAACTTCACTTAACTTTTCCTAGTACAACTCCAATTAGTATTTCCTAAGGCATTTTGCCTTTTTAGGGTTCCGTAGAAGCGTAATTTATGCTTCACGTCAACATGTAGACATTTGTCGCAGGACGGCTGGATTGATTGATGGGTATTAGTGGTTCAGTAGGTTTTTTTCTATGCCTATGTCGGAAAAACTTGATCAGTATTGATATTATTGTAAGTGGTAAGTTTGTACGTACGTTATACGATTGGCGATACGGTTTTTTTTTGTTCAGAAACCGTTTTGCCTCATTTGTTAAAATGTTTAGAAATTAGTTCTAGCCATGTTAAAAGACATTATAGGTATACGAGAAAATAAATTAACTCAAAAGCTTATAAAACTTCATGAATACTTAGCCTGTCAATTGAAAACTCAATACACTAAAAAACACGAAACTATTTGAGTAATATGCTATTTCCAACAGCCAATGATTATTCCATAGTGTCCGCTTTTTCAACTTAGCAATGAAACGATTAATAAAGCAATACATCTTCAAGCAAACTGTGATTCAAACTTAGGTAATTACGACATTACCACATTTTCCAACGTACCAACACTGTTACTTAGAAATACAGTAGCAACATTACTCAAACTGTAAACCTTCTTAATCAACAGAAAACATTGCAGTTAACATAACACTGATTATTAATTCCCTCCATAATCTTTTACACTACCATAAAAAATCTCATCAATTATGAAATCAGAAGTAATCAAGTCGTAGGACTATCGCCAATGCGCGCCTAACCTTACCCGTCTAATTTAATCGCTTTTTAATCGTTGCATTAAGTGGGCTATAAGGAACTCTAAGATGCCTTTTTTGGAGGGATAAAGCAACAAAAAGTAAGGCTCAGTAGGTCCACTTCTGACTGGCTCGTGGCTAATGTGCCCGCAGTTGAAAATGCTATTGCGGTCAAGTCAGAATGGATAGCTGTTCTTTACTTGCTTGTAAATCGAAGCCGACTTTAGCAAACTTTGGTTAGACGAAGCCGTCTATATTTTTGACTCCTTCCATGATAGTCATGGAAGGAGTCAAAAATATAGTTGAGTAATGTTGCTACTGTTATGGGTTTTCATCACTCTGACCCCGATACTTTTTGGTGTTAGTTTCAGGAAAGGAGGTTTGTCATAAGGATGCATCATTAGGAAAGAAGTCATCTTCTATGAAGTCTGTTTGCCAAGAGTTTTAGTCTTTTAGGAAATTCAATAGACGTTTGCAGTTAGATAAGATGATGCAGGTATAGTAGGCCGCACCTCAGACGGTATATAAGGCTATAATTCGAAGACGTGAAAGCTAAGCTAAGAAACTATGTGCCCATTTCCATTAAGCTGTGTAGCGGAGCGAGTAAAAATGTGCTACGAAGATGCGCCGCCGCGAGGTAGCTGTGTGAGGAAGAAGCGTAGCTCGAGCTATGTGATGCATTGACAGAAGGGAAGGCACGGGGAGCGGCTGCAGCGCAGTGAAGAGAGAGGCGCTCGATATCAAACGCATCCGTAGCACGCATCCTTCTTTATAAAAAAAACAAAGCTTAGTTGAACCCGTTTTCACCAGTGCCATGCTATGTGGACCAATGAATGTGATTGGTGGATATAAAACGCATCCATAGCAACGTAGCATTGTACATCTCTGGTGGAAAAGCAGCCTAAGCAGGCCTCGAATTCAATTGAAACTTCGCAATACGCTAGGTCAGCTCAAGTGTTACCATTGATGTGCAGGCGACTGTACCTGATCTTTTTTATTTTAAACCTTCTGCTAACATTTTCTTTATGACAACGTGCACCTCCTATTTGGGAGCGATACAGATACAGATCGATTCTATTTCATCTCATTTGTTTCAGTATTTTAAGCGAATGCACATAATAATACAGACTTTAATATAGCGACTCTATAATGTATCATGCTCCAGAAATGGGGTGAGCAGAACGTCAGGTGACCGACAATAGGTGCTTCGACATTTTAATTTTAAAGACTAAACGTATATATAGGTATAAAGTAATTAATGTTCAGTTGTGTATTATGTAGACTAGTTGTTAGTATAATTTTGCCTAAATAAATGTCTTATCATTATTATATTAATATAATAAAGCTGAATTTTTTGTTTGTTTGAACACGCTAATCTCTGGAACCAATTCCAATTCTTGAAGAACCCTATTTAACATTACGCTAGGACACTTAGGAGCCGAGCAAAAGGAAAAATGTAAGAAAGAACACAAAGCGAAAATGAAGTAATAGCGCGGGCAGGCGATGCGATGCGACGCGGTGGGTCGGAGGAACAAGACAGATTTCACGGGGACGAAGTCGTGGGCAGAAGCTTGTCATTTACTAAGTTACTACTGGTAATTGATAAAGCTCGTATTTGTACAGTTATTTTTTAATATATATTTTTTTTTCAATATAAAAAACCCGGCCAAGTACGTCTCGGATCACGCACAATAAAGGGTCCCGTAGTTGGGAAGTTGGGATGAATTTATCCCAAAAACAAACTTAACATTGTAGTTGAAAAACATGTTCTCCCATACATCGATATATGCCACGGTCAATTCTCCAACTGCAAATTTAAGTTGGTCGACTATTACTCGTTAACTTGTAAAGCCTACTTACACTTACTGTGATAGTTTTCCTTTTAATTTCATTATATGTTCTACTGCCATGATTTTTTTCACATCTCCATAAACAACCATTTAGCTGGCAGGGTAGGGGGGGGGGGGTCTATGAGCTCCAGCGGGGCAGACAGACAGACGGACATGGTGGAACTATAAGGGTTCCTTGTTTATTATGGAAACCTAAAAATAGAAAATTACTGAGGCAGGTATACTCAGGCACCCTAAAAGAAATAAGATAGATGTTTTTTTACGTTAATAGAATACCATGAAGTTTTCAATAACTTTCGTCATGGGCAGCCAAGCCACAAAACTCTACTTTACAAATTGGTATTGGGTCAAAATAATCATGCTGATACTAACCCTTTACCCATAATATTATTTTTTAGACATACTTTATTGACATTATTTTTCACCATTTGACATTATATACCTACAATTTATATTTCAGACTTAATATTATTAATAATATTTTACATGGATTCTTGTGTACATTGTGAATGTGAGAACGTTGTAGGCTTAATAGACTAGATCTTTTTTTTCTTTAGACCGTTTCCTTTTCTCTTTTTTTGTTAAGTACTTCTCGACAGGCCTACACTGTTCTCCCATACCTAATCTGTGTAATTTGAAAACATTGTAAAAGCCAATTATTTTTAAAAGAGTAACCGTGTAGTTTCTTGCCGGTTCTTCTCCATAGGAAACGACCAATTGGAACCGTGCACCTAGCTTCTGACGTTTCATAAGTGCCCATGTAGGTTTATGTGAAATAAAAATATTTTGATTTTGATTTTGATTCTTTTATTTCCTCTCTTATATTTCCACAATTTACACTGCAATAAATCAACAAAAATTCGTTTAACGCTATCTAGACATCGTGTTGGATTCTTAATTATTGTGCTCGAAGTTCACCAAATACGCGAAAACGCGAAGTAGCTGCGTATCGGATCGACACGCCCTGCGCTGGCGCATGATAGATTGTAGCAATCAGACTGGAATTTAGGTCTGATATCGACAGGTGGCAAAATATTTGCTGTGGTTTACTTTGATTTGTATAAATAAGTGGTTTTGGGTTGGATTGGGAGCTATTTGTGTATCATTTTGTAATGGCAAGATCTACCAACCCGCACTGGGCCCGCGTGGTAGATTACAGCCACTCCCTCTCGATGAGAGGAGGCCTGTGTCCCAGCAGTGGGAACATTATAGGCTGATGCATGTCATGCAAGATTATGTTGACGTTCAAACATATTTTCACTGTATTAATTTAATGTAGGGTACTCTAAGATACATCTCTACCTTACCCATCGGGTAATTAAATCGTGATATTATGTACCTCTCAAAAACGGTGAAGGAAAACATCGTGAGGAAACCGGCATGTCCAAAACCAAAAAAAAAATCGAAGACATGTGACGGCCCACTCGCTGTCACAAAGAGGAGGCCTGTGTCTCAGCAGTAGGAACATTATAGGCTGATTATGTTATTATGTATTTAATGTATATATCTTTAATAGACTAATCGTCTGATTGATCACTTCGATACTTTAACTTTTCATTCGGTTGCCTGATCTGATTCATTGTAAATACCTATATGATAATGATTAGTCATAATTAAAGGATATATTTAATAAAAAGCGCCAAATCGGTCTTCATAATTATCAATTTTTAGGCCCAATCAATCAATCAACTCAACCTATAATCGCCATGGGATCCGGAGGCAAAAGTCCTCGCGCACATATGGGAGTGGCGCGAGGAGGCGAAACGCCGGGGCGTAACTCCACTGCCGCGAGAAATCGCGGCACAGCGGACGGAGCTCCGGCGGGATCTCATGGCGACATGGAGAGTACGGTTGTCGCAACCCAGTACTGGGCACGCCACAATTGCGGTGATAAGTCCCCTCTTTGAGAAGTGGCTAGAAAGGCGCCACGGTGTCCTCACCTTCCGCCTAACGCAGGTCCTCTCCGGACACGGCAGCTTCGGGAGGTTCCTGTGTCGGATAAGACGGGAGGAAACGCCCGGGACCACTGTGTGGATCGCCCGGAGGACACGGTGGAGCATACGGTGGAGGTCTGCCTGGCTTGGGCAGAGCACCGCCGTGTCCTCGTGGGGGCGATCGGCGGCAGAGCTCTCTCGTGTGCGGCTCTGGTTCAGGCTATGGTACGGAGCAAGAGGGCATGGGCAGCCGTCACCTCTTTCTGCGAAGCAGTAATGCTCGCGAAGGAGGAGGCGGGACGGTTGAGGGAAAGGCAAAAATCGCGCCCTCTCGCCCCTAGCCGCCGCAGGAGACCTGGCGTTCCTGGGCGTCGGGAATCCCGGGCGGAATTCCGGCCACCGTAGGCGCGGGCTTGCGGACGGTGAGCAATGGGTAGCTCACCGTCCGGTAACGCCCAGGCCCGGGTCGACGGCGCGTTGTATTCCACGCGCGCCTCAAAGAGATGTCGTCAGCACAAATTTAGGGGTCCACTAGGGCCGATGCGGGAAGGTACTAAAGGGTCACCGAGGCCCCTGGCAACACAGGCAACAGCAAGAAATATGGGTGGGTTTTAGTCAGTAAGAGTCACAAAAGAGCGAGAGAAGTAATTTGATGATTTCCCATCCAAAAAAAAAAAACTCAGCCTGTAATAGTCCACTGCTGGACATAGGCCTCTCCCAGGCTGCGCCACAACACCCTGTCCTCCGCCTTCCGCATCCAGTCTGTCCCAGCCACCTTTTCAAGGTCGTCGGTCCATCTAGAACTAACCCTTCCTTGTGCGTGGTCCGACACGTGGTTATTTTATTTTTATTTAGAGGCACTTTATTAGGTTCGATTACATTTAATACCTTTATTTCAAGCTACAGAGATTATGTGACTAGAATTTTAAGTAGACCAACCGCAGCCTTTCCAAATCAAGTCCTAAAACTAGTCACAGCACTTCAAGTAAACAAACAAAAAACTAGTCACACACTTAAGTAAACTCTATCGCACAAGACACCAATAAATCTCAATTCAGCGCCTTACTAAGTAAAGAAAAATCGCCATCCATCGCTGGAGAAAACACCCCATTGCATAGAAAGTTCGTTCGTATCACACGTTGTACGTGCGACAATTTCCTTTCCCGTTTTTGATGGTCACCAATTGTAAATCCAGATGGTGTATGCAAAATAGATAGGCTGAGCACCAACTATAGGCAGAGAGCCTTAAATGGGGGTGAACACCTTTCCTGCAATGATGTGCTTTGGTTTAAGAGGCCAATACGTAGCTGTTTTTGTCGTTCGTGTGAATGTTTGGTAGGAGTTGTAAGTGGAGAGAGTTGGGCAGTTTGCTGTTGAAATCGTATTTGTTCAGAGTATATCTCAAACATCAGCTATGGTTTATTCATAACGTAACAAGATACCACTTCATTCTTGATTCGTGTGATAGCTATTTTTGAAAATCTATATTCTGAGTTTCAACCAAGGTGAACTGCGCTACTCAAAGCTTTGTTCAGCATAATGATTTCAGATTTGTATTGGTGTACAAATTTTAGCATTCTAAACTAATATTTTAGCAAAATTAACAGAAGAAACCAGCCCTTATGTCATACCTTCTTCCTCCAAATAACAATGCATCCAAAAGCGATTACAATAAAATGAATATCGCTACCTTTCATCACTTGCACCGCACATCGACATGCTTTACAGCCGAACGTCGGCGCTACATCTTCGCCCGTTGTAAATTGTATACAGTTTTCGTCAATCAGTGTTCCGATTAGCCCCAAGCGACTGTTTAACGACTTCTGGTGTTCAGACCATCCTTAATACATGGTCGTATTGTTTTGTAGAACACGGACCTTGATTTGATGAGGGAATATGTTTAGATTGTTTGTATGGTCAAGGATGAGTTTGTTTTTGTTTTTGAGAATGTTGAAGGGGTTCTTTTTGATGATGAGATTATTGATCTTGATGGTAAGGGCAGATGATTTAATTAGTAGATGAAAATAATGTCATAGACTTCTGGGCAGTTACTCGTACATCTGTCTCTATGTAGGATGACTCACTAAAACTGTATCTTAATCTGAAGTTGACTAAGCTAAACCAGACGTGTAAACGAACTTTAAGCATGAAACGTTATTTTACAAAATAAAGATCCAAATCAAAATAATCTCAACTATCATAATTGCATATTCACACATTTCATACTCAAGCATACAGTTTAAAATCGACAAGTCAAGTTTTACATTCACCAGCAATCGGTTACATCCATATTAAAAAACATTTTGACGTCGAAGATATTTCTTAAGACAAAGATTACGGTATTACACGCGAATGATAAATCGCAACAATTTGTTTTTATACCCGAAATGAATAAGCAAGGAAATAAAACGATAAAAATCAACAATGTTCAAACTTTGCAAGAATTACTTAATTAAACCGTAATTTTAAAGGATCTGATAAAATTTTTGGGATTGCAACCCAAATATTGGACTTTGATATATCATTCATTTTCCGATTCCGGTGATTCCAAATGATAAAATCTGGACGATTTATAAAGTATGTTCGGACGTGGTAAATCGATCCGAGTACAAATTAAGCCAAGAAATATGGTATGAAATTAATATTGTTCCCCTAATATAGTCAACAGAGAAACTGATGACGAACAATTATAATACTTGTAACAATATACCAGATGAACTTTTGCTCTCAGATTTTGTGTCAAATTGAATTAATAGGTTTTATATTTTGAACTTTACCAAATCTCTGTCAGGTATATTCAATTCCACTTCCTGTAAGTGTACTTATTTTTTTTTTAATAATGCAAAATGAGCCACTTGTCCAGGGTTGACCAAAACTCTTACGTTGATTACTTTGATTAAGCATGTACTTACTCTGAAAATATTACGCTCAACCTTTCATTTAGCAGCCTTTATTACCAGCAATACTTATAAAAATATCGAAATCAGACCAAGCAATTCATTCGCGTCAGCCCCTGATGGAGTATCTTCACCCGAAAACATCAAAGATTATTCATAAGAGTTGAATCCATTACTTCGGACCCCTTGTCTTACAGACGTGCTCAATCCTTCATCGCTTGTTCGCGATGCCCAAAAAAGGCACAAAAAAAATAACATTTCGGATACGTTAACAGTGCCCAGTCACGCCAACTTGTTAGCACAGGCCCAAAACATGTTATTATTCAACATTTATTTAATTTTTTTAAACCTGCGCCGTTTGTTACGAGAACGGGGGAATCGGTTTAACAAAATACACAATTGCGCACGCGATGCCACGAAAGTGAATTTTTCGGAAATTTTCGCTGTCGTGTTTTGTCGATGTCGAGCGAAAAGTGGCGTGTCACTTTTGTGTGTTTATGTGGCATTTCTGGGTGTGATTTTCAGAAATCAATACGGACGTGAAATTGCAAGAATTTAAAGAAGAATTTCGGTATTGGGATTAATTTGCAAGTCTTATCCATGCAATTATGATAAGACGGTCCATATTGAACCGTCTTATCTATGGTGTTATATGTAGTTCTGCTCTTATATCATTTGAGAACCTCCATCTTCAAGAACTGCTAAAATTTTATACCTTCAATTCCAGTAAACAAATTAGATTTCAAATAAGTTCATCTTTCACCTTTAAGTCACCTTTCTTGTTATTCATGGCTTAGCAAACATTTTTGTTACCGAATCCTTAGAATTATTTCAAACATTCTATAACTTGTGGACCAATAAAAATAAAATCATCATCTACATCTTCACAATATTCAACCATTGCTTCTGACTCAGTACCAACCACACTCCGCCCATACCGGACTACACATACAAGATGGTCTGACCTCCTCAATGGCTCTTCACGTCGTGACTACAATGTTTGTTCAGTAGGAGTTGGACACCCAATTTTTTGGCTCATCAAGCCACTTGACCGTCACAACACTTGAATGGCTTTCGGTAAATTTTTAAGTTTTACTTCTGATGATTTTAAGGTTGGCACTTTGATTAGATTTATGTCTTGTTGTTAGATAATTTTGGTTTTGAGGAGTTGTTTTGTTATGAATTTGTTATTTTTGAGAATTCCTACGAATCAATTCGAAGAAAGTTGATAATAGAAAACTTTTGCTTTTTCTGGCTAGCTTTAACTGTTGATCTTTCCTTAAATCTCATTTTGAACATTGGTCAATCATTCATAAATTTAATACATTAAACTAGAAAACTTATCAAGCGTATTGATAACAAATAGGTACTTCTGTGGTATTTCTTTTGCCATCTGACTGTTCCCAATAGTAAATTTTTCGTTCAGTCTTAGTTTGTGTGTGTCAAATGTCTATTAAACGATTGATCTTCGATCAATCGTTAAATAGTTTACATTTGACTGTATTTTTCTAGAAAACTCATAAAAGCTTATTGATAGCAGAAAGGTTAACCATTTTCCTCGAAAGTTGAACAAAGCAAATAATAATAAATAATTTAGTCGTCAACACAAGTACTTATGTAGATTTTTCTCTGAGCTTATTTGGACTGACAACAAATCCGTATTTCCTTAAAATCATTTTTAAAATAATGTTGAAGTAGACTTATCAAATATTTATTAATAATTTATTCATAGATTTAATCAATCGAATAGAAATGTTAACATTAAATAGTATCACCTGCTAGTTAACAAAATAGGTAGGTGTTGCAATCAGCACCCTTACTAAGTTATGAAATAACTTGTATTAAGGGCAAATATATCAAAAATAAATCACTACATCATAATCAGTTGACAGCCATTGTCGTACAAGTAGTGGTTATACAAGCGCGTTAAAATAACAATGAGTAACGGATATGATCAAGCATTTATTAGTAAGTATTATGATATTTGGATAAGCGTTTTTGTTGTATAAGGTCACTCCCAAAGTTATCAAAACATCCATGTTTTTATAACTGGAACGTAGTGAGCAAATTCTTGAAATTTTATGTAATTAGGTAGTCAATAGACTTTTATCACTAAACGATAAAATATTTGTCCATTTTTTGGAGTTTTTTGATAGGTTGATAATGATTTCAGTAAGCCTTCCTATCCGCTCCATTTGACTTAGAAATACTTTTACAAAATGCCTGATATATGGTATGTCATAGGTATGTTACGATATTGAAAATAAAGTGTTTTTTTTTGTAACCTTTTTAGTTCGGTGACAATTCACGCACTATTGTTAGTGCGCAAATTGCCGGCCAACGTGTAAGATATATTTTATGAAATTTGAAAAATCCAGAAATAAATAAAAAAAATCGTTTTATATTTTAATGCAATACAAAAAGTTTACCATTAGCAAAATATCTGTCCTGTGTTAAAGCACATTTACACTGTGCAAGTTTGCGGAACATTCAAGAGCAATAATCGTATGCTATAAAGCAGGTTCTAGTATTGCCATTCAATAATTTCATGCAAGTGTTTACACGCATGCGATTTCCATAAAATTACATACAATAATTGAATACAAGTTTTGCCGTTTATTAAAATTGCATGCGACTTACACCAAGGCAATTTTATTGCAAGAAGATTATTGCATGCTAGTTTTGTCTCGTCTTAACACTGAGTTGCACGTCGTTGTGCAATTGATACAAGTATTGCCCGTATTTGCGCTGCCAAATATTTCATTAATAAATATTGAACGTCTTCTCAACATTTTTTTTAATTTGTTTGAATCGTTCGTACTTGTGGAGTTGAATGAGATTGTGTTGTTTACACCTATACCAGTTTTGAACGGCAACTAACTTGTCGTATTGTGCAACAATTGTACGTGTTGCTTAGATGGTGCCAGTCAATTGTTGCTTTAATTTTATGGTGTGCCCCAGGCAATACATTTGCACCGTGTAAATGGAGTTTTAGGTTTTCGTATAGTCATAATAATGACATAATTTTGTGATTCCACAGATTTTTCCGTAAACTCTTTTAATAATGCAGTTAATTAACTTATACCAATAATATGACTTTAAAGGGTTTACTAGGCTCTATAAATACTCACATTTCTTCCTTGTTAAAAAAAAAAACAATCAACTTTGCGAAAGAATGTGGTAAATTGATGTAAGCAGGAAATGTCTTCTTATTTTTTAAGCATTGTTGATTCTGTATGACTCCAATTAAAATATCTCTAGAAGAAAACAAGCAATGGATACTGTTGAGAAATTAATGAAATTGTAGAATTTTCTTTACATTGCGTGATGGAGGTTTTAAATAGTTTTTAGTAATTATCGAGTGATGAATACTTACACGTAGATGTGTTAATTTCTGTATCCATAAGTGATGTATAACTTTTGCTCCGTTGTGTAACATAGGGGAAACAAGGTGTTAATTAATATAATTTGTGAGACTTTGAAGAAAATTTATTATGCCTGTCTGCAAAGTGTTAATAGACCGGCAATTTAAAAAGGTTATTTTAAAATATTCCTAGGTAATGGAAATAAGCGTTAGTGGTAGCGATTCCCTCGTTCACAAACTAAACTAAATTTAATTTCAGTGCATATTTTTCTTTGTATTTCGTTAAGAAGAGGACATAAGATAAATTTTAGTTTAGTCCTGTCAAATTAATCAGCGCCTGCCACTTCTCCATACAAGTTTAGACGTGATTAAAAACTTGCTTACTAAAATTACGTCAATTTACGTCAAGCGCTGATTAATTTGACAGGACTAAACTAAAATTTATCTTCTGTTCTTTTCTTAATGAAATAGAAAGAAAAAGATCCACTGAACTTAAATTTAGTTTAGTTTGTGAACAAGGGAATCGGCACCAATATTATGTTAATGTCAATAGATGCATAGCTTTCGTTTCAGAGGCAAGCGAATTGCAATAGAATACTGGTACTAAAAAAAAGGTACCTTCCTAGTACTTTTTGCCCAAACCCTTTTATACCCTTTTTCTGTGGTATCGTTTTTTTTTTTGCTTGTCTTTTTGTTCTCTTCTTATACAAAGAAGGCACGAGCAATGATCACTACTCTTGCTCCAGACGGATTGGAGAATGTTAAAATAATATACATGCGAAAGTGAGTTTATTTGTTACGCTTTCACGCTAAAACGGCTGAACGAATTTGGATGAAATTAGGCACATAGGTAGGCCATGACCTGAATTAGGACATATAATACTTTTTATCCAGATATTCCCATGAAATCGAGACTTATGCGAGTGAAACCGCCGGGCGCAGCTAGTTGGCTGATAATTATTTAGTATTTTTTTGTATTGTTTCAGATGAATCAACAATGTAAAGTGTGCGGAGAACCCGCGGCTGGCTTCCATTTTGGCGCGTTTACCTGTGAAGGCTGCAAGGTAATTATTAGTTAATAAAAAATATTAAAATTTAACACAACAATAAAATTTTATTGAACACAATTTTTAGGAGTATTTGATAAATACTCATACTAAATGATTATTACCAATGAGAGTGATTGATTAATGATACGCGACAGCATTTATTTGTATTTTTTAGTTTATTAAGGAAGCTGTGTATTCTTAGTTAAAACGAATCATCCACTATTTTGGGTCAAAATAAAATCTTGATTGTTTTTATTTGAATATTGCAAATAATTTGTTTTAGATTCATTGTTTAGCTACGTGATGATGTTATAAGTGAATATCTTTATTAACTAAAACACAAAAAATACGGTTTTTGTTCGGTTATGTAGATATATTGATGTATTAAAAAAAAAGTGGATTTATAATATTATGTAAAAACGTTTTTTTTACTCTATCACAGTTATTACCAATCCTAGATACCAAGGAATATCGCGATATTATTCACCCGTTTTTTAGAGACTCATATATTACATATACTCTGATTTCAATGTTATTCTTGTAAAGCAAAATAAAAGTTAACTTACGACAAAGCCACTCTTTTCCTTAGGGGGCTTACACATAATTAGACGTAACGCTCAAATATTAAAAAGATACGATGAGCGTTTCTTCGAATTACCATTTTAAAGTGATTTTACAAGATTTACACTAGAAATACAAAATACGACTGTTTTTTTACGATATATAGATTAAATGCACGCAGCTCTTGAAGCTCGTTCGCTCATGAGAGCACATCCTAACCCAAGGCGACGAAAATATAAAGTTCAATGTTGTTATTAATAATAATAATAATAAAGTATTTATTTGCAAAAAACATGGTATACATGGTGTTTCAATAATTACAATAAAGAGCTTACATGTTTTGCCAGAATTGTACTTAGCATGCAAATTTTTACTTAAAACTAACATGAGAATTTCTTTTCCATGAATTCTTTAAGACTATAGAAATTATTAGAATTCAACCAATCAAACAATTTTCCCTTAAATAATCTAGAGTTTAAGTTTTTTATGTTACTCGGTATCTTGTTATATATACGAACACAAGTATATAAGCAGCTTTTATTATATTTAGCAAATTTGGGAAGATCATGCAGAACGAGTCTCTGTGGATCACGCTGGCTCCGTGGATTAATATCATTAGCTGATATAAACAAAGCTTTAATTTTATTAACGAACATGCATATTTCAAACACAAACAGAAACAGATTGACGATACAAACCTATTGATAAACACACGTTGAAGCTCAGCGAAATGCTTAGTGAACTCTCTCGATATGCCTTCCTAACCGAAGTCTATGAGAATCTAAAACGCGATGCTATACGACGTACGCTATATAGAATGAAATAGATTAACACAACACAAAAAGTAACACATTTCCTTGTTTTTATAAGTTTTTAACTTTATATTTCACCACTTTTTCCAACAATTATTGGTTAAATAACGTTTATTTATTTATTTTATTTATTTAACAGTTTATGTACACACATATAAACAGACAAGAAGAAAGGAACAGATAAATACGTACAAAGGTGATGCTTATTTCTGATGAAATCTCTTCCAGCATACCTGCGATAGGACAGTAGACATAGAGATGTAGACAACGTGTGTAAGGTAAAAGAGAAAACAAAATACATAAAAACAAAATAAAACTATTCACTAATTTAATAATACAATAAGAGTATATACTTACATAAATACACACTTCTAAAATAAATATCACTAAAATACTTATATACTTATAATTAATAGTATAAAATAATAAATACATATTAAGCAACTATGGCAAAGTGGAAAGATAGTGTTCTTTCACTCTTCTTTTAAAAACAGCAACAGTTTGACAGTCCCTAATGTCAGGCGGAAGTGAATTCCACAGCCGAACCGCGTGCACAGTGAAGGAGTAGGAGTAGAAGTCGGTAGAGTGGGGAGGGGATTTAAGGAGATTTCTAAGATGCGACCTGCAAGGTACATCAGAAGGACGGGCGAAGGAAAAACGTTCCCGCAGATAGGATGGCGTAGTAGGATTATGAAGGATGTTAAATAGCAGACACAATATCCGAGAGTTCCTGCGAAGACGAATGGGGAGCCACTTGAGAATCTTGCGAAAGTTAGAAACATGATCATACTTTTTAAGGTTAAAAACACAACGAATGCAGATATTTTGCAAACGCTCAAGTTTATTCAAAAGCTCCTCGGTGGCATTATTAAATTGTAATTGAAAAATCATCGACAAAAATTGAGGTTATAAAATTAACCCAAATTTTCAAATGAAAAACGTCTTAAAGGTGATAAAAAAATTGAATTTCGGGTTTAAGAATAAATGAATAAATAAATCGAAACACTCAATTTGTGGTTCATTTGTTTACATTTTCACCTGATAATTTTCGAACCGACCTTACGGTCACAAGCTTTCAAAATCCAAACGCGTCTATTCACAGATGCGAACAGTCCCTAGCCCAAGACGACGGGAATCTAAAACGCGATGGTATACGACGTGCGCCTTATAGAATGAAACAGATTGACGCGTGAATGGTCGTCAGCAGAGCCGGTGGTCCGTCCTACGGAATAAATCACGCTACAAGCAAAATTGTCTGATTGTTCCAATGTATTGGTTTTATGGAGAGGCTCGGTATTTAGATGGATGGCGGAAGAGATGTGCATGATGTGGGTACGGCTTAGAACTGGATTAGAATATTGGATTTTTATTTTTACGTAGTCAAAGTAGTTTTTTTTTCTATTTTAAGTGTCTTGACGAAACAACATTATAGACATGTAACAATGGCTTTTATAACAGTGGCCATTTATAAAGTGGATAAAGTCAGTAAAACCAATTTTTTTTTTAGAGTAATTATTTGTCTGCAACACAATATCGCAAAGGTCTAAGTTCAAGACCTCATTCTCAAGAGAGAGAAAAAGAGATTCAAAAACAGCATCTTTCCACCCCAGAAAGTCCTACTTAGATTGAAGACCAAAGAATCTTTCTAAATCGATAGGAAGTCACAGTTCATATAAAAGGATTGCAAAGGCCAAACAATGCGGCTACTTACCTGGTTCTTGCTTGGAACTCTGCCCACCGTACAAACGCAAAACAGCGTAAAGATAGCCGACTTTAATATCATTGCTATCGGTCACATGTTATGTCAAATGATTAATGACAGGCGACGCCGGTATTACGTGTCGGCCTCGGATGGCAATTGTGACGCAGTTGCTATTGGACTTAAATCGTGTTTGAAAAGTCAGGGAAATTATTCCATCGATCTTTTCTTGGAATATTTTAAGCTGTATGACGTCAAAACTGAACTTGTATCTGAAAAAAAAAACAATTTCCTGGATTTAATTTTTTTCAGGGTCCTGTCACAAAACTTTGTGAATTCATTCATTTATTTCTATTATGTTACATGTACTTCTCTTATGTTATGTGTTCAAATAGTTACATTGGATTTACAATGCCTGCTAGATGTTGGATAATCTATAAAATAATTAGGATCTTAGCATCGCCAATAATCTCTTTAAGAAAAATCAAACTCAAATAATGTATTTCAGTCTTAACTACCATCATCATTTACCTGCCCTTGTCCCATGTTATTTGGGGTCGGCGCAACACGTTATCTTCTTCCATCCTCCCCTGTCAGCCGTCATGCTATCATTCACTCCCTTCTCTTTCATATCATTCCTCACACAATCCATCCATCTTTTCTTTGGCCTTCCTCTCCCTCTCCTCCCATCAAAATTCATATTCATCACTCTTTTAGTCACATGCATTTCATCCCTCCTCATCACATGCCCATACCAAGCCAAACGATTTCCTTTCAACTTTTCTCACTGGCGCCACTTGCAAGCTGCCCCTTATATATTAATTTCTTACTTTATCCATTTTCGTCACTCCACACATCCATCTCAACATTCTCATCTCCGCTGCATGCACTATTTTTTCGTCCGTCTTCTTCACGGCCCAGCACTCCGATCCATACAGTACGACAGGCCTTATCACGGACTTGTAAATTTTCCCCTGTGACCTGTCGCCATTTCGTCCATCCCGAGTTGATCCGGTGCGTTACATCTCGGTCTATTTCCCCATCCCCTTGGACAAGCGACCCGAGGTACCGAAAGTCGGAGCCGATCGGTAAAGGCTTAACTACCATTAACCACATTTGAATTGTCAAGGAGTCGGTCAGTTAGAAAGTTGATGCTACTATCATAGCATCATCAAAACTCCGTCTGAAGACGTCCAATACAGAACACGGCTTTTCATCAACATGACCTTTTAATGTATATCACTTACTATCTCACAACAATTTTCCTACAGCGACACGTAATATGGACGAATACGACAGCCAATCACAAATTGTCGCGCCCGTCGTCCGTCGCAATTTGCTACTCCGAATCAATTTGCGACGTTTTTGTCGCCCATAATGTCGCCCGATTCAATTTTCTGTTAACTGCATCGTTGTTTTGTTGCCACGGCAACTGAATTATGGACGTAAAGAAACTTATTCTGATTTCGTAATTGCATTGCGTATTATGAAGTGAAGGCATTTGAGTTAACGGGTTTTGGATTAAAGTAGAGTGCGCTAGTTTTATTTATTTTCCAAAATGTGGAATTGTGTATTTTTTTGGATAAATCATTTTATTAGGTATTATTTAAAATACTGCGTTATACAGGATGTACCGTAAATAATGGATAAAAACAACATATAATAGACCTTATGGCCGTTCAAAAAAAAAAAAAAACAAATAATAATATCCCAAGTAGTACCTAAGATTTTTAACTAAGTTTTTTTGCCCTTATTTTACATTCTTCTTCACCGCGACCACAAATGAATTAATTCCGTCGATTATTTGTTGTTCTAATATTGTGCGTTTACTAAGCCGACAGAGAATCAGTATCTAAATAATGTGATTAGGAATTGCACAGTATTAAAAAAAAAAATCGTATCTAATCGTATTACTTGGGAGATTATTTTGTTTTTTTTTTTTTTTAGAACGGCCAGTAGGTTTATTATATGTTATTACATCCTGTTTTCCTCTGAATTGGAAAGGGTTTCATAATCTTTTTTTCTTTTTTTTTATAGAAAATTGTTTATATTATCACACATTTAGCCATATTACTCGTATATAAAAATGACCATACTTCAAATTAATTGTGACAATGACATTTAAAGAAAAAAAAAATACATCTAACTGCTAATTAATAATGAGACGAGCAACACAAGATTACACCTACTCACGTATGATTTTGAATAAGTATTTAAAATACATAATAATTTGGCCTCAAAATGAACCCCGCCCATGTTTCGTCGTAGATATTTTGCGACCAATTAAAGACCACCCGCTATCAAGGCGAAAGAATATGTCACGGAGTTGAGGTAAATTCTCACGGGTAATAAAGCGATGATATTTCTCTGGCAGCTGTGGCCCAGTGGTAACGGCCGCGACGAACAAGTTTTAGGTCGTAGGTTCCAACCCGGATAGGCGCTTTACTTTGTGTAAATTATTTCATCATCACTGCTCTCAAAACGGTGAAGGAAAACATCGTGAGAAAACCGGCATGTCCTGGAACCAAAAATTCGAAGACATGTGACATCTACCAACCCGCACTGGGCCCGCGTGGTGGATTACGGCCCACTCCCTCTCACAGAGAGGAGGCCTGTGTCCCAGCAGTGGGAACATTATAGGCTGATTATGTATTTCTTTGGCATAGCATTTTATCTTGAAGTTATCAGTCACCGGGAGGGGACGCACTTGAAGGATATGTCCTTCAAGTGCGTCCTTAGTGGCCTGATTGGTGATGTTCTTCAGAAAGGTCAGGTGCGTACTCGCAACCTGCGTGCGTGTATGACCAAATGTATGAACTTAAACGAAGCAAAACGACTATGTTAGGACCGTAGCAGGTGGCATTCTGTAGTTTCTGCCTAGTCCCATGGGAATAAGGCGTGAGTTTATATATGTATGTAAACGTCAAAAATGTAAATTTCGAAGTTTACGAGTTGACTACTGATAAAGGAATACACAGGAGTGGTTGCTTAGGGATCTGCTTACGTTGGACATTACCGGATTTAACGTTAGTGAAAACGAGCAATGGTGCTGTTAAAGGTAAACTAAAGCTAATTAGAACTAGAATGCCACCTGCGTTCTGTAGTTTCTGCCTGGGAAAAAAGGCATGAGCCTTATGTATGTATATCAAAGTTAAAGTCTTTGTTATTGACATTGAATCAACTTATTTTTGATAACGATTTTTTAGCATAAAACCAAGCAAATGTTGTCTGATTTTTACAACGAGTGCAGTTCAAATGTGAATTAATAATATAACTGTTATGTTACAACTCATATGAACTGAAGAACGGTAAATCAATAGGCTCATTGATCGCTAAAACGTCCGCCACATATCAGAAAAAAAATGATGATTATCTTAACCATTCGGCTTCACAAGTTATAAAAAAATGATGAACAAATTGCTATATTATTTAATCATATTTCATTCGTTTAAAGATTCTTTTCTCACTGTCATGACGCGGCCTAATCCAAAGACAATTTCAACCGCAAAAAAAAAAAGTTGCAAATGAATCCAAAAATTCACCCAATACGCGATGACTGACGATACAACGTATCGTTCAGAGGAGGTTGAACCTATACTTAATTATACATCTCCAGCTGACTTTACGCGACGTATAAGGTAACAAATTGACCAATTTATCAGTGCTTAACAATTGCTTATTGATAAGGAGAAGCCGACGATAGTTCGGCGGTATAGTCAAGGAGATCACGAGGTTCTTTCTTACGACATGTACGTGTGGTTTAATTTATTGGTGCAATTATTGAGGATAAGGTTAAATTATTATTTTATATTCTTATGGACTAAAAAGGAATTTTATAAATTACTTAAATAAAATAATATAAAATCAAAACGTGAGCAGTTACTTAAATATAAGCCCACTCTTGTGTCAGCCAATTATGTGCTTAGGTATCTATTTCACAAACACTTGTAAGTAAAATAAATATAAAATTGCAACCGTGAGAAAACTAACTAACTAGGGCAAGTGCCATCTAATTTGGAGTAAGCCTTAGATCTTTAATGTTTTTATTGGATTATCTAGTAGGTATTGAGATAAAACCTCTCAAGCTTCTTCATAAATGAAAATGAGTCTCGCTAAGTCATGAGTGCATTGAATCATTGTATATTTAGCTTATGCATGCCAATATTGCTAGATTTAAGCATAATAATCAACCAGTAAATACAAAAAAAAAAAAACAAAAAATGCAAATACAAAAAGTGTTGACTTGCTCTCAAACTTATTACGATTGCACAGAAAATAAGCTGTCAAGCTCCTAGAACACACCAATACGACACAGCCAATTTCTATAAGAACGAAGACAATTAATGAAAGATAATTACAAATTCGATGTTATAAATCAATATAAAAACTCATTAATTGTTAGGAAAATAACACAGTCGTAACTTTCGATAAACGGTTACCGAATGTTGTTTTATAATTGGTCCCGAGCTCTATGATTATTATCTTTTGTGATAGTGTGAATTATATTCATTAGATATGTTCGAGTCGTGATTTCCATTTCTTCTTGAGATTGTCATAAGATTTTGAAGGAGATCAACAGAAGTGGTGGTATTTTGGGGCTGTGGAGCTGTTTGTGAATCATCTTTTCCAGCCCCCCTGTATTGCTGAGCTATGGAAAATCAGTCTTCATCCTGGTCGTAATGCACATAGAACCGTCCAGACTTGCCTGTTTTACAGTGGCATTAACATTTCTCGGTGACCGTTATCTTTTTTTGGGGATTTTTGAAATTCCCTGGAGACCCGCCATGTAGGCAGACCAAATAAAATCCTATTCATAAGAGTTTTTATTCGGTGAATAAGATACTGTGTTTATGCCAAAGTATTCCCTTACAATATACTGTTAAAGCCGCTAGGACGATGAAAAACAATATTTACGAAGACAATCCCCATGTAAGGGACATTACATAAATAACTTTCTGAACTTTTGTACCAAAAACAGTTACGAAACGGTGATTTGTTATAATAATTGGTGACTGCACGTATCGGTTATCAATATATAACAATCAGAAACGTATAACATGATAAATGTCAGCCATCTTTGGCTTATAACACGTATACTTTTCACTATATCTCCGATTATACTTAACATAATTAACTGTTTATTCAAATGACAAAATAAAAACAAGGAGTGGGCGAAGAACTGAAGATTCTTTATGCTAATTACACCCCTTGGTCTCTAGTTTTAAGGGTCATTATTCATTGTTATAGTATGTTGATTTAGTTAATTTTGTATTTATAATTGATCGTAGGTGTTTGATAGTTTTTATCGATCGTTAGTATGCGATTTATTGTTGTTATAAAAACGTCGGTTTGGGAAACCACTGTTTGATTTTCAAATGACGTTTCGGTATCAGATGAAAACAAAATTGTAACGACTGTTGGTCTTATTGCAACGTTGTAGTAGAGCAAAAAAAGTATTGAGTTAATTACTTATATACCTATTATATTATATATTTTTATACGTAATTATATTTATATTTTTACAAAATCAACAACAGTGCAATAGTTGACTGTTTTAAACATTTAAGAAAAGGTCATGTTTATTTTATTTATTTATTAATTTATCACAAACACTGCTATCATTACAAGAAATTCCTAATGCGGTAGCGTGGTCCCTAATTAAACTTAAATCTTAAATAACATAACACATACAATATTTCAAAATTAACACATCCATAAACAACTATTAATTTTAACATACAATATGACAAATGCACGTTTTGTAGGAAGTATGTTTCATAAACTCTATAACATAGGTAATGTCTATGGCCTGACGACATATACCATAAGGTACATTAGCCATTTTATTTCGCCATAACTCCCGTTCAATCTAACATCAAAGCTAAAAACCTATTTCATAATATACTTAAGGTTTTATACCCAAAGGCATATGCTTTGACATTTACTAAATTAATACGCTTTTTGTAGGAAATATTTACACAAGTCAAATTTAATTTAGCTAATGTCTATTGCTGGCATTAAAACGTCTAAGTAGCTCAGTTAGGCTTTTTATTAAAACCTTGAATGCAGGCAAATGAAAGGGAATTAGGGTTCAAATATTATTGCAGAACATTAATGTGCTACGATGACACCAAAAGTTATTATGACGATTTTACCCTTTTGAACTGTAGTACTGCAATATGTGATCGTAAAATTCATAATTAGCTTTCTAGGATGTACCGCTTTATGGCAACGAGATTGTTCGTTGTTGTAAGTAGCGATTAAAATTTTATTGATCTCAGGTGATATTAGAACAAGAATAAGAGTCTGATAAATGTTTTGATATCCATAGTAGGTAGGTACACAATCAGAATCATCATTATCATCTTAATCAATCAATCTGCCCAACCCTTCTGATCTATGTTGGGGTCGGCTTCCAGTCTAAACCGGGTACCTACAGCTGGATACCAGTATTTTACATGGAGCGACTGCCTATCTGACCTCCACAACTAAGATACTGGATAACACGATACCCCTTAGTAAGACTGGTTGTCAGAATTTCAGGCTTTTGACTACCCCCAACGACTGTTAAAGATCCACGAATGACAGCCGGGGCCAACGGCTTGACGTGCTTTCCGAGGCACGGAGGAGTATCGGTATGTAAAGATGGTCACCCATCCACGGACCAAAACCAGAATGCATAATCAGCCTATAATGTTCCCACTGCCGGGACACAAGCCTCTTCTTTGTGTGAGAGAGTGGGCCGTAATCTACCACGCGGGCCCAGTGCGGGTCTACGAATTTTTGGTTCTAAGAACATGCCGGTTTCCTCACGATGTTTTCCTTCACCGTTCTGAGATCAGAAACCGAAACGTTTTGAAAACCAGAATCATAACAACCATTTAAGTCCTAAAAGAAATCAAATTAATATTATTAAATCATAAATATATCGAAGTACACTTGACGCACGAAATATGTGGGACATTATAAATTATAAAGAGTTTTAAACATGGCGTCGGGGTCAGTAATTCGGGCGGCCATTACCGCCGAATATTATCGATGACCCTATAATTTGCACACTTTTCAATAATCGACATCGTACTTCATACCGATGGTACAGAGGGAAATTTAATTTCAAAACTGGTTGTTGCAAAATGTTGGACGTTGCGCTTGATTATTGTTTATGAGTTCGGCTAAATTTTGAGACGGTTGACAGGGCAGAAAAATGTGGTCAATATTTGTTTTGAGAATTTTATTTTTGAAGGTGATTTTTTGTCTGTTATATTTATAGTAACTTTTTACAGTCCGTCCCATTTTCTCTTTTAAGTTTTTATTAAATATTTGGTTATTACACTATTATGTGAAAACACACAATATATTATAAAATTCAAGAAATTGAAAGCTCTGTAACATAAACAATATTACATTACATAACAAGCACAAAATTATGTTACATAATCACATCACCCATTAAAGAATACATCTCGAAATACATAATCCTACAAGTACTTACCATTTTTCTGCTGACGGTACTTGTAATGTACCGTAACACGAACACTCCGTATCGTTGGTTACGTATATTTACGATCATTTATGTATAAATTGAATTATTACCAACAGACATCTTCAATTATTACCTACAGACAATCTTCAATTCGTACCGACACTTTGTAAAAAAATGCTGACCAATTTAAATTGTACCATTTTTTACTGTACTATATTTTATAGGTAATGTTTTTTTACGTTAAATTCGAGGAACAGTTTTTAATGAATTACGTGTTTTGGACTAAATAAGTCGAATAAACTATTTGTTTGTCAAAAGAAAAATAAAATATACATAAATACATAAACTCACGCCTTCTTCCCATGGGCAGAAACTATAGAACGCCACCTGCTGCGCTCCTAAAAATAAAATATCTTTCTCGGAAAAAGAAAAACCTTGCCAGATACTAACATCGTTTCCTGCCGTAATGACTGTATTTTATACATAGTTCCTTTGCAAAAGCACAAAATTTAAAAATTGTCACAACTCGATTTTTATGAAAAAATATAATTTTTACTTTTACATTTTTTAGATCCATAATAAGGTACATTAACTCGATTTTGCATTAATATTCAGAAAAGGCACTTTTTAAAATCAAAAGTCACAAGAAATTGAAATTTAAAGACAGCGGCATCGCTTGCGCAGATATCGTAATGACTTATAATGCGCGTACGCACCATGAATAATTCATGGAGATTTTGGTACATGTATGTATAGTAAGTATATGCAAATATATAAGATAAATATACCAGACATGTCGGAGAAATTTTAGAGCAAATTGTTTGAATAGTAGATATAGACAAATAAAGACCATTTAAAAATAAATACTTAAATATGAACTGGTATTTGGACTGAATTCTTTATGAGGTTCACTTGTGTTGTCTCAGACATTATTTAAAATTATGCACCTAGGTATGTGGAAAGATTTTGTTGAGTTTGTTAATTAACCGTACAGGCAAACATCCTGTTTGGTTTATAATTGAAGATTAGCACTATGTTAATACTTTAGGAATTGGCAGCAATAAATGATTAATTCTGCATAAAAAAATCTAACTAGGTATTACTAAAAAGTTTTTTTTACAATAATATATTTAACGTACTTGACCATACAAATACAGATCCAACGATCACGTGACATTAAGGTTAACCAAATGGTTAACTTTAATGTCACGTGATCACTCACTCACGTTTCCCAAATTTCATGCAAAATCTGTTTTACTTAAGGAATTCCTTAAGTAAAAAAGATTTTGCATGAAATTTGGGAAACATATGTTATTCAATTTACTAGCACACTCTGCGTAACTTTAAATGTAACCCATTATAGTTTTAAGTTGTTTTATTTGTATAAAAATGGTAAAATATAAATAAATAAGTATTTTATAAGTACAACTAATACATGGAAGAGCGTAGTCTCCTAATACAGGCTTTATACGCTTAAAAGGAGGCTCCAATCACCACTGATGTAAGATGAAAACTTGTTAATACCTACCAATAAACCTTTTTTAATTTTCATTTCAATTTGAAAAACGATCCCATATCTTATGAAATAAATAAAGTGTTGATTGTATCCATGATCATTTGCTACACAATCGTTTAAATATCTCTATTTTGAATCTCGTTCATTTGATCGATTGCATAGAAAAAGCGTCTTTCAAAAATTTAGAAATTACCATTTTTTTTTTATATAGTCTTTGAGGTATGCCTCCCTAAATTCCAGAAAATGAATTACCTTACTTTCATCAATCAATCAATCAATCAATCAATCAATCTTTATTTGTGAACATAAGTACAAAAAGGTGTCATTTATACATTTTAGCTGATCTATATGTTCGGCCAATAATCGGCATACAAATATAATATTAGTAAGCAGGTTATTTTTACTATCACAATTAATAATGTCTAGGATAAAAGAAATGAAGCAATTGAAAAATGTCATAAGCCGCATAAAATAAAGTAATTGAATTATATTATTAATTATTTAGAATGTCAAAGAAAATTAAGTTTAGTCATAATTTGTCATCTAAAAAGTCTTCAATCGAGTAATACGTCTTTTCAACTAGAAACAGGAACAACTTTCTTTTAAAATGGCTGACATTTTCCTCACTTCTGATACACTTTGGCAATTTATTGTATAATTTTGGAGCCATTACGAAAATACTGTTCTTGTATAAAGCAGTTTTAGATCCAACAGTTTGTAGCCGGTCAGCTCGACGCTGACTACCTACTCGGTCAAATTTATACATATTATTTTTGATGAACATCGATGTCTGGTATATGTACAATGAAGGCACTGTTAAAATTTTCATACTTTTAAAATATTGTTTACAGCTGTCAGTGGTTTGCAAGTTACAGATCGCTCTAATACACCTTTTCTGACACTTAAACACCATATCTTTACCCGAGGCGTTTCCCCAAAACATAATGCCATATCTTAATGTTGAGGCTACTAGACCATGATATGCAGTTAGTACGGTGTTTCGATTTGCCGTTTTACTTAGCATACGCAGCGCATGAGAAAATTGGTTTACTTTACTACATACTTTGTCAATCTGGGTATTCCATTTTAATGTGCTTTCAATATTTAATCCCAGAAATTTTGTCACATTCGTCTCATCAATCCTTTTATCATTATATCTTATATCTAAATTTAAATTCTGATTTACTGTTTGTTGAAGTTTCATTATTACTGTCTTGTCTAAGTTTATTACCAAATTATTATTCTCTAGCCAATTTATAACTGATTTTATGTTAGAGTTAATGTCTGATTCTAATGTATCTAGTTGGTCACTGTTGAAAAGTAGTGTGCTGTCATCTGCAAACATTGTCATGGGAAAGGTCGATGCTTTTGGGAAGTCATTTATATATATAATAAATAGGAGAGGTCCAAGTATGCTACCTTGTGGAACTCCATACATCACTGTTCTCGGGCCAGATTTAAATGTTGTTTCATGTTTTCTACATATTCTATTAATAACTGTTATTTGCTGTCTATCTTGTAGGTACGATTTAATTAAATTTGATATGTTACCTCTAATCCCGTATGCGTCAAGTTTATTAATTAATATTCTATGGTCTATGCGGTCAAAGGCTTTCGACATGTCCATATATAGAGCCAGAGCCGGTTTTCTTTTATCTACTCTGTTGCTAATTAGTTTTAAAAAATCATAGATTGCCATGTCAATGGACTTATTTTTCCGGAAGCCCTTTTGGTTATCGACAAATAATTTATTTTTCTCGAAATATGAATTGATTTGATTGTATATTACTCTTTCAAATATTTTTGACAAAATAGGTATCAGTGCTATAGGTCTATAGGAAGACAAGTTGTCTTTATTATCTTTTTTGAAAAGCGGTTTTATGATACTAATTTTTAATTCCTTTGGAAAAACACCATGCAAGATGCACATATTGATCAGGTAACTAAGGACGGGTGCAATTATTGTAGATACTGTTTTAATAATTTTTGTGCTAATGCCATCATATCCAGTGCTGGGAGTATTCTTTAAAGACATAATAATTTTATGAATATCTTGTGGTATTGTAGGTTTCATGAACATGGACGAATTTGGGGTATTTATTGGTAATTTATTATTATCATTTGAACTATTAATTGATTTGACTTGATCCGCAAAATAATTGTTAAAAGCCTCTGCTATATCAAGAGGGTTGGTAAGTATTTTATCATTTGATTTAATTCTCATTGTGGATTGATTTGGTAAATTATGTTTGTTTTTATTTATGACTTTCCACGTTGCCTTACATCGATTCTTAGCCGAGTGAATGTAACGGTTATTGTGGACTCTCTGCGTGAGATTGACAATTCTTTTAAGCCGGTTAGACAACGTTTTGAAGTTTGTTTTATTATGTTCAGTCGGTGATAACCTGTAATTCCATAACAAATCTCTTTTTTTCTTGCTACATAATCTAATACCGCGACTAATCCAGTTTGGTTTTACTTTCGTCGATATTTTTACTTTAATGTTAGGAAAACATAAGTCATATAGCAATTTAAACCAGTCATAGAACAATTTGAATGCTTTTCCAGGGTTTGTTTCCCCATAAACATCAGAAAATGACAATTGATTTAAATAATTTGCGAATTTTTCTATATTTTCTTTTGAGTAGTCCCGTTTTGTACAGTGCCAGTAGTCTAAAAGGCACGTTTGTTTAACTGGACATCGTAAAAATTGTGCTGTGTGATCGGATACCGCTAGTTCCAAAACTTCTCCTTTAGCTCCTCGTACATTGTGGATTATATTATCAATGCAGGTCCGACTGCTTAATCTAGTTGGAACGTTTACGGCAAATTTAAGATTATAACCCATTATTAAGTGCTTGAATTGCTGCGAACTTGTGGTATCTTTTAGCAAATCAATATTGAAGTCACCGCACAGAAGCACTTTTTTATTTGAGTGAATGGATAAAGAATTTAACAGACTGTCTAATTTATTAAAAAATATTTCATGTTTGCTTTTTACTTCGGTACTATGTGGACTCCTATATAAACATATTATAATAATATTGTGGTCGGTGAGTTCCACTGCACAGCATTCAAAAATATTGGATACACCATATTTCGCAACAGACTCCAAAGTTCTATATTTAATACCGTTTCTTATCATTATACATGTGCCTCCATGTCTGGATTCTCTAGTGAAATGTGTGGCTAAAGTAAAATTAGGTATATGTAATAGGTTTACATCCGACAATATCATATTGTGCTCAGAAAAGCATAATACATCCACTATTTTTCCTGAATTATGCAGTTCCTCTAGCAGTACAGTAAATACATTGGATTTATTTAAGAGGCCATTTATATTTTGATGCATAATATTAAGATTTTTATACACGAAAAAAACTATCCTCATCACAGTGCTTTGTGTCATTTATAACAGAAACATCATTTTGTGTTATGATTTTACCCGTGCTAAGATTTGGTATACAATCAATATCTTGGTAGGTAGTATTCAGTGCGTTTAGGTTTAAAATAAAGCTCTCTAGGTTTGTTACAATAATATTTAGAGCTTTGTTATTTATACTGCCGGACCGTTGGTTATATGAGTCGTATGAATACGGCAGATTGAGGTTTGAGTCTAGAATATACGCATATTTATGCGTCTCGGCGTCCATGTAAATCAAATTATTAAAAATATCTATTCTACTATTAAACATTAAATTAGCATTGTTCTCCATATATTTAAATGTTGGAAGACTTATAATAAAATTAGTATGGTTTAATGGGAGTAGTGTTTCCCGGATATATGAAACAAGTTCCATATAGTTATTAGTTTGTCTGAAATCTTCTTCGCCAATAACTATGATACAGTAGTCAGAGAAAGTGAAATTACGAACTTTTTCATGAATATTACATAAGACATGTCTTAAACCACATCGTGGAGTGCGATAATGACACCTACTATAGTTAGCGAGCTGAGTTCTTTCACTCATTTTATAAATCCTGTCAGATGTTTCACTGCTCACAATGCAGATTTTATGTCTCATAGGAAGTAGTTGGATCTTCGGTTGTTTGATATCTTGAGGAGTGATTTTTGTCTTGTCTTCTTGTGAACATAGTTTAAGTGTAGGGTATTCTGTAGTTTGTGTTTGTTTTGTTTTCATGCTGCTGTTAATAGTGTTCTTCAACGGTGTTTTTACTTTTTTCTTGATTGGGCTACTTGCAATGTTCTTGAATATATCATTTTTCTTCATTAATTCATTGTTTATCTGTTTTAGGTCGCTGTTTTGCAGCGATAGCAACTCAATTTCGTTATGTGCACTTTGTAATTGGGATTGAAGTTTTTTGATTTCATCTTTATAGGCGGTTAGTTGAATGTCCTCTTCGTCCTCAGATAACTCAGGCATGGTATTTGTAGTACTGTCCAAATTTTTTGATTTGTTTCCATTGTCATCATCACTTGGTTCCGAGCGTGTACGGGTGCGTCGGAATGTAACATGTTCCAAGAATGAATTCATAGTTTAAATTCGATTGATACTTCCAAAAAGTTATAGCAATCCTTTGTAGCTTCGATTACTTTTTACGCCTGACTATATATTAATAGCAAGATATATTGAAATATATTGCGAGAAATCGCTGATATATAGATACTATGATATGCGAACTCTGCGTGTAACGGAGCGCAGTCCCAAAGTGCTGGTGTTTAAACTTCAAAGATTCGATTTAAACAATTAAAATTACTAAATCAACATGCACGATGTTCGTTCCCATTTTAATTCATTTCAATAATAAGATAGATGGTACGAGAACGGTCAAATCCGATCAAAATAAAGAACCATATCAAATCTACGGATCCCTAAACCTCGTGTTCAATCTTCATATTAAACGCGTAATGAGCCGGTTGATTGCTCTGATTATGGTGGTGGACTTGTTAAACCGTTGGTCGTCGGTTCGTGCCTACAAATTATAGAACCATCCGTTTTCTGCTCACCAACCGTTGTTGGCTTTCTAGATAATAAAGTTTATATTATACTATTGTATGTAGAAACAATCTGAGCTTGTAACCGAACCTAATGTTAATAACTTTAAAAACCCTCTCATAGTTACACTAATTATAATTTATGATTTTCGTGTTCATTACTTTAGTTTTTACACACAGTTACGCTTAGTACGCACTTTACAAATGAACAAAGTATTTCACAAATTCGCGAACAACTTAATCATGCTTCCTAATGAGACCTCGAAGGCAACTTTTGTTACTAATTCTAGACATGAACTAACTAGATTAAAAATCTTACTTTATAAAAAGTAGTGATAAACATTTGTATCATTGTCACTATAGTAAGATCAAGTCGCATTGTTCCAATGTGACACTGACAGCTCGAACTGTCAAAACATTCGCGCGAAGAGAAAGCAGGAAGGTTGACATAAAAAAGAATTCGCCACAGAATAACAGTTATTATTAGTAACATCTAACGCATATACCAAATTTATACATCGTTAGCAGATTTAACACTTTCTTTTCTATTGTAAAACCATCTTTGCACTGGACAAGGCGTCACTATGTCGATCATTGTATCGATACTGAATCGAACGTGATTATAATCGATTCTATCGGTTACGAATATTGAATCGGTAACGGTAGTGCGTTTTGTGATTTTTTGACTTGATTGGGTCTATTGTTGAAGTTTTCTGGTATCAAATAGACTGCTCATTAAAAGTTCACGGGACATGTTTTGTGTGGTGGATGAACGAAATATCGAAGTGAGAACTGACTTAGATACAACAAGACGTGTTAATAAAGTCTAGTTTGAAAGCAGTAGCCGGTTTAAAAAAACTTGACATTTGACCACACCAGTCAATTAATGTCTGAGAATTTGAGAGCTGTATCTTTAGCTTGATTTCAGCCACATATTACAGTTAAGATTTCATAAAGAAATTTGTGTTTATTTTTGATTGAAGATTAGACTTATTTCGAAATGTCTCGACATTGATAAGTTAAGATAATGTTTATCTATAAATCTATGTTTTAAATTTAGTAGACAGTGATTTGAATGTTACTCAAAAGAAAATGAAGTTAGTTAATCTACTCACTAAAGACATCAACTGTTATAAATGCATTCATTCAAAGACATGAATGACAACTACGCGATTAAAAAAAAAAAGCAAAAAAACTGTCTTTAATCGATAAAGTTCTTGCCTCCACAATCTTTATTGCTCTGGTTGACGCTAATTTATCGATGTGTATCTCGTAAATGTCAACAATAAAATGTCAAATAATATTTAAATTGATTCTACTGAAGATTTTTGGTCAATTAACTCCCATTTAAAATGCAAAATGAGCAATCTTAAATGTTATGATTGACGTTTAATTTTGTTGGAATTGTCCCAGTTTTGCGGAGTATTTTATGGAAAATGAATCATATCTATTTTATACGTGGTGACGGAGTAGTTAACGGACTTTTTAGCAAAATAAGAAGAAAGTTAAATGACAACTAAAGACGAATTATTGATTCAGTGGAGTAATCAGACATGTACTAGCTGTCACTTTGTGTAATGAAATGGTCATATTTATTGTAATGGTGATCGTTTAGTTTAATAGATTTATATAAGTGTAAAATAAATGTATAATAATAAGTGTTAATGTTTAGAATACAATAAATACTATAAATTTGACTATTTTATTACACAAAGTAACAGCTAGCTCAAGTCAATTTCTCCAGTGAACTAATAATTCCATTTTAGAAACACACAGAACTGAAATAACAGTCTCTTTAATATTTTTTTTTTCATTTAAATACAAAAAAAAATGTCCATCTTTGCCCTTTTGGCTTTTCCCGTTAAATTATCCCAACTGGGCCTTATTATAGGAAACGCGTGTAGTAAGTACGAATTACGCACTTCAGTTTCAATCAGGCAACACTTATGGCAATAATGATTGCCAATAAAATTATTGGCAACCCAGTGAAACGCTCCCGATGCCAATGCACCATAATAAAATCGATTTTCGTAGAAAACATTCGAATCCAAATGTAATTGCAATCAAGATCAAATTGTGTGCAATCACGTATGTTTTATGTGCCAAAATGTTTGGTTACTCGCATGGTGGTCTGAGTTATCACTCAATATTCGATTCTTACAGTTCACTGGAATCAATTCTGACACGCCCCCAACATGTAAAGAAATCGATTGCTCTCATTCGTTGCACGTTTTTAAACGTACTATTATAGTGTTGTACGTATAAATATTTATGGTATATTAATACCCGTGCGGGTATAATTAAGATCTATTAAAGGTCAGGTCAAAGCAACAGTTTAGAAGCGCATCACTCAAAGCTGTCGAAAGAGGTTTAATACTTTTAAACTTTTTCTTGTTCCAAACTTTGCTTATTTTTTTACATTTAACTGATATTTTTGTATAGTGCAGAAGTCCAATGTCTTTTTCATAAAAAGCGATAGTTCACACTATGCTCGTACTTTTTATTAGCCTAAATGAAGGAACTATAAGATTTTCTACCGTCTTGGAACAGACCCTGCAATGAAATTGCTGCGAACAAAGTGCCTGGTAAATAACATTATGCTCACACTAAATTACTTTGTTAAACATAATATGCTTAAGCATATTATTAATGATCTTTGCCATATACCTATGAGTCCAGCAGTGATAGCTGGCTCCAAAATGTCACTAGCTTAAATTATCATCATCCATCCAATAATAGTGGGTCGACCATTTTGGTACAGTTTTTTTTTAACAACTCTGATCAGTAAATGAGAAAATAGCATTAACACATGATAAATCCAATTTTAATGTAAATTATGTACATAAATCACTAACTTAACATTATAATATAAATTAAATCAATACCTGCTTTTGTGGAACCACAAAATTCTTATAGCAGTATTAACATGTTTAGGCTCAAGAATGTGTTCATAGAACTTATATTTGATGTATAATGACAACTGTATAATTTCCGATGGTGTTTCTAATTAAGAACTGTTTTTATTATTGAGATCAGAAATTAATGGGTCACAAAAAACGTCGTGCGTGATCGAATTATCAGACATACACTAAAACTAAATTTTCGATGTTTTGAGATTGAGATACACAACAAAAAAGACTTTAATTTATTGAGCTAGCTAATGGTTTTGCATTAGCACGTGTAGAATAATTAATATGATACAAATAAACGTGACGTTTACTCATAAATACTGATAGAAATATACCAATCCAGATAGAAGTCGAAGAACACAAGTTTTCCACAGTCTTTTTCAACCCAGTATCAGACAAAGCCTTCCTGCTTTTATGGAACTCTTCTTTGTTTTGCGACAATCTAGTCCATGTCTTTCCAACCACGTTGATTATTTCTTTACGGCCTTTATATTTCTAAACTCCTTGTAAATACTGAAAAAGAAGATATACCCTATCATTTTTCCACAAAAACAACGTCTAAAATCGCAAGGACACAGAACAAAAATTCAACAAAAAGCTAATAAATTAGCGAATGTAAAATATTAACCTAGATCATGCAAATAGATGACAAAGCTGTGCATGACCTTTTGAACGGCGCAGACGCATGCAAAAAACATTATTAAAATTCTTAACGCACAGTCGTTCGTTACAAAACTGTGCTTTATGTTAGTAAGATTTGTTGCAATGCGAGCGATGCGATGCGATGCTATGATTATAATTTTCAAGGAACAGATTTTTTATAGTGCCAATTTGCATTGTTATATTGCTACTATTCTATTAGTCGTAGATTTTATGAAATGCATTTATTTTTCCGTTTGAAATTTGAACAGTCGCGCAATATCATTTTCATTTAATTTCATCTGACCCCGACAGTTGAAAAAATATGCAATATTCAGGCAATTGATAATTTATGCATCTTATCTGCATTCATATTAGTACCATTCTGAACCATAACATAAGAGGATCATCTTAACAACTAATTATTATTTATACCTATTTAGATGTTTGCATTCATCATTATTGATGACCAATTTTTTATAACGATATCCGTTTTTTTATTTTTTATTTACTGGTAACAAGCTAACCTTTTTGTGGTCTTTTGATCGCTATTCAATATTCAAAAAGTAGGTAATTAGATTTCTTTGAATGTCATTATTTATTATACGAGTACAGTCGTCTTTATGAAAGATAATTGGAATCTAGATTTGGAATCACAAAAGAGCAAACACAAAATATGTTTTCATAACGTTTCATTGTAATGAACATGAAGCTTTTTGTAACGTGTAAAACGGATGCAATTACTGCATCATATTAATTTGACGGGCATCATGTAACCATATCGTAAGATTTATTGTATGGTTACCAAGATAATCAAGCCATTATAGATAAAATATGAATAGTTATTTTAAAAAAAATCTGGCCAAGAACGTGTCGGACCACGCGCAATGAAGGGTTTTATAGTTGCGAAGTTGGTATGAATTTATCCCAAAAACAAACTTAACTTTGTAGTTGAAAAACATGTTCTTCGATACATCGATATATGCCACAATCAGTTCTCCAACTGCAAAATTAATTTGGTCGAATATTACTCGTTAACTTGTAAAGCCCACGTAGCTGTGATAGTTTTTCTTTTAATTTCATTATATATAGGTACTACTGACATGATTTTTTCCACATTTCCATAAACAACCATTTTCCACTTGACTCTAACAAAAATTAGCATTAATGCCTAATATTTACGCAAGCATCCTTGAATCGAAAAGTGGCGTTCACAGACCTGCAATATTTTTGAACGGCATATTCAACGACACCCCACACAATGGGGCTAGACGAGAAAAAAAAATATCATCCCCACATAACGTGCAAGGGTACCTTCTTTGCAAGTTATGTGGGGATGATATTTTTTTTTAAATTTAATTTTTTTATAGATTTTATTTTAGCACTTTGTCGACGTGATTAATATGTATACTAAATTACAGCTTTCTAGTACTAAGCATCTCTAAGCTACAGCGGGGACAGACAGGCAGACGGACATGGCGAAACTATAAGGGTTCCTTGTTTACTACGGAACCCTAAAAATTACTTAAATCACTTTTTGCATACCATCCAGCCGTATTATACGCTACAGCAACAAGAAATTCTACTAATGGCAAAATTGGCTTTTGTATTAAACCAAAAATACTTAGTGCATCAGAAAGGTATAGTCAAATTTAAGGGTGTTTTACGGCTGATAATTATTTCTCAATTGCGATGTTGATCCCATGTGACAGTCAAAGTCAAATCATTTATTTCAAATAGACACATAGGTACAAGGCACCTTTGAACGTCAAAATGTACAGAAAAATAGAAGTGATTCTAGTCGCCCCTTCCAAAAGGTAGTTTCGTATGGAGAAGAATGGGCAAGCAACTCTAACGTTACTCTTTTGAACTGTTTTACAATATAGCGTACACATTAATTATATAAACATATGTGAAGACGATGCACGCACCTACAATAAAATTACTATATTACAATGGTTAAAAAAAATAATAAAAAAATGAAGCATTGACAGATAAATTATTTTATAATATAGATACATGGTGCTCACATATTTACAAAAATTGTTAAAGTAGATGATTTTCGTAAAAAAAATAACAAGTAATAAGTCAGTGTGTGAGGTAAAGTAGTCACAGAATTTAAAATCAATAAAATAATAAATAAATTAACACAATAAAAAAATTAAAATTAATATATAAATAAATTATACAATGTTGTATAAATTATACAATTTTGTATAAATTATACAATTAACAATGGATAAAGTTGTCCAGTTTCTGGTCCCTTAAATTTGACCACACCTATCTGATACATGCTGTATAGGTCGCCTATCACTTAGCTCCCGCTGGGAACCTAGCTCCAACTTTTACGGTCGTAATATTCAAATATACAATTTAACCTCTGAACCGACGGAACGAGGCGACATGGCGACGTTTTCCGTTTTAATTTGCAATATCTACGCGTTTCGATATTTTCATAATTATTCCACTATATCATAGGTTTTATAATCTCGTTTTAAATGGTATAAGAAAATGTTGAAGTTTCTTGAAGTGAATCATACTTACGTGAAGAGTTGAGGATGTTATGGTATGGTATGGTATGTTATACCTCTCCTGTAGAATAAGAGTCTCAGTAGTATTTTGGATTGATGAGTGTCTGAAAAGTAAACCTTTCAGTTAAAATTTCATAGGTAGCAAATTTTGTATTTCTGTGGGTACAGCACTGTCTCTTAGATGTATTGAGAATTGAGATGGGTTATTCTCTTGTCATGTGAGCTTATTTGAAAGCTCGCATACGAGATAATTGCTGCATAAACAGATACACCATTTGTTGATTGGCGAATAAGGTACCTAGAAGTGGTAAATTTATCTTACAATTAACTTAAAATTATTGCAAATCTATTTGCTTACCTACTTTAGCATTTAGTCTTGAAAAAGTAAGGGTTTATCACAAAGCTTATTTTTTTAAAAGTATCTTTCTATGTCGAATTTTCTTTTCCAATTTAAGTTACAGTAGGAAACGCATCGAGCGACTTTCTTTTCCATAGAGTGACGTCATAGCGGGTGTGAACCATGCAGGTGCCCGTCACCCATGCGTCGTCGTAGGCGTCCATCCGCTTCGGTGATACATTTTTGCAAGAGTTCCAATCTTTATTTAAATGCTGGTGCTTTTGTTCAAGTAAAAATTGTCGTCTGAAAGTTGTAATGAAAAACCCTTCAGTAACTTAACTCAAGTGGTTTACACGTTTTCAGATTTCCAACTTAGCGTACTCTGGCTACTTTTTAGCTTAAACGAGTTTATGCGTTTTTTTGCGTTGTTGTATATGAGGTTGTTTTTAGCTAGCTATGTTTGAGACGTAAATGGTAAGGTAATCTTATTAGTGCAAAAGTCCGATTTAGTATTATGACTCAAGTTAGAGTTAGGGTTTCGATTATATTAGAATCGGAACCAGTGGAGCGCATCTTCGGAGAAGATCTCGAAAGCATCTTTACAGAGTTTTTTTTTCTGAAAAATATTTCAGAAAAAAATTCAGAATAGAATTTAGAGACTATCTCGAAATATCGAGATAGTCTCTAAATTCTTTAAGTTTTTGTAAGAATGACCTAAGGCATTGAATGAGAACGTTTTTAATTCTCGAACTAGGTTATAGATGATTGGAGAGTCTCGAGTTAAAGACATAGTTTGAGGAATAGAAAGAGGCTGTTGATGAGTATTAACCAAAAACTTTGTAAGCTAAAAAGTAGCTAGAGTACGCTAAAGTTGGTAATCTAACCAATTTAATGTATTGCTCTCATTTTTACTTTAACCTACCCAAAACGGTATATAGGTTCGTTTTAGTTAGGTTAAGGCTACATAAAGATACACCTGCTTTCAATTCTAAAGCTGGTTCTTGCCTACGAGTATGATTTAGGCAATGTTAGATCTGAAAAAGGCAGACTAAGCAATCATAGCAGTAGAAAATAGTAATAAAACCGGCCAAGTGCATGTCAGACCACCCACAATGAAGGGAGTTCCGTAGTTGGGAAGTTGGGATGAATTTATCCCAAAAACAGCCTTAACATTGTAGTTGAAATACATGTTCTCCCATACATCGATATATGCCACGGTCAATTCTCTAACCGCAAATTTAAGTTGGTCGACTATTACTCGTTAACTTGTAAAGCCTACTTAGCTGTGATAGTTTTCCTTTTTATTTCATTATAAGTACTACTGCCATGAATTTTTTCACATCTCCACAAACAACCGTTTAGCTGGCAGGGGGGGGGGACGACACTTGACTCAAAATAGTACTTTAAAGCTTAAAATTGGTGTTCACAGACCCACAAAATTTTTGCACGGCCTATCGAACGATATCCCACACCATGGGGTAAACGAGAGAAAAAAATATTATCCCTACATTACGAGGGAGGTACTTTAAAAAAAAACTTTTTCAAGATTTTAGCACTTTGTCGGCATGAATAATATGTACATCTATGCCAAATTACAGCTTTCTACTAGCAAGCGTCTCTGGGCTACAGCGGGGTCAGATAGACAGACAGACAGACGGACATGGCGAAACTATAAGGGTTCCTTGTTTATTACGGAACCCAAAAAGGGTCATGTATAATACTGTATTACAGTTATCGTATAAAATTAATCAAATCACATTTTTTATTACATCTATCATACTAACCAAAAACAAACAACCAACATTCACTTTCAAACAAATTAATCACATAATTACATAGATCCCTATCAGAGTTACTCTAGCGTGTAAGCGCGCGCGTCACGGATCAGCGCACACGACACAATGTTGTGGCGCTAGTGGCGTGTCAAGTTAATTTGTTGGAAGTGATTAGGTTGGTGTAGATAAAGATGGATGGGCTGTTTTGAAGAATTTGACTATGTATTACGAAAGAGAGCCTTGACCCTTAAAAAAAATAGACAAACGAGAAAGCTTTTTAGCAATATTAACTAACTCTCTCACTCATTTTAGCGATAGATTTTCATATAACGACTGAGCATTGCTGAGTTTAGCTTTCATTATTTTTATTTATTAATTTTATTTTTAACAATCTCTTGATTAAAATTCATATTTTAGTTGCCGATAATTATTCGTTTCAGAAAATCAAATACTAATAGTTTAATTTTTTACAACACAAACTATTAATCTACTTAAAAATAAAAACGTTAAACAATTTTTAATGTACCTCTCGATACTTAGACCTCTAAACGATCAAAACTGATTGACAATCGTAACTAATAATGATTGATAATCTTAACAAATAATTTAAAAATGATCTTCTTAATATAAATATTATTGGAAATAATAAAAAATGGCGGTCATGAAACAACAAAATGATAAATAAGTTCGTGTTGGAACAATTATTTTGTTACTTACAATTTCACGCTTCAAACCAAGGTGATAATGATTGATTCAAATCAATCAATTTGTCAATCGGAAAAAATAAATGCATGTAATTAAAATAATTAGTACCTTCGGTGTTTTATGATTTGATATCTCAAGGGTTTGCAGCAATATTTAATGTATGGGTTAACCTTTACGTTTTCCATAATAGAGTAGGTACTTGCTTACCTTTGATGGTTCCAAAAATAAGGCCATTTTTAGCGTTCCGTAGTTAACAAGGTTATAGTTATGGTTTTCTCATATGTCCGTCTGTCTGTCTGTCCGCGGCTTAGCTCAGAGACTCTTAGTACTAGTAAGCTGTAATTTGGCATGGGTATACATATTAATCACGCCTACAAAGTGGTTAAATAAAATTGTACCTCCTTTTCAAGTAAAGTGGTGATGATATTTTTTCTCTCGTCTATCTCATGATGTGGGGTATCATTGGATAGGTTGTTCAAAAATATTGCGGGTTTGCGGAAATCATTTTTTTAATTCCGGGATCCGTTTGCGTAATTAATTGAAGTATGCCATAATGTCACTCTATTTCTTTTTTTTGTGTATTGGCACCTTGTTTTTATAAATATTCCTGTAATTTGTTATCCATTAATTGTGCTTTTGTGTGTTGTGCTGTTTCTGGTGTGCACTGAATAAATGTTTTATCTATCTATCTATCCAATAATAAGCTTTAAAGTGCTAATTTTTGTTAGAGTCAAGTGTCCCCCTTTTTTTTTTTTTTTTTTAGGGTGGGAAATCATCAAATAACTTCTCCCGCTCTGGGCGGAGCGGGAGGGTGTGTCAGACTCTTACTGACTAAAACCCACCCGTATTCCTTCCTGTTGCCTGTGTTGCGGGGGCCTCGGTGACCCATAAGTACCTTCCCGCGACCCCGGCAGGCATCGGCCCTAGTGGACCCCTACTTTTGTGCTGACGACATCTCTTTGAGGCGCGCGTGGAATACGACGCGCCGTCGAACCGGGCCTGGTCCTTACCGGACGGTGAGCTACCCATTGCTCACCGTCCGCAAGCCCGCGCCTACGGTGGCCGGAAATCCGCCCGGGATTCCCGACGCCCTGGGCGTCTCCTGCGGCGGCTAGGGGCGAGAGGGCGCGAAACTTGCCTTTCCCTCAACCGTCCCGCCTCCTCCTTTGCGAGCATTACTGCTTCGCAGAAGGAGGTGACGGCTGCCCATGCCCTCTCGCTCCGTACCATGGCCTGAACCAGGGCCGGACGCGAGAGGTCTCTGCCGCCAATCGCCTCCACGAGGACACGGCGGTGCTCTGCCCAAGCCGGGCAGACCTCCACCGTATGCTCCACCGTGTCCTCCAGGCGATCCACACAGTGGTGACACCCGGACGTTTCCTCCCGCCTTATCCGACACAGGAACCTCCCGAAGCTGCCGTGTCCGGTGAGGACCTGCGTCAGGCGGAAGGTGAGGACGCCGTGGCGCCTCTCCAGCCACTCCTCAAAGAGGGGACTTATCGCCGCAATTGTGGCGTGCCCAGCACTGGGTTGCGACAACCGTACTTTCCATGACGCCATGAGATCCCGCCGGAGCTCCGTCCGCTGTGCCGCGATTTCTCGCGGCAGCGGACTTACGCCCCGGCGTTTCGCCTCCTCGCGCCACTCCCATACGTGCGCGAGGACTTTTGCCTCCAGATCCCATGGCAAGTGTCCCCCTGCCAGCTAAATGGTTGTTTTTGGATATGTGAAAAAAATCATGGCAGTTATATCGGTATAACGATGTTATAAGGAAAACTATCACAGCGAAGTAGGCTTTACAAGTTAACGAGTAATAGTCGACGATCTTACATTTGCAGTTAGAGAATTGACCGTGACGTATATATGACGATGTATGAACATGTTTTTCAAGTAAAATGTTAAGTTTGTTTTTGGGATAAATTCATCCCGACTCGGAACCCTTCATTGTGCGTGGTCCACACACGCACTTGGCCGGTATTTCTTCCATCTGCTTACCTAAGTAGCTTTTTGCTACACCTTTAGGTGTAAGCAGCAGTCTCTCTACTTATTTAAACATTTGCTGTGCCCGACAGGGTCCATAATTGTTTCTATTTTTTTTTTATTTACCACCTTTATAATTGTACATTATGGGTGGGGCTTGTGGCTAAATAATAACAGCCACACGGGTCGCGGCACGGCCGTAGATGGGTGACCATCTTTACATACCAAGATCCCTCCGTGCCTCGGAAAGCACGTTAAGCCGTTGGTCCCGGCTGTCATTTGTAGATCTTTGACAGTCGTTACGGGTCGTCAGAAGCCCGAAAGTCTGACAATCAGTCTTACCAAGGGGTATCGTATTACCCAGTAACTGGGTTGTGGAGGTCAGATAGGCAGTCGCTCCATGTAAAATACTGGTATTCAGCTGTATCCGGTAAGACTGGACGCCGACCCCAACGTAGCTGGGAAAAGGCTAGGCAGATGATGATGATTTGTACATTATGGATTGCAATAAACGATTTTAGATTTATGAGGATACTGCTGCTTACCTAAATGACATTTTTAATTTTCCACCCCCACGGATTTTAAACAGAAACAGAGGTGTTTCTGCTTGAAATCCGTGGTGATGGCAAATGTCTCATTGAATTTTCACATCGTTGATTGGAAGTTTGAACTGTAGCACTCGGCGTTTAGGGTCTAAAATTATAATGGGATTATGCATTATTGAACATGGTAATCTGAAGGTAGGTAGTTTTTTACTATGTATGATATATTATCCACAAATCAAGTTAAGCTTTGAACGGTAAAATAGCTCTAACGAGCTGAACTTAACACCGATTCCAATAATTTAAAAACGATCTTCCATGAACAACACACTCGATCACTTTAAAAATCTATAAAAAATACATTATAATAACCGTATCGAAATAATGAAAGATTTAGGTAACACTATCAGCTACATTCATAACCGGACAATAAACATCGAAAAACGAATTCAAACAAATCATGACACATAAGCTCAGGTTCACACGGGTGGTCCCATTAAAATGAGGCGACTGCCACACTTGTCCATGCCTCGTTTACATATCCCACTAGACTCGCATAAATTGTCATTACGGTAATCATTCGATGCATTCTATCGATAGCTATGCTCGCCTAAATCGTTTAGTCGATTTCAATCCTCGGTTGGTCGCCTTCAAACGACTGACCAAGAAATCTATTTGTAAACCTTTTTTTCACAGTTCAAAGTGTATGTGACGGTGTATACCTATTTTATCTTTTACTTTATTGAGTTTTATCGGTTTATAGTCGTAAATAAGGTTGGAATGATATGGAGAGCGTTCTAGTGCAATGCTCACTCAAAATGAACACGCATCGTCGATTATTTTGGTATCTTTGATGACAATTTATTATTTAATTTTAGTTCTTGACGCCTCGGATAAATCTTATATTGAAATGAGGATAGTAAATTGTGGTTAATTTTTTTTTGATTTTCTCTTAATGATTCGAATAGTTCAAGAAATTAGGACAGTATACCTTTTTATGATGAGAGAGTCAAAATATGTTATGTAGATGCAAATCACGATATTTTATCATTCACTGTCAAACTGTGTTAACAAGTCATTAGCCATATTTTTTTAATATTTGAAACAAAAGAAAGATTGAGTATGCTCTTTATATTTTGTACTCAATCTTTTTATTCTTGATTCCTCTGAGATGTAAAGAGATATTAGAAACAGGGTGTAAAGTTCACTCATCCTCCATAGAAAAGGGAGGATACTCCGACCAGACGGGTGTCGTGTCTGGTGGGCAACTGCCCCTTGATTCCTCTGCCTGCTGTGTGCACATAAATAGTTAGGAAATAAATAAGTAAATTCGAGCAAAAGGTCTTAATATATTCAAAACCTATTCGCAGTAAGATCTTTAGGACACAGCCATCTCATAATCACAGTTGCAAAACAAAGATCAAACCTATAAAACTAGACAAAATCCAATCACCAAAACAGGAAACCTCTTAAAACGATAACAATATCCATATACATACATCGGACCGATCAAATAAATGATTTAGTGTACGCTTCGTGCCAACTCGATTTCAAAAACGATTCTACCGTACTAGTTTCGAGAAACACTCCCCGTTTATGGAAACATTACTGAGAACATCATCGTTAGTATCCACAACAAATATCCTTACTCAGACGCAAACAGTATCGGTTCGAACACAAGTATCGATATGCAAAACGACTCGATTATAATCGCTAACGCCTCGTTCAGACCGGGCGAGTAAAGACTGGTATGTAAACAAATTAGCGAGTATGCTTAAGCGAAATAGGTGTATAGGAAACTTATTTTATTTTAATGTATTTTAATAAAGACGTCCCTTTGTTAATCGACTTCACAATACCAGTAGAGTATTGTGAATTCGATTAACAAAGGGACGTCTTTATTTAAATATATTGTCGAAATGTTTAATATTTTTGTATCTTGAGAGAAAGTGTTAGCGTGGCTAGAGAAATAGGATTGGTGACAAAATAGAGCCCTTATAAAAACACTTGGGATTCTCGTCTAATCGAAATCAAAAGTTCTTTGTTCAAATTGGGCTGAGAATCAGCACTTTTCGAACGTCAAAATTACATAAGACAGTCCCCCAAAACGCTCGCCCTTCACCACTTCCTAGTGCTTTAGCTAAGAAGAAGAAGTGGCGCAACAAACTCCCCAGCAGCATAGCATTCAGTTTAGTTAGAAAAACTTGATTCTATTTGTACTACATAATGTTCAAAATAATTTACAGTACGCGCAACACAAAACATTACATTAAATTGTTTGCCATATGTCAGCTATCACACGCCACTATACCAACAAAAAAAAAACATCGAAAGCTATAGTATTTTGATTTTTTATTAATAAAATAAAAACATGAACAGAAGTTAATACCTAAATAAAACTTATAGCTGTAAAATAAACAATTAATTACTAATAACAACACATGGTCAGCAAGATGATCAGTCACCACAACCAGCACCCATTCACGAGCATAACGCAAATATCAGCCATTACCCCTTCACCATATTTGAGGGAAGGAGTCACCCCGACCCCTGACGCTACCGCAAGCAGTGACATCTAAGGGATGGATAATTTAGTTCAAACTCATTGGATACAAGAGTATGTTTGACTTCTTCATAAAACTGTACATGCAGCATTAGTTTCGTTTATTAGATGTTATCAATTCCTTAAGTTTATCTTGATTTAATACTGGACATACGAGCAGTAGTTTCTTTCCCATTATCCACCTAACCGCTATTAGTATTTAAATACATATCTTTAAATCTTAGTACTTACTTCTCTGCATTACTGCAGTTACCAGTGAACCGTATATTTATGGTCGTTTTAGATCTTAGATCTGCTCGCCCTTATAAAAAGAGCGTGAAGACTTTAACAACTTCGCAGTAAACCGCCAATACATTCCATATACTTCTTTCTCAAGGATCAGCATAGAAACTTGTCCAGCATTCTTACAAAGATTACAGGTACATTCTTATAGATTATCAAACGAACTGCCTTCAAGTAAAGGACGTTACAATGTATCCAGTAATCGAGAACTTGAAAATAAACCTGTTTACAAGCAACTCAAAATACGGCCGTCAATAGAAAAACACTGTCTGTGTCATGTATATAAATGATCAAATGATCTCGAGAAATACCGAAGTTTGTTTACAAAAAATAAAACCTTATTCTACATTCGAGTTACTAAACATTAACATTTAGATCTGTTCGGCTCGACTTAATACTCGGCGTACGTTCGAGTGAACGCATTGATGATTCAACTGGCAAATCCGTATAAACGCCACCATTTAAATGTATATTTCGAACGCGATACTGTAACAACTTAACGTGTGTGTGTTTTATGCAAAAATAAACTTACTTGTCAACGTCATACAGTTGGAGTTGCATTGGTAGATGATGAAGGTGTGATAATTAAAGAAGACGATGACGGCAGAGTGCGCGCTTCAAATAAATAAATCGACACTTATTATGCCCCATGCGACTGTATTATGTAAGGAGTTTAACTAGATTAATGGGTCAATACACTTGGTGTTCAGTTTGTAATGCCGGGTACAGACTCATCGAGTACTATTGCCCAAACACATTACTTCTGACCAAACCATTATCGTCTTCGTTTTACGTCAATCATTCTTGTTTGAAATATGTTTTATTGTGGATGCGTATGTTTGTTGTTACCTAATACAAGTACTTGACCAATCGTTAACATTTGTAATTTAAAGTGGAATATAAAGGTGGTACTTGACTCTAAACGGTTAGTGCGTATAAAAGTGCTTATGGTTCTTATGTAATTTTTGTATGTAACATATCCGCTACTGAACATGAAGAATTTTATGACCTGTTCCTATAATTTACCGCCCGTTGCTGGCCAAGTAAAACTCCCAATCCCTTAAGACATCAAGTAAACAAAATACATTTAAAATATGCAAACTTCATTGGCATTGATCTCAATAACTCAATATTCACAAAGGAAAATTCCGCGGGAATCGTCGCCAGCGCATATCGATACATCCCGATTCGATTTCGTATGTATCGATTTGCAATCGGTATGGATCGATTACGAATCTGATCACACTCGCTATTGTTTCGATAGCTTTTATTGACGATAAATGTTGGATGGGTACTGTTATTAAACGGTGTGCGAATTGTGAAAGATCTCAAAGTGCATTTGCTTTCATAAAAATAGTCTGATTATAGCCTAGCTTTTATTTGTGTCCTGTTAAGGCTACTGCAAAGTGAATGACTATAAGAAAAACAGTGTGTAAAAATACAATCAAACTGTATTTTTCTCTTGTCTTTAATACTTTACTCTAGTTATGCAAAGTGAAAACCCAACCTGGTATTAATAAAATCAAATAATTTATTTTCTTGAATATGAGTACATGAGTTGATACATACAACGAAAGTTCTTTAGACCGTATCCTACCTAAACATACACATGTTTAGGTAGGATATGGTCTAAAGAACTTACTTAACTTACGCAAATATCAATTTACTTTAATAAAAATATATCTTCCATTATTTAGTCATTAAAGACGCTGACAACACCTAAACCGCGGTCTCTGTCAGATTGCATAGAAAAGAAAGAGAAGCACGATGACAAAACGCTTGTAATTTATTGCAAAATATGGAGCAATTATCTATTTACTCAAAATTGAGTTGAGTAATCGAAAATAAAAAACAACCAAGTTCTGCATTCAAATAAGATGCTCTTGTTATTCATTAAATACGTAACGTATTTTTATATTTAATACAGATATTTTGAATTAGAACTCAAGGTAAGAGGTTAGTTTGTGTCGAGATTTTTTTCCAAAACGTGTTTTGGTAACAACCAAGTTCTGGTAATATGTTCAAACTGCACATATATTTTTTCCATATTTTTTTTTTAAGAAAATCCTATTTTGGTCATTTGCGTCTTGTCAGCGCCTATTACAAATATTAATATTAGAATATTTATGAAATTTATTAAATAAATATAATAATATTATTATAACTTCACTAAAAAAAAAATAACTATATTTATCATTTGAATAGTCATTAACTTTATAATAAGCTTTATATATACATCTTCATCCACGTCAGTGTTTCCTAGGCTTCCCTCAGCGACGACACCAGCCTGCTGGCGTGATGACTTAGATACGTTTTCGGAGGATTGGCCGGAGAGGGCGACACACGAGGAACAGTGGAATGTTATGGGGCAGACATTTCCCACCAGTGGGACAATATTGGTTGATCAAAAAAGATGTTACTTTAGTGCTCAGAACTTGTGCATAACGTGTCATGAACAGAACACCGTTTTACATGTGTGTGTGTTTTTTTTACGTGTTTTCATGTAAATCGTACACGTGCAAAGCCGGGGTGGGTTGCTAGTTTTATATAAAACAGTTTCCGAAATTCTACCAATAAAAAATAACAATATCGAGTCCTTTGGGGTTGAAACTGTCGGGTCGTGGGGTCCAAGTACTTATTGTTTCTTCAAAGAAATCTCTAAATGGGTTGACACTTGTGACTCATGGTTCAAGGCCAGCCCTTGGATGTCCTTTCCTTGGTATTGTTTGTCGAGTCGTTGAGCTCCTTAAGTTTTGAGTTGAGCTACATGCTTGCACTGACTGGACAGGTCCACTCAAATTTGTGTGGTTCTTTCCTCAAAAGACCATTTCAGACATGGTTCTACATGGTCCTCACATGATCTGACCAAGATTATGTCTAGACTTTAAAAGAGACTTTGACCCTTGAGTTTGTTTCGCCATTTCTTCTCAGGGGTAGTCAGATAGGAAATGTTGACTCCGTCTAGCTTTCTTTTTATTTATTTTTTTAATATGACGTGTAAAAGTGATTCTGATATCCTATTTATAAAATAAACAATTTCATTTTTCCAACTAACCGTTTAGAGATTTTTACCTTGGTTAGAGTAATTATTGAATAATGTAACTTCGACAAATAAATACACAACATCATCTTTGAGTTAACAAAGAAAGAAAGAATGAAAATATATTTAGTTAGCACAGACTAAAAGTCACATTACACAACATATTGTACTCTACAGTAAAAAAAAAACAAGTAAAAAGTGTAAAAATTAAAGAAATTTGCTGGAAAGTGTGCCTCGCAGCTGCGCCAAATAGGCCCAGTTCAGCAAACATGCCAGACAACTAGTGCCTGACGCTAATTTTCAACTGGATCTGAGTTAATTGTAATTCACCATAACAACTCAAACAAAAACACTCCTGCCACACACATCATAAATACTCACATAGATGCGTAGGGCCACAATAGCCAATAGGCGATACACATCGATATGGAGTAGATTGATCCTCTTTGGCTCGCATCGGGAAAGTTGCGCGGACGCCGCTTACAAATTGCCGCGTGTGCGCACGCGCGCGGCTAGGGTTGGCGCTTGTATCATTATTTTGTTAAAAAAAATATATAATATATATTGAAATATAGACTAACGTGATAAGACCTTGTGTGAATATCTGTATTCACACGAGGTAATTATAAAATTATGCAGCTGTCTCTAAGATAGATTTGTGTTATGTTCGTGGTTGTGTTATACAGGGTCAAATTGAATTAGATAACTCAACTCTGCAGACGTGATGGGTGTCGATATCTTAATACGAAAACATTAAAATAAAAATTTGATTTTTTTTTGGAGGTCAACTACTGCTGGTAGTGTTGGTACTTGAAGTATGAGTTGTGAAAATCTGTTTTCTTTTGTTTTATATAAGTATCGATAACGATCACGTCTGTGAAGTTTACACGTAAATATGAATATCAGTTTTCTTCAAACTGATATTTCTATAAGTGACTACAACAACTGCGGTCGATGACCCTAGAAAAAAAATCATCAAATTAATGTGTGTTTTGTTATATCTGTATGTATATATGGTAATTTATATATTTTTTAATAACTTAACTGAGCAAATTTTAATGCAAGTATGATGCACTATAACACAGGTTCACACTTTCCCTAGGGGGTCGAGAGGCACTTACTACAATCTTTAATTTTGTCTTATAAATCTTCCTTTTCTACAATGATGTTGCTATACGTGCTGAAAGCCACGATAAAAAAATATATTACGAAATACATCAAAACATCGCGCATGTAACATAAAAACAAGATATACTGATACTGCTGCAACACATAATTACAGGTATGTGCCTTACGGAAACCTACCTATACCGTTTAGTGGCACACAACACATAAATCTCACTGATAACCTTACATTCTTATGAAGAATCTAACAAATAATATGCGCAAATCTAATAAATAATTATGCGCGAACGTTATATTCATGGAGAATAAACCACTTGCCGTTATCTGATGGTATAACTTTGAGCGATGGGCTTGTTTTCTGTCGTCGAGAACATTAGTGGGTCCTTAGGTAGGTACTTGGTACTTAGTGTAACGTGGTATACGGTTATATGTAATATTTTAGTTTGAATTGGTAGCGTTTAAGTTTGCGCTGATCTTAGGCAGTTGAGAGCTAAAGATGACTCACGCCTTCTTCCTATATAGGCAGAAACTATAGAACGCCACCTGCTACGCTCCTTACACACTCCTTTTGGTTAGTTTACGTCCGTACTGGTCATACACGCAGGGCAGGCATACTTTCTGAAGAACATCACCAATTAGGACACTATATTGTCCTCCTAGGATATCCCCTCCCGGTATTTCCACCCAACTCTGCTTTATAAATACCTTGTCTCTCCATTCAATTTAAACAAATCCGGTGGTAAAATATCCCAAATATGTGGAAGGCCGCAGGAATCCGCTGGATGCGGGAAGCACAGAATGGGTTGAAGTGGCGGTGCTTGGGAGAGGTATATGTGAGCATATGCCTTCCCCAAGCACCGTCTCTTCGACTGATCAGGGAAACACGTCCACATAATTTAGTATTAAATGGGAAAAAACCAAGTGCATAAGATTTTCTTTACCAAAATGTCAAAAGTAGTGTTTGTGGGATAGTATTGAATCAAGAGAAATTAGAATTCGTCGATAAAACTGTTTTCCTGGGTATTACACTCGACTCAAGGCTTCAATGGGGGCCTTATTTAATTTTCCTTGCAGAACGGCTAAGTTGCTGAACTTAGCATATGCTTTGAGAAAAATCCGTCAATTTACTGATGTAGATACCGCACGGCTAGTATATTTTAGTTTTTTTCGTAGTATTATGTCGTACGGTATTTTACTATCAGGGCGGGCTGCAGACATCGGGTCTATTATTATTCTGCAGAAAAAAGTCATCAGAGCCATATGGCCTCCGCAGGTGTGACTCTCTAAGGGAACTGTTTAAAGAAATTAACATCATGATGGTACCTTGTCAATATATCTATGAAAAGATCATGTACGTAAGGAAAAATCTACATCTTTTTAGTAAAAAATGTGAAAGACACAATTATATCACTAGAAATAGGAACCAATTAGTTCAACCAGGTTTCAGGCTGGCTAAAGTAGACTCATCTTTCATGGGGTACTGTTTGAAATGGTACAATAAAATACCTCCCCACATACTTCAACTGAATGAAACAAAATTTAAATCTAGTATAAAACGCACACTTTGCAGCCAAGCATATTATAAGTTGGGGGATTACATCGCTGATAAAAATGCTTGGCTCAACGCTGGTCCTGCTCCACAAGGGCGCAAAAACTAATTGATCAGGTATTGAAAATAGTGTTGGAGCTGCTGAAGATTTTAAAAACTCTCTTTGCATTGTATAAATTCAACCTCTTAGCACTGTATAGTTGCACAGCACATTGTTATGTGAGTACTATGTACTATAAAGCTGCCATTTACTGGATACGTCTTTAATTGACTTGAATGTGCCCTGGCGGCTGGGAGTATGTCGTGCTCACTCTAATGTCTCGCTGATGGTGGCGCGTGTGTTGGATCATTTAGCTCCCTTCAAAATGATTGAGCTGAATGGTGCTGATCCACGCGTCATGTTCGTGAACGGGCGCCGTCAGTAGCTTTTACGTTTTGCATCGTTCTCACATGTATAATTTCAAAATGAATGATGTAAACAATATTTTGTAACCATAATACGTTGATTTAAAAGAGTGTCCTTGGAGTTTCTTGTCCGTTCTTCTCCATAGGTACCTACTACGCTTTGGAATGGGCAACTGAATGAACTAGCTTCATCTTTCTGACTAACTGACCGAACCCTTGACAATTCAAAAGTGCCTGTAATGGTTTATTTTAAATAAATGCTTTGAATTTGAGTTTGAGTTTGACTGCTGGAGCAGTGGACGTGTTTCGGCGATAATGATGATGATGAAAAATATAATATGCAAGAAATCGTCTCTCATTGAAGATAATTCTCCGCATGCTGACTCCACTTCGCGGTTTGCTCATGTAATGGGTGGTAGGTCCTATATTTTATGAACAGAGTAGAGTTCCGCTTCTACTGCATTGCTGTGTGGCAGTTTCAAGGGATGACGAACAAAACAACGAAAGGCCTTTGAACTGCGGAAAAGGCGTGTCTAAGGTCTATGGCAAAAATAAGGCAATAGAAGCTAAACAAAAATACAGGTGGCCCATACTAAATAGACCACACATCTCATAACTTGTACAACCACTTAGTTTTCCGCATACGCCTTAAAAGAAAACGATCTTCATTCTCATTACATATGCCACATAATTAAGCCAATCAACATAATTAAGCCCCATTTGCTACATTTTGTTTTAATTCGGTTCCCAATAAGAGCCATAAACTTTCACTGTTTTATGATGCCTTCAACACATACTCGTACATACCGATAAGTTACTCTATACTCGCAATTTGGGACTATTTGTAGACAAACGCTTTACTTTGTGTAAATTATTTCATCACCACTGCTCTTAAAACGGTGAAGGAAAACATCGTGAGGAAACCGGCATGTCCTAGAACCAAAAATTCGAAAACATGTGACATCTACCAACCCGCACTGGGCCCGCGTGGTGGATTACGGCCCACTCCCTCTCACAGAGAGGAGACCTGTGTCTCAGCAGTGGGAACATTATAGGCTGATTATGTTCTCATTATTCCGACAAACTATTGCTTTAAAACGAAGAGTTTTGGTCTGCAATTCCTCTAAAACTGTATAAAAACCAAGGAGAACTCTTGTTTTTCTCTGTTCCTATACATTTTGAATGACCCTATGGCATAAAAGGCAAGCTTCAAATTTGATCGCTATTTTCATTAAATTCCAATTTGATGACGGAGAGACAAGAGCTAGCATTATAGTAGGATACTAAACAGAGGATCACACAGCACTGAATACTGTGGAGTGCAAAACTTCTATAAAAGAAGAAGCTGAATGCAGAAAGTCGTCAAATCGAAAAAATTGTCGACAAACGTCAAACAAATAGTTTACTGACAGCAGTGCGCACATATTACTTAAGGCCGGCGACGCGTACGTCGTATTACAATCTCACTGTGTGCTGCACCGGTCGACGACATCACGTCAACGCCAGCTGTCGCTGAAAACCAGCGCTGGGGCTCTGTCCCGCATAGGGTCGTAGCATTATGCTGAGCGTTGGCCGTTTTGCGTGGATGTGACGCATATTCGCCCCCAAATTGTTTCTTTTTTGTATTTGTGTTCCTTCTTTGCGTCATGTTTACCGCAAATGAACTAATTTAACGTACTTTCTTTCTTTCTTTCAGAAAGTGGACGGCTTTTTTTTTTGGGTTGGAAATTGTCAAAAAACTTCTCCCGCTCCGCCCGGAGCGGGAGGGTGTGTCAGACTCTTGCTGTCTAAAACCCACCTGTGTCCTTTCTGTTGCCTGTTTTGATGGCTAAGTGTTATACAAACTTGAGGAGTTACAATTGAATGGAGGAAGGAATTGGAATTGTAAATTTTCATAGACTGATATAATTATAAACCGCGAAGGCTACATAATAATATAATAATACTAGATTGTGGTTAGCTAAAATTGAAAAAGCAAAAGTTAAAATTAATTTCAATACATCCAAACACCATTGGAATTAATTCAATACGGTCGACCTCAACGTGAGAAGTTTAGCACTGAAATGAGGTTTAATGAGTGTTAATTATGTTGAAGCTATTGATTCCGTGGTGTGGGTAGAATTTCAAGTGGTTCACGAGGCCAATGACGTTAGTAGAAAAATAATAATTAGGTGTGCCAAAGTACACTAAAGATCACCACAAAAAAGTCCGGTTACGTAGCTGACAACCTCGTGTGTTGACCTGCGAGACGTCACAACTAAAAAAAAAATATCATTCTGTAAAACAAAACGGTTGCAGGTGCGATACGTCCTGCCGGGGTCGCGGGAAGGTACTAAAGGGTCACCGAGGCCCCTGGCAACACAGGCAACGGAAGGAATACGAGTGGATTTTAGTCAGTAAGAGTCTGACACACTCTCCCGCTCCACCCAGAGCGGGAGAAGTTATTTTATGATTTCCCACACAAAAAAAAAGGTGCGATACGTAAAATAGTGTTGTCGTAATATGCACAGACAATGGCTATTGAAAAAATAAATAACTATGTATAAAAATAATGACGAAAATTTCGCCAACCCTAATCCCTACATTGAAGGATATATCGCCGTCCACCGGCTTTCAACTTCGCCGACGTCACACATTCAACTATACGCAGGCAGCATTGTATTTTAATTTCTGCCGTGTTAGGAATTTTCAAATAAGCACTTCTTTTACAACTGTTTCACAATTCTGAACTCTAACCCCTTGACATAAAGGTGACAAGTTTCAAGGTGACTTGTATGAAGAATTATAGCTAGGGATGGTCGTGAATTACCATTGCGACATTTAGTATAAATTTAGACGAATCGTATGTTTAAATCGAGTGATTTAAAGTTTTATAACGTATTAATATCAAATGAATGAATTAAAGATAATAAAGATGACGTTGAGAAATTCTCGTAATCAATTCAGTTTCAATTCATCGTTTGTAATTGAATCAACAAACAGGCTCTTCATAATGCGCATGGCAGAGAGAAGCTAAAATGGATAAGACTCCGTTAGGAAGCGCAAAGTAAAAACTAAATTCAGATATTTCTGTGAGAAAATCATTACTGGTTGGGTGAATTTTCGCAGGACATTTTCTAAGGAAAATGTACATTTAATGCCAACTAATAGATGCGTCATTGTGAAAAAGATACTAGGTCATGGCGTTGCCTTCATTGGATAAAGGACTTGTATAATGTAATGGGTACAGGATCAACACACCAATTAACACTTTTTTTTTTGTGTGGGAAATCATCAAATAACTTCTCCCGTTCAGGGCGGAGCGGGAGGGTGTGTCAGACTCTTACTGACTAAAATCCACCCGTATTCCTTCCGGCGTATTCCTTCAGGCATCGGCCCTAGTGGAATACAACGCACCGTCGACCCGGGCCTGGTCCTTACCGGACGGTGAGCTGCCCATTGCTCACCGTCCGCAAGCCTGCGCCTACGGTGGCCGGAAATCCCCCCGGGATTCCCGACGTCCAGGGCGTCAATTTGCTTTTCCCACCAATTAACACTACAGCCATTTACCAAAAACTTACATAGGTAACCTGTCACCAATCCAAACAAAAAACCCTGTTTCCTGTGTCAATTACAGCCCATAGGCCTCCCGAAGATTCTCGACTCTTTTCTTTCAAACGTCCGCGTAACAACGCAAGCAACGAAATACACAGACTGCGATCAATGAAATTACTTTGCTCCCGAACATTTTCTTACGTCCAGCTGTGCGACAAAAAAGTCGTCGGTCTGTGGGGTTCGTTTTATGTATCTATTCGCATTGTGCTCCCCAGGGGCTGTGGGAAATATAGGTTTTCTTTTGAACATTATCATTCGACTGCCGAGTACAACATTTTTCTTGTAGTTCCCAAGATTTTATTTTATTTGTCTGTTATTGAACTTGCCAAGTCTTCATTCTACCTTTCTGTAATGATGGTGATTCAGTACATATAACATGATATCACGCTTGTGTTCCCCGAAGAGATGGGCAGAGGCGTACCTATAGTAGATCCAAATTTCTCCAGTTATGTTTAAGTGCCATGTAATCGAGGGCGAGGCTATTATCATCAACCCGGCTCAAATCCAGCCTCTGGGCCGCAGTATAGTACCTAATAAAAACGACCCCAAGTTTATCACAAACTTTCAGATAGGATCGTTATTGAGAGCTCCTGCAAACGCTATTCAATATGCAAGATAACAGCGTTCCTAACTCCCAAAAATATTTGTGCCTAAAGCTTAAGTCATCAAGCCCTAAAATTACCACAATTACTTGAAAATTCCTTGAAATAAGATAATATTATTAAAAAAATATATAAATAATCAATTAATAATAAAAATAAATAATATTTTTTCATATTCTTCATTCATATATTATTTAATACTCTAAATATTATGTTCGTTTTCTTCTGGTTCTGACTTTTTGAAATCATACATGTTGACTTAACATTTGAGCGGATGGATTAAAAGTTGTGCAAGATCCACCATTTCATTGCAATGTGAATCGGACCATCATCATACTTTGTAACATTTCAATAGATAGTCTATTCCGCAACTTATTTTTGACAATATTATAGATGGAGAAAAAGTAAAAAAAACTCCCTTGAAATACCCCTAAAAATATAACGCCCCTAAAAAAATCCCACCCCACTTATTTATTCCCTAAATATGTGGGAAAAACCCCAAAGTAGGTAACACTGCAAGTTAATAAAAGTTTTCAGTTTTGATCAGCTTTATTCGTGAAATCTATCTTTCTACATTTGTATTCCTAAAAAGCATACTTCCATACGAATTCGAAAATAATTTCGGTAGCACCTCTGCCGTTTGTATTCACGAGTTCTTTCTAAAGTACATCTATAAACAAAATCTCTTAGTCTGTACTGCGCAACACTTGTACAGTCACAGTAAAAAGTGCACACGAACGAGTACAGTCGAGCAAAAAGCCGTAACTATCTGATTTCGCATTTCACGAGCGTCACCCGAGTATCGCAACTTCGCTACGAATTGTCTGGAGTTGTTAAATGGGTTGTGTTTATTTAAATAAATATTGTGTTACATAGTTGGTTCTTCTTCATTTAAAGGTTTTCTGACTTTTGCTGTTGGGCACAGAATTGATAAAATAATAGTTTTTCTAGATTTGTCCAAAGTTTGGTTATTTGTAAGTAAATATTCCGAAATGGAACAAAATGACACCTTGCAGGTTGTGTTGGCTCTTTTTTAATAGGTGAGATAATATTTTAATATGGTATCGTAAATTATGTGCTGTGTATTGTGTGTGTGCGTTATTATCATAAAAGCAAAGGAGTCTCTTTCTCTAGGTATGTTTGTATGTTTTTAGCTACTTGATAAGTTTCATAACTATATTACTGAACCGATTTTCGAAAAATGTTAATCTTTGTCGGAAAAAAAAAAATATTTACTAGTCGGCATTACCAACTCTATACAAACCCATACATCGATCAGTAATCAAATCACTCGGTGCTCGAATCGCTAGCTTACATTAAATTTGTCAAGACCAATAACTATATAATTTAGACAATCTAATATAAACTTTAACTATATAATACCAAAGTTCATTTTAGTTAACCAAGGGAATATTATTAAGTTTTTTTCTCAAATGTGTTGAATTTACAAGGTGATTAATGAGTGGTTATTAATTTCGTTCATAGTGAAGGCCGAGCATTAAATTCGTCATTAGGCCTAAAGATTTTGAAATATTTTACACGTGAAGCTGACATTCAAAGTTAATTTGCCTCAGAAGCGTTATTTCCCGTGTGAGCCCTATTAGTATCAATATTGACAGTAATCTTTTTGATATTGGGTAATACTGTCAGCAACATAAGAAATAACTGACATACAATTAATTTCAGATTAGTATTGGTTAGACATAACATATGCTAAAGTTGCCAAATGATATCAGATCGATAGTTTTAAGGCTCCTACATACTGGCGCGACTTGTCGCGCGACGCGTCGCGACACAAAGGCACCGCTTGTAGCGCTACACGCGGTGCCTTTGTGTCGCGTCGCGTCGCGCGACAAGTCGCGCCCGTATGTAGGAGCCTTTAAGATGAGGCAGATACCGTAAGGGCCAGTCCATATGATGCGGTGCGGCACTGCAACGCAATGATTTCGCCGTATGGCCATGCGGTGCCGCACCGTTTCTATGCTGCGGTGGACGAATAGTGTAGTATTATAATGAATACTTACGATCTGGCGCACACCCCGTCTCACCTAGTTGAAGTCCGGTGTACGTGCGGTGTGACGCCGGAACGCATCGTGTGGCATACCATGGATATTTGTATGTAGGACGACGTAGCGGCACCGCTCAGGCACCGCAACGTAGCCGCACTGCATCGTGTGTACCGGTCCTTAAGGAAATATAATTATGCTACGCAGCTTAAGGTATTTTTTACGTGCACCTTATTATTTTCCCGATCCGTCATTGCCAACATTTTGATTGAAAATGACAGTTCCAAAAGGTGACATGTCCCACTATTGGGAAAGGAATTAGTTTGAAAATTGCTTAAAATTATCCTTCACTGCACGGATGCCATTGACAGAACCTTGTCCAATCCTTGACCAAGATCACTTTCCAGATTCTGTGGCATTATTAAAGTTAAATATTTTATTTATTAGGAACAATTTAGGTATAACTTAACAAAAGACACGAAGATAGCTACAAAAGTAAAATACTGTGGCGCAGCTATCCACATAAAAAAACTAAAACTAAAACTAGGTAAACTCGAGTTTCGAACCCGACAGGCGCGTAACTTGTGTAAACTATTTCATCACCACTGCTGTCAAAACGGTGAAGGAAAACATCGTGAGGAAACCGGCATGTCCTAGAACTAAAAATTTGAAGACATGTGACATCCACCAACCCGCACTGCGCCCGCGTGGTGGATTGCAGCCCACTCCCTCTCGCAGAGAGGAGGCCTGTGTCCCAGCAGTGGGAACATTATAGGCTATGTTAGCTATCCACGCCCAATATTGTTTGTATGCGACCTTACTGCATCTTTAGGGAACTTAGATTGTACATACACTTTCTACTTAGCAATGATAATAGATGCAAGAAGTTTAGTCTAGTTTGAACCATGATTTTTTATTACAAATCAGTGTCCATTTTCAATGCTTGTTTCTGCTCAATGCGATGGGTTTCGACGGACACTATTATTAAAACTTACAAAAAGGATGTAGTTATAATATCGTGATTTAACTTTTATAAAATTACACGTTTTATCTAAGAGAGCCGGGTGATCTGCAATTCAGGACATCAGACACTTTCCTATATTTAATCCTGTGCATCATATTAACCAGTGCCTGTAATAAGATGTCGAGATTAATAAACATTTATGATTATGATTACTTATAATCCCTTCACGCTGATATGAGCTGTTCAAAGAAAATGTCAAAAATAGCGTCGAGTGGTATTTTTTTTGCAACAGCAACCCTGCCGGTGGGAACACTATTTCAACCCTAAATATTTTTTCAAATGTGAAAGTGAGTTTATTTGCTTGTTTAAAACGGCTGAACGGATTTAGATGAAATTTGGCACATGGGTAAACCATGACCTGGATTAGGACATATAATAGTTTTTAGTTCGATATTTTTACGGGATCGAAACTAACGCGGGTTACACCGCGGGCACAGCAAGTTATTTATAAAAGTAAGTATTCTATCTCTCTCCTCTAGATGTCGTCAATCGTCAGCCTTTAGCAATTAACTACCAATAGACCATCAAAGCCTCGTAAGCACGTACACAGTGACAACCTCATGCCATCCCACTAATAACATCAATAGATCTCTAACAACCGGCCAAGTCATTAGCTGAGTAAACAAACGAACAGAAATGTTAACTATTCGTTAAATATACTGCATGTTTGCACCTACAGCACTTAAGCACCGTTATAGTGTTACATACGGACGGTGGTAAATGAATTTGAATCGGGGCGGGTTGTCTGATTAGATGGGTAAACTTTTTCCGGTTCGTATATTGGATAACGAGTCGTTTGTTTAACGAATTGTGAGTTAGCTAAATTGTTTACAAATGTAAGCAGCAGTGTCCTCATACTGCTGTTTATCTATGTAGCTTTTTGCTACACCTAATAGAAGGAAGACCCAGCAAACTGCGTGCCGATCCACGCACAATAAATAGTTCTGTAGTTGGGATGAAAATATCCCGAAACCAATATTAACATTGTAGTTCAAAACATGTTCTCCCATACATCTATATACGTCACGGTCAATTCTCCAACTGTAAATGTATGTTGGTCGATACTCGTTACCTTGTAAAGCCTACTTAGCTGATCACAGCTAACGGCAGTAGTAGGTATATATAACAAAATGAAAAGTAAAACTATCAAGTTTTACTTTTCATTTTGTTATATGTACCTACTACTGCCGTGACTTTTTCACATTATCTAAAAACAACCATTTAGCTGACAGGGAGAGGACACCAAGACTAACAAAAATCAGTACTTTAAGCTTATTATTATGCGGTTATTATTATAGGGTCTGTCAACACCATTTTTAGATGTAGGGATCCCCTACATCTAAAAATGGTGTTGACAGAACTGCAATATTTTTGAACGGCCTATCCAACGATACTCCACACCACAGGGTAAACGAGAAAAAAAATATCATCCCTAATTTACGTGCAAGGGAGCACGTAAAGTAGGAATTATATATATTTTTTTTTCAAGATTTAATTTTACCACTTTTTCGGTTTGATTAATATGTATACCCATGCCAAATTACAGCTTTATATTATTGAAAGTCTCTGAGCTAAGCTGGGGTAGACAGACAGATAGACGGACAGACGGACATGGCGAAGCTATAAGGGTTCCTTGTTTACTACGGAACTATAAAAATCGTAGCGGATTCCGTGGATTAACGCGTTTATGTCTTTTCTACTACGCCCAACTCGTGGTACAAAAGACATAAATGCTGTAACTACGGCAGTTTTGTTTTTGTCAAATCAAAAGATTAGAAAATATTATAGCATTATAAGTTTGAAAAAAAAAACTACTATTTAAAAAGCAGATTAGTGCGAGTAAGGGCCTTATCATACTAGCGGATTGCGAGCGTCCTCAAAGCGGAGCGGGCGCGCAACGAACACGCGACGCATGCGCAGCGAATTCGTTGCAGACGCGCAACGAGATCGCCGCGAATAGTGGAGTCGTCGACGCTTTTGTTTTCGTCTCCAGCGTCTTCGAATTAACAAAACCAACAGCAGTGTCTCCTCATCGGAATCCATTTTGTTACTGAATGTATTGTATGTCGTTAACTTGCTACAAACACGCGACGAAAACGTTGCGAATTTGCCACGCGGCCGCGACGTCTTCGCAGTGCAGCCGCGGCGTGTTCGCGACGCATTCGTTGCGCGCCCGCCCCGCCCCGCAGCCGCTCGCAAACCGCTAGTGTGATAAGGCCCTTAGGGTACTACCGCACGGAAAAAAAGGATCTCTTCAGCAAAGAATATCAATATTCTCAGAAAAATTGTTTCAATCCAAATAAATATTTTTTTAACGTAAGTAAATGTACTCAGTCCAAGAAAACCTGTTTACTCAAATTAAGAATAATAAATACTTGGTTTTTATTCTTGACTTAATCAAATATTTTTGATTCAAGACTATAATAATCTTAATTGAAGAAAATATTCTAAGAGAGAAATAATATTCTTAAAATTAAACTTAATTATTCTTCATGTAAGTATAATGTCTTCGAAGAAGACAATAAAACTAAGACAAAAATTTACTTCATTCAAGAATATATTGTTTTCCCCATATATGAATCAATATTTGTCTTGACCAGAAGGATATTGTCTTAATTTAAGACATCCTTTTTTTCCGTGCGTACTATATTTAACAATATTTAATAAACGCCGGAAAAAAAACACATTTCTTGTTCGATTTTGAACTTTATTTTTTTTTATTATTTGTTGAAAATTTCAAGTGTCTACCTATTAGGGTTCAAAAGAAACAGCTCTGTGACAAACGAGCGGACAGCGGAGCCTTAGTTGTAAGGTCCTGTTGGCACCTTTAGGGTACAGAACCCTAAAAATGAATACGGTGTGTATATTTTTCTGCCTTTAATTAAACATTCATGTATAATCACAAAATTTATTTGATTTAAAGTATGTTAATTTTGCAATCAAAATTAAAGTGTTCGTACAAGGTTTTCGCGTATTTATTAATTGCTGATAATTACTGTGGGTGTGAATATTTATAATAGCAGTGTTAATTACATATTAAAACTAGGCAAAATAGTTGTATCAATACATATTTTTAGTGCAACATTTTGATTTCGAAGGTAAAATATATAAATCAAAACAGAAAAATACATAAGCTTCATAATTATTTGCAGCTATAAAATGCATGTTAAAAATATAATTTTGTTGAAAAAGCTCATATAATTATCAAGGCAATCAGGAATTGAACCTACGACCTTTTATGTGCAAATAATTGACGATACAAAAACAACAGCTCATCGATGATCGCAATAGTTTTGTCAATGATGTCAAATGTCAGATCTATCATACATTCGTCACGGTTAGTTTCGACATTTCGTTTAATTTTGACATTTTAACGCACTGATTCTAAATGATGGATGCTATTTTGTATTCAAATTTAAACAATTGAAGCACGTCGAGCTTCGCCAATACCTTGACAGTATACAAATAATCTATCTTCTTTAGCTATTTAAACTGCCAATATTCATAACATAACAGTACCTGTACTCCTGTAGTACAACCATATTTAACCAGTTATGTTTAAGTCCTATGTAATGGGGGTGAGCCTATTGCCATCAACCGGGCACAAATCCAGACTCCGGGCTGCTACTGAGAAATTCCTGATATAAAAACCCAATAACTCTTGTGTGATCTGGGAATCGAACCCAGGACCTCATGCTCAGTAGTAGCACTTGCGATCACAAGACCAACGAGGCAGTCATTAATTAACACTATTGATTAAAAAAAAAGTATTTGCTCATTTTAAGTTCGACTTTCTCTAAATCGCAATTTTCTTTCCCAGGCCCCCTAATTCCACAACACCCATTGTCAACAATTATACACAACTAATCAAATAACTGGTTCTAAATAACTAGTATAACCCTATTAACTACATATTTAGTAACTGTATAAGATACAAGTAATAATCTCTAACTATCTCTAATGAATAGACGGGCAAACACACCCAACCTCGTTTAAAATTAAAATCGTAAAAAACTAAAACTTAAAACAAATTAAACTGCATTGAATAACATAAAAATCGGGTGTGCCGTATGCTCGTTTACAATCAATTAAAATATATAAATAAAAAAGGCTAATACAACATCCGTTTAAACTAAATTATTCTCTAAACTAAAACTAAAAAGTTTTAAAACTTTCATGTTCCCGCGACTCCCCATACAACACTAACATCTTAATAAAAATGTAATTATGATACAATTAAAGTAATTATTTCGCGTAGTCAATTATGATTTATAACGTTAATTAATATTTTTAGATTATTAATCAATATAATTTATAAAAAGTATGTCTATTATGTAGTTAATTTTTAAGTATGATTAGGCGAAAGTTCGCGGTGAGATCAAAAGTTGAAACTGGATTGATTTAATTTGGTGTAGAATGATATCATATCGATTAATAATTGTTTACTACTGGACTTGGTGAGTAACGATCTGAAGAAGATAATGCTGTTATTATTTGCTTTTATAAATCTAGGGACCATGGTGTCCCGGACCTTTGGAAGGCGTACGAGGGGCCGAAGCCAACTCGCAGAGGCCCCTTGGACAATTGTAATGGAATGAGGCACCAACCGAACATTATCCCTGTTTGCTCTATGAAGGTGCACCCAAGGACAACCCCCGGTTGATGCAAGACTATTGCAGAACATGGGAACAAAAAATATTGGGCTATGGGTTTGGGAGGCTATAGTGGATCGGTTTCCTAAGACTATAGAAAGGCTATGGCCCCTACCTGACCAATGCCTTTATATAAAATACACCGACAAAATGGCAGGAGGTGACTTGCACACTCAATAATGGGCCCCCGAAAACGTCCGCTAGCACATAGTGACGTAGTGACAAGGGGGCAACACTTCCTGCGGTGCTTGAGGAGTGGAGAGGTACCACGGCTATCAGGACAATCCTGGAAGTACGGTCAAGATCCCTACCAGCATCTTACTGGAATACTTCCTTCCTCCGAGCACGTTTGCTCTTGCGAAGCAACACTCAAGCCGGCCAATAAAGGCAAGAATGAGGTGGGAGCTCTGTTCCTCGTCAGTGTTCACTCTAGCCGGCCAATAAAGGCAAGCCAGAGATGAGGAACAAGACTTATTATTATTTGCTTATTATTATTGTATTCATTTATTTCGGATTTTCAAACATAAGAAACTAATGTTACTAATGACAAGACAAGACAAGACACTAGTATTTTTTATCAGACATCACTCTTCTTTGTAACAATTTTTTATTTGTTTAGTCTGCCCCGTCAGTCTAGTGGTCGCAAGCGCTACTGCTGAAGATGAGGTCCCGGGTTCAATCCCGGGCAAACTGTTACTCGGTTTTTCTTCAGAAATTTCTTAGTAGCAGCCCGGAGTCCGGATTTGTGCCCGGTTGATGGCAATAGGCTCGCTCCCTATTACATGAGACTTAAACATACGAGTAACCGGCGAAATGAGGCTGTATAGCTACAATGTATGTACACTTCTGCCTTTCCCTTCAGAGATTACAAGTGTGGTACTATGTTATATTTTAAGTAACATTCTTTTGTTATCTGATAGATGGATAGTGATGATCATGCATTAGACTGTTTTGATTTTCCAGTTATCTCTTATATGAGAGGAAACTTGTCTCTTAAACATTGCAAGCCCATAACATAGCCATATAGTCCACAACCCAATGTCACTAAATATCCGTTAGTTATACTGTTTTCTGTTTTGATAGAACAAGCGCCACCAATTTAGTTGCAACCCAAGATGCAACTAAATTGGTGGCGCTTGGTTGTAGCTAAATTGGTGGCGCTTAGTTTAAATGATCTGTAATAAATATTTTAAATGCACCACCAGAATTTTGATCTTTAGCAATATCAAGCATTCACTTTCTTAGCTATTTTGTCTACAATTTTTTAATTTAGATCTCCAAGCAATCAAGATTTAATATATTTTGATGTAAAATGTGCAGCAATTTATTTTTAATCAATATAGCTAATATATTTGGTATGTAAGTAGGTACCTATCAAGCAGAATGGTTCTAGCATTTAATAAAGTAACGAAAAAAGTTTGATCTTATTCTGTTAAATAAAATGAAATCATTTTCCTGGAGTAAAAGTTTTCTAACGACGCTATCCGATACATTGGTCTTATGTACAAAAATATGCAACATAATTAATTTATTTTCACTTTTTTAGTTTAACAGTAATTAAAAACAATGCCACTAAGAACCATTTACATGCTAATGAATAATTGCATTATTAAAAACAAAGCATCAAAAACCGAGCATCAAGACCGCTTTTTTCGATTTTTTCGCCATTACTACGCGAAATTAACAACAATGGCTGTCATAAACAATAATATACATCAAAAATATTGTACCCGAATATGTTATCAAAAATTTCATACCGTTACATCTTCGAAAATAATATAACTAACCGAATCGCCGGTCGGGCGAGCTCCCACGACCTCAGAGCTACATTACGCTGTGCTCTATCCAATCTCACTTCCTAGTACGAACTAATACGAACCCTCATTTCAGTTAAATAGAGCTCAAAACTATTCCAGCAATAACTATATCCATTCAAAAGCGATGTCTCGTGCACACATGCACAGCCAACACCTTTGGTTTAAATGTGTGCGTGTAGAATCGTATTGAATGAAAATTCATTGCGTTTGAATTTGAATTCTGTGTTTGGATTGATACAGTTGATTTTGTGAAAAGTTGGGTGTGTTAGTGTGAGTGTATTGACCAATATTAATAACGTAGTGGCTGGTTGGGAGGTCGCGGTCGACTCGACAGGTGATGTGTTGCGATATACTCTGTGCGTGTGTGAGTGGAATGTCAGAGTTTAGCTTAGAGTGTTGCTATACCGGGTTTATTGTTTTTATTGCCTTGCATTTAATTAGTGTTCGGTAAAATCAGACATTTCATTAGCTTAGATATCGTGTCGGAAAATTTGCGTTTTTATTGCATGTAGGTTGACAGGTAAGATTTATTTGGATCAGTCTAAAATAATGATCATGCCGCTCATTATTATTGTGCTGACTTTATTATAGTTATAAAACACAATGTAAAAACAATTTATATTCATTAAAGTTTTTTTGCCGGCGAATCGTAATTTAACACTGCTATAAAATTACCAACACCATATTATACAGAAAACCTTTTAAAGAAAAATGTTCTGCCCAGTGTATACACGTCCTAACATGTGACAGTGAGCACGAGTGGATCGCGGCAGGTGAACGTGTCTATGTGTGCGTGAGGTCAACTCGTCACTACACTATAACTCCACGTATGTGTGCAGTCTAAGGGAAGACGATCTCTTCTAAAGCTAGATTCTGACTGATACTAATTTGAAATGCAAGACACAGATAAAAATTAAAATTATAATAAACACCAAATCCGGTGATGTAATTAGTACCAAGTTATGAGGATTTCTATGCATGCATTAACTTCTTGTGTAAGCATAAAATTAAAATAATTAGCGTATCTGATATTTTGATTACTGATAATGTTTCTCGTTTGTGGAAATTCTAATTTGATGTCATTTTATTATGTCAAAGAGCCGGAGCTAGCGATTATTGCTTTGCGGTACATTTTGCATATAACCCTTTGTTTGCGATGTTTTAATTTCAATATTTAAACACATTTTTTTAATAAATTAAAATATTATTATTTTATTGAAAAAACATAGGTTAAAAAAACGTAGTTACTGTCATAATAATGTACAACACTTAATACGTTCTAGTATCTAATAATAATAATAATAAAGTACATAATTATGATAATTTAAATGTGGATTACATCGAAACAAGTCGCGTTAATTAATATTAATTATCACGTATACATTAATTATACTATTACTTATGTATCAGTTATCGTCACGTTTCTTCCTTATCGGGTAAGTGAAACTGTACAGATTATTTCAAGTTTTTTTATTCAAAGTTAACACACCTACTTTTTGGTTATACCTTTAGCTGTTATATAACTGAAATAACAATTTATTAAGATTTAATTTTCAAAAACTTGAAAAAATATCCCCTTTTTTAAAATAATAATAAATAAAAATATTTTAATAACCCTGTAAAGATGAATCACATAAAAAACGTTAAAACTGGTGCCCTTTACCCACGTGATACACGATTACTTTACGCAACGTGTTACATTGTTCTGTCCTCACCTTTACAAAGCGTCTGGTTGTCTGATTACAGCTCATGATCTGTGATTGCTTACGGATATTATATTATTATTACGTGCCAAGTACTTTTTGGGGATCTTTTTATTTATGTTGCAGATTGTTAAAAATATTTCACATTTTTTTTTTAAATTCTTAATTAGACAATTGTAATTTACTTATACTTGCAAACTATAAATGGGTCAGGAGAATGGAGGGTTAGTCTTTTAAATTTTATAAATCTTCTGCAGTGACAAGAAAAAATAGTAAAATGTCAGACAAACTAAATCGCATAATATTTGCCTTTGCATATACTGTATAATTATTATTTTTATTAATGAGTAAAATACGTGCCGGTTTAATAACGAGGCAACAATCAGCTCCGCTGCAAAACGGTAGACTACTGGTTTTACGGGCAGAGCGACGCTTGTCTGACCTCTTCTAGAGAAACTATGTTACTAGGAATTATCTTCCTCCTACTAGCGTTCCTTATTATCAACATATTTGCTGAACCATAACTATGCCTAGTAGGTACTTAAACAACGCGAGGCGATGGTACGACAATAACTTTGTAAATCTAATGACGTTCTCAGTCTACATACAAAAAAATCATCAAATTTAATTTAGTGACTATATCCAGTTGGTTAATAGACAAAATCCAAAGTCGGACAATCACTATTGTTTAGATGTTTTTGTTCCCAAATTCTACGTTAAGATTTATTTAGTCATCATCACCATTATTTCAGCCGAAAGACGTCCACTGTTGGACATAGACACCGCCACTTCGACCGGTTCTGTGCTTCCCGCATCCTGCGGGTTTTAGTTACTAGTTAAATACTAGCACTAGTAATGCTAGTGTTTTCGTTTATTGTCGTATTGTTGTCTCCACGTTGTATATTTACGACCACTTTTGAGTAACTCCAAAAGTGGAGTATAAAAATAACAATAAAATTTTATCTACGGAACCCGATACTTCCAATATGGCACCAGTTTTTATTGTTACACACATCGGCAACCGTAATCGTAATACTAAAATAGTTTGCACTTTCACTTCAGCATTCTCACGATCCAAATCATTATTTCGTTTTTTGTATGCACATTATTAATTTGCATTAGATTTTATATTTATTTTGTTTACTATTAAATTATATGTCAGTGTGTGTGTGAATGTATTATGTGAAGTGATAGGTCAGCAGTTTAGTGTTGGTACCTAATTATATTTGTCGGTGAGGCATTTAAACTTATTATTTATAGCTTAAGGCTTTTCTTTAGGTTAATTGAGTGTTGTATTAAGCGGTAGAGCGATTATATTCAATAAAGCAGCATCATTTTCATTATGTGCATTTATCGCGAAAATTACTTGTTGAACTTACCTCTTATAAACAAGAGGTTAATTTCCTTCAAAACAAAACTGTTGTTTTTTGTTTAATTTTACCTATACTGTATCACTGCTTGGCAAAGACCACCAACTCCACCTTCCAAGAACTTTTATCCCGCGCCACCTGGAATCAATCTTCGCGGTACGCGTCCTGGGCCTCAAGTCTACTATTACAAATAGTGTCAGAATGGTCTGTTCCGATCCTCATTAATGACGCCATTATATTAGTAGATTACCAAACTTGTCAAAATCAACAATTATGAAATCAATGATTCATTCCATTCCATTCCATTCTGACACTATTTGTAATAGCAGACTTGAGGCCCTGGTCGTCTCGCTACCTCTTTTTGGGCCGGCTTCGGTTACGCTGTCAATTTTCAGATACCTATTGAGGAGAGTGAGAGATTTTTACCCAGCGGTCATCGTGGTTGTCGCTAATGTGACCCGCTCAATCCTATTTGAGCCTGGCAGCCAAAACAGTTAAAAAAACTGTAGAAATCCATAACGATGAAAAACGTTTACATTTAGACCAAAAGCCCTATTACCCCACATAACTATTGCAACACACAAAAAAAAAACAAGTATTTAATTAAACCAAACAGTGTATAATAAAAGCGATCGGTTCTCATGTCGATCAAAGCTTCAAGTAACGATAGCTCAATTAGTCTCATATTAAACTAAATTATAGTAACACATTAATGAACGTGTCGTAATTATACACTATTATATGTCTTACAACCGACAATTATATGCCCGATATAATATAGTCGGTGAAATTTATATTATACTGTTATTTTTGTAGAATAATGTGTTCGTACGCTTTTTAGGGTTTTTTTCGATCGGCTCATAAATAATTTTAATGTTTTATTATTAGTTTACTTTTGGACTTAATATCTCATGATGTTGTTAATCAATCTAAATCATCAAAGTTGTGGCGACATGGGATAGATAAACTCAAACTCAAATAACGTATTTAAATTAAATCATTTACGGGTACTTTTGAATTGTCAAAGGAGTCGGTTATTCAGAAAGATGAAGCTAGTTGCCCATTCGAAAGCGTAGTAGGTTCCTACGGAAAAGAACGGACATAAAACTCCAAGGACACTCTTTTAAAATACATTATTAAAAAATATTAGTTACTTCATTGATCGTTAATGTTGAACCTACTTGTAGTTAATAGATCACTATATATGACCCATAGTTCACCAGTTTTTATTTCCCATATATAAGGGGTTCCAGGCTGTAATAATACTACTCTGTGAGAGGGAGTGAGCCGTAATCCACCACGCGGGCCCGGTGCGGGTTGGTAAATGTCACATGTCTTCAAATTTTTGATTCTAGGACATGCCGGTTTCCTCACGATGTTTTCCTTCACCGTTTTGAGAGCAGTGGTGATGAAATAATTTAAACAAAGTAAAGCGCCTGTCTGGGTTCGAACCTACGACCTACTCGTAAGTCGCGGCCGTTACCAGTGGGACATCACTGCTCTGTAATAATTAGAGACTCCTAAAGGATAAAAGTCATCGATCTAATACGCTTCATCTTCTATTTCAATTGCCAAAGAACTACCTAAATACAGAACAAGTTGAAGTCAACCAGCGTAACTAGGTACCTATTAATCCCATCATACATCAAATAATATGATTCAAAAAACCTTTCTATTCGATACAGAGAAAATAATAATAACACATCATCATAAAAATGATTAACACAACGAACGATAATTATCATTAAGTTGAAATGAGATGCCTATCAATTTAATGAATAAGTGGTATGATTTCGCGATGTTAGGCTGCTGGTAGACGAAACAGAGAAATAAAGAAAGGAATAGTTCTGTAATGGTGGTCATTGTGATTTATTAGGTAGATTATGTGATGAATATGTGCAGTGAAAAGTAATATTTTGGAGCAATAATACCAGCTCAAAGCAATTTGTAATTGGATATCGGCATGATGTGGTTTTCCTAAACAAGTAAGTTGAAAAGAAGAAGAGACCTTTGTCTATCAACGGGGCAATTACTGGTAGAATACAGATGTTAAATCCAGTATGACAAAAAAGATGCTGCCAAAACTCTTCCAAAGCAAATATGAAAGAACAATAAACAAAACCGTTTAGCACTTTAGTCAAAGAAAATCTAATAGAAATACACACCTAGAATTTATAACCCCCACAGAAAAGGAGTGTAAATAAAAAAACAAATTCCATCCTCACATCGTACGTATCGATGCAAAAACTATCTCGTGGTCCCGACACTAACTGTCGATACTTAACAATTTATCATTCTTGTATCTTTGTGTGATTACGATCTAAGTATTTTAATAACGAATAGAAGCCGCTACTGGTTAGCGCCTGAAGCCATCGCTGCTCGTTTTTTCTCCCTCTATAGACCATCGGCTTTTATTGTTATTGATTGGTAGTCGATAATGTGACGTCATCTCTCTTTATCGATCGTCGGATAGTGGGAATGGGGTCTTTAATATAGGTCTGAGCTAGGTATGGGTTGATGAGTTGATGAGTGCGAGGTTTTACAATTGCTATCTGTTTTAAAATGGGTTTGGGGCACTTTTATTTCTAGTCTAGGATTTCTGTTCTTTTTGAGTGAAGGGCGAGGTATTACGTTAAAAAACAAAATAGTTTGTCTTGTGATCATAATTTATTTAATAAGGAATATTGTGAACGCAACTATGCTTGGAGTCTCTCTGATGGATCGGATCCGCAACGAGGTGATCTGGCAGAGAACTAAAGTTGACGACATAGCTCACAAAATAAGCAAGCTGAAGTGGCATTGGACCGGCCATATTAGCTGTAGAACCAATGACCGTTGGGGTAGACGTGTTTTTGAGAGGAGACCGTAAATTTGCAAACGTAAGATAGGGCACCATCGGGCTAGGTGGACCGACATTCTTCGCAGGATGGCTGGTAGCAGCTGGATGAGAGTTACCTAAAATCGAGTTGAATGGCGTGCTTTAAGAGAGGCCTATGTCCAGCAGTGGACTGCTTCAGGTTGATGCTGATTGTGATACGAAAAAACTCTTCTACGATAATAATAACACGCCTACTTACTTGCAGCTCTTAAGTCTGAACCATATAATTAGAAAACTCTAAGATCCTACCTGACCGATACAGTTCTTCTGAGTATAGCTTTCATATTAAGACATAAACCATTGCCTTTGGCGGTACGTAATCATTGCTATTAGTTATCTCCTCTCGAGCGAAGTTTACGACTAAAACAGCTGATTCAATTTACGGTTTTTCTTTAGTGGATTAGCTAGAAAAACCTTAGCTGTAAAAGCGTTCGCCTTTATTTTTACTGATTAGATGCACCACCCTTTATTAGAAATTTTCCTGGTTTTTGAATCGGTATTTGACCTGTGAATCGGTCATTGGGGTTGGTACCTCATCATTTTTGATCGCTCTTTGTTTTATACCGTCTATTGCTCATGTCACTGTTTCAGAGTTAATCTTAAAAACAACCTTATTCATTCTTGATTTTGTTGATGGTCATATGTTTATATTATTTTGTCATTGCACTGATTTCAAATACTGTTTAATTTGATTTTGTGTTTACATAATACCATTCCGGCACATTTCGGCAGTTTAATAGTTTGTGTATATTATTAGAAAAAAATATATTTATTTACATAACCAAATTACAAGATGATTATTAACATTAACTAAATTAAATTAAAACTAAGTTAAGCTTAAAAAAGGCCCTCGGGGCATTGTACCGAGGATGCTGGCGGCATTTCCTCGCTGAATTGCAATGCTGATGCGTTGCGCGAGAAAGCCGCCAGCTTTTCGGTCACCAGTTACATCAACTAAAAACGGATGGGATGGGATCTGGATATTATTATAAAAAATAGTAATGTTATAATATAGTTTTATTCTCGTATTTTTTAAAACGAACGTTCTTATCTGTCTTAATCTGTCAAAAGTATCTCTAGTTTACCAAAATTTTTGACATTTGACATTGATTGTCGTTGAGATGAGATCGTGACTAGATTTTAAACGTTTTTAAATAGAAGAATTGGCCTTCAGGTTTTTCCTCTTCAAGCTTACTTCTTTTATTTTCACTATCATGATTCGCTTCACTCATTGCTCACTTATTAATGAACAAAGTATCCGTTTCTTTATCTATAATACAGCGACCGTATCTCTCACCCACATCATTAAAAAATAATAACACTCTAATCAAAAATAGATGAAACCATATATCACTTGTTACAAATTCAATATCCATACTTACCTAATGTAAAAAAGTTAATTTATATACAATGTTCATCATTATGTTCTAGGACGGGTGTGATATTATCCAATTAAAGATGAGACACGCTCGCATTTCAATAGACAGACTGACAAGCCGAAAATTATAATAAATGTTTTATTTTTTAATACGCGGTGGAAACAATTACTTGGGAGAGAATGTATGGTGTAAGAACAGAGCGGAGAGCGGAAAAATAACGGTACCAATGCAGATTAAAATCATGGACATGTAAATGTTTATTTTACAAATAGCTTTAGATAGTTATGAGTACTAATTTTATTAGTCATATTTATTGAAACGAAATAGTTTTTAAGGAAAATGATATCATTCCAGTTGAGGGAGAAATTAACAATTAGTCTAGTTAGTTATTATGACGTCATTTAATGACGTCAACCTGTATTCTAAAATTGTGACAACTCTGTGAAATATTACATGTACATGCCATATTTCACACAAACGTAGCTTAAAAGTATGCCATGATTACTAAGCTGACAAGTGGCTGTACACTCTACAGCATTGACTTGATGGTGTACAAAGGTAATGTGAAGAATATCCCTATTGCGACAACCCGCTACCGCTTATGCCAAAGATCATAAAAATATACCCAGTGGCTCTTTTTTTGTCTACCTGTACCTGAGATTGATATTGAAATCGTAACGAATCGAAAAGTGATTTCGACGTCCAATATTTATTGCTACTAGGACGAAATGTAACATTCGGACAATTTCAGAATATCCTTTAGCAGGAAATAAAATTTTATCGTTTCTTAATCGATCTAGATGCTAGTTTTGCGCGTGTGAATAATTTTATGCGAAGGTTGTTCTTGTTAATTATTTTTATTTCTTACCAGTTTGAATTCTTGATGAGATATTTTAAAATTTAACGTTGCATTTTTTATTAATTTGCAAGTATTGATTTCAAAAGATTAATATATAATTTATTTTATTTTAAAATAGTAAGTGATAATTGATTGATATCGGGTGTAGCAAAAGATAAGTACTATTTTATTTTGTCCAAAAAAAAAATCTAATTAGAGTTAACTTACACATAATCATGAAGATAACAGATAGATATCTCTATAATCATAATGCAGATTTGTTTAAATGGCTTTTAAATTAAAAATTATTTTTTTATGCAATTTACTGGACTTGTATACTTTATTTTGAAAAATTTACATAATTTAAAAACGAACAAACTTAAAATAATATTAATTATATGTAAAATTATACAAAAAAAGAGGGGAAATAATCATAGGGCATCAAAATAATAATTATGTACTACTTCAGATTGGGTTTCATCATTTCTAGTATGCTATTTTCAGATATAACGATAAAAATCAGAAATATCGAGAATTCTGACCACTTAATACGTATTAATTGACTTTTATAGCAAAACTAATTGTAACCAAACATACACGATGTCACCACCTTTCTCCTACAAAAGCGTCCTCCACATCCCACAATCACCTAACCTTCCCAGGCAAACTAAAGCAAACTCAGCTAAAAATAAACAAGAGAAAACGCGAAGAAGAGCTTAACTTATCTAATTAAACATCTGGTCGGAAACAGCCGATGGCCGTTATCTGGGCGAATATCGGACATTAACTTGTGAGACAGCGCACTGCAACGGTCAAAGGTAACGAGTGTGTGCTGAGACGGGTGAAGCGATAAGCGGAAGCGGATAGAGAAAATTCTTACTTTGTGTTGGCTTGGTATGGTGTGGAGTTCATTGTTATGGGATCTGGATAATATTATGTGAACTAGGCTGATGAAGAAAAGTAACAAATCATCAATCAGAACAATGTCTATTATGCCGAAAAGATATTACATTCACTGGAGGCTGTCGCTGGTTGTTGAACCATGATCCATATAATCAACCAGCTGCTGACTGCGGCTTCGCCCACGTCGCCTTTTCTAAAATAAAAGTATCCTAAGTTACTCCTAATAACATCAGCTCTCTATCAGTGAAAATCAGTGCAGCTGTTTCGGAGATAAGTGGGAACAAGCAGACAGACAGACAAAAAAATGTTGTCTGTTTCTTCATATGCATTTAGTAAAAAGCTGTTATTTTGATATTACAAACATACACTATACTACTGTATAGATAAAAGATAAAAAACTATATATTTCATGTGCGTTTTGTTTGTGCAGGATAAACAATTATTCTTTATTTCTATCTCTGTTTAAAGATGATCATAGACACAGAATAGGACAGAAGCAAAGTTCAAGAAGGGCAATTATCATATTTTTAAGAACTTTCACATTCTAATGTCAGTCTCAATCTGTCACAAAACTACCTCAAATTTTCTACATTTTTGACAATGATTGATTCTGAGATGAGATTTCGACTAGACTTTGAAGGTTTTAAATAACGGGAATTGGCCTTCTGGAATCTATGGTGGCTACGGTTTAAATCAAAGTCAAAGTCAAATTATTTATTTCAAAGAGGCACAAAAAAGGCATTTTTGAACGTCAAATTGGTCAAGTTAAAATCGAAAAAGTCAAATCCGTCAAGTCAAAACTCTCATCTTTCTCATTCTACCTTTATGTTGGTAAAGGTAGAATGAGAAAGATGAGTGTTTGCATTTTCGGGTCTCAAGTTCCTCACCAAAATCGCTTCCGCTCCTGTCCCCACCAAATCCCGAACCTACTCACGCCCGCCAAGCTTAACATTAAGATAACACCTTACTTATGGTATGCTTATGGCTGTGATTACCCATCGCTGGGCGCCCGCGCATGTTTATGGCCATAATGCCTAGTTGGCTTTTTGTGTTCACCTTGTAACGATTGTACGGGAAAAGAATGGTATTTTGATGGGGTTGGGATTAGCTAAAATGTTAATATGTAAAGTGTTGTAACTGTTTCTAGTGCTATACTGTATGCCTTTACATTAATGACATCATCATCTTGAGCTGCCTAGCCTTTTCCCTAACTATGTAAGGGATCGGCATCCAGTCGAACCGGAAGCAGCTGAATACCAGTATTTTACATGGAGTGACTGCTTATCTGACCTCTACAACCCAGTCACTGGTTAATACGATACCCCTTGGTAAGACTGGTTGACTTTCAGGCTTTTGACGACCCGTAACTACTGTCAAAGGTCTACAAATAACAGCCGAGACGGCTTAACGGCTTATCGTGCTTTCCGTGGCACGGGAGGATGGTATCCACGGACCAAAGATCCAAGAAAGACAGCCAAGACCAACGGCTTAACGTGTTTGCCGAGGCACAGAGGGGTCTTGGCCTTTACAATAATTATGTGTAGATAATAAATATAAAGATAATTAATTAAGTCGATAATTATTTATATAATGTGCATGTTGGGTTTCAGCTATAGGATTCTGTCAGTTCCTTGTTCAACCATGCTTTTTTTTAAAATAAAAAATGCACTTATGGATGAATCTACGGTGTAAGGGACTTCGACACGCAAACTATTAACATGAATTCAGCCCATGATACAGACCCTTAAAAATCAGTCGTTCCGTACATTTTGACTAAGGAGGTTATGTATTGTAGTTTTGTATAAAATAGCTGTTTTTTTCCTGTACAGGGTTATTTTAAATGAGCTAGCTAAACACCAGAAACGCGATGGGTATCTATATCTAAACATGATAAAACAAAAAATAAATAAATTGGATGATTTTTTTTTATGGTATCTTCGACCGCAGAACAAGTGTTGTCAATTGAAATATCAGTAAAAAAAACTGTTTTTTGTGTAAACTTCACAGACGCCATTGGTATCGATATCTAAAAACATAAGAAAACAGTTTTTCTCAACTCATACTTTAAGTAAAAAAACCAACAGTGGACGTTAATTTCCAAAAAAAAAAATCTAATCTTTTTATTGTATCGTTTTTAGATATTGATACTCATCGCATCTGCGGAGTTAAGCTAGCCAATTTAAAATAACCCTGTATAATGAATAGGTCACTTTACAATAAGTCATCAAGCCTACACAACAGCATCGAAAAAGCGTTCTCAAACCTACTTGAAATTGTCACCTTATCGACGTGACTTGCATCACCAAACTTTTTCTAGTATTTTCGTTTCAAGCCAAAAGTTCGTTCATCGTCTCATCGACGACTTGATTCATTAGTTATTTTGGAGCAACTGCTACTTGACCTCTAATGAACTCAGGAAAACTACATTTTAGCAGTATAGTGTTAAATTCTCAACAGGTGTGTCCATTCAAAAGTCTAGCCTTCATTCATTAGAACAAAAACAGGTTTTTTTAATATGTGTTTGACTAAATCTATCGTTTTATGAGTGACACGTCGGATAGAATAAACAGCTATAAATATAATGAATGTCATTTAGTAGGTACCTATGTGTCCGTGTGTGGGCGGACCGCTTTATGTTACAGGTGTCAAGTGTCATTAAATATTGTAAGTGCTACTTGTAAATAGAAGAAAATTTTAAAATTAGTTGTCACAGGAATTAAAATGCAGCTTCAAGCCTATTATGGTGTTTCCACTTTTTTTTACTGCAAGTTAATTATGTTTTTGTTCAGATTTGGAAATAGGAGTATTATTATCCTTCGAATGTAAATTGTTGTTTCGTAACCATTTCTCGTATGGCTCGTGCCGAGTGAAGAACAAGCACCTTTGTTCATTTTTCTTTACGTGTCGATTTGACTCGAATGTCCGACCAGAATGACCTGGAAAGCACTATAATATTCTTCGTTTAAATCTAGGAAAGCTGTTTTACTTTTGCTGAATATGAGATTGCTCAACGAAACGATTTTTAATTTTAGAATCTGTCTCTTTCTTCACAATCAAACACGCACAAAAGTCGTTTATTCAAACTAGGCTGAGAATCATCACTTTTTGAACGTCAAAATTATATAAGACACTCCCCCAAGCCCTTTACCACTTTCTAGTGCTTGAGCTGGGAAGAAAAATTAGCGCAACAAATTCCCCAGCGGTACAGCTGTCTGTTAAGTTATTCTATACAATAGTAAGCGAAGTAATTACCATTACGAAACACAAAAGATTAACTCTATACCATGCGTGCACTGACTGGACAGGTCCACTCAAATCTGTGTGGTCTTTCCTCAAAAGACCATTTCGGACACCATTCTACATGGTCCTCAAATGATCTGACCAAGATTATGTCCGAATATACACATTGACATTGATGAATTTTATTTATGCATATTTTTAGAATTTTATATATAGTTTTTAACATGGTCTGGCAGTTTTGAGTATGTTTTTGCGGCCTAGCCAAATGTCCTTTCTTTGGTATTGTTCGTTGTATCGTTGAGCTCCTTTAGTTATGAGTTGAGCTGCACAACGACTGACAAATGCGTGCACTGACTGGACAGGTCCACTCAATCTGTGTGGTTCTTTCATCAAAAGACCATTTCAGACACCAATCGACATGGTCTTCACATGATCTGACCAAGATTATGTCTGGACTTTAAAAGAGACTGTGACCTCTGAGTTTGTTTCGGCCTTTCTTCTCAGAGTAGTCAGATAGGAAACGCCGGCCTCATCTAGTTTAAAAAATATGTTTTGACGTGTAAAAGTGTTTTAAAAACCTACTTACAGAAATAAAATAATTTATCATTTATCATTTAACTGTCATAAGTATAGTTTTTGTAATATATACAATACTTATTTCATATAAAAAGCTCAATTTGTTAACATCTCACTCAAACATGCTTCGTCTATATTCACACATGTCTATGTCCACCTAACATGAATTTCACCTTCATTCAACAACGTCATTCACTTATAAAAAAATGTCACACGTCGGTGAAAATGAATTTTAAATGCGACGTCACTAACATCAAAATTCTCTTAATTAATTCAGCTCCTTTATACCTCTAGCGTTTATATTTATATGCTTTTTATCACAGTCGCGCACGAGTCGATAAAATACCTGTTAGTTTGTGGTGTGAGTTATAAGCAGAGCGTTTTTGATAAAGAAGTTTTCTCTCTCATTTTTCTCGCTTGCATTTTATTAGAATGAAAAAGTTCTCTGTTTTGGGTGAAAAAACCTGATAGTTTTTTTATATTATTAAACCAGAACATTCTCGTAGAAAGTAGTCTTATTAAAATACGGTTATTTCTACCTTCCATTCCACTCGGAATTCTAACACCGTAAACGTAATTTCTGCATTGGCTAGGATTGTTACTATTTGCTCAATGCACTCATAAAATGTATAAAATAAAATGATGTGGTATAATGAGACATGACATATTTAAATGCTGTATTATTGTAAAAACAAGACAGAAAAGTTGAAAGGAAATCGTTTGGCTTGGTATGGGCATGTGATGAGAAGGGATGAAACGCGTGTGACTAAAAAAGTGATAAATATGAATGTTGATGGGTGGAGAGGGAGAGGAAGGCCAAAGAAAATATGGATAGATTGTGTGAGGAATGATGTGCAGATAGCATGACGGCTGACAGGGGAGGATGGAAGAAGATAACGTATTGCGCCGGCTCCAAATAACATGGAACAAAGGCAGGAAAATGATGATTATTGCAAAAACAAACATTTACATACGCTAGAGTTACGTTGCCAGAAAAAAAAATCAACATCGCTAAAATCTCCTAACTTAATCCCTCTTTCAGATTTCGTAACCATCACTTTTGGTGGTCATTTTTTATTGTTAGATACGTTTCGTGCCGTATTGTGGAGATTTAGTGGCGGGGTGAAGCTTGGTGATAAATTTATTGGGCCTTATCGCCGCGTATGGAATGCCATGTGCACTAAAACTTAATAGGTGTGGCTGGGTCGGTGACACTTTGACGTTTCGGAGATTTTCTAATGAAGTTGATGAAGGTGGGTCTTATATTTGGCTATAATTAGGGTTTGTTTTTGGTGTTCTATGCTGGGGAAATACTTGGACTATGAGTAAACCAGATTTTTCGTTTCACATTGAGACCTCTTTAAGCCTCAGGTCACCGTTTTCATTGCCATATAAATTAAAAATTGATATTGGACCTATAGTCCGATAAAAGGTCATTCCTTAAGGTATAGGTACTGTCCATTGATAGGGTTGTCAAAAGTAGATGACAATTATTCTATCCGAATTACTGATTATACTTCCTATCTTCATAGTTAGATCTCCAAATAGTTGGAAAATAGGTAGCTGGGCAAGTCAGAGGTTTTCGAGGAAAATCACACGTCGGAAAGAAATTTCGAACAGAGAATAAAAAACCGGCCAAGTGCAAGTCGGCCTCGCGCACGAAGGGTTCCGGCAATAAATCATGTCTGTTGTATGGGAGCCCCCTTAAATATTTTTTTAGTATTTGTTGTTATAGCGGCAACAGAAAGACATCATCTGTGAAAATTTCAACTGTCTAACTATCACGGTTCATGAGATACAGCCTGGTGACAGACGGACAGACAGACAGATAGACGAACAGCGGAGTCTTAGTAACAGGGTCCCGTTTTACCCTTTGGGTACGGAACCCTAAAAATGGAAGATAATATTTGACATTTCTTTCAACTGCTATTAAGTGACGCTGAGACATTCAAAGTATAATCTGAAATCAATTTATAAAATTCTTAAATACATACTTTAAACGAGAAGAAATCATGATTGATTACCGAAATCCACAGACAAATAATACGAAAGTCTAGACTAAATGAACGAAAAATCTTGGAAATTAATTATAAACAGTTATGATCGAATCGCGGTGTGGGTTTTATACATAATTTATGTTTTATTGGCTCTGCATTAGATTCAAAATCGAGTTCTATCATTTATAATATTATAAATATGTCAACGTTTCTGTCGGTTCGTTGAATTTTAATTAAATCTAATGTCTGTGCAGTATTTGAATGAGAACTGCGGTAAATTAGAATTGTGAACTCAGGGTCAGGAGTTCGATTTCCGTATAGGGCGAATTCTTGTATGGCTTACAGATGCTGGTGCTAATAAATTAATCATGTTTATAAATCGTAACATAAACGAATGATTTGTTTAGGTTTGATTCGAAATTAAGAATCTGAATTTAGAGTCCGACTTGCTAAATTTTGTCTATGTTGCATATAATTGTTCTTTATATTTGCAAATCGGGCTTCCTATTTTTTTTTTAATTATGCACTTCTGAAAACGAAAAATAAAACCTTTATGTGTACTTTATAATTGTCTATTGCTTTGTTGAATACGTTTTTAATCCAGTTTTCAATTTCGATACTGAAAATGAATATTTATTAATTACGTAAAAAATAAATTATTTTATTCAGCCAGACATAACCGAGGGGCAAAATAATTGATTAAACCTTTTAATTAAAGCTTGCTTCAAAACAGTTATTTTTTTTGAATAATTAAAAAAAAATCATAAGCCTCTTTGGTAACATAATACCTACTGTTATAATAATAAAATCTTAATTTCGAAACCTGACCTGTCATAAATATTTAAATGTCATTTGAATGACGCATCGGGCTATTATTACCCAGGCTTAATTCTTACAATTTTGTATAGCAGAATATAAAAGTTAACAAGTTGATCACTTACGAGTATATGGATCAACGTTTGAATATTTTACACTTTTTTTTTTTTGGGTGGGAAATCATCAAATAACTTCTCCCGGTCTGGGCGGAGCGGGAGAGTGTGTCAGACTCTTACTGACTAAAACCCACCCGTATTCCTTCCTGTTGCCTGTGTTGCGGGGGCCTCGGTGACCCATAAGTACCTTCCCGCGACCCCGGCAGGCATCGGTCCTATTGGACCCCTACCTTTGTGCTGACGATATCCCTTTGAGGCGCGCGTGGAATACAACGCGCCGTCGACCCGGGCCTGGTCCTTACTGGACAGTGAGCTACCCATTGCTCACGGTCCGCAAGCCTTTCCCGCCTTTCCATGCCTTACCCTCAACCGTCCCGCCTCCTCCTTCGCGAGCATTACTGCTTCGCAGAAGGAGGTGACGGATGCCCATACCATGGTCTGAACCAGGGCCGGACGCGAGAGGTCTCTGCCACCGATCGCCTCCACGAGGACACGGCGGTGCTCTGCCCAAGCCGGGCAGACCTCCACCGTATGCTCCACCGTGTCCTCCGGGCGATGAATATTTTACACTGACCCCTAAAATTGCTACGGGAAATAAAATGACTGCAGTTATACATATTTATTTAACCATTTATATACACACATATCTAAACAGAAAATAAGAACAGAACAGAAAAATACGTACAAAGGTGATGCTTATTTCTAAAGAAATCTCTTCCAGCATACCTGCGATAGGAAAGTAGATAAAGAGATGTAGACACCGTGTGTAAGAGTAGAAGAGAAAATAGAATACATAAAATCGAAATAATTCAAACAACAAATAATATGGGAATATATTAACATATGTACATACTTCTAAAGTAAATATCACTAGAATAAAAAAAAATACAGTTTAATATAAAATAATAAATTTTATACATACGTAACTATGACGAACTGGAAATATGATGTTCTTTCACTCTTCTTTTAAATACTGCAACAGTTTGGCAGTCCCTAATGTCCGGATGAAGTGAACTCCACAACCACACCGTGTGCAGAGTGTAGGAGTAGGAGCAGAAGTCGGTGGAGTGGGGAGGGACTCTTAAGGGTTCTAAGATGCGACCTGCATGGCGCATCTGAAGGATGGGCGGAGGAAAAACGTTCCCGCAGATAGGATGGCGTTTCAGGAATATGAAGGAGGTTAAATAGCAATAGCACAATATCCGAAAGTTGCTGCAAAGTCGAATAGTATTGACCACTTTTTTTTTTGTGAAATCATCAAATAACTTCCCCCGCTCTGGGCCGAGCGGGAGGGTATGGGCAGACTCTTACTAACTAAAACCCACCCGTATTCCTTCCTGTTGCCTGTGCTGCCAGGGGCCTCGGTGACCCTTTAGTACCTTCCCGCGACCCCGGCAGGAGTATTGACAACTTGAGTATTTTGCGAAAAATAGAAACATAATTCTCTCGCCAAGTATTGCAATTAGTATTCTGTGCAAAATCAGACATATTGACAAGGATATCTGCCAGGCTGTTGATCACACTACAGTCATAAAATAAAGCACCAAATTAAAGCATAAATATAATATTATAAGTATAAATATAAGTTCAGATACCTACTTACTTAAAGAAAAAAATATGATATCCAAAATCTTGCTCCATGTAAAGCCACCTATCAACATTTATTAAGGCACTGAGAAGACCCAATTGACCAAAATAGGCTTCTCTTAAGAAAAAAAAAATTGCCAAATCTGTATAGTTTGTAGTAGCGGAAAAAATATATGTTAATTTTGAACATATTTCCCAGAACTATGTTGTTACCAAAACACGTTTTGAAAAATAATCTCGATACAAACTATCGTTAAACTCACCTACCTTGCCTCTTACCTTGAGTTCTAGTCCAAAATATCAGCATTAAATATCAACATACGTTACGTATTTAATTAATAACAAGAACCAATCAATTTTGAGTAAATAGATAATTACTTCATATTTTGCAATAAATTATAAGCGTTGTGTGATCGCGCTTCTCTTTCTTTTCTATGCAATCTTACAGTGACCGCAGTTTAAGTGTTGTCAGCGTCTTAAGTGATGATACGAGAGTGTTCATTTCAACCATAAACTTCTAAATCAAAGCAGCAATAAAAATACATCACATCTGTCCTTCACTTTACCTACATTCCGATCACTAAACCACAAATTAGCACTTTATACGAACTCACTTACGATTACTCACCGACAATTAATAGAAACACAACACTTCAAGGAAACACATAAGATTTCTCATCTGATCACATCACGAAATGATGATGTGTTAAGGAAAACCATTGATAAAACCGATACTTTGCATACAGAGGTTTTTACTAAAGTAGATCATATTATTCTAAGTGAAATGAGTCAGGTTTTACAAATATATTTTAACTTTTAAGATCATTTTTCCTTGATTGATGATGCAATGATGTATCATAATTCTGAGTATATGCATTTTTTTTTTACAATTTTTCGGTCATTAAGTGTTTGGGTATTTGAATGTGGATGAATTAAAAGAGTAACCTAGGCTAGCTAGTTTTGATTCTAATAATTCAACATGGTATGTCAAGAATATTCAATGCAATCATCAATTCTGCATCCGTGATGCATATATCTCTTTAATTAATCACCTGTGTATTTTCGATTGAGTTTTCTTGCATTTAATTGTACTTGCTATTAAGGTTAATTTCTTTCCAAAGCCTGGAACAAAAACTAATTCGCCGAATATTATTTAAAAGAACGCTATCTCTAGCGAATCTTTGAGCATTTCATCATAGACACATTTTTAATTTAGTTGAGTTAATTAATGTGTTAGGACAACGCATTTTGATGGACTTGAGTTCTAAAAACTTCAAAGAGATTGCCAAAAGAGCTGAAGTGGTCGCAATTGCTATGCCTTAGCATGAGGTCTTGGGTTCGTATCCCAGGTCGGGCAGAGTGTTATTGGGTTTTTCTATCTGAAATGTCTCAGTACCAGCCCGTAGTTGGATTTGAGCCCGGTTGATGGCAAAATAATCGCCCCCTATTTATTACATGGGACTTAAACATAACTGGCGAAATGTGTGTACTAGAGGTAAGTATACCCAACCCTTCCAAGAAACAAGGCGTGATGTTATATTAAGTGAATGAGATTGAGCAGGATTTACGACGACTCTCAAGTATTTATGACACATTCTGTCATACCTACTTTCTTTTTAAGATTTCATCAATGTTTTTCAAATCTCTGTCGTTACGAAATAATGCGTTATATTTGAACTAGTTTCTATATTTTCTCGGAAATGGAAAGTGTATCGAGCGTGAGAAGGTTGGGTGACGAATTCCATAAGAATATTAGGCATGTTTTTATAATAAAAATTAACAAGTTAGGTATGAATTGAATAAATAGATCGTTATACGAGTACAAAACGACGCATTTGTTTTGGTGTTGTTATACAGAATTCATAATGTTTAATAAGTATGAGCACAAGTCAAGATTGGTTTGTCCCTTTAGGTAATAAATTGGGATCAACATAACATCGCGCCTTGTTTCTCTCGAAGGGTCGGGCAGAGGTAGTGGTGTACTATAGTAGTGTACTATAAGTACACCTCTGCACGCGACGCCAGTTATATTTAAGTCCCATGTAATAGGGCCTATTGCCATTAACCGGACACAAATCCAGATTCCGGGCTGCTATTGAGAAATTCCAGATAGAAAAACCCAATATCAATTAGTCCGACCCGGGAATCGAACCCAGGACCTCATGTTGAGCAGTAGCGCTTGCGATCGCAAGACCAACGAGTTAGTCTTCATTGTGGTCAACTCTATGTATATTTTAGTGCATGTGTTGTTGTAAGGAGCACATTCTTATTAATCTGTCAACACCGGTTCGAATGTTTACTTGAGCTCCTTAAGTTCTGAGTTGAACTGCACGATTATTGACAAATATGTACACAGACTGAATAGGTCTACTCAATCTGTGTGGTTCTTTCCTCAAAAGACCATTTTAGACACCAATCTACATGGTCTTCACATGATCAGGGCCTCAAGTCTGCTATTACAATAGTGTCAGAATGGTCTGTTCCGATCCTCATTAATGACGCCATTATATTAGTAGATTACCAAACTTGTCAAAATCAACAATTATAAAATTAATGATAGACCATTCTGACACTATTGTAATAGCAGACTTGAGGCCCTGATCAAGATTATGTCTGGACTTTAATAGAGACTGTGACCTCTGACTTTGTTTCGGCCTTTCTTCTCAGAGTAGTCAGATAGGAAACGCCGACCTCATCAATTTTTTTTTTAAATATGATTGTCGTGTAAAAGTGTTTGTATAAACCTTCTTACAGATAATAAAATCATTTAATTTCATTACTTTAATTTTATCTTCCCATTATCATTCCTAAGTCCACGTTTACCACAAATCACAGAATACGTATAGCGTTAAACGTACATAAAAGATCGTTCTCTTTCACTCAATCGTTTGAAAAAGATTGAGACAGGATGATGTTTTAAAGATATTTAACGCTAACAAGTTTAGTGATTTGTGGAGCAAGCGGGTCTTATAAAAGATATCTAAAAATAACAAATGAAACAAAACACAGTAATTTATTTTAATTGAGTCAAAAATAAAAATCCCTTCCTTACAACATCTAAATAAAAACAACATATAAATTAGTGTCTTCTTATATATTAAATTAATTTATCTAATCTCCAATCTATGCATGTGACATTTCACTAAATCACTGACTGTAGGCTCTGCTTATCAATCGGCTATCAATTTTAAATATTCGTTAGATTACAAATAAACATATTGATAGCCAAAATATGCTTTAATGCTCAAACAAAATTTACTTAACTCGACATCACGTAAATATTGCAGACAGTCTAAGGGTTGACAGAGTAAGGGTTAATATTTTTAGTCAGTTTTTTTTTTTTTACTAGCCTACGCTGTCTCACTCCTGGGCAAAGGCCTCCCTCCACCCCTTTTATCTTTCGCAAGAACACGCGTCCTCCTTTCAGTTTTAACCTATCTAGTTCGTCCCTCCATCTCCTACGTGGTCTGCCGCGACTGCCGTCAGTTAGTTAATATTAATTGTGTACTGCAAAGTACGTAATTAATAAAACTTATATAAAAGCCACTACACTCGCTTTGTTATGCCAATGCACAGTATATGTTATTGCCAAAATAACTGTTCATACCATAAATAGGACTCTAGTTCCCAACCCTATTCCCTCAGAAATCACAAAATAGCTAGATAAACAATATAGTGAGTTTACAAACGTAGGTAATAATGAGTTTGAAAACAAAAATATTCAATTGCTAAGTCATAATCCCAGTATCGAAATCAATACCGTCAACAGTGGCATCTTTACTTTCAATGAGCTTTATATACTCGTATCTCGAGTACTAAAAAATCTGTTTCCGCCATTTAATATCAAAGTAGAAAACTCTACTATTGGTAACAGATTTTTAGTAATCGAGAGATATTTCAGAACAGGTATCTTTACTTTCCATAAGAAACTTTACCCATGTAAGACAAAGACAAAGACAAAGACATTTATTCGTCGGATATGGTAGGTACAAGTTGGTTATTAAAGTAAAGGCTCCTACATACTGGCGCGACTTGTCGCGCGACACAAAGACACCGCGTGTAGCACTACAAGCGGTGCCTTTGTGTCGCGTCGCGTGTCGCGCTTGTTTGTAAGAGGCTTTATGCTCAGGACACATCCGCCGCTAAAAGCGGCATACGAATATCTAGCGTACAATGGGTAGGTATAAAACCTATAATTATACACCTACAAAATTTATAAACTGCTTTTACTCTAATAAACAATACAAAACACTTACACTAAAGTTGCTCATGGAAAGTAAAGATGCCACAATTGATCGTAGCCGTTCCACTTATAAAAATACGATACCAACACAAATGATGCAAATTTTATCATCATTGCTTTATCACCTAAAGCCCAAGCATTACTCACGAGCCAAACATACCTTACATCACCTAATTTGCATAGGCGCAGGTCGTCTGCGTAGGCGCAGGTCACAGAAAAACTCTTTCCAAAGTCCCCGATACACATTTCGTTGCGCGTGGGCAATCAAAAACCTTTCGGATTGTTTATAGATCAATGTATTATTCCGAATGTGTGAATATTTCTTTCCGATCACTATTTTAAGTGATTGAATTATGTTCGAACTTGCGATAAGCGAATCAATTTGTGTGATGGAGAAATCTGACGTTAAATTAGAATAATGCAAGTTTATTGTTATTTTTATAATTTATATGCTGATGTGGGAATGGCTGATGATGTACTTGGTAGCCAGATGGTTAAGTAGGTTGGGGACATAGCATTCATCATCTGCCTAGCCTTTTCCCAACTACATATGTTGTGGTCAGTCTTTTTCGAATGGAGCGACTGCCTATCTGATCTCCACAACCCAGTTACTGGGTAATACGATACCCTTTGGTTAGACTTTCGGGCTTCAGACGACCCGTAACAACTGTCAAAGATATACAATTGACATCCGGGACTAAAGGCTTAACGTGCTTTCGGAGGCATGAAGAGGTCTTGGTATGTAAAGATGGTCACCCATCCATGGACCAACCGCGGCAACCGTAGCTTAACCTGATCGATGATAAATGATAAATGATAAATGATTTTATTTCTGTAAGTAGGTTTTTACAAACACTTTTACACGTCAAAACATATTTTTTAAACTAGATGAGGCCGGCGTTTCCTATCTGACTACTCTGAGAAGAAAGGCCGAAACAAACTCAGAGGTCACAGTCTCTTTTAAAGTCCAGACATAATCTTGGTCAGATCATGTGAAGACCATGTCGATTGGTGTCTGAAATGGTCTTTTGATGAAAGAACCACACAGATTGAGTGGACCTGTCCAGTCAGTGCACGCATTTGTCAGTCGTTGTGCAGCTCAACTCATAACTAAAGGAGCTCAACGATACAACGAACAATACCAAAGAAAGGACATTTGGCTAGGCCGAAAAAAAATACTCAAAACTGCCTGACCATGTTAAAAACTAACTGAGAATAAAACAAAATTAAACAATGATCCACATAGTCTTCACATTTACAATAATTAAAACAATATAATACTACACAGAGTAAATATTCATGTCATTGCATAAATAAAATTCATCAATGTCAATGTGTATATTCGGACATAATCTTGGTCAGATCATTTGAGGACCATGTAGGTTGGTGTCCGAAATGGTCTTTTGAGGAAAGACCACACAGATTTGAGTGGACCTGTCCAGTCAGTGCACGCATTTGTCAGTTATCATGCAGCTCATCTCAAAACTTAAGGAGCTCAATGATTTGACGAATAATACCAAAGAAAAGACATTTGGGTAGGCCGCATAAAGTACTCAAACTGCCAGACCATCATTAAAACTAAGAGACAAAAAAAAAAAAAAAACAAACAATGACCCACATAGTCCTCACATTCCTAATAATTAAAATAATATAATATAATACTATACAAAGTAAATATTCATGTCATTGTTTATATAGAATGTTATATAGAATAAGAAAATATAAATAGCTAGCAAAATAAAAAGAGTAAAAAAACAACATTCACTGTAAGTTTATTGGAGCAGCTCAATCCCAAGCCTTTTTGTCCTCAATATAATCTTTAACAGTATAAAAGGCTTTTAGGCACAGTTTCTGTTTTATAAAACATTTGTGTGCTCAGGAACTCCACGACCTCATTCCACCGGCCCCCTTCTATTATCGGTCATCTAGGCGCACTTCAGGTTACCATCCCTTCCTGGTGGCTATCCCACCAGCTCGCACTAAGCGTTTCCAAACTTCTTTTATAATGCGCACAGCAAAGGAATGGAACTCTCTGCCTGCGTCTGTGTTTCCGAACGCATATAACCCTAATCTCTTCAAAGTGAGAGTGAACAGGCTTCTTCTGGGTAAGCTCGCTCCATCGTCGACTTTGTTTCTGTCGCCTCTGGCATAGACTAAAGTCAAGAGCAAACCCATCACAAATAAAAAAAAAAAAAAAAAAAAAAAAAAACATTTGAATTTATTAAGGCTTAGTTCTTGAATGTGGCTGGGAAGTTTATTATAAAAACGTATACATTGGCATCTAAACGAGCTGCCTATTTTTTTGAGCCTGGTTGTAGGAACAACAAATTTGTGTTTGTTCCTAGTATTTACATTATGGATATCACTGTATTTTTTAAACAAATTAATATTTTTATGTGCGTACAAAAGATTTTCATAAATGTACTGAGAAGCTACAGTCATTATATTAATCTCTTTAAATTTTTCTCTGAGGGAGTATCTGGGACTTAATTTATAAATTGAACGGATTGCCCTTTTTTGTAAAACAAAAATTGTCTGAATATCGGCGGCATTTCCCCATAACAGAATACCGTACGACATTACGCTATGAAAATAACTAAAGTATACTAAACGGGCTGTGTCTAAATCCGTTAAATCACGAATTTTTCTAACGGCGTATGCTGCCGAGCTAAGCCTTTTTGACAATTTATCTATATGGGGGCCCCATTGAAGCTTGGCATCCAAAGTTATGCCTAAGAACACAGTGGTATCTTCGGGGTTCAACTCTTCACCCTTTATGAGAACACTAGTTTTTACTTGTCTAACATTAGGTATTGTAAACTTAATACATTTGGTTTTTTTCTCGTTAAGAAGTAGGTTATTAACATTAAACCAGTTAACTACTTTTTCAAGGGCACTATTTACATTGTCAGTAACCAACTGCTGACGTTTGAGTTTAAATAAAAGTGAAGTGTCGTCTGCAAACAGCACTATATCATGATTATCCTTTATGAGGCAAGGCAAGTCATTTATATAAATAAGAAACAAAAATGGGCCGAGAATTGAGCCCTGGGGGACCCCCATTCTTAATACAGATCCGGGTGATCTTTTTCCGTTAACATCAACTCTCTGAATCCTATCACTCAAATATGAAGTAAGAAGATCCAGAGAGGAGTTTCGGATTCCGTAGTGGTGCAGTTTTCTGATCAAAGTTTCATGAAGAACGCAATCGAATGCCTTGGACAAATCGCAAAAAATACCCAAAGCATCGCATTTATCCTCCCATGCATCATAAACATGTCCTAAAAGTTCAACACCGGCATCAGTAGTCGAACGACCCCTTGTAAAACCGAACTGTTTGTTATGCATTAATTTATGTTTATTGAAAAATATTTGGATTTGATCTAAAATAAGTTTCTCGAAAATTTTACTAAAGGTAGGTAGTACTGAAATAGGTCTATAATTAGTAGGGTCTGATGTACTACCCGATTTAAACAACGGTATTATTTTACTGTTTTTCATAAGATCAGGAAATTCACCACAGTCAATACAATTATTAAAAATAACAACTAAAGTAGGTGCTACTATGTTTATAATCGACTTAGCAACGTCCACAGAATTACCCCATAGATCTGCGGTCTTTTTAACGTTTAACGTGTGAAAGGTTTTAATTACATCTTTACAGGTGACATATTGGAAACTAAATTCTGAATCACAAACTGGAACGTTTTCTATAAGTAAAGACGCTGCGGCAGTGGGTGATGAGTTTAGAGATTTTGTAGTTGATATGGGAATCTCTGTAAAGAAATTTTCAAATGCCATGGCGACTTCAGAATCTAATTTAATTATATTGTCATCAATAGCAAGGCTGTAGTCACTACTTCGGTTGGATGACCTTCCCGTTTCACTATTAATGATATTCCATGTCATCTTAATCACATTACCACTATTTTTAATTTTTGAGCTCAAGTAACGTGACTTGGCCATACAACAAACTTTTTTAAATAATTTAGAATAATTCTTAACATATAAATTAAATTCAGCAGTGTTTATACTAATCCGTTCATCATACAAATCATATAGTCGTTTTCTACTTTTATGTATACCAATGGTGGCCCAGTCACTGAAGGAAGTGATACTATTAACCGACAATGTCTTAGGAATGAAAGTGTTCTCAAATTGTGTGCAATACATATTAAAAAAATCTTTATATTGTTGATTAGGGGCATCATTAGTTGACAATAGTGGTAATTTACTAAGAATTTTAGTTTTAAATGTTTCCAAACGCTTAGTCGTTTTTGGGTTGACAGTAATTTCTTTTTTAGTAACTTTTTTGCTTGGATTTGGAACAGTGATAAATTGTCCGCAATGATCTGATTCTATTAAATTAATAATTTTTTTGTGGGCTGGTGTAACATCTGTATAAATGTTATCTAGACATGTGGCACTAGTGGGGGTTATTCTAGTGGGCTCTAAAAATTGGTGAGCAAGATTGTATGACTGAAACAAACTTATAATTTTAGTACTTAAACCTGAATTTTCTAATAGATTAACATTAAAATCACCACAAGTGATGATAGACTTATTCGAATTACAGATTTTGTGCAACACATCATCCATAACCTTTTCAAAACAATCATACAATCCTGAAGGAGGTCTGTACACACTTAATATAATGAACTGCTCCAATTCTATACAGGCTATTTCAATTGTCCGCTCAACTGAGAGGCTCACAATGTCCTTGCGGTCTTTAAATCTAAGCTGATTATTTACTAGTATTAATGAGCCTCCATGTATAGCATTTACTCTGCTGAATGAACTACCAACCTGGTGATTACTAAAATTGAACATGAACTGGTGGCTTTTAAGCCAATGTTCTGTCATACAAAGAATATCTATATTGTTATAATTCAGGAATAATTCTACTTCTAAATCTTTGTTCAAAAACCCTTGAATGTTTTGATGCACCAGGTTGATTTTATTTAATTTTTTTACACTTTCATTTGATTTATTATTTACTTTCATAATATTTTTGCAAGAGGTTGACTCTATTGTCCTAATTTCTAATTTAAATGATAATCAATGTCATTAATTGTGACCAAATTATTGCCAGAAAAGTTTATAAAGTCATTGCATTGCTCAAAAGAAGCAATTTGTTTAGCCAAATATTTGGCTGAAATAGAAAAAAAATATGATAGCGACACAGCTATCTGTCTTTTGTGATAGTTTGAAAGATAGTACATAACAATATTATATCTATCTTTAGTCAAATACAAATTATTACCAACATAATTGTTAGTATCAATTAAATGGAATAGATTATCATTATAGGTCAAATTGTGCAATGTCATGTTAATGTCAAATCTTAAGTTATTTTCTTCCTGTGGCAAACTGTTACTATAGGGCAACGTAAACAACACAATTTTTCTTAAACTAAGATTGCACAATGTTCTATGATATTGGAGCAATTCTCCTTTGTTTACATTTCCTCTATTTCCCATAAAAATTAATAATGTTGTATCCTGTTTAAAATTACATTTAATGATTTTTTTCATAATATCAAATAATGAACAGCCAGGCATACAGTAATTTATTATTGACTGTCCTGGGTATTCATCTGTCAACAAGTGGCCTAAGTCCTTCCCAATCTCATCACAAAATAATACAATAACATTATTTACAATTTGTTTACAATGATTAATGGAATTATTAGTATAGGGAATTGTCAAATCAACACAAGGCTGCGGTAGGGTGGTATTGCAAGTTGACAATGAATGGTCTGGAGTTGGTACGTTAGATGCTGATTGACAATGCTCACAGTTGTTTGTTTGTGAGTTTACCAGCTCATTCATTGCCAACACATATTCCCTCATAAGGTCTTCTGAGGTATTATATTTGTTGGTCATTGAACTAAGTTTCTCTTGTAGAAGTTCAAGTTGAGATTGAAAGTCCTGTGTGTCAATGTTGTATTTCCTAGTACTTTGCTCCAAATTAAAAGAATACATATCTAATTGTTTAAGTAAATTTAACCTTTCTCTATTAAGTTTAACATTTTTGATAAAGAACCTTTGTCTTTTTACCATTTTTTGAGTTTTTACAATATATTTATTAATTTTAATATATTTTTTAAGTTTATTTTTACTGGTGACTACCCTCACTGAATTACATGACTTTGAATCATCATCACTGCTTGAATCTATAGTGTAAGAGGGTTTTATGGCAGAAACCATTGACGGGGCAATAGGCATCAATTCATTGAACAGACTTTGATTCAGCGAGGCGGTGATGTTATGATTTGTGGTCTCCAGTTGTGTAATTTGACTTTGAGCCTCATGTAGCTGTTGTTGAAGTAAATGTTTGTGACTAAGAGCTTGTTCATACTCTATGCTACACTGACTGAACCCGTCCACAACAAGTTGAAGCCTGTCCCGTTCTACTATGGCATCAGTGAATTGAGTATATATCTGTGCCATTTCAACTTTTAACTTCCTATTCTTTTCATGGGCATCCGAGAGCACCCTTTCATTGTCATCTATTTCCTTAATCAGTTGGTCACAGGACTCCTTTGACGCCTTTAATTCGCTCAAAGCCTGATTGAGTTTGGACTCTTCAAGGCGAGCACGGGCGCTGCGAGTCATAATCATGATTATAACTTATAAGAAAGTGACAAGAAATTGGAAGTGAGAAGTAGGTAGTTGTGGCAGAAGTTAAAGAGTTGATTAGTGTAAAAGAAAAATGAAATTTAGGTGTAAAGAAGGAGTTCTGTCACCAAACCAAATTAAGGTTATGTTTACGTTCAAAGGTCATCGGCATTAATAAGTAGCCGTATTACGAGTGAACAAAGTGATTGCTGGATAAATAAGAGTACGTAAACAATCCAATAGCAAGTAAAATATAGAGTATTGTACCTGATATCAAGATGACAATGCAAAACTCACTTGTGCCGGTTACCTGTCACCGATTCACTTTCCAATATTTACACTTATTATGCACTTGGTATGTGAATCTAATACAAAAAATACATTATTATCCTATTTACTAGATGAGTAATTGGAAATAGGCCTTAAAAACAAAGAAATTTAATATTTAAGATTAAAACTACAAGAACAAAATCAAATCAGCTGTTAGCTGTAGTGTTGCCACAGAAAAAAGTCCCACGATGGACCCGTGCGGCTGTTATTTCTTAGCCACAAGGTTGGGGACATACGATTACTTCTTGTAATATCTCATTCACCATCAAAACTTTGTGATGTAGCCCCTCCGGGGAAATAATTCAGATCCAATCTGTATTGGTGACGATGGGTGTAGTTACAGGCCCATGAGAGACTTCACCTTTGTCTCAGGTATGGCAACTGATTTGTGATGCTTCTGGTTCCGCAGATTTGTGATGCCTCTGGTTTCCCAGATTTCTGTAGGCGGCCATTAACACTTTAAAATGATCAAAGAGCATTAGCAGCATCATTCCCCTTTGGTGTCTACATTTACCTGTGTTTGCCACTGATGCACTGCCTATGACAGCGTGGGTACTAATGATAAATGATATTTATACAGTTTTAGGGTTTCGTACTTCAAAAGGAAAAAACAGAACCCTTATAGGATCACTCGAGTGTCTGTCTGTCTGCCCATCAGTCACAGCCGATTTGCTCCGAATCTACTGGACCGACCGGAATTTGGTACACATATGAATTTCTGCGACCCAAACACGAACGTGTAATGGGACGGATGTGTAAATTCATTTGTTTACGAAAAATTAATTTTGAACATGAGGGTCACTTTAGAAGGGAAAAAGAAAATAAAAAAGAAAAGTTTTGCAAACTGTACCGTGTGACATATCAAATGAAACGGCTTATTGTGAAGATCTCAAATAAATATTTTTTTTATAATTTTCAAATAAATAGTTTTAAAGTTGGTTATGAAAATAGATAAAAAAAAAGTTTTACAAAAAAAAAAATCCTAATTAAATTATTTTAAAACGTTTACCTAACAGTCTTTCTCTGCGCACATTATGAGCCATAATGTGCCTGAGTGGCCCCTATTCTCTATAAGTCTGTGCATCCCTGCTTTAATCCCATAACTGAATGCATCTATCATCAACTGCATCCACACCAAGTTTCTCGACATAGACGTTCCCAATTATAAATTATCACACATTATAACAGACTCAAGTTACAGAATGTAACTTAAAAATATATAAATTCCGTATCTTTACGCGTATCTTTAAGTTATGTAAGTGTGTAATAAGTTTTGCTGGTAATCGCGGACAGAAATCGCGGGCTATACGTCAGGACGCTCCTTGGTTGCGCAACCCGACACTCTGAGGTCGCTGTGAATCGCCCTGGGGCTTATATTATATTGTTTGATGTATGGTATTTTAGTTTATATTATTTGGGGTGATTTGGGAATTTATTTTCTACCAGTCCAGTAAATTATCTTCGAAAAATACAGACGCCAGAAATACAGGATCATTAAGAACAATATAAAGACAGCGGTTCGTCTTCGTTGGCGTACTTACAGAACTTATTTTCATAAAATGATAAACAAATTATAAATGATTTGATCTTCTTTTGTGTTCAAACTTAAGACGCAGATATAATAATCATGTTAGTGACTTTTAAATCTGTTATTACGCCCCGATATAATGCAAGTAAGTTATGCAAATGTATACATAATCAGCCTATAATGTTCCCACTGCTGGGACACAGGCCTCCTCTCTGTGAGAGGGAGTGGGCCGTAATCCACCACGCGAGCCCGGTGCGGGTTGGTATATATATATAGGTATGCAAATGTATGATAAACTAGAACCCATACACATTCATTCTGTAATATTTAACTATTGTAGTAAAATACTTTATTAAATAAATTCAGGAAATAATATCTACCCAAAGCATAACAAACGATATTACTTTCAAACTACTTGATATATTTCATGTTTTTTTTTTTGTATAACAGGGTATTTTATTAGCTATAATTCGATCCGTGTATTTTTTCAAATATTTATATTTCCGTTGCTAAAAATAAATATTCCCTATGAAACCGAACGGCGCGCGGTGGCGGCGCGGCGGCGTTAGCGCGACGCACATGTTTGTATAGCCAAGGTCAACGGCGATTACCCGACCCTTAAGAAAACTGGCTCTATATATCAACGGAATGACTTCTTGTTTGTTATTATCATCGTAAAATATCCAAATAAACAACAAAAAAGGTATGCAGACAATGTAAAACAACAATTTATCAAAATTCCTTCCAACCGTAATTAACAGATTATTGTAGTTTTAGTACGAAATATTCAGGCACTGAAAATAAAATCGTGTTTTTGCACTACCATTAATTGAAGCTTGAAGTTTATAATGACAATGAGTGAGTATTTAATTCATGGATCCAAAACAGCAGCTCGCTGAAACCCAATGTTTTATAACGCAAAAAAACATCAATTCTAATAACCAAAAACCTCGTACCAATTTCAATACAAAGTAGAGACAATAATTACATAATCCATGTAATTTGTGCTGTATATAGGTCGCGGCGATCAGTGATGCGCCATCGCTACCAAATGCACGCACCGCCCGCGGCTTGGATCGCTCGTTTTGTAAGGTTTGGTGTTAGTGATAAGCGGTAGCGAGAGCGGGCTTTGTTTTTACAGGGTTTTGAATATAAAGAGACTGTGGGCACGTAATCTGGTTTTCGGGATTCAAGAACTCTCAATGATTGGGCAAATCTGTGCATGAAAGATCTTATTAAACCTATTATTGAATAACTAATGTAATAAATAACTATATTGCAACATAATATTTCATGTACTCAGACTTATAAAGAAGAAGCATTATTTTCACGAAGTTGTAAGGAAATAACTTGTAAGATGTCAATTAATTATGTAATTACAATCAGTATGTAGATTACCTACTCACCGCCATAAAAACTTTGAACAAACGAACTCCAAAAAAAACCAAATTGCTACTCGCTTTCCGCTCAACCCGTCACCGCGCCCCCCGGTCCCTCCAACCGCCATTATGCCGTGAGAACACAAGTGACCATGGCACTTGCCACCGATCAGCCATTATCGATCGTGAACTATTGTTTGCGACCGTTCAAACGCCCGAGATACCACTCAAAATATACAGCCGAGATTTATGACTAACACCATTTTTGTACCGCAAATAGAGTGCGACCGAATTTCGTTTTCGGTTTTCGGTAGTGGCCGAAACAATTAGTTCCGATAAATTAATACTGACATCTTATTTTTTTTAGATAATCCATCGTAACAACAACTAAAAGCAATATAACTGAGGAAATGCTGAAAACTCTGATAGTTTGTTAATATTATGCCATTGTGAAAAGTTAATTTTTGGGCGATTTGTGTTGACACTTTATTCAATGATTTAAAGATTGACCCTGTATTTATTTTACTTTTACCAAACAAAAATCTATACACAAATAATAAAGCCATTTTATTCCGATTCAAAATGTAAATTAGGCCGAATTTAGTTTTCGTTTACGGCCGAAAAATAAAATCAGTTTCGGTCGGACTCCAACCGCAAATTGATAAGAACGATTTCTAGGTCAAATTGTATGTGGAAATTTTAAGCCAGATGTTTCTTGTCATTAATAATGTCTGATAAAAAATAAGGTGAGTCCGGGTTTGGCTTGTAACTGATTTTGGAGACAATGGTTTGTGCTGGCGATATGTATACTGTCTAGCCTAGTGTTAGAGATTGGTTCGCAGATCCTTGTACATTTTTAGTTTCGCTAACCTGTTTTTTTGTTTTTTCGCAGTGTTTATGGGACCAAACCTAGTGTTCTTGTTTAGGCGTGTATCAATCTATAATAAGTTGGTTTGAATATGCCTGCTTTTTGAGCCTCTAATTTTCTATGGGTATTCACTTTCTCCTAAATATATTTTCTCAATTTTTTTTCATTACTGGCGATATTTGGCTGCTCTATTTATTCTTATGCTCCTTTGGAAGAAAACAGTCGTGATATTATGTGTTATTTTTTTTTTAACTTTATTACGGAGAAATGTCTCGTTAAACACGTAATACCGCATCCTTAAAATCAAGATGGCACTATTTTTCCGCCGCACCCAAGTCACAATTGCAATAACATCTACCAAAATCCCAATTTGTCAGTAACAAATATGTTAACATTATTACATTTACCGAGAACCGCTAGGGCAAAGTACATGAATCACATTTAAAACCACAGGGTTACACAATTTTTGGGTCAAAACTTGTCATTTTGTAACACAATACTCACTGAGACCGCATACGTTTTGTAGGGTTAAGTGTACAATATATGTTCGTTGAACGATATATTGTGGTATATGTTATGGACACTTGGCACATGTCTTGTGTTTATGCGCAGAAATTTCCAATTGGAAAACGCATTAACTCCAGCGCGAGTTGCGTAGGAGCTCTTTCGTGAAAATTATGGCTGAATAACAAAAATCATACCAGACGGCTACATTTAGTTTCCTAGAATTATTACTATGACAATGACTTGTAGCTAAGTAATAATAGCCGTACGGGTCGATAGATCAGGTTAAGCTACGCTTGGCACGGCAGGGCCGTGGATAGTCACCCATCCACGGCCCTAGCATCTTTACATACTCGTACCTCCGTGCCTCGGAAAGCACGTTAAGCTGTTGGTCTCGGCTGTTATTTGTAGATCTTTGACAGTCGTTATGAGTAGTCAGAAGCCCGAAAGTCTGACAACCTGTCTTACCAAGGGGTATCGTATTACCCAGTAACTGGGTTGTGGAGGTCAGACTGATAGGCAGTCGCTTTATATAAAATACTGTTATTCATCTAAATGGCTGAATCCGGTTAAACTGCCGACCCCAACATAATTGGGAAAAGGCAAGGCAGATGATGATGATGATGATGATGATGATGATGATGATGAATGGCATAAATTAGATCCGGTTACACAGGAAGACAAACCCAAAATAATTATTCAGACTGTTGAATCTACAAACATGATATTTTTAAGGTTTGGAGCTTATTCATCAGAGTAATAGAGCAGTCAACGTTTTCGCTAATATTATGATGATAAATGATGGTCTTTTTTTTTCTATTGTTTCTCACAACAACTAAAATAAAGAAATCAAATCAAATCAAAATATTTTTATTTCACATAAACCTACATGGGCACTTATGAAACGTCAGAAGCTAGGTGCACGGTTCCAATGGGTCGTTTCCTATGGAGAAGAGCCGGCAAGAAACTCCACGGTTACTCTTTTAAAAATAATTGGCTTTTACAATGTTTTCAAATTACAGTGTTAATAGGTATGGGAGGACAGTGTAGGCCTGTCGAGACGTACCAGGTACTTAACACAAAAAAAAGAAAAAGGTCAACAAAATATCTAGTCTATTAAGCCTACAACGTTCTCACATTCACAAGGTACACACAAATCTGTGTAAAATATTAATAAAATAATAAAAATAAAAACCTATTTAAACCAAATGAAGTTTGCCATTACAACAAGTCTGAAATCAAAATTTCAGGTATATAATGTCAAACAGTGAAAATAATATGTCAAAAAGAAAATTTGTAGAAAAAATAATAATAATAAACATCGTAATTTGGGAGCAGTTAATAGACATTTACATAGTTATGCCGTTTATGTACCAGGTGTTTTTAGTACCAGGGAAGCCACATGTGCAGAAGGAATTATTGCCAAACTTCCTTGTCTTCAACGTAGTCTTTAATCTTATAAGTCTTTAACCTAAAAACTACCTACCAACAAAATAGGTAGGCACAAAAAAAATATCAAACACCAATTTCAATGATTAACGGCACTCCGTAACAGCGGTAGATACCAGAATAAATCTTAGAAAAATATTATAATTCTTCCATCTATAAATCTAATGTAATCTTAATAAAATGGCTGAGACTCAACGAAACATTGTCGTCGGATGAAAGTGGTTGTATATATTCATAGGCCGTGGGAACCTAGGAACCCACCCACGCCAGCATCAAAATTCTTCGTACATTTGTCGTTCTAAGATTTGCATGGTGATATATTGGGGTTTTTGTCGTATTCCGTTCATGGGTTCTTGTAATTCACTAGTACGCTACTGCCTTTTAAGGGGATAAATGATAAATGATTTTTATTTCTGTAAGGTTTATAAAACACTTTTAAACGTCAATCATATTTTTTAAATAAAGCTAGATGAGGTCGGCGTTTCCTATCTGACTACTCTGAAAAGAAAGGCCGAAGCAAACTCAGAGGTCACAGTCTCTTTTAAAGTCCAGACATAATCTTGGTCAGATCATGTGAAGGCCATGTAGATTGGGGTCTGTAATGGTCCTTTTGGTTGCACTGGTATGGGTTATAAGACGGAAATTAAGCGAGGCATTTGTCCAGCTATGGACTGGGATAGGCGATTGAACCCTATAACTTGGTGCTATCACCAGTAGATCTACTCACCAATATACACAAAAGACGCGCTTGGACGTGAAGTTTCGACTAGATTTACTAATCGTAAAAACCATACAAATACTCTTTTTAGCGTTCCCTAATTCCGAATGAAAAAACGGAACCCTTATAGGATTACTCGTGTGTCTGTCTGTCTCTAAGTCTGTCATAGACAATTTGCTACAACTCTAAAGGCAAAGAAGAAATTATAAAAAATAATAGTTTCGGAAACTGCACCGTGTGACGGATATAATGAAAGGCCTTACTGTAAGGATCTCAAACGTTAATGTGGTTTTTTTTAATAATTTTAAAATAAATAGTGTTGCAGTTATTTAAGAAAATAAAAATTGACCGAAACTACTAAGCCTATTTTGAAAAACATACTGAAAATAGTTCTGTAGATTACAGGAAAACTTATATAATCAGCCTATAATTTTCCCACTGCTGAGACATAGAGCTTCACTCTGAAAGAGGGTGTGGGACGTAATCCACAACGCGGGCCAAGTGCAAGTTGGTAGATGTCACTAAAGATGTTACTCACTAGGAAATTAATGTTTTTTTGACGTCTCTCGTGTTTTTTTAATCATGAACATAGGTTATACGTATATTTGTGGTGAACAAGTATTTGATTTTGTGACATTGCATTTGAACCCATAGTCCACCGACCTACGTTGCCACTACGATGGATGTGGCAACCTGGCCTTAAAATAAATGGTAAATCTCTCAATATTGTGCGTTCAAACTTACCTTTGCAGTTGGGGTGATTTTTAAGTGTAATGTTACGTTTTTTCTTGGGATAAATTCATCCCAACTTCATTGTGCATGGTCCGACACACACAGAACTTTTTTATATGTTTATACATATTCTATTCCATTTTTGGCTCTGAAATAACTTAAACGGAGGTTCGTTTAAGTTATACGAAAGTGGTGAAGCAGGCTATCTACATAGCTGTTGCCCACGACTTGGTCTGCGTGTATTTTGTATCATCTTTTATAATGCAATTATTCAGGATGAAATCAGACTATGTCTCTAGGTCAAAGGTTAGTTTTTGTCCAACGTAATGATCGCTTCAGTGGTTTAGACAGTGAAAAAGTAACAGACCGGCAGACAGAGTTACTTGCGCTTTTATAATTAATATTGTAAGAAACTAGACTAGATTAGACTTCTTTAATGCACTAAGAGCTGTGGTGGTACCGTGGTAATGGCCGCGACATACGAGTTGTAGGTCATAGGTTCGAACCCAGACAGGCGCATTACTTTGTGTAAATTATTTCATCACCACTGCTCTCAAAACGGTGAAGGAAAACATCGTGAGGAAACCGGCATGTCCTAGAACCAAAAAAATCGAAGACATGTGACATCTACCAACCCGCACTGGGCCCGCGTGGTGGATTACGGCCCACTCCCTCTCACAGAGAGGAGGCCTGTGTCCCAGCAGTGGGAACATTATAGGCTGATTATGTATGTATGTGTAATGCACTAAGGTCCTTTTTGCCTTCTCAATTAGTACTACTTTCTAATACCGCTAAGGATTATTAATATCGTAAAAATACATTAAGATTTTCATCTCATCTCATTAATGTGAAAGCATCGGTCCTATAAACAATATTATACTTGTTGAACGAATAATTTGTTAATGTCAGTAAGTCATACACCTCATCGATTAAACCATATATGGTTCAAATACACTATCGTAAATAAGGAGCTAACTAGGATCTTATTAAACTTTACATGACAGAGAATTCAGAAGTCCCAACCCCGCAAATACGAGTGTCTTGGGTGGGAAATTATCAAATAACTTCTCCCGCTCTGGGCATAGCAGACTCTTACTGACTAAAACTCATCCGTGTTCCTTCCATTACCTGCATGTGAGTTGCCAGAGGCCACGGTATCCCTTTCAGACATTCCCGCGACCCCGGCAGGCATGGGCCCTAGCGGACCCCTACACTTGTGCTGACATCTCTTTTAAGCGCGCGTGGAACACAACGCACCGTCGACCCGGCGACGACGGCGAGCTACCCATTCCACACCGTCCACAAGCCCGTGCTTACGGTAGCCGGGAATCAGCCTGGGATTCCCGATGCCCAGGGCGGATGACAGCGATGCGGACGAATACTTTGACGCCTAAGTGTCATTTTGTTTTTTGTATTTATTTGTATATTTAGGTAGTCATTTCATTTAGTACCTAGTGCAAATAATTAGGTCCGTCATATATTGTATATATCCATTTAAATGTATTTGAAATAAATCGATTTTACGGCATTATAAATCCACCAGCGGGGTAATAGGTTTCATTTTGTCAGTTCACGTCCATTGCGTTATCTATTATAGGTTATTGAGCAGACGAATTTTTCAAACTTATGAAGCAATGGATTAGCAATGTCCTTCAAAACTCTCGGGTTGTGTTTCAATCTATGTTACGCAATCAAAGTGCAGGTGATACATGAAAAAGCTGATCAATTCTCTGGTCGATGAGGGATAACTCGTTCTTTTCGCCTAGTTTCTTCCGAAATTAAATATTTCTGATTGGCTTTTCTGAAATTTACACTGTTGAAACAAGGCCATTTTTGGAAAAAACAGTAAGACCAAGATATGTATTAATATATATTTTTATATTATATATAAATAAATAAATAAATGAATTATTTCACTTCATTATTATTACAACCATTTTTAATATTTTTTTTATATAAATAATTTAAAAAATATTTAAAATATTAGCTAATCCAGTAAGTGAGATGTGTTAGCAGCAAAACATTCTCAAAATAGAATGAGCAACAGAAATGTATTCATGTATCGTATCAAGTGGCAACTCTGTTGTCTATGTTTAGCCCATTTAATCTATTCAGGCTTGTCTATTGAGGACCATTTTTAATTAGGCATACACAAGTGTTTATCGGTTAGCATCCGATACGTTTTATGGTACCCATACAGGTCTTTTTTATACTAACAGTAGTAAGGTCTTTATAGCCACTCTGCATTAAAAAAGGAACAAATCCTCTTCTTCTTCTCTATTATTTTTAATTTAATGGGCAAAATTATGAATAACTGGAGCAAACATATTATAAGTTTGAATAAACACGAAAGATTGTTTAATTGAGTTAAGTCAACGAATATTGTATAGGTCCTTATGGCCCCGTTAATCTCGTGGTCGCAATCGCGACTGCTGAGAGTAGGGTCCTGGGTTCAATTCCCGGGTCGAGTCAGTGTTGTTGGAATTTCTTAGTAACAGCCCGGAGTTTGGAAGCTGGCGGTACGATACTCCCGTACTTCGGAAAGCACGTTAAGTTGATGGCCCTGCGCCTGATCTCTCTCGATCGTGTCTTGCCGTCCCATCAGACTATGAGAGTGAGGGAACAGAGAGTGCACCTGTGTCTGCGCGAACACCAGTGGTAACCACAGCTGAAATTAGGTCTGGGGGACTTTTATTATAGGCGCTAATGTTGAGGAATCCATGTCAACATTGGGCTTTCTTTGACTGAAGGTTGCTCTTAAAAAACTGATCATAGAGGATCAAAATCATTTAAACAACATTCTATCAACATAAGCAGCACACAAAACCGAGCACATTCATTAAACACTGCCCAATACAAATTTGAAACTCCTGGTCATCGCACATAAATCACTAAGATTACTCTATTTGGTGATTTTACAACCTATTTGCATACTGGATGGTTAATCTGTGCATTTTGACGAGTGTGTGGCCAGCCGTAAATTATGCGCGGGCGACTTTAATGTCAATCTTATTGTTGGTTGATGAGGCATTCTTGGAATTATCCGAGATGACTCTTGGGCGCATAGCTTAATGCAACGTCTTCACATTGTGATTTGTATAACTGTAGAATACTGTGTCTGGTTTTCGATGTGTATTAAGTCTAGTAAGGCGCTTTTTGAACAAAAATTTGGGAGTGCAAGAATCATATATCTACGAGTACCAATAAACAGACAGGTGTGCTGCTGGGGTGTTTGTTCCGCCACTTCTTCTTCCCAGCTAAAGCACTAGGAAGTGGTGAAGGGCGGGCATTTTTGGGGGACTGTCTTATGTAACTTTGACGTTCGAAAAGTGCTGATTCTCAGCCTAGTTTGAATAAATGACTTTTGATTTTGATTTTGATTCATAGGATTAATTTTGTTTGGGTCAGGTTATATTGAGAAGCTGCAGAAATATTGTAGTTATCATTTCTGGTCTCACAAGCGTCTCAGTTGTCGTCAGTTTAATCAAAGACTTGTATAGAATCAATGGATAAAATAAAAATGCTACACAAAGCACTACATAAAAACAACAAAAATACTAAATCACACAGATACACGTTAAACTTGTAACATCCCTCTGTTTGCGTCGGAGGTTATAAAGACCTGGGCCAAGTGTTACAAATGTCCATTACTTTCTCACCCTTGCAAATAATGAACTTAAAAGACATACACATAAATCTTAATACTCGTATTTTCTTAGAGGCACAGCATACCTCCAATTGGTACAAATCGATTACGAATCGATGACATTGCTTTACGATATTATGTAAATCGCCCTAGTAGCTCATGACTAATGTGACAGATGGCGCCACTGGGAACCTTACGATCTTTTGTAATTTATAATAAGTGTGTGGGCTGTGAGATGTTTTCTAGCGCCATTTCGATCTGTTGTTATACCTTATTCGTATGTAACAGCTTAATATAGCATAGTGAACTTATGGTTATGCTTGTCAAAGTTACGGGATTTTGACGCCTTAATTTTTATTAGGTCGTCAAAATGCCGACATTTATGGAAACATTACAAATAAATATTATGATCCCTAAATGAAAATTACACTAACATTATTTACTTATTCTATTTTATTAGGTTGTAAGTTACGAACTAAAACTTCGTTAACCATAAACAAAAACTTCACAAAAAAGGATACTAACTTTATTTCAACATAAACTCCAATTATTTTGTGAAAAATGGACAATGCCCATTATTACAAGATTATTTCGCATAATAACTAAAGAGAATCACATCACGTACTACGCAACGAGCCTCAATTAGAGAGCACTATCTGTAACGCGGCTCGCCCATAAGGAAGACGGACTTATCTGAAATTTCTAATCTAGTGACTCACATACATGCGTTCGCGAAATTACCTCAATTTACCCGCTACACTCCAGACCAAGTCAAAAAGGGCACAGTGCACGACCGTGACTAACAATGCTACTGCTTGTTACGTTATTTTGGCATAGGTGGAATACGTGTCTACCCAAATTTTTTGTACAAAAAATCTCAAGAATACCGGTTTCGCTAGCCATAAATGTTTATCTCTGGGTGTCGAAAATGTCTCGTTACAGTTTCTATGACATCTTGATTATTGTAATTTGTTTTGACCTTGCCTCCCATTTTATCAGAGGCACACATGTATAATTCTTCGTTACGACTCGGGTCAGTTCAGATGAAATTCTCTTCCAGAGCAACTATAATTTTCCACTGGTTTTAATTAAAAACCATAATTTTTCGCTGAGCCTAATTAGAAAGTTATTTTTTTATATTAAAATTCAAATTCTCTCAAGCGAGTATAATGCAAACAATATGCGTACCAATAATCGCATATTGCATTCCAAAATATTGTTATAATCCAAAATAATGAGGCACATCGTTATTTACTGCTGAAAGTGCACCGACCACGCTGCGGCGCAGAGTGAAACTGTAGCACAATCACATATTTTACGCTTTTGTATGAGTTTAATTGAGTAAGAAGAGACTTGGGACCGCTCGCAGCGGGGTAACTTCCAAATTTATTTACAAAAAATTCGCAAAAGACCCCCATTACTTATGTCGCGAGACGCAACATACCCGTAGCGATGCTCACTTCTGTAATATTAAGTGTGAGATACGACCTTATTCGTGTTGACCCAGATTTTAATACGCCTCGCACTGCTCTTTATGATGACTTTTGAAAAATGTAATTTTTAATTCCGTGCAGGGACGGACCGAATTGAATGGGCCCACGGATGATTCGTTTTAACTGTATCGCTTATAAATTGTTGTTTCTTATACGATGCCGACGGAAGTCTGTCGATATTTTAAACTAAATTAATGTGGCCGTGTACGCCAAAATTGGCGTTGTCGTTTTCTCGAGAAAACCGAATGCCCTTTTTAATTTCCATTTTTTGCATATATATCATATTCTCATATATCACTATCAATAAGATCTTAACGAGCTTCGTTAATTAAAATTATGCTTTCTTTTGTTACAGTCGTTCTTCGGGCGGACGTACAACAACCTGTCCTCGATATCGGAGTGCAAAAACAACGGGGAATGTGTGATCAACAAGAAGAACAGAACAGCTTGCAAAGCCTGCAGGCTACGTAAATGTCTCCTTGTCGGCATGTCGAAGTCGGGATCACGGTACGGGAGACGATCCAATTGGTTCAAGATCCACTGCTTACTCCAAGAGCAACAACAACAGCATATACAGCACATGCAGACTAGTAAATCACCGCCTACTTTTAACTCATCTATGAATCCGTCCTATCTACCGACGAATCTACTCCCAGCGGCAGCGTTAGCAGAATATTACAAGAACTCAGAAAAGAGTCATTTCACAGAAGACGTGATGCGGCAAAGCGTATCCCCGTCAGATTCAGGAGCATCATCAGCAGATCCTGAGGACGATAATAGCTCTAGAAGTACAAGTGGCCTCAGTATCTTCAGACCAGCATCTTCTCCCTGCAGTGATAAAGACGTACGGTTACAAGCGATTAGGAATCAAAGCAGAGACAGAAAACGGAAGCCTACAATGCCTCCATCACCTTTCGGAACAGTGTCTGCGCCACCAAGCTTCTCGCCAAGAAGTGCTCCATATTTACCAACTCAACTACAATCTATGAGAGCAGCACCACCAGGACTCGCCACTTGGCAGAACCGAAACGGTGGAGACTTGCTCCTTCATTCACCAGCAGTTGCAGGAGTAGCCATAGACCAAGATCAACCTATAGACCTATCCATAAAGTCTACAGCCATGATATTTAGAAGTCCAAAAAATGACGAAGTCAGTGATTCAGAACCAGAATTGTCAATTGATCTGAGCGAAGAAAACAGTAAAGAAATGATGAAGAATCCTTTAGATCTCTCACTTGTCCCGAAACGGACGGAAGAGGTGCCCATGACTGGTTGAATTTTTTGTATTTTTTGTACAATTTGGTACAGCCAAGATTTTCTATTTATGTGTAAATAATATTTTAGTATTCTTGTTAATACTCTTTCACGCCATACAGTATTTAGCTGATTACATTCCTTTCTTCTTGATTACCTGATCTTATTTACCATAATTAGTGTTTATTTAGTTTTTAATTCAAGTCATGGACTTAATAGTTGTAAGTAGTAAAGCAAAGTACAGTAGAAGAAATATGAGAAATGACATATTTGTAGGTGGGATTTCATTAATGTCATTTCTTAATCGTGTTGTTAGACATAGCTCAGATTAAGCAGAATTGACAAAATATATTTTTTTTTTCAAAGAACTTGAAATAAAAAAAACCATTTCATTCAGTTTTACAGCAATGGGTTGCATGCAAAACTTTTAAAAGAAAACATAACTTTATTTTTCGAAACCCACACCCCACAAATTTTATGAAAGTTCAAAGGACCATTGTTATGCATAGTTATGAAAAAAGTGTTATACCTGCAAAAGGCTATGTCTAAACACATCCAACTATAGAATGTGCCAGTGTATGTTTTACCATTTTTAGTTAATGTCTTATGGGATTAAAGGCCAGTTAAAACGAAGCTCAAAATTGTAATGTACAAACTTAAGTCTTGTAAAAAAATTGTATTTTTTTATGTACTTAATACTTAAGTATTTATTTTCTTAGTTTTTAGGCCAGTTTGTATTGAGTCATTTTTTTTAATTTTCGTAAGTACTCTAAGGTTTCAGTTTTATTTATAGCGTAATTTTGACTTTGATATGCTTGTGTTATTATTTTGTTATTTTTTATTTTGTTGAAGATTTTTTGATGACACATTCCAATTGCTCCTTTCATTCCAGTACTTATTTAATGGTAATTTTTATTTTATGGTGCCAGTATTTGCTCTTTTTATTAAGCGTTTTGTGCTATATTTTCTAAGAACAATCAAGATTTTTATTTTTGTATTGCTTTACAGTGTGAAATAAATAACGTTCGTCTCATAATTGAAGTTCGAATACTCAATACGTAATATTTTTAAGAGAAAATTGTAACTAACTGACGAAAATTGTAACTAAGTATTACCTACTATGGGTACACCTCTGCCCAACCCTACGGGGAAACAAGGCGTGATATTATGTTTTGTTGAATTATAACTATGAGGAATACATATCAAAATGAAAAAAACGTTTTGCTTTTACAAAAAATGGTGCCATGAAAGTACATTTGCACAATGAGCATAATTATAACAATCGTAGTCCTGAAAATGTCACAATTTTGTAAATAAATAAAAAAATACAGATATTTTAACTTCTTTGGCCAAAATAGTTATTATTAAACGTTGTTCAATGAAGTACAAGCAGCAGGTTTACTTAAGAATATTTTGAAATAAATATGGACCAATTGGATTTTTTTATTCATATGTAGAAATAGAAATATAAAGTTTATTTCTATTTATGTTGGTATTGGCCACTCAAAAACTAAAATTACTCTTGAATTCGATATATATTTATTTCCACAATAAAATGGGAACCATGTTTATTTATCACTGAGTAAGCCTGCAGTACTGACTAAGTTATCAATTTTAAGACATAATTGTTGTTATCAGTGTGATACGATATTTTTTTAATCTGTGTTTACATTTTTTTTACGTTTTTAAGTAAATTTTAATATATTTGAGAGAAAAAAATAATAAAAAGCGAGTGCCTTTAAATAGTCTGAAGTTTAATTTTTATTATCCTAATAAATGCGTACCTGCAGTGACAATACAGCCGGGACCAATGGCTTAACGTGCTTTCCGAGGCACGGAGGGGTCTTGGTATGTAATGATGGTCACCCATCTACGGACCAATCGCGGCAAGCGTAGCTTAACCTGATCGATCGACCCGTGCAGCAGTTGTTACTTAGCCACAAGCCCCCAGTTCAACTGATATAAAAATACATTTTCTAAACATACATAGATGCTTATCGTGACATTTAAGTAAAATTTAATTCAAATTTGTACACAAAAGCATCTATTTAACAGATTTTTCAACATCTTCGTGACACATAACTAAAAAAAAACACACCTTCCCCAAAGAAATAAAAATCTAAAATATTCAAATTTCACAAAACACAACAAGACAAACAGTGTTTACAACCCAACAGTCACACTAAATATTCATGAATACTACTCCAAGCTTTTCTTGAAATTTATATTTCCCATGAATTTTTTTCCATAATTATTCATGAGTGGACTCACTGAGCTGATTTCGTTTTTAGATCATTCAAACTTGAACTTAATCCCTCAGGAATTATGACCCATTTTATGTGATTGATGATGCCGTAAGTGTGAATATTCAGATGTGTTTTAGTGTGGCTACTGTGAACTACTGTTTCCTTTGTGAATAGTAAAATGAGTTCACATCTTCTTAGAAAATGCTCCTTTGATTACACTTGTTGTTTGAAGAACAATTGTTTAATTTGGATATGCAGGTTTGGTTAGTGGAGCCGTAGTCTGTTTGTACATTAAAAAGTCACACAGTCGTAAGTTTAAATATGAAGATGATACAAAGTTGAAGTCTTAATTTTATGCAGATATACTTTTTCTCCTGATATTGAAAACTCATAATATTGAAAAGATCTGACTTTTTAACAAATACCTACAGGTAACTAGAAAGCTAAGGCAGAACCTATAATGTAGTACGTATAAAAAAATAATTGATTGATTGAATAATAATAAAATTCGACAAATTGTCAAGGCAGAGAATAAAGTATCTGCCTAGTGGTTGCAAGCGCTACTGCTGAGCATGAGGTCCTGGGTTCGATTCCCGGATCGAGCAAAGTGTTATGGGGGTTTTCTATCTGGAATTTCTCAGTAGCAGCATTTGTGCCCAGTTGATGGCAATAGGCTCGCGCCCTATTACATGGGACTTAAACATAACTGGTGAAATGTGGGTGTACTACATGTACACCTCTGTCCAACTCTTCGGGGAAATAAGGCGTGATGTTATCTTTATTCTCACAGGCGTAGGGGGTACCACATGTCGCGGGAAGGTACTAATGGGTCACCGAGGCCCCCGCAACACAGGCAACGGAAGGAATACGGGTCGGTTTTAGTCAGTAAGAGTCTTACACACCCTCCCGCTCCGCCCAGAGCGGGAGAAGTTATTTGATAATTTCCCAACCTAAAAAAAAGGGGATACCACATAAAAATACCAATGGAAACTTTTTTTTTTTTGGTGGGAAGTTATCAAATAACTTCTCCTGCTCTGGGTGGAAAGAGAGGGTGTGTCAGACTCTTACTGAATAAAACCCACCCGTGTCCCTTCCGTTGCCTGTGTTGCTAGGGGCCTCGGTAACCCTTTCGAACTTCCAAGCGACCCCGGCAGGACTAATGGACACTTGCGACCATAATTAAAAACACATATTATAATAATGAACTCTTTAAACGTAATCCAGTATCACGAAACAATAAAGGCAACGTTAATTTGTAAACATAACAGTACATTCACTCAAAATGGTTCACCAGAATAAAGCCTTAACTGATTTAATTGATCTTATTAAGTCTTTCCGTTCTTATTGTCACACCAACCTTTTACACCTCACTAAAATAATTATCAACCTTATGGGCTTTACAATAGGGATAAATTACACTTTTGGAGGAGCGCAAAAATTATTTCGACATGATTTTTGTCACTCAATTTAATTGAAGTCATGTCGTCCAAGTAACAAATCAATTTTTTTCGTACTGGTCGCCATTTCCCGATATAGTTGGGTGTTTACGCGGCACGAAAGAAATGTGCCTCGTTAGTTGGGATAATGACAGTTTTGTGTTATTGAAATGTACTGGTGAGACAGAGGTGATTAATTTTGATGGCTTTGACAGACTGAGTCGGATATCAAGTGTAGGTAGGTGTGTGATGTGTCAAGATTTTGATTTCAAATGAAGTACAACGGAGTAACTACGAGTATCAGGAGCGTCAATTTTTTACAAGTAAAAGTTGTTCTGTTATTGTTGGAATTTATGAAAACCAGAAAGAACTACACAATAATTAAACTGAGTGTTTAATTTTCCAGTTCGAGTAAAGTTGCCGTGAAGCGTATAAAATGAAACTCTTTTTTTTGGTGGGAAATTATCAAATAAGTTCTTCCGCGCTAGAGCGGGAGGGTGTGTCAGACCCTTACTGAGTAAAATCCACCGGAGTTCCTTCCGTTTTGCCTGTGTTGCGGGGGCCTCGGTGACCCATAAGTACCTTCCTGCGACCCCGGCAGGCATCGGCCTTAGTGGACCCTACCTTTGCGCTGACGACATCTCTTTGAGGCGCGCGTGGAATACAACGCGCCGTCGACCCGGGCCTGGTCCTTACCGGACGGTGAGCTACCCATTGCTCACCGTCCGCAAGCCCACGCCTACGGTGGCCGGAAATCCGCCTGGGATTCCCGACGCCTAGGGCGTCTCCTGCGGCGGCTAGGGGCAAGAGGGCGCGAAATTTGCCTTTCCCTCAACCGTCCCACCTCCTCCTTCGCGAGCATTACTGCTTCGCAGAAGGAGGTGACGGCCTATGTCCTCTCGCTCCGTACCATGGCCTTTCTTTTACACTTGGGCTAACGACATCTCTTTGAGGCGCGTGTGGAACATAACGCGATTTTCGACGCCCAGGGCGTCTCCTGTGGCGGCTAGGGGCGTGAGGGCGCGAATTTTGAATTTGCTCCTTTGCGAGCATTACTGCTTCACAGCACAAGGTGATGGTTGCCCATGCCCTCTCGCTCCATACCATGGCCTGGACCAGGGCCGGATGCGTGAGATCTCCGTCGCCGATCGCCTCCACGGGGACACGGCGGTGCTCTGCCCAAGCCGAGCAGACCTCCACCGTGTCCTCCAGACGATCAACACAGTAGTGACACCCGGGCTCCCGCCTTATCCGACACAGGAACCTCCCGAAGCTGACGTGTCCGGTGAGGACCTGCGTCAGGCGGAAAATGAGATTCTAATAAATTAATATATACATTATATATAAATATAGAAACTTATAAAATAAAGAGGAGTCCGCCTTTATACCTAATTGTGTGTGGGAAGTTTAAATAAATAAATAAATAGAGGCCTTGGCAGAGAGAACAACTTTGTGCCCTTTGGCGTTGAGACCCTCGGTCCATGGGGTCCCAGTGCGCATAAGTTATTTGCAGATATCGCGAAACGTCTAGTTGATGTAACTGGTGACCGAAAAGCTGGCGGCTTTCTCGCGCAACGCATCAGCATTGCAATTCAGCGGGGAAATGCTGCCAGCATCCTCGGTACAATGCCTCGAGGGCCTTTTTTAGGTTTTACTTAGTTTTAATTTAATTAAGGTTATTTTAATAATCATCTTGTATTTTGGTTTTAAAATCTCTCACAGAATACAAAAGGTATAACAGGAGTATTTAGAATAATTCGAAAACCGTACAAACTCAAATGAAACAATTCTCAATGATACATTCCTCAATTTACAAGCGTTATCCGTTCAGAATCACACAAAAATGCGCAAAACGGCGACAGAAAACACCCTTAAGACATTCCGTGCAAAAAAATCACACACAAATCAACCAAAAACTGGAGAACAACTGTATTCACATGTACTACCAGTCGGTTGCCGATTTTAACGATGAAACACATCGTGCTAATTGAGATTGCACCACGGCGCGGCGTGTCTCAAAAAATCGCGTCATTATAGCCAAAGAAGGCGGTGATTTATATGCACGTCAGTGGAATAGACGTCGCAAAATAAGATCAGTGAACATTTTTTTCATTGATTGCCTGCCGAATCTTCGCGGGTTGAGAGGCTGATTGGTTGGTTGTTATTTTCTTTTAGTCACAAGAATCTGGAGTAGGCTTAACGACTGCTAACTCTGGTTAATTTTGGCTACTGGAATAAATTTATTTCAAGAAGAGTTCTCTAATGAGAAATGTTAGATTTTACTTGAATTTTCTGGAATACAGTATATTTAACGAAAAAACATCTTAGCTAATCTTACTAAAACCAATATGGTTATAGTTTACCGTATTCAGAATCAAATTAACTGATGCAGCTTAAACAACATTATGTGGTTTTAATAAATATTAAGTTTGCGTTTTTACAGCCTGACTTACTTACAATAAAATCGTTGTAAGAAATGTATCGGTTAAAGAAGGGTTAAAGTTTGTTATTTACGTAACCGTTGATACAAAACTTAAAACTTGAATCAAATTCATCATGCATTTGATTCAAGTTTTAAGTTGATGAAAGGGTTTTTGATCTTTAACACTTTGACAGCCATCACGTAGTCAATATAAAACCTTCATAGAAATGGTTCTACCAGAATTGCGTCGCACCGTCGCGTCACTCCTGTCTGCGGGAGCCTTTAGTTTGCAATTATTATTTTTGATGAAGAAGCAAAAGATCCTTCTCTGGACTTCTCTTTTTCATGAATTTGCATACAGAGCACATACAATCCAGATATTCAGTAAAATTTTATTGAGGCAAGGATTTTTTTTCAAATAAATCCTGTAGCATTATTGTGAATCACCAAACACAAGACACTCAACAGAAAAGTAAATTATAAATCCTAAATACATTTTCACTCAGACATGTCCATGCGGCGGCGATTTCAAAATAATATTATTTACATTTTGTCCACAATAATTACTGTTTGTCACACTGTGCAGTTAATGTCTTATAAAATGTTTAACACACAACTTTGGCTCTCGTATTGACACGAAGTTAAATGTTCGTGTTACTTCGCTGATTATTATTTTCGAGAGTCCCTTTAATCATTATTAAAAGAGTGAGCTTGACATTAAGCAATAATAATGGATTCGTCGTTTTATTGTTATTATAATTTTGGTTTTCTTCTATTTTGATCTTAATATTTATGAAGGTTTCAGCATCTTTTTATTGCACTTCGTTTATTTATCATAAATACTTTATTCAAACTAGGCTGAGAATCAGCACTTTTCGAACGTCAAAATTACATAAGACAGTCCACCAAAACGCCCACTCTTCACCACTTACTAGTGTTTTAGCTGGGATGAAGAAGTAGCGCAACAACCTCCCCAGCAGCACAGCTGTCTGTTCAGTTAGAAAAAAAATCTAAATAAAGTAAATAAGGTATAAATAAAAGACACAAGCTCTGTTATTTAATAGAAGCATTAAATTGTAAAAATACTTGGAAGTAACACTTGTTTAATGGATTTTTGAATAGTAACCCTCTTGTTTTTAAACGATGCTTAAAGTTAAGTGACGTTTAAACGTCAAATAATGTATCATATGGTTAAGCAGAAACAACGTGTATGGTTAAGCAACATTTATAAATATGGGGGTAAGTGTTTATTATCTGTCTGTTATGATTATGAGTTTATGACGGATCTGAAAACAAAATGAAAGTCGATTTGATAAAGCCACAAAAAGACTAAGCCATTTATTATGTTGTTTAAAAAACTACACTACATAAATCAATTGTGTAGCTTAATATTATTAGAATAGTGTGGATGAAAGATAGTGTAAGATTTCCTTAAAAGGAATTATGGATCTAAATTATGTTTATTGGTCAAGATTTTATTTTTATCAAACAACTAAGTAAATACGAAACGAATTTCACGACACCTAAGATTATTATGATATTTTTTTTTTTTGTAAATTATTGTAAAATACCATATTTTATTGCTTTTTAATAGTCGGTTGTTCTTTAAAAATAAAACAGAATTGTTATTAAATTCTCTTTTATCTGAAGCGGCACCTATAAAAAGTAAAACCCACATTGAGTCATTCTACACGATTTGCGGACAAAATTTTTATTGCACATTATAATCGATACAACTCAAAGTTCAATCGATGCATAAAATACAAAAATCGAACAATCGCAATATTCAGTGTGCATAATTTTAGCATAATTTAATTAAATGTCATAATATTGTCTACGGGGGGCGTTTTTAACCTACAAATAAATCGATTTATACAACAAGATACATTACGGACTGCCAATAAAGTTATTAAGGATTATAAAAATGGACGAATTTATGTAGGTTGGTCGCATATTAAATAGATTAAAGCCAAAAGTGTTAATAATGTCACCCATTACCTCAAAGGTCAAAAAAATACAAAACCAATTAATAAAATTCACGATTTTTGTACGTTGTAAATTAACGAATTTATATTACACCCATGGTTTCGATTGAAATCTGAGCAAAGCCATTTTATGTTATTCTAATTTTAAGAAGCTGCTTTTTATTTTTGAACCGTTAAGTGTGAATTAATTATATAAATTTTATTTTGTTTTATAAGTATCGATATTTAATTTGTGAATGTTATAAGTAACGGATTTTACAATAATTACCTTCCCTGTGGCGACGCTGCTGTGATAGGCGATAATTATTTAATCGATTTATGAAAATAGTTTTTTATTACAGTTCGTATTTTATTTTGTCTTCGTAACTTGCATTAAAGCACCATTGGGTGCCTCATAAAATCTTTGTTCTTAATATTGCTAGGCGTTTTATTATTTTGTTTGATATTTAGCCTGTAGATCCATATTTATGGCGCTGTTTACTTATTTATACAATGTCTCGACGACGATACGATAATATTTAAACTTCGTCGACAATATCTAATATCGTTCCCAGTCTGCATTCAAAAATTTCATCAAATATATCCAATAGTTTAGACACTTTAGCTAGTCAACGATCGCAAAACCCGGTCAACGAATAAATGAATGAATGAAATGCACCGACTCCTGCGAGGTTTGACCAGACTCGATTACTCGAATGAACCCAAAGATTCATACTAGCTCCATGTTTCATGGAACTACAGAGACCATTGTATATCAAAGAGAAGACCGGGGGGCGCGATAATGGTAGGGAAGACGTGCCCTTATGATATGGAAGGATTAATAGAGCCGTGCCGGATATGCATCCTAGAGTAACCAATAGAATAGTGGAGAGACGGGTGATATTTATCTATGGGTCCATCTTTTAATGACGTCGCCGCCAGTTTGGTTCAGGTCCAGCTTCACCGAGTCTTGAATGGTGAATCTTATGGCGGGGATAAATTGCTTTCTCGGCGCTTTTCTATGTCACTAGGCCGTGTTACACGCTGCTGTTTCCAATGTCTTCGTCTGTGGTCTCGTTATCATCCGTTTCAGGTTTTTTGGAACGAAGTACTTTAACGCGGCTTGTGGTAGCAGTTGGCTGGTCAAATTTCAAAAGTCAGTTCTCCTACTGCAAATGTAAGTTGGTCGACTATCACTCGTTAACTTTTAAAGCCTATTTAGCTGTGATAGTTTTTCTTTTAATTTCGATATGTGTGCTAGTACTGTCATTATTTTTTTCACATATCCAAAAACAATCATTTAGCTGGTGGGAGGGGGATGGGACACTTGACTCTATGGTGGCAACGGCCTACCCAACGATACCATAGGATTGACGGAAAAAAAAGGGAGGTAGGTACCATCCCTACAAATATTATTTTTCATCATTATTTTATTTATTTTACATAATTTACTACTTTGTCGGCGTGAACGTTAATGTATGTATACCCATGCCGAATAGTCTCTGAGCTAAGCCGGGGACAGACAGACAGACAGACGGATATGGCGAAACTATAAAGGTTCCTTGTTTACTACGGAACCCTAAAAAGTATCAAAGCACACAGAGGCCGCATTATTCGCAGTTGATATTGGATAAAGGGAACACTACATATACCAGGCCACTCAGAATGTATTGCGAAAAAAAGTTTTTATGTATGAGAGACTGGCTAGTTATAATCTATTTTGAAAAAATATGATTATTTGTAAGTAAAAATAGGTACGTTCCAATTTCAAAATTTCCCTCCACATTGTTTGCGAGCTAATTTAAATTATCGTTTCTCATAAAAAAATGGATCTGATTATTTGCGATTTCAAGTAGCTACTTGGTGTCAATTCGTTTACGAAAACAAAGAAGTATCAACGCTGAATGGCTACCAAATGCTTGGCAGAAGTTTTCTCTGTTGTGAACAACAAGCGACCAAACACAGGGCTCCGCGCGCTACTGCTCCACCACGACAACGCACCTTCGCACACCGCGCTCAAAACGAGTGACTTCCTGGACACCATGCCGGTCAAACTCCTGGGTCGGGTTCCTTATAGCCCTGACCTAGCACCGTGTGACTTCTTTTTATTCACGAAAATAAAATATCAGCTCAAAGGGATAAAATTTTCATCGCCGGAAGATGCGCTGTCAGCGTTCGAGCAGGCTGTAAACGAGGTGTCTGCGGCGGACTGGAAAATCTGTTTCGAAAACTGGTTCAGACGCTTGTATAGAGGCTAGTGGAGAGTACTTTGAAAAGATTTAATAAAAATAATATTTACCTATAGAACATTTTTTAAATTTTTGCAAAGCTTTCTGAGTGTCCCACATACATACTCGTACATTTACTATCTCATTATTAAAAAAAAATAACATTACGAGTATCCTCATAGTTTCCTCTCCCACCAAAATTATAACAATCCGCCTTCACTTAATTCCATCCAACTTGGTAATACACAAGAATGTCCCAACAAAACTATCAGAGATTTGATCTAAGGCAACGCAAGAGTGGTATTTAGGGAATTCTATGGTCCTCCACAAATATATGGGATCTGACACTGGCTGTAGATAGAGGAACAATGCCGTATCGAACCTAGCATTTTTAATAGGAAATACTTTAGTTAAAGCTTTTGGTATGAAGGAAGTATGGGAATGTTGGAATGGTCGCTGATATGAAATGAAAATATGCTAGAATACCTATATTATTTTATCGTAGCTTATATTAGCGATTTCGTGTGCTAGATATACAGGTAAAAATTTTAACCAGTGCTCAAATTTTGACAAATTTAAGCGAGTTTTATTAAACACATATTTTTATTTTACATGTCTTAGTTTAAAAAAATAAAGTTATCGTTACCGAAAGATGTTTACTTTGAAATTTTTAAATTTGAAATTTTGAAATTTTTATGGTGACTGACTGGCTGACGCACGGTGTAGCGGAACGCGCGAAGGTACCTAAACAGCTGTGCGCTATCTCGATTTGCCAGCATAGGTTTTGTAGGTATTTTATTAAGATTCAAGTCGGGGAAAAAAAGTATTGAACAAATAATGGAAATGTGTTCTATTACAGATACTGAACTACCAAAAAAAAAAATTGAGTACTGGTTAACATTTTTTTCCTGTATAAGAATAGATTACATTATTTTCTAAAACATGGACCTAACTAGAAATTGAAGTTACTAGATTTTAAGAAAGAGATCCTTGCCTTGATGAGACAAGCTTAGAAGAGTTGAATTATCTTATTATTTCTTCAATAATGAGGTAATTACAGCATGTGGATCAGCTGACTCACTCCTCCTCTGAGCAATCATCCTTATAACAATTTATTACGGCTCCTTCGAGCGGAAAAAATAATGTCTGATCTGGTTTTGAGCCAGAATTTAGTGTCACGAACGTTAGTCTCGTTATGAGCTTGCTCTATATACGTTGCTAAGGATTTAGCATTTTAGGTATGTATATTAAAGTTAAAGTAAAAGCGTTACTTTCTGAACTTTTCTTAAAATGTTTGAAAGTCCAGAAATTCAATTAGACCAAGTTTATTCTTTAATCTGAAATCGGAAAATCATAGGCCGTACTTTGAAGTAACATTTGGTCTATATTTCATTGATTTTTTTTATCTCTCCGCTCTAATAAAAGTTCCTTATTAGACCAATATTATCAAAATTGGTATAATTCCACCACTTTACCCCATACACAATTATTAAAATATTCTCTATCTATAAATAATTTACACACACGCTATATTTCCATAGCTAACCAGCCTATAAAGAGCAATCGCCCAACGCCGATCAGATAGCGGTACGATGCGCGCGCGCACCTAAACACGCCTATCGCGATCCTAGCGCCACCTAGCGTAGAGTTATCGCAAAGATTTATTCGGCGCACACGCTTAGGTGTTTTGTTGCGTCTAATTTTGGTTCTGTAGATTTAAAGATGTCCCTTTATTTTATAGGTTTTAGATATTGTTACCTACCATATTGAAATAACTTATTCAAAGTACTGTTCTGGTTAAAGTTTATTTTTGTGTATAGGCTAAGAATGGTACTGCACACAACATATGATTGGCGAATACACATTTTGACGTCCAAAAGTGCCTATTTTAAATAAATTATTTGACTTTGACCTTGACACCTGACATTCAGTTGATTCGGTTATTCGGTTAAAGATGTAGATGCCATAAAGCACTCCTGATGGAACAACATCAACCCAGGATGGTTTGACACTCGAGTCGGGCAGTGTTAACAGGTTTGTATAAAAAATCTGTAGCAGCACGGAATCTGGATTTTCACCAGCTCAAAAACAATGGGTTCGACCCTTAAATCCCAGGAATATCTGTATTCCATGATAATATAAGTAAGGTACCTACCTACCTATGTGGTTATGGTCTTAACTTCAAAGCACATGGCTAACAGCTAGCTCGATCGTGTGAATCAATGTTTATTCATCTTAAACAACACTTTACAATAACAATCTCGCCAACCAGATCACAATTGCGACATGCTGTATAATGTCATGCCTTCAACAAAATACAAATGAACGCGATTCCCTTCTAACTCAAATATCAGATGCTCCTGATATACCTGACCTTTGTCATCAAGGTACATCCGTAATGATATCTTGGGCATCGGTGAACGATTCTTTTGTTTATATTTGGTCTAACTGAGATATTTTTGTGTGGTATGTAAATTTATGCAAGCTTTTGGCCGTGGCTTTACTCACAGGAAACGCTGCCTTGATCCACTGATCAGATCTGATCTGACGCTACGTTTTTTGCTAGGCCCACTAGCAAAAAAGCGTTAAAAAAAGGTAGCGTCAAGTCAAGTTTTATAGATTTTTGAATTGAAAATACAATATATTGGATTATGCGACAAGCAAAATTAGTTTCGCCCATAGATATGAATAGATTCTTCAGACTTAATACATGTTATATGCGAAGAAACCAGTATTTTCAATTAAATCATCGCATCGTTCGAATTTACGCTACGTTTACTTCATGCATTCGTCAATATCAATATCAATCTGCCAATTTACGAGCAAAACATCGTGACGGGGAACTGGCATGTCCGAGAACCAAAAATTCGAAGACATGTGACATCTACCAACCCGCACTGGGCCCGCGTGGTGGGCACAACACAGCCCACTCCCTTTCACTGAAAGGAGGCCTGTGTCCCATCAGTGGGGAAATTATAGGCTGTCTTCAAATTTTTGGTTCTAGGTCATGCCGGTTTCGTCACGACGTTTTCTTTTTACTTCTTTTAGAGCAGTCGTGTTGAAATAATTCACACAAAGTAAAGCGTCTGTCTGGGTTCGAACCCACGACCTACAACTCGTAAGTCGGGGCCGTTATCTCTGTGCCACCACTGCTCTCGATTGGTTTGATTTTTATTGTCTCGCTCAGGCCATCATCATCGTCCTCAAATTTAGATAAAAGTTCAACATTATTTATACTAATCTTTAACTGTGGTGTGATGTGATGTGGTATGGTCAACCCAGCAGAGGTCCTATTTTTGAGGAAACGACATTAAGTCGGAAAATATTTAAATCAAAATTGAAATGGTGCATTAAGAACCAAGAAAGAATAGAAATGGATATTTTGGCTTCACTCCATTCAAAAAAACGTTTAGCATCATTTTGGAAAGGTACTAAGAGGCTAAACAATGCTCCAAGCCTACCAGTTAGCGTGGATGGTAAAAACAATAACACTGAGATAACCAATTGTTTTAAAGACCGTTTTAAAGTGAGTTCATCTCTTAAGTCTGAGCCGAGGGTGCGCGATGTTGAGACATGTCGATCGCCCTTTGGTTTCCATGTAAAGAACTAAAATCTGTGATTAAATGTGTGAAGAGGGGTAAATCGCCTGGTCATGACGGGCTTAGCATCGGGCATCTTCAAAATGCGGGTATACATCTGCCGAGAGTATTGAGTATGTTTCTCAATTTTTGTTTGAGACATTCTTACTTACCTCAGGAGTTACTGGATACAATTGCTGTACCTATTGTGAAGAATCGGACTGGGGACATAGGCCTATTTCACTGGCAACCGAGATAGCCAAAGTGTTTGACAGCGTGCTCGACTCACACCTCGGTAAGTACACCCAGTTACATGACACAAAGTTTGGTTTTCGTGCTATCTACTAAAAGTGCTATACTTGCGTTAAAGCATACTGTCAAATATTATACTGACAGGAAAACACACGTGTACGCTTGTATCCTGGACCTTTCTAAGGCCTTCGACCTGGTTTCTTATGGGAGAAGCTTCGGGAGGCGGACGTTCCCACTGCATAAGTATCTACATTATTTTTGTGGTATGACAAGCAGAGGAACTTCGTCAAATGGTCTAATGCGTTATCTGACCCGTATAAACTCGAGTGCGGCGTTAGGCAGGGAGGTCTAACTTCCCCGAGGCTTTTTAACATTTATGTAAATAAACTGCATGTTGAGCACGCATGTCGGATGCCATATAGATGGAGTATGTTTAAATAATTTAAGTTATGCAGACGACATGGTTCTGGTCAGCCCTACGATCAGTAGAATTAGAAACTTACTCTCCATTTGTGAAGGATATGCCAAACAGCACGGTCTAAAATATAATCCTAAAAAAAGTAAGCTGTTGGTGTTTCGAAGTAGGAATAAAAATCCAACATCTGTCCCTCCTGTAAAGCTAAATGGTTCACTTTTGCAGAGAGTTGCCCACTTTAAATATTTGGGCCACATTGTTGCTGAAGAATTAAAAGATGACTTGGATATGGAAAGGGAGCGCAGGGCATTGGCTGTGAGGGGAAATATGATATGCAGAAGGTTTCATGGTTGTTAATTTCCCGTGAAACTAACTCATTTTAAGGCCTACTGCCAAACTTTTTACACCAGTGATCTTTGGGATAAACATACCCTAAAAGCAGACAATGCCCTGCGCGTTCAATACAACAATACCTTCAGGGCGCTGTTGAAGCTTGCACCTTACTGTAGTGCGTCAGGTATGTTCCCTGATGCGCACACTGACGATTACTTTGCGATAATGCGGAAGAAAGTTGCCTCAGTGATATTCCGAGTGAGGGGAAGCACCAACAGCATTCTGAAGGTGTTTGCAGAGAGGCTGAGATTACCAAGCTACATGTTGGCAACAAAGCTTGTTAAACCTTCCTGTGATTGTAATTCTTTTTCTTTGTAGTGTTCCTGCATGTTACTAACTTAGTGTTTAAGTAAAATGTAATACTAACACTCAATAGGCTTTGATGCCTGACAATAAAATATTTTAATTTTAATTTTATTTATTTTATTATTTAACTAACAATTTAATTTAAAAGAGTGCTCATAGAGTTTCTTTCTTTTCTACTACATCATATATCTAACTGACCGACTCCTTGACAATTCAAAAGTGCCTGTAAATGGTTTACTTGAAATAAATGCGTTTGAGTTTGAGTTCAGCTCATTCTAACTTAAACTGCTGGCCCAAGACCTCTATGATAAATGGAGGTACCAGCAGGCTCGCCGTCAGTCACTATGGTGCACGTAACCATCATGGCGGCAAGCGTCTTCCTTGAGGTTGGGCGCCTGTTGCATTTATAAAATAAGTTGATCCTTTAACTTCTGCTTAAGACGCTGACAACACCTAAACCGCGGTTGCTGTCAGATTGCATAGAAAAGAAAGAGAAGCGCGATGACACAACGCTTGTAATTTATTTCAAAATATGAAGTAATTATCTATTTACTCAAAATTGAGTTGAGTAATCGAAAATAAAAAACAACCAAGTTCTGCATTCAAATAAGACGTTCGAGTTATTAATTAAATACGTAACGTTAGTTGAAATTTAATACAGATATTTTGGATTAGAACTCAAGGTAAGAGGTTAGTTCAACGCTAATTTGTATCGAGATTTTTTTTTCAAAACGGTTTTTGGTAACTACCAAGTTCTGGGAAATATGTTCAAAATTAACATATATTTTTTCCGCTACCACAAGCTATACAGATTTGGCAATTTTTTTACTTAAGAGAAGCCTATTTTGGTCAATTGGGTCAGTGCCTTAATAAAAATATTAAATTCATTCACTGACAGACAAAACACATCCTCAACCACTGGATCTAGAAGTACGAAATTTTGCAAAAGGGTTCCCTATACTGGAAACAATTTTAACCAGTGCGCAAATTTTGAAAAAATAAACTTAAGCGAGTTTTATTAAACACATATTATAATTTTTTATTTTGATATGTCTCAGTACAAAAAGAAAACGTTATCGTTATCGAAACACGTTTAGTTTGAAATTTTTAAATTTGAAACTTTGAAATTTTTATGGTGACATGCCAGCCGGCGCGGGCGCACGGTGTAGTACGCGCGAAGGTACCTAAACAGCTGTGCGCTCGCTTAGGATTTCAAGTCGGGAAAAATTAAAGTATTGAACAAAAAATAGAAATGTGTTCTATTACTGATACTGAACCACAAAAAAAAATGCGCGCTGGTAATTTCTTTTTCCTGAATAACTAAAGTAAGCACTAAGAATGGGTGTTTGAAAATTCATCCCCTAAAGGGTTTGTAAAGAGGATGAATTTTTGTAAGGAAATTTATCACTATATGGGTTCCGTAGTAAACTAGGAACCCATATAGTTTCGCCATGTCTGTCTTTCTGTCTTTCTATCTATCTGTCCCCGCTGTAGCTCAGAGACGCTTAGTACTAGAAAACTTTAATTTGGCATAGGTCACGCCGACAAAGTGCTGAAATAAAATCTTGAACATTTTTTTTTTCGGTTACCTCGTTTGCACGTATTGTTTTTCTCGTCTACGCCATGGTGTGGGGTATTGTTGGATAGGCCGTTCAAAAATATTGTGGGTCAGTGAACACCACTTTTCGATTTAAGGATGCGCCTGCGTAATATTAAGCATAAAAGTGCGAATTTGTGTTAGAGTCAAGTGTCCCCCCCCCCCCCTGCCAGCTAAATGGTTGTTTATGGAGATGTGAAAAAATTCATGGCAATAGTACATATAATGAAATGAAATGGAAAACTATCATAGCTAAGTGGGCTTTACAAGTTAACGCGTAATAGTCGACCAACTTAAATTTGCAGTCGGAGAATTGATTGTGGCATAATAATATATCGATATAAGGGAGAACATGTTTTTCAACTAAAATGTTAAGTTTGTTTTTTGGATAAATTCATACCAACTTCCCAACCACGGGACCTTTCATTGGACCACGAGTCCAACAACGCACTTGGCTGGTTTTTTTACCTCTAGTTCAGAGTTGAGCTACACGATTACGTACTTTATGCGGCCTAGCCAAATGTCGTTTCTTTGGTATTGCTCGTCGAGTCGTTGAGCTCCTTAAGTTCTCAGTTGAGCTTCACGATCGCTAACAAATGCGTGCACTGACTGGACAGGCCCACTCAAATCTGTGAGGTTCTTTCCTCAAAAGACCATTTCAAACACTAATCTATATGGACCTCACATGATCTGACCAAGATTATGTCTGGACTTTAGAAATGTCTGTGACATCGGAGTTTGTATCGCCCTTTCTACTCAATGTAGCCGGATAGGAAACGCCGACCTCACCTAGTTTTTAAAATACGACGTGTAAAAGTGTTAGTACAAACCTACTTACAGAAATGAAATCATTTATCGTTTGTCATTTAATAAATTCAAAGTTCCTGCTTGCTTTTACTTACCAATATTCTATACCAAGATTCTATATTTCCCTCCAGATCTAAATCCAAAAGCCTTTACATATTAATTAAACCGAACCGGATATAAAATAGATCACGTGAAACAGATGGGAATCGAAATGTTAAGGACACAGCGATGCTCGATAAGACGTTCTTAATGAAATCCTTATATAGAAGAATGAGTTTGTTTGTTGAATATGCATGGGTTTATCGGGACTTTGTGAAACAATCAGTTTGTTCCTTTTCTATTAGAACTTTGAGGTGAATTTGTTTGGGTTTAGATAAAATTTAGATTTAAAAGAGAAATAAGTGGTTAATGTTTAGACTCGCTTGCACCACTAATCTCTAAATTCTTTAGATATTTTTATTTATTCCTCTAAGTAGGTTCGTACAATCACTTTTATACGTCGTATATGAGGTCGGCGTTTCCTATCTGACTACTCTGAGAAGAAAGGCCGAAACAAACTCAGAGGTCACAGTCTCTTTTAAATTCCAAACAGAATCTTGGTCAGATCATGTGAAGTCCATGTAGATTGGTGTCATGTAAATGGTCTTTTGATGGAGTCGAGAGTCTTTTGGCAGAGTTTCTTGCCCATTCTTCCCCATACGAAACTACCTTTTGGAAGGGGTGACTAGAATCAATTCTAGTTTTTTTGTAAATTGTGACGTTTAAAGGTGTCTTTTATATGCCAATTTGAAATATATAATTTGACTTTGACGAAAGAACTACACATACTCGTATTTAAAACATCATTATGTTTTAGTCATCTTCAAACGCACACGCATTCACAGAAACAAACGATATTTTAAATTTCTTTAATGCTAAACGTTTTTAGTGATTTATGGTGCAAGCGAGCCTTATGTGATTCACTTAAAGTACTCGATTCAAACATTTTCTAACAAGATTTAATTTTGATAGTTTTAAAATTTTCATACGCAGAAAATATTTATTTTTAGCAGAAAGGTAGAGTGAAACCTAGAAAAAAAAACCCAGCCAAGTGCGTGTCGGACCACGCACAATGAGGGGTTCCGTAGCTGGGATTACTTGGGATGAATTTATTCCAAAAACAAACATAACATTGTAGTTGAAAAACATGTTCGCCCATACATCGATATATTCCACGATCAATTCTCCAACTGCAAATTAAAGTTGGTCGACTATTACTCATTAACTGGTCAAGCCTACTTAGCTGTGATAGTTTTTCATTTAATTTCATGATATGCACTACTGCCATGATTTTTTTCACATCTCCATAAACAACCATTTAGCTGGCAGGGGTGACACTTGACTCTAACAAAAATTAGCACTTTAAAGCTTAATTTTACGCAAACGGAACGAAAAATTGTGTTCACACACCCGCAATGTTTTTGAACGGCCTATCCAACGATAACCCACATCATGGGCTGGACGAGAAAAAAAAAATTATCGCCACATTACGTGCCAGGAAGGTACCTATCCCAAAAAAAAGATATGTAGCACTTTTTCGGTGTGATTGATATGTATACCTATGCAAAATTACAGCCTTCTAGTACTAAGCGTCTCTGAGCTACAGCGGGGACAGACACACTGACAGACGAACATGGTGAAACTATAAGGATTCCTTGTTTACTACGGCACCCTAAAAAGTACATTGTATAACTACCTACATAGTTTAATTAATAAATGAGAAAAATTCAACGCTACCTTAGAAAGCTATGACAAAGAGAAGGGCAATTCTCAGAAGTGTCAGTAACTAAAAATAATATATCACAACACAACACATACCAAACTACATACCTATCGATGAAAGCGTGAAAAAATATCACAATAATAAATCACTCATCCATGTCATCGAAGATATTTTGCTTATTTTTTATCAATACAACTAAATCCCTTTTAACTAATAGCGACACGAATATTAAACGAAGTTGGCCAAACAAGAGGTTTTTACCAGCTTTCGTTGCCGACAAAGTACTTTAAATATGTACCTTTATTATGAATGTCGAACATTATAAATTACTTTTTCTTAGGTGAAAACAAAATGCCTTACGTAGCTTCAAGTTGAAAAGGTTCCGTACACTTACTTTCCTTGTATATGACTCACGTCAACGTAAGTACCTATGTTGAAAGACCGCGTTGAGATTGTGATACGAAGATGCGTATCCACTATCAAACATTCTAATTCTAGTAAAAGTTTGAACTTTTTATAGTCGACCTCTGAAAATCATTATATTATTCAACATCAAAAAGGATGTCAGATATTATGATATTAGGTAAACTTGTTGATCACAAAACCTTATTGATTGCAGGAGAACACTATTTCACAAATCTAAAAAAAAAATGTTTCCTATCCACTACGACTATTTTTACAGATCTTACACCTAATTTGATAGTGGGGCTATCAACTATTATTAATAAGTATTTAAAACGAAAAATGTATATTATCGATTTATCTTCTAATTAAATAACAATATTCAGCTAAAATTAAATTTAAAAAAGTACCTACTAAATTAACTATCTAGCTACTTATCATGCATAGGTACCTGTATCATCAGGCTTAAAAATAAAATAACTCAACAACTAGTAATAAAAACCTCTCTTTTTTAATAAAATTCTGAACATAGGTATTATTTTCCTTACATAACTGACCACATCTAATAGAATTTTGCAAATTCACTCAAATAAACCAATAAAAACTGAAATCGATCAAAAATATGTAAAAATATTATAATTTATGTCGTCTAGCTTTCATCAAGTTGTCATAAAACTGACATCTACAACAGAACCCTAAAAATATTCCAGAATATAGATGTAACTCTGTGTTCTGTCATTCATTTAAGTATCTGTAATCAATAATGTTGATTATTATGTATGTAAGTATAGTTCATTATGCTACATGCATAATGAAGTATACATACATACATCTTGTATGTGTTTTGGTAATGCACTGCCTAATGTTTTGGTTGTGCGAGAAGATTGGTTGTAGTAGGGGAAAGACAGAGAATTAACTCGGCGCGGTCATTTGCAATGTATTATCGTTGGTTAAAAGGTAAAACTCACTAAGTGACATTTTTGGTGAAAATCAAAACCTTCCGTTATGGATTTTTTTTTTCATGCTGAATAATGTAATTATCTCCTAGTTATTTAAAAACACTTAGTGACGTTTACCTTTGAACCAACGTTATGTTATTACACAAGCACATTCAAATATTAGCAATTTTATCTGCAAACTCTATTCAGGCAATAAACTTAATATCTTTTTTAATTAATAAAACGGTTAGAGAAGTTCCTTTTTTAGCTATTTTTTTTTAGTTTTCTATAAACAGTTTTGGGTTGTTAAATATGTTACATGCATCCTTTTCAAATTCCCTTTGCATTTACGATACTAAATTTAAAATATTTTTTGGCTCGAAATTAGATTGAATCTAAATTAAATCAATCTGCCAAGCCTTTTCCCAACCTTTTTAACACGATACCCCTAGGTAAGACTGGTTGTCGGTTTTGGGCTTCTCACTACCCGTAACGACTGTCAAAGATGTACGAATACGAGGGCGACTCTGAAAGATTTTAGAACTGGCCACTTGTAAACGATATAATAAAAAAACAGTTCAAATTTTGAAAATGGAACTCTTTGCCAATATTATTGTGTATGTCTTTTATTCATTTGTCATTTGTTTACGATTTGGCGGCAAATTGAAAATTGTCTGTGTCACGTCAGCATGAATTTAACACGAGATTGTACCTTGTATATTTGTACAATGATTTTTTATGACTTTCGATGTCATGTTCGACTTCGATTGGCCCCATCTCGTGCCACTGTTTACAACTGGTTTAATGAGTTTAAACGTGGTTGCACTAATCTCACAGATGATCTGTGTGAGGGACGGCCTTCTACGGCGACGACTGAAGATAACATCAGTGTTGTGCGGCGTATGATAGAGACTGACAAAAGAGTGACTTATCAGCAGATTCGGACAAGCTTAGACATCGGTATGAGTCAAGTGCACAAAATCCACCATGAACATTTAGCGGTCAGGAAGCTTTGTGCTTGGTGGACCTCATAATTTGACAGAAGGCCAAAAACTCCGTCGTGTTGATTGGTGTCTTGAAATGGTTCAAAGATTTAACGGATGTGACTCAAATTACTATGTTCGACATACTTACGGGTGACGAAAGCTGGATTTATTGTTATGATCCTGAAACTAAAAGAAAGTCTGCTATCTGGGTGTTCCTTCCGAGGAGTTGCCAACTAAAGTGAAGAGAGGTTGAAGCGTGGGAAAAAAGATGGTGACCTCGTTCTTCGGAAGGACAGGTCATTACGCAACAATTGTTTTAGAGGATCGAAAAAGTTACTGTAGAGTGGTACACTAACAATTGTTTGTCACTTGTCTTGGAAAAAGTTCGGGAGAAACGACCTCGCAGCAGGATCCTCCTTCACCAAGACAACGCCTCGTCACACTCCGCCAAGCAAACAATAGACTACTTGGCGACGTCAGACGTGGAATTACTGGGTCACCCGCCCTTTAGCCTCGCACTTGGCGATTTTTATTTATTTCCGAAAATAAATCAAAAACTTCGAGGAAAACGTTTTATGGACGCCGAGGAAGCAGTGGCTGCGTTTCGAAATGCCGTCGAAGAGACCGCTGAGGACGAGTGGGTAAAGTGCTTTTCTCAGTGGTTCCATCGGATGCAGCGATGTATTGATGTAAATAAACACTATTTTGAAAAGATAGTTTGTTCAGTTTTTGATTTTCTAAGAACTTTCAGTTTCACCCTCGTATCAGCCGGGCTCAACGCCTTAACGTGCGAGGCACGGAGGATCTCAATATGTAAAGGATGGTCACCCATCCACGAACTGATCGCGACAAGCATAACATAACCGATCGTCCTGTGCGGGTGTTACCATTTAGTCATTGAAATCCATTTACACCGACTAGTAATCTCAACAAAACGATTTTTATCCGCAACATTACACACTTATCCTACTGCACAATCTTCACTATACAAGTTCACCATCAAACCAGTTTGATCGCGGAAGAGCGACGTCAAAGATTAATTACCCAAATCAAAGATTAGTTAGGTCTTAAACTAAAGTCAAATAATGGTACTGACGACTGTGTCACAGGTGAAATTATTCGTACCTTAGTAGATTTACATAAAATGGTGACAAAGCATTAATAAATGCAAATTTAGAGTCTTTTTTTTTAAGTTACATTGTAAATATGTAGGTACATTGAATTTTTTAGACAGAAAAATTATTTTTATGGATAAGCGGATTATTTTTTTCTGATATACAAGTGTAATTGATGTTTCATGATGGAGATATTATTTTTTTGATAAATCATTGGTTGATCAGACTATCGCGGAAAACAGTTACTTATTACAAGTTGTCTTTTTTAACTTTCCCCAGTGTTTTATCTGAAAATGGTATGACTTTTGATTTGAAAACATTGTAAAAGCCAATTATTTTAAAAAGAGTAACCGTGAAGTTTCTTGCCGACTCTTCTCCATAGGAAACGACCAATTGGAACCGTGCACCTAGCTTCTGACATTTCATAAGTGCCCATGTGCCATGTGAAATAAAATATTATGATTTTGAATGAAATAAATACATTATTTCTGAGAGCAGTGGTGGCCCAGTGGTAACGGCCCCGACTTAAGAGTTGTAGGTCGCGGGTTCGAACCCAGGCAGGCGGCTTATAATTTATAATTAATCAGCCTATAATGTTCCCAGTGCTGGGACACAGGCCTCCTCTCTGTGAGAGGGAGTGGGCCGTAATCCACCACGCGGGCCCAGGTGTACTTTGTGTAAATAATTTTATCAACACTGCTCTCAAAATGGTGAAGGAAACCAACATGTCCTAGAACCTGGGAGCGTAGTAGATTACAGCCTACTCCCGCTCGAAAAGAGGAGGCCTGTGTGCCAGCAGTGGGAACTATATGCTTATGCTAAATACATTCTTGTGTTATTTAATATGAGCACTTATTTTAAAATACTTTGGTATACTGAAATAACAGCAGTTACTTAAACTTTAACTCAGTCATAATCACTTGAGTATAGAGTAGTGATTCGTCTTACGTCTTACCTACATAATCCTCTTGCCGCCATTCGTCGGCTGTAAAACTTTGGTTTCCCAAGAAAGCGGTTACGTCATATTATAACGGCCTTCAAGAAATCTGAAAATCTGTCATTTTCACCAGTATTTGTTTTTTTATATATTTATTTAACAGACAAGTAGATCCAATTACAATACTAAAAATACTTACAATTCTAGATATTAGTAAACAATTAAACTTATCTGCTATGCTAGTACTTAAATTCTAATACCGACAGGGTGGCGTTTATAAGATGCCTCATTATAGGGCTTTCGTCAGGCCCATCAGTAAAAGCTTTCAGGAGGCTGTTGCTACTGTCCCGCAATCTGATGAGAAGATATGCATTCTTTTTCTGCACAACAGCTGAGAAGCTATCTACTTAGGCTCGAGCAACATTGCAGATGTAACGATTGCAATAGCGTGGCAGTCGCAACAGCGCCCTAAAAGCGTTGTTGTATTGAACACGTAACGCACTGGCATTTAGTACAGTTTATTCATCGAGCGCTCGAGTGAATGAGCAGTATGCTTTAAAAAGCGTTATTTTGACCGCATCTGTACGTCGCGCGAACCTACGGGCCAGCATATTCGCCGCACCGTTAATGCCCTGGGTTCCCGCTCAATATCGACATCGTCTTTAAGGTCGTCAGCAACGACATGTCTAAGGTACTTGAACTGGTGTACCAGACGAATCGAAACGTCGTTAATTTTAATAGGTGTTACATTTTCTGGACACTTCTTGCCAAAAGCCTTAAAGACCATGAGTTGTTTACATTATAGAGTAACCCATGGCTGGCAGCATAGTCCTCACATATTTTAACCAATTTTCGGAGTGTACTGACCGAGGGAGCCAGCAGGATCATATCATCGGCGTACATTAAGGTGTCAAAAAAATATCCGTATTTGGAAAGCCGTTATTGTGTGATCGTTGTCCGTCTTAGGAAACCAAAACCTTACACCTACTTCCACTCAGTGTTGTTATGCCCATTGACTCACATTCCTCATTTTAACAATGTTGCCAGTCGTTTAACCACACATTCCCACATTCCAATTACCTAAAATATGTCTTAGGTAACTAGATATGCAACCGCTGCTTAAGTCCTCATAGAGGCGAATACATCCAAGGCATTAAAATCTAATTTAAACTTCACATACTTTATTCTGTGCTGTACTGATTGGTTATCAAATCCTTCTAAAGCCGATGAAAGGACTTAATTACCTTATTGTCATCATGAACGTCTTCATTACTGAGATTGAGTGATGGTACCCATGCCAGTTATATTAGCACTATGGACAATATCATACAGGCGGTTATAGATCATAAAACTATCGGTGTAGTAACGATAATTGCGTGAGATTAAATGTTACAGTACTTTACTTTTGTTGGAAGTATCTCAGTTAGAATGGGGTTTCTTTTACGCGTTCATTTGTTGTTTAGGTACAAAGTTTCTTTTTGTCTTAAGGATATGTTTTATTTTGAAAATATCTACATCATTTAAAAACTTAAAATAATAATAATTATATGCACAATTGAAAACAATATTAATGTGTTACTGAAAATATAAAGCACAGACCACAAGATAACATTTTTTGTTTTCCATCACACGATTACTGACAATTGCGTGCACTGACTGGACAGGTCCACTCAATCTCAATCTGCTGTCACATGATCTGACCAAGGTCATGTATGGACTTTAAAAGAGACTGTGATCTCTGAGTTTGTTTGGGTCTTTCTTCCCAGTGTAGTCAGATAGGAAACGCTGATCTCATCTAGTTTTTATAATTCGATTGACGTGTAAAAGTGTTTTTACAAAGCTACTTACAGAAATAAAATCATTTATCTCATTATCATCACTTGCTTTATCTTTTTTTATATTTTATATTAAAGCTATTAGCTTATCTAAAAAAGACAATTACATCTATTTATTTATTTAACTATTTATATACACACATATAAAAACAGAAAAGAAGAACAGAACAGAAAATATAAAAAAATACAGTGTAATTTCAACATCATTACGAGTATTATAATAAAGTAGTTTGCTAAGTAATGTCATATACCTAGTCAACAAATGCTTCCTCTCTCCTAACTCACTTCTTTTGCTGTGCCCGGCAGGGATATCATTACCCATATTATCTAATTATAAGTTTACCACCTAAGAATACTTACAAATGGAATGCAATAAAAGTATTTAGTATTGAGTACTGAGTATCATTGCTCGCGTAAATCAAACCCCCACCTTTACACCTTACGGAAAACTTCGAGTTCCGGGAATCTTTGAAAGGATTGATGCACTGACTTCATTGCCGGTCGATTTTCTACGCAATATTCCTTTTCATACGACCATCATTATATTATGAGTCACTCGAGAAATTACTATTACAACGGGAATCGTAATCGAATTCATTTGCGGTAATATGGAACATTAATCGATTATTGGATTCCAATTGTCAATTTGGCATGGTGAAGTTAGAATACACGTTATAATTATTATTATTGTGAATGGGGAGAGTTTTAATCATTCTGAGGTGCTAATTGATTTTAGTAGGTAATTGAAAAGGCTTTTCCTAAAGCATGATGTTTGCAGAAAGTTTTATTGGTAGTACCTCGCTTTAACCAAAGCGTCACGTGAACACACGATCGTCGCATTCATATGTCACTCATTTTGTTCGCAAAATCTGAAGGGGCCTTCTGTGTTGGCGTGACCACGTTTCTGATTCCCCGAATAAAATGACCGATCACTTTGGTGAAGAGGGTTTTTTACAACATTGACTTGTTTAACTCATATCCAGTACTAACCGGTAACCTTACAAGATCTACATCGTTTTCAACTGTACCAATCAAAGAATTTTATTTGTGTCTAATCAAATCGTTGGAGCGATCCAGCTCGCCCCGAGTCACACACCTGTGTATCTGTAACCTATTTACAAATAACTACTCTGAATCTGAATCTGTTAATTACTAATAACAAAACCATGGTCAGCAAGACGACCAGTTACCATTAGCAGCACAACAACTGAATATCAGTGTCAGGTATATTTTCCGGGGACAAATGTTGAACGCACTACCATTTGGGTCTTAAGGGTCATCATTTCAGCCAAAAGACGTTCACTGCTGGACATAAACCTCCCCCAAGCACCGCCACTTCGACCGGTTTTGTGGTTCTCGCATCCAGCGGATTGCTGCGGCCTTCACAAGGACATCGGTCTACCTTGTAGGAGGCCTTCCAACGCTACGTCTTCAGGTACGCGGTCGCCACTCCAAAACCTTTCGGCCCCATCGGCCATCTGTTCTGCGAGCAATGGACCCTGCCCATTGCCACTTAAGTTTGGCAATTCTTTGGGCTATGTCGGTAATCTTGGTTCGCCTGCGGATCTCATCATTTCTGATTCAATCACGTAGTGATCTCCAAGCATAGCCTTCCAGGTTAAGGGTAAACTAGGTTAGGTTAAGACTGCAGGATTAGGTACACTAAGTAAACATACAATATAAAGCTCACATTAAACTCAATTAAGAATAGCCACCATATTTACCAACATCGTAACATCTCAACTGTGGAGGTCATGCCTTCATGTTGTTTGTTTGACCTCAGTGTTATAATATCACGGTTTTCCTAAGCTACAACTTTATCTCGGGTATTTAGTAAAATCTGTGTACCTTATGAGCACACCTGTGCTCACACCAGTGGTAGACGTAGGTATACAGTTAGTGACAAAAGTAAAGAAAAAAAATAACAATAATCCTAGCTATTATAAGAAATACAACGTATCGAATAATGTTGTGACAATTTAGATTATGTGTAAAAGTAGCAGTGTCATTTAATCGACTTCTGTCGCTGACCGTACCTACTTTTTTGTTTTCATTAAAATGCACAAGTAGCCAATCAACTAAAAGACGTAAGGTCATTATGATAATCTAGTTTAATCACCAATTTAACAATAAGCCTAAACGATGACGTCTTTTTTTTTTGGGTGGGAAATTATCAAATAACTTCCCCCGGCTTGGGGCGGAGCGGGAGGGTGTCTCTTACTGTCTAAAACCCACCCGTATTCCTTCCGTTGCCTGTGTTTCCAGGGGCTTCGGTAACCCTTTCGAACTTCCACGCACCCCACGACAAACGATGACGTCTAAAGTGTCTTTGAAAGTTTTACTAACAAAAATAAATATAATGTAGTTTTGAAATTCAAAAGTCATTTATTCAAATTAGGCTGTATAAAATGCAAATATTCAAATTATTCTTATTAGCACTTTTTGAACGTCAAATTTACATTAGTCCCTCAAAACGCCAGCTTTTCACCAGTTCCTAGTGAAGAAGTGGCGCAACAAACTCCCCAGCAGCACAGGTGTCTGTTAAGTTAGAAGAACTTGATTCCATACAATAGTATGCAAAGTTATTAAAATTATGTAATCTCATACTTAAATATGTAAGGCGTAGTATTAAGTACCTACTGTATACCTAATTTATGTTATTATGGATAGTGCGCATATTAGCTAGTCAGATGCGTTGATACAACATTGTATATAACCCTTTTCTGCACCCCTGAATTTAATTACCAGCATAGATTCTGATGTTTGAATTTAAAAGCTTTTATGTCTCTGACATTTCCGTAGCTGAAAAAAAAAAACATGTCTATCTTTGACAGGACTTCTATCCAAGTTTTTGCCACGACTTATAATAACGTTTTTATTTATTAATAATTACGTAACAGCATTGCAAAACTGATAAAAACAATAAATAACAAGTAAAAACACAGGTTGTGTGGAGTCAAGTCGTGCTCGCGCCATGCCCTTTGTTGATCGCCGCTCCTGTGCTACGAACGCAGGGATTAGGAACGTTTTGTTGGGAGGAAATATTATCATCACGTTCGGAGGATAGAAAATTTCTATTGCGCAATTAGATTCAAATATTGGCTCTCTCAGTCACAACCTGGAGTTTGGATTAGTGCCCGGCTGATGGCAATAGGCTCGCCCCTATTACAGGGGACTTAAACATAACTGGAGCCTAACCGTTCGGGGAATACAGGCACAATTTTATATTATTGGTGTCATTTATTAGCACTATAAACTTTTGTCGTGCATTTCTCAAGAGACTACATCAGCCATTAACCTACAGAGTCCTCATAATCTGATCTTCATTACAATGTAATTGTGTGGACTTTAAAAGAGACTTTGATCTCTGAGTTTATTTCGATGTTTCTTTTTAGAGTAGTCGGCTCTAAACACCACCCGCATCTAGTTATAATAAAAAAATACATGTAAAAGTAACGCTGCCATCTGTATTAACACTATCATGGTTTTAATTGTTATTAGTAATTGTTTACTTATTTTACTTCGATGGGGCTAGTTTATCATTTCTCACTTCGAGCTACAGCAATTGCCTTATGTAAGCGGGCACGCCCTTTATGCCTGGAGGCTTTTATTTAGGTATTAAGTTCTATTTACGTTTTTTTTATGTTGAAATTTTTATCTGCTTGAGTACAGTTTGTTCATTGTTTTGTTGGTATACTGGCGCGTGCTAGCTAACGTATGGCAAGTGTGTAATTTAATCCAATGATTTGTGTTTCGTAATGTTAATTACTTTGCATACGATTTGTATAGAATCAAGTTTATATAACTAAACAGACAGGCGTGCTGCTGGGGAGTTTGTTCCACCACTTCTTCTTCCCAGCTAAAGCACTAGGAAGTGGTGACGGGCGGGCATTTTTGGGGGACTGTCTTATGTAACTTTGACGTTCGAAAAGTGCTGATTTTCAGCCTAGTTTGAATAAATGACTTTTGATTTTGATTTTGACTACAATTTCACATTAAAAAGAAACGAGTTAGCCTTACAGTAGTCGCATATGATGCGTAACATCTGACATCTCACCTTGGTAATAAGCAACTAAGCAGCGACAGAAATTAACTTCAAAATTTAAAAGGCTAAATATTGAAATATTTATTCGAATAATTATTCATTACTAGTGGTCGCATACTGGTTGAAATTCGACCACAATCTTTGTAGTACTTACTAATTCTGGGAATACACTAATTCCATCCTATTATAAAGTACTTACTAATCCATGATCAACTGTCACTTTCTGTTTCAAATGTCAGTCCCTTTTCGCGGAATCACTCCCACAGAAGAGAAGCGGATATGTTACACATAAAAAATCAATCCTGTTTACCAACAAGGCCGTGTCAATATCATTCAAGTGCTAAAAGATACACTGCAAGCACTGCAAGTATTATGGATAAACAGGATTATACATAAAGTCACACTTGTTTTAATTTAACAGCGCCTGCAAGTACCAACATGCTGCTACGTCCTGCAATACCGACGACGCAGCTGTATGTGTCCCGTTTGCACCACTCTACAAAGACTGAGGACATCGTAGAGTACATACGGGTGATGACCAACTGGACCTTGAGGGTGGAAAAATTGGAGGCGCGCCATAACACCTATTTCAAGTCGTTCGTGGTGCATGTTCCGACTGATCATTTGGTGACCTTCCTCAAGGAAGAGTTTTGGCCGAAAGATGTGTTGTGGTTCCGCGGTCGACTACGCGACGGCTCACAGAAACAACGCCGTCACTTCGTATGCAGTAGTTTACACACATCACATCTTTCTACATACACAACAAACTTAAAGTTTGTTGTGTATGTAGAAAGATGTATTATTTAGTTTATACGTAGTCATTGTTTTTTATACTTATATATGTATTGTGTGTTTATGGGCCTTAGTTGCCTGAAATAAAGGATATTATTATTATTAATTGCAAAATACCAGCAATAAGAGTTCAAAGAGAGCCCATGGCTAACTTCACGAATATTTATTTTACTCCTTTTGTCTAAAAACGTAAAAATGTTGCTAACCCCCGCTGCGCCTGCGCACGCTCGCTGCCGACTTAATTTTCGCCGGCACTGAGCAAGCGATATTGATGCAAGCACGCAATGCTACAACGCCATGCTTCTTTCTATCTTTAGTCTAAAGCTTGGCAAGTCTGTTCAATACTTTAAGGTAGGAACATGGAAAATAATAGTGATGTCACTTCGAAGACGGCCAATGTCAAAGTTTTATAATTGATATACCTGTGTAGGATGTTACATAAGGGACAACGACGCGCAAACTGTTACCAATACTCTTTAAAAAAAAATCATTCATATAGAAGTACAATACACGGCCAAAATGTATGGAATAGCAGATTTTTTAATTATCCGACGAAACAATTCACACACAGTTAATCTATCATCTACTGAATTATTCATGGTTACAGATTGCGCGTTGATGTATTTTACACCGTGTATATTCGCAGTAGTTTCGTGAACATTAAGCTAATTTGTTTGGTCTGTGTTGAATTGAAAGCGAGTTCATACGACTATAGTTGAAAATGCCATATATCTCCATGAATAGAATAGAATAGAATAGATTACTCTTAATTACGTACACCATAAAAAAATACAGACACAAATGTTGCAATTTTACAAGGGGTGACACAATGGGCGGCCTTATCGCTAAAAGTAATAATATTGCAATATTGGATAGTGAGCGATTGTTGTCTATTACATATATGATAAGATTCCTCTAAGTACCTACTGAAAGAGTGACTTCTCTTTTTACCAGACTGCAAAGAAGGGTTATGTTTTAATTTAAAGGCTCCTACATACAGGCGCGACTTGTCGCGCGACGCGTCGCGACACAAAGGCACCGCTTGTAGCGGTACACGCGGTGCCTTTGTGTCGCGTCGCGTCGCGCGACAAGTCGCGCCAGTATGTAGGAGCCTTGAATCTGTACGTGGGACTAGCGGAAGTAACATAATAGATACATAGGTTATCAATACAATTGTCTTATTGACAGCTTAAACACGCTGTGAGACTAGCAGATTCTTTGTATGTTTATTGAATTTCTCACGTACAGAAAGTATGTCCAAATCTTTACCAGAATCAAATGTCACATTTTTGCTCATACATCCGTACTCCCATTTCTAAGCCTCACCCAGTGACGTCACCGCTCATATCACACGTTCTCATCGGCTACTGCTTGTTAGTGCTATCTGATGGGGGAAGCTCATCAATTTCGTTCATGATTTGCAACCGAAAAATGACGGTGAACGTACTGTCGCGGACGGGCGCCCTTTTTGAAGAGAGTTTTTTATGTATTTTTAATGCAGCATTGCATTAGAACAGCACAACACCACGACTGTATATATTCTCGATGGGTTGGGTCCAGGATTATACTTAAAATGATTGTACACCCACATTTCACCAGTTATTTATATTAGTGTCTCATTATTTGCTTCGGTATTTCGGTATGAGAAGTTTTTTTATCTCTGGTCGTGGTATTTCTACCTTTCAAAAATTTTCTTCGAACCTACATTTCTTGTGCTTCTCCTTACAATCACTAGGTAAACACTGGTAGACACTGGTGACTGGTGGTCACTGGTAGTCACTGGGCCTGGGTCGGACGACCCGAGAGTCTCGCCGAGGAGGGGTCCCCCTCCGAGGTTTCTGGAGATGGGGCGGAAGCCGCCGGCGGTTCCGAGTCGGAGCGTGCGGCTGGGTTTGCGGAGGTCGTGGCCGCTGCGATCAGGGCTGTATCTGTTAAGAGGCTCAGGTCCTCTAAAGATCGGGCCATTTAATCAAAAAATCAATCAACTCAGTCTATCGGAGAGAACCATTGATCTGATAAAATAGACATCTCATCTTATTAGAGTTTCCAAGGTCTTCCTCAGGATATCTAGTAGCTTGTGACTTATATGTACTAATTGTGCATTACACGTGGGCAGAAGAAGTCAGAAATAAAAGTAGGACGGGCATCAGCAACTTCTTTTGAAACCTTTCCTTATAGTTTCCTGAGAAATACCACCATTTTGCTCCGTTTTTACCAGAATGAGTGGATATTCAAACTTCACATCTTTTTTTTAAATAAGGTTATTAAAAAATAACGACATAACACCGACTGTCATCGGCAGTACAGGAGATGACTGATTGCAATCAATACAGGACCCCGACGATATTTGGGCGCAGGGCAGATCAGTGATAAAATACTTTTATGATTCGGCAGATTTTCTCAACTTACTGATTAAGGCTGCCTCGGATGCCAAAATGATTATCATCGTTGTTGCAGTTTTGAAATCGATTGACTGTACTTATATTATGTTTTGGTGGTAGGTATTTTAAGAACTCAGCGCTCTTGTAGTAACAAGTCTTTAGCTATATAAAATGAAACCCGTACATAATCAGCCTATAATGACACAGGCCTCCTCTCTGTGAGAGGAGCCGGTGGGCCGTAATCCACCACGCGGGCCCAGTGCGGGTTGGTAGATGTCACATGTCTTCGAATTTTTAGTTCTTGAACATGCCGGTTTCCTCACGATGTTTTCCATCACCGTTTTGAGAGTAGAGGTAATGAAATAATTTACACAAAGTAAAGTGCCTATCCGTGTTCAAACCTACGACCTACAACGCGTCAGTAGTGCGGCCGTTACCTCTGGGCCACCACTGCTCTACACCTGTCCGCCAATGGGCTGACTCTTGAATTTTGTAATTAAGAATAGTTGGCTGTAGGTATAAATAACACAAAAGACCATAAAACCATATTTTTACAGGGAAAAGGCTAATTCCTTCTAGCTTACTCTATGAAGCCGCATCATGTTGGTTTCTGAATAAGAAAAAAACTTAAAAGTTTACCAGTATCTCATTTATTTAGTAAAACAATTCTCATTGTGTTTGAACATTCCAAAACTCACAGATTCGCACCACATCACTATCCAAAACGTTCCATTTCAACACCCCATATAACAAAAATAAGTTCAAAACGTTACGTCACTTAACTTAAAACGGTCGCGAAGGCATTTCCCTCATAAAACAAGTTTTTAGGCACGTACAAATTAATCTTATAAGGAATAAAGCGGCCGGCGATCCAGATTCGTACAAATTGACATAAACGGTACAAAAAGCAAATCATATGCCAATTAGCAGATTAATTGTTTAATTAATTGTGTCCGGCGGCATTGTGTTTGTTTTTTGGACGAGGGCAAAATTTTCTTTTTATTACTTGTTGAGTTTGCACTGGTTTTTGAGAGCGAGGTGTAGAGGACTGTAATTGTTTTAAATCTTCGGTCTCATATAATATTTTCTGGAGGTCAATTTGATTCACTAGGTTTTTAAACACCTATGTATGTACCTTATTCGACATAATATCACGCCCGTATTCCCCGAAGGAACAGGCAGAGGTGTACCTAATTAGTTCACCCACACTACGCTAGTAATCTTTAAGTCTTATGTAATAAGGGGCCATCCTATTACCATGAACCGCGCTCAAATCCAGAGGCCAAGCTGCTACTAAGAAAATCCTGATGGCAACATCCAATAACACTTTGCCTGACCTGGGAATCGAAACCAGGTCTTCCAGCACTTGTGACCACTAAACCAACGAGGCAGTCAATGTAGGTACTATCGGCAAAACTTAAGCATGCTCAGTTTAAATATGTTTGCAGCAAGCGCATTTAGTGACAGACCTTTTCCTGGTTTCGCCCAATTAGAGACAATACGTATGCAAATGTGTGAGTACAGCGCGTGTAACAAAAATTAACAACAGCCATAAAAATATTTTGTAATTTTTTGCGAACGTATTTTATGGCGCTTCCGTTAACTTATCAAATGTCGTCCTATTGTTTAACCGGATTTTTAGACGTTCCCACTAAATAACAAATGGTACTTAGATAATGAACTTATTTTTATTGCAGTTGCGAAAGTAATAAACAAAAAGCTCTGATAACTTTTCATGAACTGCGCCAAGTATTGGTTCAAATACTACTAATGTAATCGTGCTATTTGAATCAAAACATAGAGCACTAAAATAAAAAGATACCAAATGTTGTCAATTTGTAACAAAACTTTTTTTATATTTTCCGAAGTTTAAACACATTGAAATTTAGTTATTTATTTTCCAATAGTTTTCTATTAAAAAAATATCTCACAAAGAAGTGATTGTATGTGAGATATTTTTTAATAGGACGCGCCTAGTGTGAGTGTCACACTTCTGTACAGCATTACATTAATACGAACACGACATCCTATCTAAAATACGCTTCGTGCATCCTATTGGTCAAAACGTATGGATCGGGCGATTGAGTTGTGAGCCGTGCTATGCGATTATCGTCTTAGGGGTGAGCGACAATCGTCGAAAGGATCCGGCAATTGGGACTCGAGGTTGCCCTGCACAAGTCCGAGGCCATGTGTTTTCATGGTCCTCGGAACGCGCCACCGTTGGGGTCCCAAATAACAGTAGGAGGGGTTTCTATCGGCGTCGAGTCGACGATGAAGTACCTGGGACTCGTCCTCGACAGCCGGTGGAACTTCGTGGAGCATTTCCGACGCTTGGTTCCCAAACTGGAGCGGGCGGGCGCTGCATTGAAGCGGCTCCTGCCCAATCTAGGGGGTCCAAACGCCTCCTAACGGAGGCTCTACGTGGGGGTCGTGCGGTCCATGGCCCTCTACGGGGTTCCTGTATGGGCGCGCTCTCTGGCGCTGCGGCCAGCCCGCCGTTTGAGCGTGGCCCAAAAGGTCATGGCCATCCGGATAGTCCGGGGATACCGCACGGTCTCCTGTGAGGCAGCGAGCCTCCTTGCCGGATTGCCACCATGGGATCTGGAGGCAAAAGTCCTCGCGCACGTATGGGAGTGGTGCGAGGAGGCGAAACGCCGGGGCGTAAGTCCGCTGCTGCGAGAAATCGTGGCACAGCGGACGGAGCTCCGGCGGGATCTCATGGCGTCATGGAAAGTACGGTTGTCGCAACCCAGTACTGGGCACGCCACGATTGAGGCGACACGTCCCCTCTTTGAAGAGTGGCTGGAGAGGCGCCACGGCGTCCTCACCTTCCGCCTGACGCAGGTCCTCACCGGACACGGCAGCTTCGGGAGATTCCTGTGTCGGATAAGGCGGGAGGAAACGTCCGGGTGTCACCACTGTGTGGATCGCCCGGAGGACACGGTGGAGCATACGGTGGAGGTCTGCCCGGCTTGGGCAGAGCACCGCCGTGTCCTCGTGGAGGCGATCGGCGGCAGAGACCTCTCGCGTCCGGCCCTGGTTCAGGCCATGGTACGGAGCGAGAGGGCATGGGCAGCCGTCACCTCCTTCTGCGAAGCAGTAATGCTCGCGAAGGAGGAGGCGGGACGGTTGAGGGAAAGGCACGTTTCGCGCCCTCTCGCCCCTAGCCGCCGCAGGAGACGCCCTGGGCGTCGGGAATCTCGGGCGGATTTCCAGCCACCGTAGACGCGGGCTTGCGGACGCTGAGCAATGGGTAGCTCACCGTCCGGTAAGGAACAGGCCCGGGTCGACGGCGCGTCGTATTCCACGCGCGCCTCAAAGAGATGTCGTCAGCACAAAAATAGGGGTCCACTAGGGCCGATGCCTGCCGGGGTCGCGGAAAGGTACTTATGGGTCACCGAGGCCCCTGGCAACACAGGCAACAGGAAGGAATACGGGTGGGTTTTAGTCAGTAAGAGTCTGACACACCCTCCCGCTCCGCCCAGAGCGGGAGAAGTTATTTGATGATTTCCCACCCAAAAAAAAAAAAAAAGGGGTGAGCATGCGGAAGTTTGGCCGATAGTACATACTCCATAGTAATTTAATCCAAAACTTATCAAGTCTTATCTATGCAAAAGAAAGTCATGATTACGATCATGATATTTTTTGGTCCAAATTTTAAATAAGTAAGAAGTACCTGACAAATGACTTCGTAACTTTTCATAAAAACCGTTGAATACCTGTAAAATTATAAGTTTTTTTAGAGACTTTTATCATGAAAATGTTTACGTCGGTGATAGCACCTCGTGGTTAACCTATAAATATCAAATAACGCAAAAATGCACCCAATTTTTGAAAATCATTCCAATTGAAAATCAAGCAACACTCTCATTCTCCCAGACCGATTGGCTGAGGGCAAATACAGTCATAAAATGCTATGAAATAGTGCAACAATAAGTCAACTTAGGTTACGCGCAACACATAAATACGAGGGTTACTGACAAACTTCCTACATTTTCTAGGATTATTCAACTTTATATTATAAATCTGGACCGAACTGAAATATCGTGAGAGCAGGTCTTAGAATCTGTGCAAGTGTAGATTACTTCGTATTAAGAAATGTAGTGTGTGGCAGATAAATTGTGATGAACTGGCCCGTAATACAAGCACAAACGTGAACAGGGACGTACATTCAACCGCACACAAATGGTAGCACTTGCACAGTTGCACTAAAAATCACCCTAATTGCCCGATGTGTGGTTGACAGTACTCTAACTAGATTTTTAGGCGTCGTAATATTGAATGGTAAATTTCTAGTTATAATAATATTTCTAGATCTCGATGACTGTGTGTTAGACAAAAAATCATAACAAAAAACCAGCCAAGTGCGTGTCGGACCACGCACAATGAAGGGTTGTGTAGTTGAGATTACTTGGCATGAATTGTTCTAAAAACAAACATAACATTGTAGTTTAAATACATGTTCTCCCATACATTGAAATACGTCACGATCAATTGTCCAACCGCAAATTTAAGTTGGTCGACTATTACTCGTTAACTTGTAAAGCCTACTTAACTGTGATAGATTTTCTTTTAATTTCATGATATGCACTACTGCCATGGATTTTTCAAATCTCCATAAACAACCATTTAGCTGGCGCGGGGGGGGGAGACTTTAACAAAAAATAGTATTTCTAGTACTAAGCGTCTCTGAGCTACAGCGGGGAAAGACAGACAGACAGACACATAGACAGACGGCCATGGCGAAACTATAAAGGTTCCTTGTTTACTACGGAACCCTATGTGAAATGAATTGAATTGAATGAATTGAAATGGCAAAAAAACTCTTTTAGTTTTTTTGCCATTTGTAGATTGATAAGTATTTCTTGTTTCGTTATCTTGATACAATACCTACTTGTGGTTTCTGAAAGTAGTTATTCCATTTTTTATTTCACGAAACTAGTGGTAAAGTTAAGTACCTTTGATGCCGCAAAATTGAACTTTTGCTCCAAATATATTCACGAAACTCGTGACAAACTAGTTATTCTCTTACAATAAAGTCCGCGAAAAATATTCAATTAAAACAAGACAAATTGCTGTCGCGAAAAAATACCTTTAGACCAAAAACGTTGAACCGATGGTTTCTGTTGAAATGCTTATTAATTTTCATGAGGTTTCGTGCTCCAATTTTTTTGTCCGGACGAAACGGGCAGCCCACTGTGCAGTTCGATCCTCGTAAACTTTTATGACGCAGTCAGTCAGCACTAAACGCGCGCGGGAGAGATAAGTTATGATAGGTATTCAGTGTTCCGCTTGTTTTACTATAGTTATGGATACAAATTGGGGTAGTGAAAATAATATGTTGGCTAAGGATTTTCTGTAAAGGGTTGCAGTTATATGATTTATTTCAAAACACAATACTAAATAGTTCAACATTATAAGTTTAGGTAAATAATAATGCCAGAAATTTTGAGAAAATAAAGTTTAAATAAATGTCCAAAAAATTAAACTCATAATACTTTCACTGCACAAAATAATACCAGCCAAGCCATAAAACCACGAGTCATCACACGATCCCAAAACCAGAACCGGACGAAGTACAAATTCGACCAACATAAAACAAAAAAAATGAATTATCAATTATAACAAAATACCGTTACGAAGCGACAAGCGGGACCCGTTAAAAAACCTCGTCGATTTCAATTTCTCATCTTCAGTTCCAAATTTAAAAAAAAAACTACCATTTTTCCCGAAATTAAGGTGAAACACGAAAACCAGAAGGGAGCCGTGGCCATTTTCGGCAGCCGTTCGGGCGGTCGGTATAAATGATTCGAAATTGTTTCCGTAAGCACTGTAGAGGGCAAAAACCACGTGTCGGAGCAATAAATCATTCGACGGCGACTCGAGTTTACTCGAATAAATGAACGATTCGATTGCCGATGCGACGATTACATGTTGTGTTTATAGAGAGAGTTGTAAGGAAGAATGTCGTCGGCGACTTTTTGTGTTAAATCGCTTTTGAAAGCTTAATTTTTTTTTCTGTTATTAAAGGGCATGCCGCGTTTTATGGGAAATTTAACGGAGTTTTAAACAATGGGATGGGCTTGGGAAGTGGATCATGGGCTCATACTGGACTGGACTCATTTTGGATTCTTAGTTTAGGTATTGACTTCTGTAGATTTTTGAGCCACCTCAATTTTTACTGGCTACTATTGTAGGTGCATGAAAGAAAGAAAGAAAAATACTTTATTTGGAAGAAATACAAAATTTTAAAAAAGGAGCATTTAAAACTAACAACATACGAGAACAAAGAAAATAAATAAAACCGACTTGTGCGATGCCAAAAAGGCTCCTATCTCAGAGGCATAATAGATCTTCGATCAACAATAGACACGTAACAAGTTTGTTGATATAGTCTGGGACTTATGTATTTTCTGAAAGCTTTGAAAACTTAGAAAAACCTCTTGAATTGCTATGCTGATGTAATATAAATGGCGCAATAAATAGCAAAGGTACTTTAAACTTTAAACCTTTGTAATTAACTAAGCTATTTATTCAATTACATATTAATATTTCAAGTTGGTACTTTTGGGCAGCCGTCACCTCCTTCTGCGAAGCAGTAATGCTCGCGAAGGAGGAGGCGGGACGGTTGAGAGAAAGGCATGTTTCGCGCCCTCTCGCCCCTAGTCGCCGCACGAGACGCCCTGGGCGTCGGGAATTCCAGGCGGATTTCCGGCCACCGTAGGCGCGGGCTTGCGGACGGTGAGCAATGGGTAGCTCACCGTCCGGTAAGGACCAGGCCCGGGTCAACGGCGCGTCGTTATCCACGCGCGCCTCAAAGAGATGTCGTAAGCACAATGTAGGGGTCCACTCGGGCCGATGCCAGCTGGGGTCGTGGGAAGGTACTAATGGGTCACCGAAGCCCCCGCAGCACAGGCAAAAGGAAGGAATACGGGTGGGTTTTAGTCAGTAAGAGTCTGACACACCCTCCCGCTCCGCCCAGAGCAGGATAAGTTATTTGATGATTTCCCATCCAAAAAAAAAAAAGTTGGTCCTTTTATAACACACAATGTGTCTAATATATATTTCTATAGATAAGTACTTCCTATAAACTCACGAACATATCTCATAAACTTTATCACAATAACCATAATATGAGATATTTTATGGTAACGATAATATATGGTAATTGTGTACATGTATTAAGTATACATCTAGCTTAAATAATTCCCATGTCATCGATTTTAAGCTGATTTGTGTAGTTTTTATAACAATAAGCAAACTTTTCCAATAAACTTGGTTTTTCTAGGCTAAGTCTTATTTATTAAGCACCTGTTAGGTATTAAAATAGTGTGTTTTGTAAGTTTATTTTAATGGCGGTCCTTTTTTTGAAGACGATAGAAAATGTTTGCACAAATAATATGTCCTCTATATCAATAGCCTAGAGCTTAGCATATTTCATAGAATGACACCTCTATTGTAGAAAAAAATATCGTGTCGTTTTATTTTGAAATAAATGATACAAAGTAGGTAACCATATAAAATAATACGAAATGTAGCTTTTATTAAGTTTCATTTATTCCGCAAAAATTATACATAAATAACTATTGCATTTTATTCAGAATTTGTACAATATTATCACTTGCAAATCCAATTGAGATAAACCAAACAGAAAAGGATCATCCCAAAAAAAAAAAACAAAAAAGAAGTATCGGTCAACATATCACATATCGGACCGTACGGACCGTTCTCCCTGCTATAAATGGTGACATCCCAAAATGTACAGCTCGTAAATAACAAATGTATTCGCATAAACGGTCCGAGATGCACCGGTTGTGCTAAAAAAAGTGCGTCAGTAATTAAAGTGGTAGTCCCACGGAACACTGCTTCATACTTCGAATGTTTCGGCCCCGACAACCGAAATTCACCGCATTGTACTCTTAACAAAATTGAGCCATAAATATTCTACACGTAATTTTCGATTGTGAAATTTTGCCCAGAATATTTGCATATTGAAACACTGGGATGTCAGGTTAAAGGTTTGCAGTTTGGACAGTGTGTCATTGAGTGCATTGTGTGCATACTGCACAGTGGGTTGGCAGAATGCAATATTTTGTTAACCCATTTTATCGGTTTTGAGTGCAAAGTAAATATTGTTTTGAGAGTAAAATAATTAAGTACACATTTTTGCAATGAGTCAATAAATGCTTCGTTTCATTTATATGTGCAATCAATAGCAATAGCAAAAGACGTCAGACCATCTTTGACTTACGATAATTTCAAAGAGTGACTGTCGGGCTTAGATAGAGTTACATTCTATCAGCGATATCAATGATAGAAAAGCCAAAAATGTATTGGATGACATAAGTTCCAGAAAAGTCATTTCTGTTGAAAGTCGTTTTAGAAATGTCCAACGCTTTGAGAGCAGTTGCCACTTTAGGCTAGTCACCGTAGACACAAAAATCGCGTTAGGTCGCAAATAAATACACTGTACTGATTTTTTGGAATGTTGTTAGGATAGATATCTACTAATTTTGTAAAACCAAGTTTGCAGTTTCAAAATACCTGTGCTAACTGCGTGTTGCTCGAAAAACCTCGAAAATTGCAATAAATGTAATTATTGCAATCATTTCATAATTTGAATCTTAAAGGTTTAATTAATAAATGCCTCACGTTGTAATAAGTTTGTAACCATTATTATTTTATACTTATGAAGGTGCTCCTAACCTGGGGCTGCAGTCTCGACATAGATAGCGATCGCTTTACGACCAAAGCTCGCAAAGTCCTAATGGGGTTCCTAGACGGACAAAATTGCTTGACAAACACGTGATTTTTTTCGGGCTTGTCAAGCAATTTTAACCGCCTAGGGACTCCATTACAACTTTGTGACCGAATTCGGTCGTAAAGCGATCGCTGTCAATGCACAATGTCAAGACTGCAGCCCCGGTAATAGTGTTGCTATTAATATTAGTGTAACTGTATGACTTTATTTTATAAATACTACAGCTGTGTATATTTATGTTATTTTTTATTTGCAAACAAACAAACAACAATTGCCCTCTTGTCAAGGTAATTCAATTTTTATTGTTGGTACGTAAAATAAAAAATATAATTCTATTCTCCACTCTATTCCTACGTTGCTTTTGACGTATATAAAACTTATACCTACCTGACAAGCAGTTAATAAACCATACTATTAACATTAGAAAATTACTAATATCACAGAAATATTACTACACGTCCAAATTATACAATAAACATTAAAAAATAACTAATTTGTCTAACTTAACAGCGATTAGCGGTTCCTTTAAAGCAAACTAGTCAAACAAGATTGTAACATATTGCATGAAATAATTGAGTAGATAATAAATTGGTGGGCACTAACCTATGAAAGGTTAATTTCCACGTATTGTGCATTTTGTCATGTTTTACACAGTTGATGAATTATAATTTGTAACCGAAATGTAGGTACTTATTTTTTTTTTGTTTTCTCTGACGAACGTGAAAATGAGGGCCGGGGCGAAGCTGTGGCACACATACGGGAGTCCATCAAAGCCTGGTTGCGGCCAAGGCTTGTATAGTACTTTTATCAAATAATTCGCGGAAATTCAAACTAAGTAAATCTATCTTTACTAATACTGAAGAGTTCGTATTATTGTTTGTTTGAACGCACTAATCTCTGAAACTACCAGTCGTCTATAATTAACGATTTTTACTCGTACATTTAATAGCCTAATTCTTGAAGAAGGCTATTAAACATCACGCTAAGACCCTTAGGCAAGCAAAAATGGCGACATGGAGAGTTCGATTGTTGAACCCCAGTGCTGCAATTGCGGCGATAAGTCCCCTCTTTGAGGAGTGGCTAGAGAAGCGCCACGGCGTTCTCACGGAAGCCTGACGCAGGTCCTCATCGGACACAGTAGCTTCGGGAGGTTCCTCCATAAGGCGGGAGGAAACGCCCGGGTGTCATCATTGTGTGAGAGCGGGAGAAGGTATTTGATAATTTCCCACCACAAAAAAGAAAACATTAGTTTTCATAGTAATTTATTCGGTCGCTAAACCCGACCGATATGGATTTTCATACATACATTGCCGGCCGCTACTCACATAGACCTGCAGTCCCATCAAGTCCCATGAAACATAAGGCTCCAGGGACTACTGCGAATCCTTGGGTTCATTCGAGCAATCGACTCTGGTTTAACCACGCTGGGGTCGGTGCATTTCATTCATTCAATTACATTGCCGGCCACTACTCACATCATGTATTTGACCAGTACAGCATTTTCAATATATCTCTAAGTAGGTTGTCAATATAATGCTCGAATTTCCAAGCATTTATGACAAAAGGTTTTATTTTCTAAAATATATTTTTTTGCTCTTCCGTTAGCTATTAAACAATAAAAAAAACCACCTTTACTTATAAATTTTCGATAAAATCTGGCAACCACTATCAGTCTATCTAAAAATCTGGCCTACTCTCTCCTCAATTCTTCTAAACTACAGCAATTAAATCACACACCTAAAAGCCTTAAACGACTAGTATTAGTATGTAAATATCTCAATTTGAAGCTATCAATTAGTTGGGAGGCGTGCGCTGGCGCAGCCCGGGGGCGCTAACATCGCGCCGTGACTACTGTTCTTGTTAATATCCCGTCGTGGGAACCGGAGTAGAGCGGTAGCTGGTCTGTGAAAGTTCAGCGATAAATTGTTTGTTAGGAAATTGTAGCAGAACAGGCTAGCAGACAGTAATAAAAATATCATATGAATTTTGTATTGTAAAATTGTTCGAAGCTAAAAATATCAAAATCTTGATGTTAGATTAATTAATATTACATTAAATTAAAGCCATTGGTCACATGACATTAAACGCAAATAAGAGTTCGACTCGTGTGACGTACAGCGTCAGACATAAAGTTTCCTGTGCATAATTAAGAGATGTACGAAAGGAATTGTGTTGCAAAGGACAGCTCTTTATAATAGTTTACTTTATATTAGTTTTATAATCAAGGTTGATTATGATTATGTACAGTCGCACATGAAGTTACAACAAACTGTCAAAATCCAAATGATTTTAAACCTTAAAATGTTGTAGGTTAAGTTCAAAACCGAATGAGAAAATCAACTGTACATGTAAATTCCTCTTTAAATTATTCGAATTAGACCTTTCGTTTAAAAGTTACAAGTGGTATAATAATGCTAAAAGTAAGAAAAATGTCGCGGTGTGAGCGACCAGTCCTACGCTTCAATAGTTACCTATACATTTTATTTTTTGTAAACTAGAAACAATTGAATAGTAATTTATACTAAAAAAGAAGTTTGTCTTAATAAAATAAATAAAAATATCGCAATAATACTTTTCGAAAAGTATCTTTTAAACGGAATGGAGAGAGTGTTGAACTTTGTAGGCGAAGATATGAAATCCATGCGGACAAAGTCGCGGGCGAAGTATTATAATATTCCGACAGCCGTAATAAAATACAGTTCGAGTTTTTTTAACACTTACACAACTCGCTTATTTGTCATTTGTCTTATATCTTATTTGACAATACAAACTAGTCAGATTTTATATATTTTTTATGGTAGCAAGAAACAGTTAAATTATAAGGACTTACTAGGTGTAAGTCCTTATAATTTAACAAAATCAAGTTTAGGTAATAATTATAACCCACAACGCCGCCCACAGTTACACATAAAAGTAAAAAAAAAAACAATTAGGAGCAATTGCTAAGAGTTTTAGTAGTGCAGTAATTAGTTGTATAATGAATGAGCATTCATAAAATGAAAATTTAGGCAAAAATCACATAATATAAAATTGGATAGACCTGTGGCGGCATCTACAGCGCCACATACAAAACTACGCATCACACTGACGTCACGCAAAATCCTGCATCGCGCAAGCAGAGTTTACCGCGCAACTAGCATATATACAACATCCAGACATCAACCGTCGGGCAGTTGCCCACCAGACACGACACCCGTCTGGTCGGAGGATCCTCCCTTTTCTATGGAGGATGAGTGAACTTTACACCCTGTTCCTCATGCCTCTATACTGGTGACCCCGAATATGAACGTCAGCGCAGCCTTCGTGCAACTACTTCAGCGTGACGTCATCATCTACACTTCCTCAAGCTCTCGAGCGGCGAGTCACACAGCCAGCCAGCACCCACGGCTTCAACGGGTATCCTGACCACCAGCATGCAGCGACCGCGCATACCTGGTCATCACCCTAAGCCTCATCAGCAACCTTGGCACAGCACACTGCACTTTCGGCCGGTCAACAAGCAGAGCTCTTCAACGCTCTCCTGGTCGACGCCAGCAGTCAGCCCTCAACCCGGCGCTGTACCACATCCAACTCACTGGAGCATAACGCAGCGCCACCCCGACTCACTGGGGCATCACCGCAGACAGTTCCGACCCACCGCGAACTATGCGACAACCGGTTCCGACCCACTGGAACCCCACCTGGCACTGGCAAGCATCGCAAGATACACGACTCAGCCCACTATCGACCTCCGGTCTCCGGAGGGGAGTGATGTGGCGGCATCTACAGCGCCACATACAAAACTACGCATCACACTGACGTCACGCAAAATCCTGCATCGCGCAAGCAGAGTTTACCGCGCAACTAGCATATATACAACATCCCGACATCAACCGTAGGGCAGTTGCCCACCAGACACGACACCCGTCTGGTCGGAGGATCCTCCCTTTTCTATGGAGGATGAGTGAACTTTACACCCTGTTCCTCATACCTCTATAGACCTTAGTAAGTTTGGTGATTTTCAGGAAGGGTACACACATGAGTTTTAATTAATAAAGAGCAGCGGGTGAGGCTTTTGGATCTACTCATTGGACAATTGAAGATGTTCTTAATTATCAAAAGTACAAGAGTCAACCATACCGCGGATGGTACGGAGCGAGAGGGCATGGACAGCCATCACCTCCTTCTGCGAAGCTGTAATGCTCGCGAAGGAGGAGGCGGGACGGTTGAGGGAAACGCAAATTTCACGACCTCTCGCCCCTAGCCGCCGCAGGAGACGCCCTGGGCGTCGCAACACTGGGTAGCTCGCCGTCCGATAAGGACCTGGCCCAGGTCGACGGCGCGTTGTGTTCCACGCGCGTCACAAAGAGATGTTAGGGGTCCACTAGGGCCGATGCCTGCCGGGTCGCGTGGAAGTCCAAAAGGGTTACCGAGGCCCCTGGCAACACTTGCAACGGAAGGAATACGGGTGGGTTTTAGTCAGTAAGAGTCTGACACACCCTCCTGCTCCGCCGGGAGTGGGAGAAGTTATTTGATAACTTCCCAGCCAAAAAATGCCGCGGACAGGTGAACGCTGGCCAGATTGGTTTGTATGTACGGCGTGTTGTCGAAATAAAATACGCTGAATTACCACTATATGAAACTCCCATCAACTACGGCCGAGAATGCTGACTTTAATTTTGGTATTAACCTCTTGGTAGTCAAACTCATTATTTAAACTCATTTGCACAAGGCACTAGATACCATCATTTTAACCCGTAAAAGCCTACGCAAAAACCACATAACACTCACGATAACATAACATAAGATAACGCCTGAAATACCCAAGGTGTTATGGTTATTCTATAGTGCACCTATTTTACGCAACATACGATACTATGCACAATATAATCTTATTTGAACTTACAGCATTTATACACACATGGTAAGTATGTGAACTTGGTCTAGTACAAAATGACCCATCGGACTATAGCGTGTCTAGGAGCAATTGCGATGGCAACAGAAATAGCTATCAGCTTACACTTAATGGGATATATGTGGGAATTCGTTTGGGTACTCGAAAGGAATTATGTCGCCTAGCGCCTGTGTAATTTCTAATTTAGTGGGTAAAATCAAGTCTTCATTTCTGAAGTTGCTTGGTTTTGTTTTGAGAGATAAGGTTGTCAATTGTATGTTTATCTTTTGTACAAGATACCATCCAATTTAATGATTGTCTATTATTTTATATATGACAATGGGTGTTATTTACCTGAAAATGAAATTGTTTTTATTTATAAATTTATAAAGGTATCAAATTAGTAACTTAATTGCGTATACAATTAATGATTAAACATTTAACATGAAAAATATTGCACATTTGAATTTAAGCCAGTTTCAAGAACCAGTGATCTTTCATCCTAACACATTCATTTATTCCATTATTTGTTTATTTATCTAAAACCCTTTAGTGCATAATTAGCAAAAAACACTTTTTGGAAAAATAACCAACACAGTCACAATATTATCTCCTTTGCATAAAAAATCCTACAAAGTATCGACATTCAAAAAATAATAAGAATTGACAATCGCCGTCCATAGCGGTGTAAATGTCAAAAATGTAAAAATAAAAATGAAATTATGAACATTCAGCGTATAATTTTGGATGAGTTTACGAGTTTTTGAGTGTTAATAAAGATAAGGTAATAATGTGACTGTAAAACTAAACGTTTATGATGGATATTGTTTTAAGTACGGTGTGGTTTTTTGTTAAGGGCAAGGCGAAGTGTATTTTGAGTCATCCATTCGGATTGTAGATTTCTCAGAATCACCTAAAGAAATAGATTCGAAAAGTTAGGTTATTTTCGAACAAGTGACCAAAGACATTCTATCATACAGCAGACTACAGTATTGCAAGGTTGGACGATAATACCTTGATTATCGTCCAACCTTGCAATACTGTAGTCTGCTGTATGATAAGTAGATAGTTGTTAAAATATGGATGGAAAATAATTATTTATAAGCAAACAGTAAAATTCAATAACAGAGTCCCACACGTCATAATGAAATATATCAAATATAGCACAATTTTTTCATAGCTAGTATGTAGCCAATACGATTATTAGATATTAAAGTTTAACAGATACAATAATATGTCATCATCATAATTTTGGAACATGGTAGGTAGCAATCTGTTTTATCGTCTTTTCGCTCCAAAAATGACAGTTACTCCCCCTTCTTGTGATAGACAATCGACGAAAAAATAATATTTACAAGAATAATATTTTCCTGCCTCGGTGGTTACAAGCGCTACTGTTGAGTTTGGGGTAAAAAGTTATTGGGGTTTTCTATCATATTCTGTGTTTCTCTAACTGTGTCCAAATAAACATTATTCTTTGTGTCTTTATTATTTTTCTTTTATCAGGAATTTATCAGTAGCAGCCCGGATTCTGGTTTTGGTGCCCGGTTGATGGCAATAGGCTAGCCCCCTTTTACGTGGGACTTTAACATAACTGCCTTAATGTGGGTGTACTATAATAATATATTATGTACACCTCTGATGTTATCTTATGTGTTAACATTTTACTTATTCGTCACCAACCTACCCTTAAGTAAAGCGCAGTCTTTACGAGCACACGATGGTTTTCAGTATGTCCGCGATGGTAATCACTTAATTCGCATTTTTTACGATGCCACATCAAAACGTTCAGTGCTCACGTGACCTTTGACAAATAGCGGCTTTTTACCCAAAATAAACTGTTATCGGTTCGGCTTGTGCTTTTCAATGGGGTTATTATGCACAGTTTACGAGTTTTTGAGATGTCAACAAGGAGTTAAGGATGGAAGTTAGTTATCATGAGTTTTTACGTGATTTGAACTTGTTATTGTATGTAAGGATCGTAGCAGGTGGTGTTCTTTAGTTTCTGCCTACCACCATGGGAAGAAGGCGTGAGTTTATATATGTATATTTTACTTTTAGATTTTATAAAGATTTTGTGCATCAATGTGTGGCGCTTAAATGTGTTTTTGAGGTTTCGTTGCATGAAAAATGGTGAATTAATTTTTTATGGGTAGCACAAAAATCAATTTTATATATAGGTTTCAAATACTTCTTCTAAAACACCCCTTAACTACAGTAAATAAAAACTTTAAACTAGCGATAGTTATAATACACTCGGCGTCACAAAAATCGCACCTCTATAAGAATTCCTTTCAAAGGTCTACCATTGATTAATATGACTATAAGGTGTCATTGGAAAGGCAATTTATTTAAATTTCAGATAAAATCAATAGATTTGTTTTTTTGTTTACCAGGGAATAAAAAAAGCAAGCTAATGCAAATTATTAAAAAGTTAAATTTTATTTTATCAGCATATATTACCTTAAAAACAACTTAAAACCTAGTGTTACCCCCCCTAGCCCAGATGACTGCTTCCATGCGTTCTCTCATGGACCTAATTAATGTGACAACAGTCTCTTGAAGAATGTTGTTCCATTCTGCAACGACGGCATCTTGGAGATCTTGGAGAGTGGTAGGGGCAGAATCACGTGCCCGTACTCGCCGTTTCAGTTCATCCCAAAGGTGCTCAATAAGGTTCAGGTCTGGACTTCGCGCCGGCCAGCACATAACAGGGATCCCAACTTCTTGCAGGTAGTCTCTTACAATTAAAGCGGTGTGACAGCGGGCGTTATCGTGCATTAACGTGAACCCACTGCCAACAAAACCAGCATAAGGGACAACCTGCTCCTCTAAGATCTCTGTTATGTACCGAGGAGCAGTCAGCGACCCTTGCCCGCGAGCACTTCCAGTCCGAGAAACACACACGAGGTTCGTTTTGCCGTCGATTGACATGCCGCCCCAGAACATGCACGAGCCACCCCCGTATTCCACTGTCTCATGAATACAGGCTTGTGCGAATCGTTCCCCTTGCCTCCTGTACACTCTTCGACGCCTGTCGTTGCAGAAAAGACACACCCTCGTCTCATCCGAGAAGAGCACAGCCCTCCATTGGTCTATTGCCCAATCCATGTGGATTTGTAGCGAACGCAAAGCCTCCAGCCAGGGACCCACATTTAACCTGGGTCGCCCGTTTTATACCCTTTTAGGGAGGTGCAATTAGTGGCCGTTGTAATGCGTATTTCGACAATTTTTTTTTAAAGTTACGTGCTAATGAGATCTGTTGTGTTTAGGAATTCTAACTGTTGTTAATTTAAAGGTCGTTTATTATACTTTCAATTGAGACCAATATTAATTGGGTTTAATATATTCGTTGCTGGCGGGACATGCTTTAAAATTATTTTCGAAGAGGTGCGATTTTTGTGACGCCGAGTGTAGTAAAGGAAATACGATTACTTAACTAAGTAAATTAAATACATTAAATGCTAATGAGTGCAACATAAAATATTTTTCCCCACACTCAATAAAAGGTTCGTTCAGAATAGTTTAGATAAAGTAGATCAAAGCCAGCGATACTTACAAGATAAAAAAAAACATAAGACCAAAAAAAAACATGTACACAATTACCCTACATAGAATAATTAATGAATAATTCACACAAACTTTATTCACGCCTGCAGTTCGTCATTGACAACGCATCCAGTAATTGTCGGGCATAAAAAGTCCATTACCCATAGTTAGCAAAAACCACTTATAAACGGACGAGCCATCAATCTGTGTCTTATTTAAATAAATAACATCATGTTATAAATGTAAATGTGTGTAACGTATTGGCACTTACGACATTTTTCCTTGGCGTTTGAGATAGTTAGTTAGTTGACTAGTGTATTAGATCAGTGGCGTTAAAGCGAAGTCTTCATTAATCGCCTGTTAATATATAATTATGTTGAATATTGGATTACCTGACGTATAATGAACTCTCAAAGAACCATTGTTACAAAGCAGTTTGTAACGTAAGATCACGCCTGTAATACGTGAAATGTTAGGCAGAAGTGTACCTATAGGTAGTACACCCTCACTTTGCCAGTTAAGTTAAATTCCCATGTACTAGGGGTGAGCCTATAGCCATCACCCCGGCACAAATCCAGACTCCAGGCTAATACTGTGAAATTCCAGATGGAAAAACCCAATAACGCTTTACTCGACTCGGGAATCGTACCCAGGACCTCATGCTCAGCAGTAGCGCTTGTGACCACTTGACCAACGAGGCAGTCATAACATCATGTTATGAATGTAAATGTGAGTACCGTATGTGGCACTTACGACATTTATCGGGGATACTGCACGGTCTCCTGTGAGGCAGCAAGCCTCCTTGCCAGATTGCCGCCATGGGATCTGGATGCAAAAGTCCTCGCGCACTTATGGGAGTGGCGCGAGGAGACAAAACGCCGGGGCGCAACTCCGCTGCCGCGTGAAATCGCAGCACGGCGGACGGAGCTCCGGCGGGATCTCATGGCGCCATGGAGTATACTGTTGACAAAACACAGTGCTGGGCACGCCACGATTGCGGCGATAAGTCGCCTCTTTGAGGAGTGCCTGGAGAGGCGCCACCGCATCCTCACCTTCCGCCTGAATCAGGTCCTCATCGGACACGGCAGCTTCGGGAGGTTCCTGTGTCGGATAAGGCGGGAGGAAACGCCCAGGTGTCATCACTGTGTGGATCACCCGGAGGACACGGTGGAGCATACGGTGGAGGTCTGCCGGCTTGGGCAGAGCACCGCCGTGTCCTTGTAGAGGCGATTGGTGGTAGAGATCTCTCGCGTCCGGCCCTGGTTCAGAGCGAACGGGCATGGGCAGCTGTTACCTCCTTCTGCGAAGCAGTAATGCTCGCGAAGGAGGAGGCGGGACGGTTGAGGGAAAGGCAAATTTCGCGCCCTCTCGTCCCTAGCCGCTGCAGGAGACGCCCTGGGCGTCGGGTATCCCGGGCGGATAACTGGCCACCGTAGGCGCGGGCTTGTGGACGGTGAGCAATGGGTAGCTCACCGCCTGGTAAGGACCAGACCCTTGTCGACGGTGCGTTGTATTCCACGCGCGCCTCAAAGAGATGTCGTCAGCACAAGTGTAGGGGTCCACTAGGGCCGATGCCTGCCGGGGTCGCGGGAAGGTACTAAAGGGTCACCGTAGCCCCTGGCAACACAGGCAACAGGAAGGAATACGGGTGGGTTTTAGTCAGTAAGAGTCTGACACACCCTCCCGCTCCGCCTAGAGCGGGAGAAGTTATTTGACGATATCCCCCCAAAAAAATACGCAGACCAGTCGCCAGACGAAGCGAGGTCAGATCCAAGAAGGTACCGGTATATGGAGAAGGATGGGCATGTAATCGATGACCGGCCTCTCTGGCTCCGACTGCCAAAAGTCTTGCGCGTTTCGGACCTGAACTGCAGCTCAGAATCGATGTGTATTAGATTTGCTGGCATTAAAGTGAAGTCTTCATTATTCACCTGGTAATCCTTTACTATAGTGAATAACAATTTTTCAAGAACCGTTGTTAGAAAGTACCTATTGTTATAGTTTTTATGCTTACAAAACACATTTATTGGCCAGACTGTCACATCAAGTACTTACTCAAATTAGGCTGAGAGATAGGAATTTTTCAATCGCAGATTCAAAACGCCCACCCTTCACCTCTTCCTAGCGTTTAAGCTGGGAAGAAGAATTGGCGAAACAAACTCCCCAGCAACACATTCTGTCTGTTAAGATAGAAAAACTTGACCATAAAGAAGAGGGCATTAGAATCTGAGTTGAAAAGTAGATTACCATTGACAGTATTAAAAGTCCATTGTTTATTTTAGTTGGTTTAAAGATGTTTCTGTTCGTGTCTGATCTCAATACAATCTTTGTAACATTAAAAAAAAAAAAAAATTAATCACGTTTATTTGGACACAGTTCCTGAAACACAAAATACAAATTACAGAATAAAAAGGTAAAAATAATGTTTTTACAACAATAGTGTGTGCCTCACGGCTGCACCAAAAAGGTTCATTTCAGCATTAATGCCAGGCAGATGCTGTCTGACGCTGGGGAGATTTTCAATACAAAAGAAAAATAACGAGGATTTTTACCAGGAAACACTGTGACACTATCTACATTTTACACCATTAAATAATAGGTATAAGGTCCGGCAAAATCCGAGAAAAATCATCTCTAATTCAAAACAAAATAAAAACATCCCCATTATAATTTTAAAACATGGGGTAATAACGTCAATAAACAACACAGGACGTAACCAGTGCGGTATTACCCAACATTCTGCTTTACACCACATTTCCTTATTAAAAGTTAATAACGACAAATTACGAACACCTATCTGTCTGCCTGTTTAAATGTGCCACGCCTTACCTAAGGTATACGATACATGTTTAAATTACACGTATGCTTATGGAGTATGATACAAATGCGAACCATTGCACCTTAACAGGCCCGCGTATTAGCTTGGCTTAAAAAAATACGAGTTAGACCAGAGGATTGCTAGATTCTGCTTAGGACTGGATGAATAGATCCACTATTTCATCGTTTATCATTCTTCTGCCCTCATCCCAATTGATTTAGGGTCGGCGCAATATGTATTTTTCATCCATACTTCTCCATTCATCGTCATTTCGGTAGTCACTCCCTTTCTAGCCATATCATCTTTCTTTTCACACAGAATCAAAATCAAAAGTCGTTTATTGAAACTAGGCTGAGAATCAGCAGGTTTCGAACGTCAAAATTACATAAGACAGTCCCCCAAAAACGCTCACCCTTCACCACTTCCTAGTGCTTTAGCTGGGAAGAAAAAGTGGCGCAACAACTCCCCAGCAGCACACCTGTCTGTTTAGTTACAACAAATTAATTCTATACACTGTATGCAAAGTAATTAACATTACGAAATACAAAAATTTTTTAAATAAATTTCGTGCTAGCTTGTTAGCTAGCACACGCCGATATATCAACAAAACAATGAAAACTGTACTCAATCTGAAATAAAAATTGCAACATAAAAACGTAAACAGAACTTAATACCTAAATAAAAGCGTCCAGGCATAAAGAGCGTGTCCGTTTACATAAAGCTACTCGTATACCTATAACTCAAAGTCATCAATGATAAAGGTTGACTGGTAGAAAATGCCTACGGCATTAAGTCCGCCTCTGTACAAATGTTTGCTTAAAGTATTAAATAAATAAATAAACTAGTACCATCGAAGTAAAATAAATAAATAGTTAATTACTAATAACAATAATAAAAGCATGGTCAACAAGACGACCAGTCACCACAAGCAGCACCCGTTCACGAGGGTAACGCAAAGATCAGTCCATCCATCTTTTCTTTGGTCTTCCCCTAATAGTATAACCATCCACACATACTCAAAACTCTCCTGACGACATTTCCGCGTTTCCTCCGCATCACATGCCCATACCATGACAACCGATTGCCACACACCTTTTTCAATCACTGATGTCACTTTCAGACTTCCTCTTATATACTCATTTCTTTTCCTACCCATTCGTGTCACACCACTCATCCCTCTTAGCTTTTTCATCTTAGCTGCATGCAATTGCCTTTCATTCATCCCTTTTAGAGCAGTGGTGGCCGTGGCTTACGAGTTGCAGGTCGTAGGTTTGAACCCAGCCAGGCACTTTATTTCATATAAATTATTTCATCACCACTGCTCTCAAAACGGTGAAGGAAAACATCGTGAGGAAACCGGTATGTCCTGAAAATTCAAAGACATGTGACATCTAACAACCCGCACTGGGCCCGCGTGGTGGATTACGGCCCAGTCCCTCTCACAGAGAAGAGCCCTGTGTTCCAGCACTGGGAACATTATAAGCTGATTATGATTATGCATCCCTTCTGTGAGAGTAGAGAGCAGTGGTGGCCCAGTGGTAACGGCCACGACTTACGAGTTGTAGATCGTAGGTTCGAACCCAGACAGGCGCTTTACTTTGTGTAAATTATTTCATCACCAGTGCTCTCAAAACGGTGAAGGAAAACATCGTGAGGAAACCGGCATGTCCTAGAACCAAAAATTCGAAACATGTGACATCTACCAACCCGCACTGGACCCGCGTGGTGGATTACGGCCCACTCCCTCTCACAGAGAGAAGGCCTGTGTCTTAGCAGTGGGAACATTATAGGCTGATTATGTATGTATGTATCCCTTCTGTGGCCCAACAAGACAATTCAGATCAACAATTTATTATGATGCAAATTGACTACTAACTTAAATTAGTAGGGTTGTATGAAACGGCTATAACATAGGAAATTGACGAAGGGCGTCAATCTGCTTAACAATTAATTTAATTGACGGCTTGCTTTAACGGGAAGTGGACTTACACAGAAAGGAAGAAAAATTATTTTATTTGGAACACCAAATAAAATATTTTTCTCGCACAGGAAATACAACAATAAAAAAGAACATTAAAAATAACAAAATAGTGAAAACAAAAAAGGAGACCTGTGCGAGGCCAAAAAAGGAGACCTGTGCGAGGCCAAAAAGGCCCCAATCACACCATGATGCTGCAATATTTGAAAAAAACAGAACAAATACAGCAGCGCTGGTATTCTGGTAGGGCCCGCTGTGATGCCACCATGGATACAACATAACTCCCAATAGAGGAATAGAAAAAAATTATAATAATAAATACAAAAGTAAATTAAAACCGTATTTCTTACAATAATTCACGATACGATGGACCCACACCCGACGCTCCATCAACGCTTGTCCATGCTACAGACTATAATATTGTCTATAGTCTATGACAAATGAAAAGATGCTAGCGCAGGCGATGAAAAAGGTGTCGATGTCAAAGTACTTGTGTAAAGAAAGTTCAAAGTATTGATCTTAATAGCATACAACAAATAACAGCATCAAATACTAATTCAGAGTCGAGTGAATATTAAAAGATAAGACAAGGAAGTGGTGCAAATCCTACTAATATTATAAATGCGAAAGTTTGTAAGGATGGATGGATTTTTTTTTTATTTTTGATGTGTAATCATCAAATAACTTCTCCTGCTCTGGGCGGAGCGGGAGGGTGTGCTCTTACTGACTAAAACCCACCCGTATTCCTTCTTGTTGCCTGTGTTGCCAGGGGCTTCGGTGACCCTTTAGTACCTTTCCGCGACCCGGGCAGTAATCGGCCCTAGTGGACCCCTACACTTGTGCTGACGAAATCTCTTTGAGGCGCGCGTGGAATACAACGCGCCGTATGGATGGATGGATGGATGTTTGTTACTCTTTCATGCAAAAATTACTAAACGGATTTGGATGAAATTTGGCACATAGATAGTTTATAACCAGGAATAATACATAGATACTTTTTATCCCGATATACCCACGGGGTCAAAACTTACGCGGGTGAAATCGCGGGGCGCATCTAGCATGTAATAAAATGCATTGTTGTCGTGTATGACTAACTGTATTGTGCAGTGTGAGTCGGAAGAAAAAAAATCACCGAACAAAACATAGTGATAGAAGCAAATACATGTAGGTAGTAGGAACATAAGACTCCACTAAGGTCGCCAATAAATACTAACTGCGTGCAATCCCAGGGTGACGTTAGTGACTGGTTTCATTTTGTAATCGTAGCAAGTGTTGTTCATCTAAAAGTACCAACTGTTTTTATGCCACGAAAAGGAGTTCCAGCAGCGGGAGGCAGCGAATTTGAAACTTCCACAAAATGCAGCAGTTCTGTGCGATGAGACTAACATGAGGTATGAAGATTCTCTTAGTCTTGTTAAAAGTGCGTGACCAAGACAGTTTCTTATATAAATAATCTGGTTTCTTTGTAAGAATCATGCCAGAGAGTAGGGTAGCCAGGTGAAGCTTTCTGCTTGTTGACATTCTCATCTTTATTAAAACAAATGAAGTGTTGTGGGAGCGTGGTGGTACATTGTTGCAGAATCTTGCACAAGCATTCTGCACCCGCTGGATCAGTTTTTCGCTTCTACAGAGAATGCACACCCCAAACACAGTGTCAGCGAAATTAAGCTTGGATAGAACAAGTAACTCACACAGCATGATATGCATATCCACACTTATGTAGGGATGAACACGATGCAAGAGCTTGAGTCGGTAGAAGCAGTTGCGCACAGCCTCCAATATGTGAGTTTCAAAATGCAGATGCCCGCCAAATACTACCCCAAGATTACAAGCTTCCAGGACCCCCTCCACACCACAACCATCAAGCCTGAAGTCCAGCCTCGACCTGGCAAGCAAGCATTTTGTTCAGGAAATCCATAGACCCCATCACAATAAACTTGGACTTACTTGTATTCAAGACCAGGGAGTTTCTTCTGGACCAAGCCGAACCATTTTCAAATCTTCATTTACTCTGTTTAATATTAATATAATTATTTTTCTTTGATGAATATTTGGGAGGTTTCCATGAAGAATTTATAAGTTGTGTTCTGTATAATTAACAGGATCTTTTGACGCGTGGTCAAAATATCTTGTTTTTACAATACAATTTCACAAAATATGTTTATTAACAACGCCCCTCTTAACGCGCCTCTGTCATTGTCAATGCCATTTAGGCACCAAAATATCACAATCAAAGAAGCACAATCCAATATTAAAACTGTTTGACAAACAAAAAACATAAGAAACACAACAAAAAAAAAACCCAGCTGCGTAAAAAGTGAACTATAAAAAGATGGTAACAAGAAGACCTATTTCTGTCTCCAATTCTACACCTCGTACTGGTATCTTCTTAAATTTAACAATAACGATCTATTGCAAAAATGATTTTCAAAAACCTATTCAATATTCCTATTCAATAACCGCTTTTCAAGACATGCAACACTTGATGACATAATCCGCCGGTCTCTTGCCAGCATCAATGTGCCTGCTCTTCTTGAGCCGACTGGCATTGTCAGAGATGATGGTAAAATACCTGACGGTGTGTCTTTGGTTCCGTGGAGGTTGCGACGGATGCTTGTGTGGGACGCTACCTGTGTAGACACACTGGCACCATATCACCTCCAACGGACTACTTCTAAAGCGGGTACAGCGGTAGAAAATGCCGAAAATCTGAAAATTATTAAATATAGCCTTGGCAGAGAGTACAACTTTGTGCCCTATGGCGTCGAGACCCTCGGTCCGAGGGGTCCCAGTGCGCATAAGTTATTTGCGGAAATCGCGAAATGTCTAGTTGATGTAACTGGTGACCGAAAAGCTGGTGGCTTTCTCGAGCAACGCATCAGCATTGGAATTCAACGAGGAAATGCCGCCAGCATCCTCGGTACAATGCCTCGAGGGCCTTTTTTAGGTTTAACTTAGTTTTAATTTAATTTAGTTAATCTTAATACCATTTTGTAATTTGGTTATGTAAATGAATATATTCCTTTCAATGATACCCCACTTAATATAGTTTGTCGACTTTCATTTTTATTTTTTTCACATTATGTCGTCTGGTTGTCGCCATATTGAATTTAGATTATTGTAATGTCTTTAATGGCACTCACAAGATTAAGACAAATCGATTGACGTACTCGTAAGTAATCATCAAAATCGGCCCGAACGTTTGGTCTCTAGAGCGCCACAAAGGAACAAATATACATACATACATAAATATATGGGCTTATAAACACCTTACTCTTCTTTGCGTCGCGTAGTAGGGTAAAATGGGTGCCTTACATCATTTAATATGAAAGAAGCCACTTTCAGTATGCTGTCATCGCACCTAGTCATAACTCGTGTCAGGCCACATCGCATCACCATGTACAGCCGATACTTTCGCGTGACCGAACTTATTTTAAATTAAAACCCCGCCAAATGTCGACCAATAAATCATATTAATAACAAGCCGATATTAAAGGTAGCTAGGCTTTGCCGCTGACATTATTATGTATGAGGACAGAAGAGTTATTTTTAATTAAAAGAATATTAACGATGAAAATCGCCATGTGCCAAATTTTATCCAAATCCGTTCAGCCGTTTAAGCGTGAAACCGTAATAAACGAACATACAAAAAATCTAATCTTTTCTCTTGATAATATTAGTTTAGACAAGCCGTATGCCCCATGCGATTTCCCATCAGCAAAAATGACAAAATTCCATACAAACTTTCATCTCTAATGTGATGGGTTCCTTGTTTACTACGGAACCCTAAAAAGGTGTTTTTAAGGTTCCGTAGTAAACAAGGAACCCTTAAAATTTCTGTCTTGTAGTATCTGTCCGTCTGTCCCCCGCTGTAGCTCAGAGACGCTTAGTACTAGAAAGCTGAAATTTTTCAATTAATTGGGTATTTGACGTTATTTGTGTAATGTGTATGTGATAATATTGTATATGTATTTATTACGTTATCTATGTAAGTATTTATTGAAAGTTGAGTGTGGATTTATACGTGGATTTTTGTATCTGGAAATAAAAATTTCATTTCATTTCATTAATCACAAAGTTGTAAAAATGTGTTGAAAAAAATTAACTTATAAAAAAAATTATTTTTAAAAATATCATCCCCACATTACATACAAGGGAGGTACCTTGTATGTAATGTGGGGATGATATTTTTTTCCCTCGTCTATCCCATGCTATGGGGTATCGTTGGGTAAGCCGTTCAAAAATATTGTAGGTTTGTGAACATTATTTTTCGGTTCAAGGTTTGCGTATATATAATATATATATATAATTTTTGTTAGAGTCAAGTGACCCCCTGCCAGCTAAATGGTTGTTTATGGAGATGTGAAAAAAATCATGGCAGTAGTACATAATTATAATGAAATTAAAAGAAAAACTATCACAACTAAGTAGGCTGTACAAGTTAACAAGTAATAGTCGACCAACTAAAATTTGCGGTTGGAAAATTGACCGTGACTTATATCAATGTATAGGAGAACATGTTTTTCAACTACAGTGTTAAGTTTGTTTTTGAGATTCTTTGGACATACTGAAATGTTATTCACTCTTATTATTATTCTCATTGATTAATTTTTATACATACCTAATTATGTATCTCGTACATTTAAAAAGCATTAAATAAAATAATATTAAAATATAACATTACTTTTATTAGGTACTTAATTTGATTCATAAATATCATCCAAGTAACTAATATGTAATTATTTACCTTATTACGAATAACTTTACTTACGAAGTACCAAAAACAGCACTCAATTACAAAATAACTTACATTTCTGTTATCTGTGAACGCTGACGTCATTAAAAAGTGTCCGAAAAATTTCCTCGACATCACTAAGTTAATTGTACCAAGTAACTTTTAATTTCTGTGTATGTAACCTAAGGTTAAACTTAACGAGACCCATAACTTTGCTAGCCTTCGATTCTTCCGTATATTTTAAGGGCTTGCTATGCTGAGGTCAAGGTTCCAGTCTTCCGGCAAAGTAATTCAGAGGTTCAAGGATTTGCTTCGTCGAAATGACCTATTTTGGTATTTTGTGAGTCGGTTCCGTGTTTGAGAAATTATTGGGTTGTTGGACTAATTATTAGTAAAAGTTCAACATAATCTGTAACAGACTGTTGATGTAATTTAAACAGATTGAGTTCATTTATAATTTTCATATTTATAACAGTCAGAAGATTTTCTTTTTATGTTTATGGAATGAACGACATTAGATATTATTCTGGAAGAGCTGAACGTTATTACTGTAGAAAGCATAGAAAAATAAAGCACATAAATTGGTTAAAATAACAAAATAGATTTTAAATAAACAGCCTCTAATCAGTTACTTAGATCAAATAAGAACCCACCAGTGCAGCTAATATCAAATCTATTCCACGCATCCAGATCACTTGATGGCAATAAATCAGCACGTGCCAAATAGAGTGCAGGCCATGTTGGGAATAGTGGTACACCAATGATAGCGTGATGTAATGTGCCAGAACAAGTATCGATACAAATATTATAATATGTAGTTAATTTTTCATCGACGAAGAACCAGTGGCCGTAGGACCAGACGTGTCTTTAAGGCCTGCTACGTACTTGTTCGGGTCGAGATGATTAAATAAAAAAAATATTTTTCGCGAAACTCCGCAGACTTGATGGGTATCAATCAATATCTAAACATGATAAAAAAATAAATTAATTTGATGATTTTTTTTTTTGGGGTCACCGTGCGCCGTTTGTATACTCACTTAAAATATCAGTTTAAAATCAGTTTTCTTTGTGTAAACTTCACATTTCATCGATATCTGAATACGATAAAACAGATTTTACCAACTGACTTTTCAAGTAATAAAAGTCATTGACCCCAAAACAAATAATTTTATTATGTCGTGTTTATATATCGATACCAATCACGTCGGTGGAGTTTTGCTAGCTAATTTAATTTGAACCTGTGTGCCATTTTGTCGAATCATGTCGACCCGAACAAGTGTGTAGTAACCCTTTTTTTCTGGTTGGGATATCATCAAACAACTTCTCCCGCTCTGGGTGGAGCGGGAGGGTGTGTCAGACTCTTACTGACTAAAACCCACCCGTATTCCTTCCTGTTGCCTGTGTTGCCAGGGGCCTCGGTGACCCTTTAGTACCTTCCCGCGACCCCGGCAGAGTGTGGTAACCTTGAATGGAGACCACAAGTCGGTAAACGTAGCGTGCGATGGCTTCGACGAAATAGAGAGACCGATGATCTATAGAAAGTAAAAAAAAAGATATAAATAATAAAATTGTTTATTTGTCCAAATAATAGACACATACACAGTTCAAATAAAAAAGTGATAGAAAACAATAGCATAAAACAATATAGCTAGTGCACAGAAGATTTAGGTTTTCAAAAATAAAAAGTCTATGGATACAAAAAAAATAATGAACCCTGTCTCTTAAACTAGGAGACTAGTATCTTAAGAGACAGTGATCGGGCAAAATTTTAATTTAATAAAAATGAAGTTCACAAACTGAAAGTGTGAAGATTTACCATTTTAGATGCATAATAATATTAGTATTAGTCAAATATGTGTGAGTGTTGAGATGTGTGTATGCGTGTGTGTGTGAGAAGGGAGGAGAGTGTACCGATGTATGTGTGTGTGTGTGTGTGTGTGTGTGTGTGTATGAGTGTTTGTGGTTTTTTATTTTGAAAGTGGATACTAAATGCTGAAGGTGGAAACTGAATGTTGTGTGGGATAGTGTGGTGAAGAGGTCTATGTCTAGCAGTTGACTACGATGGGCACATCGAAGACCGGTAAAGGTAGCTTTTTTTTTTGGGTGGGAAATCATCAAATAACTTCTCCCGCTCTGGGCGGAGCAGGAGGGTGTGTCAGACTCTTACTGACTAAAACCCACCCGTATTCCTTCCGTTGCCTGTGTTGCGGGGGCCTCGGTGACCCATTAGTACCTTCCCGTGACCCCGGCAGGCATCGGTCCACTAGGACCGATGCCTACATTGTGCTGACGACATCTCTTTGAGGCGCACGTGGAATACGACGCGCCGTCGACCCGGGCCTGGTCCTTACCCGACAGTGAGCTACCCATTGCTCACCGTCCGCAAGCCCGCGCCTACGTTGGCCGGAAATCCGCCCGGGATTCCCGACGCCCAGGGTGTCTCCTGCGGCGGCCAGAGGCGAGAGGGCGCGAAATTTGCCTTTCCCTCAATTGTCCCGCCTCCTCCTTCGCGAGCATTACTGCTTCGCAGACGGAGGTGACGGCTGCCCATGCGCTCTCGCTCCGTACCATGGCCTGAACCAGGGCCGGACGCGAGAGATCTCTGCCGCCGTTCGCCTTCACGAGGACACGGCGGTGCTCTGCCCAAGCCGGGCAGACCTCCACCTTATGCTCCACCGTGTCCTCCGGGCGATCCACACAGTGGTGACACCCGGGCGTTTCCTCCCGCCTTATCCGACACAGGAACCTCTCGAAACTGGTAAAGGTAGCTTGAGATTCTCTTGGCTAGAAAGACAGACGTAGTGAACCTGTCTACAAAATGAACATGAGTAAAACATATTTAGTCCTTTTGCAATTCTGAAGAAAATTTAACGAAACAAACCAGAATTAACTTCAAATAGACGTAAAATGCGTAGCGTATTTTGCCTACCTAGATTAAAAAGGACCAGAAAATAGGAAACAACATCCTTATACATAATAAATTACCTTTTAACACAACGACTCAATCTCTATACACTCCACATTATTAAAAAACAATTTTTATTGTGTCTCGAGAAACAAGTCATCCTAAATTAAATAAAATGAAGTACTATTGATTATTACAAAAAGATTCCAGCACGACTGCAGTGACAAGGTCAATTATTTTTCTTATAAGTTTATTGTGGAAATGTTTCAATTTTAACAATACGTTGAATAAACATTTGTAATGAGTATTGAGAGAATACGTTTCGAATTTTATTGGTGGGATAGTGAGAAAATAAACGTTCAACCCGGATTCTTGTTAATGTTAAAGATGATCCTACGTTTTATTTAGTTGACTTTGTTGCTGTAGTTAATTAAAATTTACCATCGATGTTGATATCTCGAATAACCAAATATTATCAATTTTGACTACGAGCTTTTGCATTGAATGTCACTAGGGACCATTCTGTGGCAATGATTAGGTTCACTTCCCATTGACACTAATATAGGTTTTAGGATCGGCCTCAATTAGTTAAGTTAGCTTTTTGTATTAAATAAGGTGCTTACACACGCACTCTCTAAGTCCGAAAGTAATTGATCCGTCAAAACAAGTACCAAATAGGGTATTTTACTATATACGAGTAAAATCTATAAATATATTATTGAGATAGTTTAGGCAAAAAGGAGTCGGAAAATGTTAGTTTTAGTTCATAAAATAAAAAATAAATTTTAAAATTTAATTCAACTTTTTCAGTTTTTCTAATCTGTTAAAAAAACACCATGAAATAGGAGCCGCTATGTTATTACGTCATACGGCTGTGTAAACTAAAACGTGTCAACTGTCAACTGATCGGCGTAGGCTTTGTACTTTATTATTTTCGTAACCAACGTACACAAATTTACCAAGAAGTCTTTTCTCTTTGATGGTCGGTAAATTCTTTGCTGCAACTCCCGATTTTAGTTCTGCTGAGTTACGGAAAGTAAAAACATCGATGTAAGCAATGCCCTCTAACTCTGTTTGTCCGGTTTCTTCCGGTCTGATTATTTAGAAGACAAAAGAGCTTGGGATTGAGCTGCTCGCTCTGATAAGCCTTGTGTTATAATCGTAAAACTGACATAGACTGACATTTTAATTATGCAAAATCATCATTATATACGACTATATATAAATATTGACATTGATGAATATTATAAACAAAATTACGTACCTTGAAAAGTTTTATATTACTTTAATTATTGTGAATGTGAGCACTATGTGGGTAATTTTTATTTATTTGTTTTTATTTTTTTTCTCTTAGTTTTAATGATAGTCTGGCATTTTGAATACTTTATGCAGCCTACCCATATGTCCGTTTCTTGGTATTGTTCGTCGAGTCATTGAGCTCCTTAAGTTTTGAGTTGAGCTACACGATTACTGACAAATGCTTGCACCGACTGGACAGGTCCACACAAATTCGTGTGGTTCTTTCCGCAAAAGACCATTTCAGACATGGATCTACATGGTCCTCACATGATCTGACCAATATTATGTCTGGACTTTAAAAGAAACTTTGACGCTTTTTTTTTTTAGGTTGGTAAATCATCAAATAACTTCTCCCGGTCTGGGCGGAGCAGGAGGGTGTGTCAGACTCTTACTGACTAAAACCCACCCGTATTCCTTCCTGTTGCCTGTGTTGCGGGGGCCTCGGTGACCCATAAGCATCTTCCCGCGACACGCCTTCTTCGCATAGGGGTAGGAAACTACAGAACGCTTCCTTCTACCATCTGATAAGAGCAATCTTTAGCCAGTTTCTTTTATTCTAGCAGTGGGATACAACACACTGCTGGAATACAGGCTTCCTCTCTGAGAGAGGGAGTTGACCGTAATCAACCACACGGGCCCAGTGAGAGTTGGAGGATCAAACTCAAACTCAAAACTCAAAGTATTTATTTCAAATAAACCAATTACAGGCACTTTTGAATTGTCAAGAGGTCGGTGGGTCAGTCAAAAAGATGAAACTAGTTGCCCATTCCAAAGCGTAGTAGGTACCTATGGAGAAGAACGGGCAAGAAACTCCACGGACACTCTTTTAAATCTATTATAGCTACAAAATATTGTTTACATCATTCATTTTGATATTATACCTTTGAGAACGATGCAAAACGTAAAAGCGTCCGTAATAAAAAGATTAACACAAAAAAAAAAAAACAATTCACGAATTAAAATAAGCAGCTAAGAGATGACCAGTCCCAACTGACGGCGCCCGTTCACGAACATGACGCATGGATTAGTACCATTCAGCTCAACCTTTAATTAAGGGAGCTAAATGATCCAACACACGCACCACCATCAGCGAGACATTAGAGTGAGCACGACAAACTCCCAGCCGCCAGGGCACATTCAAATGTCACATGGATATCACATGTCTTCGAATTTTCTAGGATAGGTTCTAGACTTACGATTTTTGCCTTCACCTTTAAGTGGCAAATAGAAACTTATCAGTATATTTTAGTGCCTAATTAAAGTATACATTTCTGTGATTGCTGGCAGCCTGCATCATCCCACAGATGGGTACAGCCTTCTCCCAATGACTTCCAGCTTTACATTTATTTGATTTCACATAACGATTGCTGACCAATAAAAAATTTGGATCGATCCATTGCAGCGTTGGTTAACTTAGGGTGTCAAAAAATGTTATTTTATATTCCAAAACCGTAACTTAATAAATTTTAATTCTATCCACACCTTTAAAGTAGCAGTTAAAACAACCAGTCACCCTGTATATACTCAGCAAGTCAGCATGTAATGCCATTGGAATGTGGAACTAGGTTGGATAAACCAATTTTCTATTTAGACGATATCAGTGAGCTTTATTGACTTGCAACTCTATTGTAGTTTAGTCGGTAGCGTTTGCAGAGAATGGTGAAATATTTTTACAAAATAACATGCAAATGAATCTGACCTGTTATATCAATTATGTTGGGGTCGGCTTTCAGTACGAGTATAACGAATACAACTGAATACCAGTATTTTACATGAAACGACTGCATTTGACCTCCACAACTCGATACTGGGTAACACGATACCCCTTGGTAAGACTGGTTGTCAGACTCTTGAGCTTCTTTCTGAGTACTTTTGTAACTACTGCAATAGATCTACGAATGACAGACGGGACCAACGGCTTAATGTGTTTTCCGAGGCACGGAGGGGTCTCGATATGTAATGGATGGTCAGCCATCCACGACCATGTAAGGGTCCACTAGGGCCGATGCCTGCCGAGGTCGCGGGAAGGTACTAAAGGGTTACCGAGGCCCCTGGCAACACAGGCAACAGGAAGTAATCCGGGTGGGTTTTAGTTAGTAAGAGTCTGACACACCCGCCCAGAGCGGGAGAAGTTATTAGCCACGAGCCCTCTAAAATAATATGCAAATATGTACATAATTATATCAAGTCAACTGTTGCTGCAGGGTAAATGCCACACTTTTCGTGGAAAGGTACCTATTTCTTTATCTTACACTTGTTATTTATCCAGGTTTCCTAGAATAGGGTCAAAAGGCAGTCGGAAAATGTTAGTTTTAGTTCATAAAATAACAAAATAAATTTTAAAATTTATTTTAACGTTTTCAGTTTTTCTAAACTGTTTTATATAACCATGAAATAGTAGCCGCCATATTTTTACGTCATACGACTGTGTAAACTAAAAAGTGTCAACTGTCAACTGATCGGTGTATATAGGCTTAGTACTTTTATTATTTTCGTAACCAACGTAATTTAAATTTAATTAACAGCAGACCAACGATAAGTATAATAATAACTCATTTTAAATTATATACAATTATTGTACAAAAAAAACAGTGCATTTGTTTACACAGCCAACTGACATCATGACTACAATATGGCGTCCACTGCCTCCAGCGTTTTCGTCAGACTACGCGCAAAATTTGAAAATGTAAAATTTAAATGCATTTTTATGGCACATAACGATTGAATAAAAATTTTGCGTTTTTTTTTAGTGGCATATTAGCACTACAGAATTGAATTGAGACACTTTTCAAAAATGGGTGTAATACCCTATTCACAAATAAAATAACTTTTAAATGAGAAAATGGATTTAACCAGTACAGAGGAAAAACCCATCTTGTACAAAATGCCATCTTATAATTATTCCCGCTTCTATATAATACAGAATAATACATCTGGGACCGCAAAAATATTCAGCCTCTTTGCTGACCGTACGTAAACTAAGTTTCAAGAGCGGTGCGAGCCCGAACAATGAAGCAGTATTTATGAGCAGTATGGTCAGCAGTGCAACTTGTACGGACCCATGGTTATTACAGGAACACATTAATAAAAGCCGGTGCATATTTTATTTATAAGCACTGTAATAATGCCCTTCGTAAATTATAACTCGCTACTAGTACCTAGCACCTCTCCATCTGTAGATGATTTATGTAGCTACTAGGGTAAATTGAGGATGGGTAGAAGAGTTCTCCGTGTCTGTAACATCATATAAAAATGGCCGCTGGTTTAGTGGCCAGGTGCTTCAACTGTGTTTTGATTCTTGGCATTTTTGTGCCAATAACTATTTGATGATCTGTGATATCCTACCATAATATAATACCTTTACTAATATTATAAATACGGAAGTGAGTTTGTTTGGTTATTTGTTTGTTTGTTAGAAAGAAAGAAAAAAAGTATTTATTTGGGACACACACAGGAAATAAAACAATAAAAAAGGACATAAAACTAACAAAATCATGAAAACAATAAAAAATAACATAATAGTGAAAACAAAAAAAAAAGAAGACCTGTGGCTCCTATCTCAGCATGATGCTGCGATATTACACTTATTACGCTTTCACGCTAATACGGGAGGACAGATTTGGATGAAATTTGGCACATGGGTAAACCATAACCTGGGTTAGAACATATTCCACAATTTTTAGCCCGATATTCCCACGTGATCAAGACTTATGCGGGTGAAGCCGTGGGGCGCTGCTAGTGTATTACAATTTACAAATTTCGAAAAAAATACACTTAAGTGATTTTTTTCATGTATAAAACCTTTTAAAACCGCATTATAATTTAAATTCACCTGATACCCTCATCTTTTTACATCATCCGCAGATTAACGTACACTACACAATATAAATAAAAATAAAGACATCATTAATATTAAACTTAAGTTCAACCCTCAATAATATCGTGTACACAAGGACATAACAACAATCAATGTCTTGATGACATCATAAAAAACATAATTAATAAGTATAAATCGCATAATTTAACCCAAAAACGGATCAGGCCACACAAACGGGTGGCCAGGCGAATATTATGTAAATCTTTACCATTCGTACCGAAGGACTCACCGATCGCCTCATAATTCGAGAAACTGAACCGTATTAATATTGCAATCAATCATCCATGTTTAAAATGCGACGATTAATTATTTAAGGGGAATTCGTTGTGTATTTAAGTATTAAAAATTGTTCGCATTTGTAAAATTTCAGATTGTTGTGAAAAGTTGAAGTATTTGAGTGTGGGCTGAGTAACAGGTACGTCATTACTTTATCAAACTGATTCATTGATCGAATTTCATTGTTTGAGTAGGTCTCTCAAAGAAATCGGTATGCTCAAGGAAATATTTTGAGAAGAGGTACCTTTATTGTTTTTTTGTGATCCGTTTTGTGTTCTGTACGTACCAGAGATCGTAGCTTAACTTAATTAAAAACCGTCCAAGTGCGTGTCGGACCACGCACAATGAAGGGTTCCGTTATTGGGAAGTTGGGATAAATTTATCCCAAAAATAAAACTTAACATTGTAGTTGAAAAACCAGTTCTCCCATACATCGATATATGCCGCGGTCAATTCTCCAACTGCAAATTTAAGTTGGTCGACTGTTAGGTACTCGTTAATGCTTAATATTACGCAAGCGGATCCTTGAATTGAAAAGTGGTGTTCACAGACCCGCAATATTTTTGAACGGCCTATCCAATGATACCCCACACCTTGGGGTAGACGAGAAAAAAAATCAGCCCCACATTACGTGCAAGGGAGGTACACTAAAAAATCTTTTTCCAAGATTTTGTTTTAGCACTTTGTCGGCGTGATTAATATGTATACTTATGCCAAATTACAGTTTTCTAGAGCTTAGCGTCTCTGAGCTACAGCGGGGACAGACAGACAGACGGACATGGTGAAACTATAAGGGTTCCTTGTTTACGACGGAACCCTAATCACTCAGTGATTGATGGCCAAATTTATTAGCCATTGGCACAATGACTTATCTGACTGTGTTCATTTTTCCCAACGTCTCTAAGGAACCCAGTATGTTAGGACCAATGAATGAACCAAGGACGATGTGTCCTACAGGATTGGTCATACAAATAATTCATAATTCTTCGATACCAGCGTAACACACTTTGAATCAATTCAAAAGATTTTGAAGGAAAATGCTAATTTATTGCTTCATGTTTTTTAAAAAATCGTCTGCTCAGCAATGCAATGAATGTTGTTGAACTGTCAAAATTCAACAACATTCATTGCCATTGCAAGTGTGTTACACAATTACCCCACAGGATATCTTCTTTCTTTGTCTCCTAGTAACACTTATTCAGAGAGAAAGGACCAGTTGGTTCCGTTCGCACAGTGAGTGAGCAGTGTATACGTGCGGTACAGGGTGCTGTCTTACGTATGATTTGTAACGCTCCCTGTTTGGTACGTGATCACGTGTGTCGGGTTAGACATAGTGTTGAATGTAGCGGAAAGAAACATTAATTATTATTTCGTACTAATAAAATACTGTACCGTGGAAGGAAAGTGGATAATATTGTTAAAAAAAAGGTTTACTCCCAATAAGAGGATGTTGTAAATGATATAAGTTTGCAAGTGGATAGTGAAACTGTCTTAACGTATTTATGATTTTCAGATTTACAGCCTTTCATTCATCACCAATATAATCAGCCTTGTTTTCCTCAAAATTTATGGGTTGACGTCTAATCTCACCGGGTCGACTGCTGAAATAAATGGCGTTTTTAATACACTATTAATATTATTCATTCAATTCTGGATTTAGGTCTGCCTCAAACGTTTGAGGGAGACGCCATTTATTTCAGCAGTCAACCCGGTGAGATTAGACGTCTACCCATAAATTTTGAGGAAAACAAGGCTAATTATATTGGTGATGAATGAAAGGCTGTAAATCTGAAAATCATAAATACGTTATACGAGAAGTACATGACGGGTCAGCGTAGTGACGTCACTACGCTGACCCGTCATGTACTTCTCGCATCCAGTGGAGATCATCCGGTCATCCTTCCCCCTGCGTTTTGCCTTTATTATTATTTTTGAAAATAAATCGCTCCGCTCATCACAAAGCAACACAGTACTAAGGGCGGCGGCAGATGTGTCCACGGGTCGCGTACGTGCGCGTTCGTATCGCGTCGACAGCGTGTGTCGCGCGCCTTAGCCCGCGTGATATACTACTCGTGGTTGCAGATTGTTATTGTTAATACCGAGAGACTGGTTTTATGGTGAAGGCATTAAATTAGGTACGATGGTAATTTATAAGAAAAGTAAAACTAAACCTTGTTAGAAACAAAGATATAAAGTAAAAGAAGAACATGATGTGTAGTCTCTGAAAACCAGTACCTATGTCCTAGATATATAACTTATAAAGAGTTAGCAACCTGAAGTATTCCATTGACCCTTTGAACGCCAGACTCCGGATTCCTAAGTTCTTATGCACCAATGGTGTATCACGCGACACTGACGACGAGCATCAGCGTCAAATAAACTTTTTGCAACCGGCGCCGAAACACACATTTTAGCAAATTCGGCCAGGATTGGGAATCCCGCAACCCATTGAACCACAAAGATGATAATAAATTATCTCCGTGCGCCCGTAACTTATTTCAACCGAATGTTCTTATTTAAAGGCACGTTTTTGGGCTGCGCGCGCGCTTTCTGAGACATGGCTACTCCCGCGCATAAAGAAACGTAAATGTTTCTTTTTTTTTGTTCAAGATTTAAACAGAATCGGTTTACGTGAAATGAAAACAATATTTTTGTTTTTTTTTTTTGTATATTGTAATTGTCTAGTGTTGTCATCATCTTCTTCTACCAAGCCTTTCCCAACTATGTTATGGTCGGCCATAACAGTTGGGAAAAGTATATAAATATATCCAGTCTAACCGGATGCAGCTGAATACCCGTATTTTACATGGAGCGACTGCCTATCTGACCTTCACAACCCAGTTATTGGGTAGTACGAAATTCCTTGGTAAGACTGGTTGTCAGACTTTCGTGCTTCAGACGACCCGTAACGACTGTCAAACAACGGCTTAACGTGCTTTCCGAGGCAAGGAGGTCACCCATCCACGGACCAACCGCGGTAAGCGTAGCTTAACCTGATCGATCGACCCGTGCGGCTGTTATAACTTAGCCACAAGCCCCTCCCCTCAAGTATGGTATTGATTTATTGCTATAAGTCCTATAACTCTTTTAGTATATCTAGTAATCAAAATAAAATATTTTGAACATCACTTAGAGATAGGATTCCGAGATTGAATAACTATCTACCTACATTAAACCGGCAGTGACTTCTTTTTTACAACTGCGGCCACTTTATCCATACTATACTATAAAGTATTATTTAGTTGATTTTTATTTGGATATATCCTTAATATATATATACAATATATATGACGGCGTCAGCGATAGCTGAGTGATAGTGCCGTCATAATCTCATTTCGGTAGTACGGAATCCATAGTGCAGGTTTACAATCAAACACGATGATACAGCAAATCATTTAGTATTATTTACTTTCGCAATAATTAACACAGTACAATACTAATAACGTTCCGGCACTATTTTCAAGCTCGGGCAAACCGACCAGGCCCGGATCAACGGCGCAACGTGTTCGACGCGCGCCTCAAAGAGATGTCAGCATAAGTGTAGGGGTCTACTAGCTGAAGCCTGCCGGGGTCGTGGGAAAGTCCGAAAGGGTTACCGAGGCACCGGCAACACAAGCAACGGAAGGAACACGGGTGGGTTTTAGTCAGTAAGAGTCTGACACATCCTCCCGCTCCACCCAGAGCTGGACTGGCATATGATCAATGACTACCCAAAAAAAAAATCCATCCTGTATAATTATGTATAATATTTTAAATGCGGAAGAGAATTTATTTGTTACACGCTAAAATGTGATTGGATGTATTTGGATGAAATTTGGCACTTGGGTATACCATGACCTAGATGAGGACATATGATAATTTTTATCTCGATATTCCTACGGGATCGAGACTTACGCGGGTGAAACCGTTGAGCGCAGCTAGTATCCTTCCTTACTAACAATATGAATGCGAAAGTGAGTTTGTTACGCTTTCACGCTAGAACGGTTGAAAGAATTTGGATTACATTAGGCACCCCATATGCCTCATCATCATAATCAACCTATAATGTTCCCACTGCTGGGACACAGGCCTCCTCTCTGTGAGAGGGAGTGGGCCGTAATCCACCACGCGGGCCCAGTGCGGGTTGGTAGATGTCACCATATGCCTAATGTAATCCAAATTCGTCTTGTCCTTGACCATGACCTGAATTAGGACATAGGATACTTTTCATCCCGATGTTCCCACAGGATCGAGACTTATGCGAATGAAACTGCGGGTAATATTATAAATTCGAAAATAACTCTGTCTATCTGCCTTTTCACGCCTAAACCACTAAACGGATTTTGATAAAATTTGGCAAGGAGATAGATGGTATCCTGAGAAAGGATATAGGCTACTTTTTATTTGAAAAATTACCGTAAAAGGGGTGATATAGGGGATGAAAGTTTACATGGTAAACCTAGTATTTGTTAAGTTAGGGATATGAAAATTCACATTTATGCTATTGGTAAGAAATAAATAGTTACGTGTAACAGCGTTTTTGAAAAATCATCCTCTAAGGGGATGATTTTAAAATTCGCATTTTATTATTGATTTTTAAGATATTTAAGGGGTTGGAAAGTCTTAATCCGTAAGTCTTATTCCGTATCACACCAAGATCCCAAGATACGGTTGTGTCCAACAACCGTACCTTGGGATCTTGGTGTTACATTTAACATCGGTCCACTCGGTCAAAAGTATTATACAATTTAATGTCATAACATGACTTTTCAAACAAGTAGGTAGTGTGTACGACACTATTGTAGTACACACGACCTACTTGTTCACACAATTCACTTTTTAGTTGTGGTACCTACCCCACACAAATTCGAATATCACTACCTGCTATGTAAATAACAGTGACAGGACATCATCCACATAGACAAGTGGGAAAAATACGTATTATTGAAGCTAACTCAAAAACTACCCAAGCAAAGTTAATAAAATTTATATGAGACTACTGCCTAAGCTCCTTTACCAAATCAAAAAATAATTTCCAAAATCGGTCCACAATCTACGAAAATATCAATAAACATACATTAAAAAAAATATATGCAGAACCTTGACCTTTTTGAAGTCAGTTAAAAATAAAATATTGTAGCAAACAGAGGGACTCTTTTCCTGGAATGTATCGTGCAGCATAGTTCGTTTGTACAATAGGTTTTCAGAAAAAGCACTTTTCCCGCGAGTGTCGCGTACCACATGCAGGTGTTCTTGTATTCGCTTCTAAAAAGACCAAGCTGCAAAGTATTTGAAGAAGTAAAAGTCGTTCACAACAAATTAGGTGCACACCGATATTATGCAAACTAAAAATGTCGATAACCGACCAGACCTCGGTAAATTACGGCGCAGACATACGATTTTAGTGACTTTTAAATCTTTTATTACGGTTTCAAATAATGCAAGTAAGTAATTCAAAAAATGTGTGTTAAACTAGAAGGCATACACACCAATTCTTTACGTGAATATTTAAGTATTGCAGTAAAATACTTTATGAAATAAATTCTACCCAAATCATAAAAAACGATATTACTTTCAAACGACTATAGTATTATCTATAATTCTATGTGTTTTTTTTTCAAATGTTCATATTTTCTTTACTAAAATAAATATTCCCCATGAAACCGAACGGCGGCGCGCGCGGCGCGAGCGTGACGCGTATTTATGTGGATAAGGTCAAGTATCATCAAGAAACCGATCCTTTCCTGAACATGTTAAAAACACAAAAAAAATAACTGGCCGGTATGTAGTGGGTCATGCAGCTTGGCCGAACATAGAGTTATTCTGGATAGATTGTATGGACAGATTGTAGATATACTATGTGCGGCGGCTAGGCAATCTAAGTTGACACGGGAGGGAGGGCCGAGACGGGGTAGGCGCGTGTGCGGGTGGAATGAATATGTAAGAGACGCTCACAAAGAGGCCAGGTGTAGTTTTCAGGCCTGGATACTTAACAACCGTCCCTTTTCAGGTCCTGTGTATGATGAAATGTATGAAAAGCGGAAAACTTTTAAAAGCCGTCTGAAATTTTGTCAAAACAACGCTGAACAATTGATTATGGATAGGTTAGCTGAAGAACGAGCTAGTAAAAATTTTGGAAAATTTTGGAAGTCCACCAGTAAGTTAGATGCGAAGACTGGTCTCTCTGTGAGTGTCGGAGGGATGAGTGAACCTGGGGGCATCGCGAATATGTTCAAGGAACATTTCAGAGTTCAATCCCCACTCGGTCCCTCATCTTTGTTAAACAATGCTGAGCCCAGCAGCTGTGGAATGAAGCCTCTGATACTTTTCACTGCTAAACAAGTAAGTGCTGTTATAAAAAATATGAAACGAGGCAAATCTCCGGGGCATGATGGGCTCAGTGTTGAGCACTTGAAGCTCGCAGGTGTCCATCTGCCGAGAGTCCTGTCTATGTTCTTCACAATGTGTATTAGACACGCGTACTTACCCACTAACCTGATGAAGACCATCGTGGTTCCCATTGTGAAGAATAGGACAGGTGACATCTCGGACAAAGGAAACTATCGTCCCATTTCTCTTGCGACAATAATTGCAAAAGTATTGGACGGTATGCTTGATTCTTACCTTAATGATTACATACATCTCCATGACGCGCAGTTTGGGTTTCGACCCGGACTTTCAACTGAAAGTGCAATTTTGAGTCTCAAGCATACAGTTCAATATTATATAGATCGTAAGACGCCTGTTTCCTTGATCTCTCCAAGGCATTCGATCTTGTCTCGTATGATGTGCTTTGGAGGAAGATGGGAGACAGGGGTATACCTGCGGAAATATGTCAGCTTTTCCAGTATTGGTATGGTAACCAAACCAATCAGGTGAAATGGGACGGTACACTCTCTGAGCCGTATGGGTTGGAGTGCGGGGTGAGACAGGGAGGTTTGACGTCTCCCAGGCTCTTCAACCTCTACGTGGATGAGCTCATAGCGGAACTCAGCAGCATGCGTGTCGGATGCAGTGTTGATGGGGTTAGCATTAACAACATCAGCTATGCGGATGACATGGTGCTGCTGGGTCCGTCGGCGGGGGCAATCAGAGAGCTTATTAAAACTTGTGAAGCCTACGCTGCCGCACATGGCTTAATATATAATATTAAGAAATGTGAATACATGGTCTTTAAGGTCGGCGGCAAGTGCCGTGAGGACGGACCCGAGTTGGTCATGAACGGTTCAGTCATCAATAGGGTGACTACTTTTAAATACCTGGGCCATGTTCTTGCCGACGACCTTAAAGACGATGTAGATATTGAGAGGGAGCGTAGGGCTCTAGCGGTCCGGAGCAATATGTTGGCCCGTAGATTTGCTCGGTGTACGGACCTAGTTAAAATTACACTTTTCAAGGCTTATTGCCAGAGTCTGTACACGGGCAATCTATGGGTCGGATATACCAAAAGATCGCTGGATGTCCTGCGCGTCCAATACAATAATGCTTTCAGGATGTTGTTGGGACTGCCTCGCTACTGTAGTGCCTCGGGAATGTTTGCGCAAGCTCGTACGGACGGATTCCATGCCGTTCTACGCAAAAAAGCAGCTTCACTTCTGAGGAGGGTGCGGGGCAGTCACAACAGCATCCTGAGGACTGTAGGAGAGAGCTTCAGCTCTCAGATAATGAAGCAGTTTGTGAGGAGGGTGATAGGTACTAACACTAGATAGTAAGCTTTTGTATGTTACTAACACTATATGGATTCTGTGGTCCGAAATAAAAGTTTATTATTATTATTATTATATCATCCATTGCCCCATACAAGACCCAAGGAAGGTGCGTAGAGTTTCTTCTATCTTGTACAACTCCAGCCCTCCATGAGCCTTGTATGTGGCACCGACTCGTAGGCCTTCTTATAATCAATTTAAAACTTTATCATTATTTTTATTCTCACACAAACGGCGGCTTAAGCCCCGGCTACACGCTCCATCATGCCTGCGTTAATTCTAGTACCAAACAAACTGCGCAAACAGATTGTGTAGCCGCGGCTTAAATAACAACTCACTATCCCTGATAAGAGCCCTTCTTATCGACTTTTGTAATGGTGTGCCTATTGCCGAATATACATATTTATTGTTTCATATTTAAGGAAATCCCGTACCTATATGCTTTAATATCCCGCTAGCAATCAACAGGCGTGGGCGAACCATCAACTTCTAGTTTGTTTCAACAACTTAGTCTTTAAGGGTGCAAAATGTATAGAATGCAGTATGTGCTGGCGTTGGTAGCGCTGTACGTGGGGTTGGCGCACTCGTTTTCCTGGGGTGAGTATTCATGTGTTTAACGATAATACTTAACACGTTCACTGTCCCCATACAAAATTTTTCGATAACCCCATTTGTCCCAATATTTTTTTGTAATATTCTGTCTCTATGACAAGTCCTGACAAATAGAGCAACTTACACACAAGTCCATGAAGTTAGAGCTCATAGAAAGAGACAGGGGTGAGTGAACCGTTTACGGTTCACGGACGTGATGTACCCTCGCGGCGTGTATTGTATTCGGTACACTAGACAGCTAACATGTTAATATATGGATAATTAATATTACTAGAATCAGAAAGTATACGAGAAAATGAAGTCAATAAAATTATATCTAAATTTTGGTTTTGTTGACTTAAAATACTGTTAAAACATTAAATCGGCCTCGGTCTACGGTATTTTTGGTAGCTATATTTTATAATATGCTATGGTACCTAGAATTGTACATAACCAACCAACATAAATTATTCTTATTTCCTGAGTTTTGGCTTGATGTGCGTTTGTTGTGCACTTGTTTTTCATACACACTCATTTCTAGAACATACTTTCTAGAATCAATTCTATTTTATTTGAAATTTTGACGTTCAAAAGTGCCTTATATTGCCTATTTGAAATAAATAATTTGACTTGGACTTTGAAATACATAGAAACCTCTCATGGGTACAGAGAAATGAGGGAGATGTTGGCAAGAAAGTTTTGAATATGATGTGGATGGCTTTACGAGTAGGGGTTGACCAAAGAAACTATGGATGGACTGTGTGATATGGCTAGAAAGGCAGTGACTACCGAGATGACGACCAATAGAAAAGTAAAGATATGTTGCGCCAACATCAAATAAATTGGGATAAGTGCAGGAGGAACGATAACGATGACATGGAAATGTCTTCAAAAGATCTTCAAAAATAAAAAAAACCAAAGAACTTGCATATTGTCTCATATTTTTGCAAAAATTAAAGATGGTGGTAGGTGGACTGGAAATTATAGGTATGTCATTATAATATGGTGTATCGTCAATGTATGTTATGTTTTTCATGCGTCTCTACGTATCTCTGTATCAGGGATTCTTTAAACTGAAGCATCCTAACAGCTGCATCAATTTTAACATATATTATGAGGTTTCTATGTCTAGGTGGTGTGATAGTTACTGGCTAGGTTTTGTTTATAAAATCATAATAGGTAATGTCTTAAAATATATTTGTTTAGTACGGTGACCATATGGTGTATCAAAATAAACGGCTATAGGAGACGATTCCAAAAATATAGCACATTCGTAACAGTACATGCAGTAATTAGTTATATAATGAGCATTAATAAAAATTAAATTTAGACAAAGATTACATAATATAAAATTAGATAGACCTTAGTAAGTTTGATAATTTTCAGAAAGGGTACACACATGGGTTTTAATTAATAAGGAGCAGCGGGTGAGGCTTTTGAATCTACTCAATGGACAGTTGAAGATGTTCATTATCAAAAGTATTATAATATTATTATAAGAGACAACTATACCGCGAACGGTACGGAGCGAGAGGGCATGGGCAGCCGTCCTTCTGCTAAGTAGTAATGCTCGCAAAGGAGAAGGCGGGACGGTTGAGGTTAAATGGTCTACAAATCTTGTATATTAAGCCTACAACGTTCTCACATTAACAAAATATAAAAGAATCTATATAAAATAATAAAAACCAATTTAAACCAAATGACATGTTTGCCATTACAACTGTAACAAGTCTTAATTATCCTGTCCTGTATCCTGTCCACGAAAGTCACGGAGTCCACTGTTAAATACCACATTTATACTTTAATTTATTAATGTTTATTAATGTTAAATAACAGTTTATGTACACACATATAAACAGACAAGAAGAAAGGAACAGAAAAATACGTACAAAGGTGATGCTTATTTCTAAAGAAAGCTTCTTCCAGCATACCTGCAATAGGACAGTAGACATAACGTGTTTAAGGTAAAAGAGAAAACAAAATACATAAAAACAAAATAATTTATATTAATATTGTATAATTCACTAATTTAATTATACAATAAGAGAATATACTTACATAAATACATACTTCTAAAATAATATCACTAAAATACTTATATACTTATAATTGATAGTATAAAATAATAAATACATAATATGCAACTATGGCAAAGTGGAAAGATAGTGTTATTTCAATCTTCTTTTAAAAACATCAACAGTTTGACAGTCCCTAATGTCAGGCGGAAGTGAATTCCACAGCCGAACCGCGTGCACAGTGAAGGAGTAGGAGTAGAAGTCGGTAGAGTGGGGAGGGGATTTAAGGAGATTTCTAAGATGCGACCTGCAAGGTGCATCAGAAGGACGGGCGAAGGAAAAACGTTCCCGCAGATAGGATGGCGTTCTAGGATTATGAAGGATGTTAAATAGCAGACACAACATCGGAGAGTTCCTGCGAAGACGAATGGGGAGCCACTTGAGAATCTTGCGAAAGTTAGAAACATGATCATACTTTTTAAGGTTAAAAACAAAACGAATGCAGATATTTTGCAAACTCTCAAGTTTATTTAAAAGCTCCTCGGTGGCATCCAAATAACAGGCATCAGCGTAGTCTATGATGAGCTGTATGAGAGTTTGAGCAAGGGAGATTTTGGTATTCAAGGGCAAGAAGCTCTGGAGGCATTTCAACGAATGGAACGTGTAGTGCACTTTGCGACTGACTTGAGCAACATGGATAGTCCACGATAGTTAAGAGTCCAAGGTCACCCCCAGGTTTTAACTATATTTGCGTATTCAATCTGAACTCCATTCAGACAGAGTGGAGACAGCGACGCAATATCGAGCCTATTCCGCATATACCTTCCACCGATAATTATGGCCTGGCATCATTATCTTTTCAAAATTTATTTTTGATTCCACCTCCGCCTCCGCTAAGATAACTTCCGTTACATTACTTCTTCTTACTTCGTGTATATTATTATAACTACTTTTAGATTTCAATTTGCCTTTCATATCAAATCAAAATTCTGTTGTTGTTACCACCTGTTAGTTTATTGAATAGGCCTAGCTAAGTGAGTTCTTAGCATCTGCTGATTCCATGGCCTTATCGTTATTACCAAATTCTAAACACAATATTCAGAATCATAAATTCAGAAGTTTTCAGTTTAGTATTCATAACGCCTGTAATTCCCAAAAGGTTAGGCAGAGGTGTACCTATAGTACACTCATATTTTGCTAGCTATGTTTAAGTCCCATGTAATATGGGGCGAGCCTGTTGCCATCAACAGGGCACAGATCCAGACTCCGGGCTGTTACTGAAAAATTCCTAATGGAAAAACCCAATACCACAGCCCGACCTGGCAATTATACCCAGGACCTCATGTTCAGCAGGGCTTGCGACCACTAGACCAACGAGGCAGTGTCGACGGTTCGTTCCGTAGTATTAATGCAATTTAATTTGAATATCTCGTGTAGCTTATCTTTTGATGAAAGGTTATTTTTCACAATAATGGTTACAATAATTGGTGATTATCTAAGAATAGTATTAATTCTAAGTTTGTTCATAAATGTAAATAATCCATATAGATACCGTACAAAAATCAACTTGATTACATTGTTCAAGATTGTTTTATTTATTTGAAACCCAAGTGCACGCTCTATAAATACACGAACATGTTCCAAAATAATTTTATAAACTAATGGGTCTGAAAACGTAATCAAAATCAAAATCTAAAAGTCATTTATTCAAATAAGGCTGAGAATCACCACTTTTCAAACGTCAAAATTACACAAGTCAGTCCCCTAAAACGCCCACTCTAAACCACTTCCAGGTGTGCTGCTGGGGAGTTTGGTGCGCCACTTCTTCTTCCTAGCTATAGAGCTAGGAAGAAGAAGTGGCGCACCAAACTCCCCAGCAGCACACCTGTCTGTTCAATCAAAAAAAAAAAAATCTATACAATAGTATGCAAAAATACACAACACAACTCAAAAACATTAAATTATTAGGCATATTATTATGTCAGCTAGCACACCACTATACCAACAACAAAAAAAAACATCGAAAACTATACTCAAGCAGCAAGTTAATAAAAACGGAAACAGAAATTAATACCTAAATAAAGGCCTCCAGGCATAAATGGCGTGCCCGCTTACATTTAACTATAGCTGTGACTCAGTCACAAATGATAAACTAGGACCATCGAATTAAAATAAAGAAACAGTTACTACTAATAACAATAACGAAACCATGGTCAGCAAGACGATTAGTCACCACAAGCAGCACCCATTCACGAGCATGTTGCCAGCCAGCCATTACCCCCTCGCCATATTTGAGGGAAGGTGGCAACCCAACCCCCGACGCTACCGCATGCAGTGACATCTAAGGGAGCATGACGAACTTGCTGCCGGTTGCTCCAGTAAGAATAATATAATCAATTGTTGAGGTATCGACCTCAACAATTGATTATATTATTCTTACCACTTATTGCAATATACAACTCATAAAAAAACCATTGTAATGAGTAGATTATGTCAATAATAAATGAAAATAAAATTAAAAATAATCGAAGTAAAATAAGTAAACAATTACTAATAACAATTAAAACCATGATCAGCAAGACGACCAGTCACCACAAGCAGCACCTGTTCACGAGCATAACGCAAAGATCAGCCATCACCCCCCTCGCCATATTGGAGGCAACCCGACCCCCGACACTACCGCAGGCAGTGATATCTAAGGGAGCATGGCGAGCTTGCTGCCGGTTGCTCAGGCAAGAATAGTATAGTCAATAGTCGAGGACGCTAGCTAACCACTTATTGCAATACAACTCATTAAACACACATTGTAATGAGTAGATTATGTCACTAATAAATTAAAATTTAAAAAAATAATTTACATTGACTTACACGGTCAAACAAAAAAAACAATTATATGAACTCTTATAACCTCTCAGTAGGTAAGCTTATTCTGGAGAAAGAATATAAACATTGTCTTGAGTTAATCACAGCGACCAACAATTCTTATCGTTTAAGTAGTCGTTGATAGAATAGTAAGCCTTTGAAAAAAGGTTGGATTTTGCTTTAGTTTTAAACGCATTAAAAGGCAAATCTAGCAAAGAAGAGGGTTTAGAGCTTGTTATAAAAAGTAATACCAAGCCCAACAAACGAGTTATGAACCTTGTGAAGCCGGTGAAATGGAGCACGTAATTTGTCCTTACTTCTGGTGTTAATATTGTAAATATCACTGTTTTTTTTAACCGTAATTGTGGATGGTAAATAGTGGAACCACTTACAAATTAAGACTATTCATTAACTTTAGTTTAAAAATATCATAAATTATCACTTGATTAAAAGGTGTTTTTCAAAAAAGTAGGTCATTAATAAAATACAAAACATAAATACAATAAAAACATGGATACCCCCTGGTCTGTACATTGTAATTGTAAACCTTATCAACTTATAGTATTAATTGTTAGTTCGTTCAAAACAGGAAAGTAGATGTGCAAAAATACCTTGATAACTGTAAAAGATTATTTTATTGGTAATACCACGCGCGCTCTTGTTTTGCAAGAATTATAATAACACGCCGTATCTCTACGTTGACGTCGTGGTGGGGCTTGAACGCTCCAAACTCTAGGTCTGTGCCGGTAGAGTTTACTTTGCCAGAACAGGTCTATGGTAAGAAGCCAGACCAAGAGAGATACAGAAACCCGCAGGGCAGCATGTGGCGAGCTGTTGGACAGTAGTGACTCTACGGACCCTATTTTCCGGGAAAAATCTTGTTCCTCATCTCTGGCTTGCCTTTATTGGCCGGAGTGAACACTGACGAGGAACAGACCTCCCACCTCATTCTTGCCTTTATTGGTGCTGGTAGGGATATTGAACATCTTCCGGGCTCTGGGATTGTTCTGATAGCCGTGGAATACCTCTCCACTCCTCAAGCACCTCAGGACAGATTGCCCCTTGTCGCTACGTCACTATGTGCTAGCGACAGTTTCGGGAGACCCATTTTTGAGTGTGCAAGTCGCCCCCTGCCATTTTATCCGTGTATTACATAACATTGATCCGGCAGGGGACATAGTCCTTCCATTGTTTTAGGTTACCAATCCACTATAGCCACCCAAAACCATAATGCCTATGCTTATCATTATGTCTTGTTTCCATGTTCTGCAATAGTCCTGCACCAAACGACCTTGGGTCGATTTGCATAGAAATCCAACCTTGGGTGGATTTGCATAGTGCATACAGGGATAGTCGTAGGTTGGTGCCTCAACACTTAAAATTATCTAAGGGGCCTCTGCGGGTTGGCTTCGGCCCGTCGTATGCCTTCCAAAGGTCCGGGTCCCCCAGGGTCCCGAGATATGTCAAAGACATTTAAAATAATAATAACGTCCGTTTCGACCAACAAAAGATCATAGACACAAAAGATTACAAAACTTATAAAAAGATACATTTCAAAAATAAATAAAAACGCAACTAAAAAACCACATACAAACATATTACAAAATGAAATTTAAATTCAGATTTAAATAAAAATAAATAAAATAAATTCAAATTACCGGCTTAATAAAGGATCTCCATATCGGAGAAGAGATCCTATCAGCTACAATCATCTGAATTCCATTGCAGCTACCACTCATTCTGCAGATCAGGGATACAGTTCTCTTGCGGATAACGGCATGAAAGCCATGAGTGTGATATAGCGCAAACATCCCCGTTGCACTACAGAACGGAATGAGTCCCAACATCATCCCGACAATGTTGTTATACTGGACGCACAGGACATCCAGCGATCTTTTGCTGTGACTGACCCACAGATTTCCCGAATAAAACTTTTGCCAATACGCCTTAAACAACGTTATCTTTACTTGGACAGAGCAGTGGGCACTAAAGGCCTGCGCTCCATCTCAATATCCATATCGTCTTCAAGACCATCGGTATTTAAATGCCCCAGCTATTTAAATTTCGTGACACGATTTATGCGCAAGCCATTTAGGGTAATATGATGTGAATACTCGGAACATCCACCAGTGTTCCTAAAGAACATATATTCCGTTTTTTGGACATCAAATACAAGGTTATGTGCACCAGCAAAGGCCTCAAATACTTTTAACAACTCTCCGAGACCACTCACCGTCGGACCGAGCAGTACCATGTCGTCCGCGTAGCTAATGTTGTTGACGCAGACGCCATCTATCGAGCAACTGACACGCTTGCTACTGAGCCCGACGATGAGTTTATTTATGTATAGGTTGAAAAGCTTGTGCGACGTCAATCTACGTCCCTGTCTCACCCCGCTTTCCAACGTATATACGTTGGAAAGCAAATTTTGTGAGGTGGAATAATACACTCTCTGAGGCATATGCCTCAGAGAGTGTATTATTTCACCTCACAAAATTTGTTTGGTGAGAATACCAATATTTAAGCATATTGAGCACCTCCACCGGTGCACCCGGTATTATACTCTGTTCCAAAACAATTTGATGAAAACGTCAACAAATGGTTTAGATAACGTACCTGTGGATTGCAAATTGTAGTGTCACTTACAAGTTGAGACATTTGATTTTTTTTATCAAATCAAATGTCTCAACTTAATACACAAACAACGAACATAATATCCGCCTGTAACGCCCGAAGGGTTAGGCAGAGGTGCACCTATAGTACACCCACGTTTTACCAGTTATATTTAGGTCCCAAGTAATAGGGGGCGAGCCTATTGCCATCGACCGGGCACAAATCCCGAAACTACTACTACTTACTTTGAATACTTAGATCCTAAATCAAAATGATAGATCACCTGATTAAGATGTTTTTTTATTTGAGAATTGAGGTTACTTTATTAAATTCAATTTAGAAGATTCTAGACGATTTTTAACAAATTACCTACAAATAAGACCAAATTATGGAATCACTCGAATAAACTTATCTTCATCTTCTTTCCCTTGTCTCATGTTAAGAAAGACATCATGATTAAGAAAATCAAATACCTAAGACGGTTCAGGTTGTAATATCCTCAGGACACGTCTGGAGGTCCAGGAAAACCATCCCACATTAGAATTCTTACTTTCGAAATAACTGTAATGTTATCGAATAGAATACTGTTAATTTTAAAATTATAATCATAAGTTTTGAATGTAAGTTTATGGAAATGTTTTTGCTGGATTTTGTACCCATTTGGAATATTGGATTTATATATAGCTATTCACTGAATTGTTGAGAGTTTATTGGATGGTTAATTTTGGCATAACTAAGCACAATTTAGCTATTCGCTTGGAAAATCATTTCTTTCATGTTTCAGACTTCTTCACAAGCTCGGAAAACCATCTAGATTTTTATTTCAACGGAAGAATATTGCACTCAGAAAACATTATTTCGGGTAGTATCGATTTAATTAACTACGACGTACTGCATAACAGGATATTCTTTACCAAATATGAGAGCAGGAACACCATCTATAGTTATGATATATCAACCAAGAAAATCGAATCTATAGTATCGACGACTAACGATCATGAAGTGATTAAGGGTATAGCATTCGATCCGGTTGAAGAATTACTCTTCTGGACTGAAATGTATGCCAGTAGAATATGTTGGTTTTCCTTAAAACCAGGATTTGAGAACAATGTTTACGGAAACCAATTGATCCAGATATCTAATACAATGCCCATTGCTATTACTGTAGCTAGCTGTAGAGGGTACGTTACTAGGGATAGCTTTGAAAAATAATATAATTTTGTTTAAAATAATCGTGATTTACTAATTACAGGTATATTTACTGGATGAGCATAGACTTCTTCCAAAATATATTTCCATCTACAATAGAGAGGGCCCGATTTGATGGCTCTGATAGAGAAATTTTAATAGACAGTAACCTTAAACTTCCAATGCACTTAGTCTTAGACCAACAGACACAGAAACTGTATTGGACTGATAGTTCAAATGAATTAACTAAAGATGTACAATATACTATTGAAAGTGCGGATTTGAATGGAAAAAACAGAACAATATTATTTATGGACATAGGAATATACCATCCGTTGTCACTGACCGTATCAAGAGATTCTATCTACTGGATTGACTGGTATCAGACAACCATTAATCAATTGCCAAAGAATACGTCGATAAATGCACAACTTAAAAAAAAAACAATTTCTGCATCGCATGTAATAGTCACCAACTATAAAATTGACGATCAAATTCGGGAAATCCAGGACTGCGAACCACTCAAGAGACTGCTGCCAAATAACTCAGTGACCGACGATAACGTCTCAATGAATATTTCTTCCGATGTGAGCCTGTTTTGTATCTACGGTATGAAAGTTAGTGGCAAGTCTCAATGTGAATGTACACATGGCTACACCGGTGAGAGATGTGAGATCTCGGTCTGTCAGAACTACTGTTTCCAAGGGGATTGTAGTGTCAGTGCTGAGGATCAACCTACATGCAGGTAGAACTTTTTATAACTACATAGTTTATTTCCTTATAAACATTTATTTTTTAAATTTGAACAAGCCGGGTGCCCGATTGGATTTCCCATCGAAAACAGTGACGAAACTTCCAAACATATTTTTATCTTTTTAGGGGATGGATTTTTAAAATCCTTTCTTAGTGCTGACTTTCAATTATCCTATTTTATGTAACTTTTAATTCGGTATGAATTTTGACAAGACGAAAGTCATGTACAATCCGCACGTTTTGCTGAGTCCAATGCACATCGAAGGGTCACTTCTCGAAGTTGTGAAGGAGTACGTCTATCTAGGACAAGTTATCCAGCTCGGTAGATAGAACTTTGATAAAGAAGCCACCAGGAGGATCTGATTGGGTTGGGCAGCGTTTGGAAAACTTCGTCATGTCTTCTCGTCGCCAATCCCGCAGTGTTTGAAGACTAAGGTCTTCAACCAGTGCTTCCTGCCCGTTATAACATACGGTGCCAAAACGTGGACACTGACAGTCGGGCTGGTCCACAAATTCAAGGTCGCTCAACGCGCCATGGAGCGGGCTATGCTCGGAGTTTCTTTGAAGGATAAGATTAGAAATGAAGTTATCCCGAAGAGAACCGTCCGACCGAGTTACCGACATAGCCTGCAGAGTCAGCAAGCTGAAGTGGCAGTGGGCTGGCAATGTTTTTCGAAAGACCGATGGCCGGTGGATCAGACGAGTCCTGGAGTGGAGACCGCGTATCGGCAAGCGTAGTGTGGGACGACCCCCAGCTAGATGGACGGACGACCTTAAAAAGGTGGCTGGGACAGACTGGATGCGGAAGGCGGAGGACAGGGTATTGTGGCGCAGCCTGGGAGAGGCCTATGTCCAGCAGTGGACTGTTATAGGCTGAGTTGATTGAGTGGCATGAATTTAAAACTAATTGATTTTCTAGCACAAAATCGGGCTCCATTAAGTCAATATACATCATTCACACATAGGAATACTTATTACATACATACATAACATCGCACGTGTAATCCCCGAAGGGTTAAGCAGAGATATTATACCTATAGTAAACCCACATTTCGCTAGTTTTGTTTAAGTCCCAAGTAATAGAGGATGCGGAAGGCGGAAGACAGGTAGTTGTAGCGCAGCCTGGGAGAGGCCTATGTCTGTCTTTGGACTGTTATAGGCTGAGTTGGTTGATTGATGTAACTTTTGGCTTCGATAACTGACTTTTTATGAAACTCTTGTGCAAAATTTCAGTGTTCGAGACCCAGCAATTTAGGCTGTACCTTGTTTGTCAGTGAGTCAATTCTTTAAAGTAGATTTTGGTGATTACAGATGTAATGCTGGTTATTCTGGACAAAGATGTGAAGTCAACGGGTGCCTGGGGTATTGTTTGAATGACGGTATTTGTTCCTTGAATGAGAAGAGTGAGCCAGTCTGTCAATGCAAAGAGTATTACGAAGGTGAAAGATGTGCTGTTTCAACCAGTCTGAACAAATGTTTTCAGAAAGTAGTTTTAATGGTGTGGGGCATCATAAATGCAGGTATATTTTAATTTTTTTAAATATTAAGTATACATTAATTTGTTAGTTATACTTGGAAAGATTTCCAGAAGATTTGTAAATCAGTTTATAATTTTCATGGATTTTGTTTTTTCGTATTCTTGCCGCAAATCATTTATAACTAATCAGCGTGATAGTTACGTATATATGATGATATACAAGATGACGTGCATACTTCCGTTTAGACTGATATGGGGTTCACTCATAGACGCCGATTGAGTGATCTATTATACAGGGTCAAATTCAATTAGCCAGCGAAACTCCGCAGATTTGATAGGTATCGATATCTGACCTTAATAGTGGTTAATAATCTCCTTTTAACATTATTACATAATTTTCACGTTTTATTTATAGATGTAACACAAGCTACTCTGGACAAAGGCGGGAAGTCAACGTGTGCGTCAACTACTGTTTGACCAACTTTGCCAGTTTTTAGAATGAGCTCTAGATTAGAAGCCGTTTAGATGTTACTCTTACCTCAACGACTGCGTCCAGAAGAACAATCCTAATACTAATTGATTAAGGCCAGCGTGCAACACCAGTCACTACACTGAATTCATTTAGCGCTACGCTTATGTAAATCATCGTTCTGTCACTCATCTTCCAACGATTGACATACATTGAACCATAACTTGTCATTGTGATTTTGAAAATTGTTCAGCGCTGAATATATTTTGCTATTAATGGTGCGACTGTACCTAAGTATTAAGTTTGTGAAAATTTGTGTAAGTCATTATCATCCTCCTGCCCATTTTCCAACATGTTTTGGGTCAGTGCAGTACTTCTGTTATCTCTGAATCCACTTCCTTCCAAGCTATATCCTTATCATCTCACAGACACGCCTTTTTCATCATAAAAAAAGCAGTAGTCATTGAATTAAAATCGAGTATGTATATAGCGGTGCTTTCATTTATTTTTACTTATATTTACTTAATTTTAATTATTTTTCTTGATTTGTAGGACTCTTCTCATCTTTGCTTGATATTGTCCTGTTTTTTCTTTTTAAATAAATATCCTTGTAAAAAAATCTTTTTTATTTCGCACTGACTCGGCGACTGCATGGGCAGCATGCGTTTTGTACTTGCCGGCGACGCCTTTCTCTTCAATATTTTCGGTGCCATTGTCGTGCGGGTGTCATTGTTGTGCCGGCTAAAGGAAAAACGGCCTATATCATAAACTTCCCTTACACGATCTTTCACACAGGCAGATATAATAATAATACCTAATAATAAAAATCTTTATTGCGGACCACATGATCCATAAAAAAACAAAAAATATAGTTACTCAATACAAAAAAACTACAATAAAATGGCATACAAACAAAAGACACTCTCGCCTATCTTAACATTTACGCGGCCATCTCCAACCACCGTTTCTAGGTCTTGATAACATACATCCTATCAGTCTTAACTATACTATTTCTACCTGTATTTTTACCCCCTGTAAAATTTCAATATTTATATCTGTAATTTTTGGTGTACAAAATAAAGAATATTCTATTCTATTCTATTTCTACACGTACCAACCCGGGGCATGAATGATATCAGTCAGAGTACGAGAGGGTATACTAATAAATAGTCCTTAGAACATAAACAGAGTTCACGGGATTTTCCAGTTGATAGAGGAACAAGCTACATCATTGGAAAAAGTCGGTCATGTACCAACTGTTAAAATTAAATATTGTATTGCATCACGTGAGTAGTGTTAGAAGTGTTATAGAGTTTTTTTTTTTGAAGAAGTGTAGACATTATATTATATATCTTTGATTATCACAAAAAGAGAATTTTGCAAGACAGCGTCGCATTAATTGATAACAAAAGACATGTACACAGCCAGTAGTAAACAGTACAACAGTCAGTAGTAGGTAACTATTTATGCCAGAAAAATGTACCGTTCCCGTGGAAATGTCCATGTGGATGAAATCGTGGGACCCAGCCAGTCCCTGATAAGAGCCGCTTTTATATAGAGGCAGTTTTTTAACCAGTACGTATTTTAACTATGTTTATGTTACTGTATAATTGTGTGTTTTGTTTATGTTATTGTGTTTTTATTATGTTACTGTTAGTATATATATATATATATATATATATATATATTATCTGCATTTAGCAAACTATTTTAAAGTTAAAACGGAAGCAATTGCTGAGCCATTTTAATTTAAACAGCCTCCTTCATAACGAACAATATGACTTTACAAGAGGTCGTTCGTCTACAGATGCTGTTGTTGCACTACTGAAACATATTTTTGACGCATGGGAGAACTCGCAAAATGGATTTTTCTGTGAGCTTTCCAAAGCCTTTGATTGCGTGCACCATGACACGCTTTTACGTAAACTACGTCATCACGGTGTCCAAAATGAAGCTCTCAAAGTAATAAATTCTTATTTACGTAATAGGTTCCAATGTGTAAAATGGTGTAAAATCTTCCGGGTTACCAGTTCAGTTAGGTGTACCTCAAGGCTCAATACTGGGTCCATTCTTATTCTTAGTGTATATTGATGACTTACCGTTCTATTTAAAGGGTATATGTTGTTACGTTGTAAATTTGAGTACCTACCAAGGGTTGGTATTACACAGCTGCATTACTATAAGTAAAGTAGCATTTACTTGAAAACATTAGTAGTACCTTATGAGGTTTCTGATTAATATATTTCATTGTAGTTTGTACAAGTAACTTTGGCTTGCACTTGATATAAGGACTCATTCCTTCAACTGTATTTCGTCACTGGACTCTTTAGTTAACACTTTCTAACATTAAATCACTTTTCTAAACCCTGTTAAACAGGTTTTCTATTTTTTTTTTATTTTTGACAATTATCTTTGACATAATGTAGCCAGGTTGTACGTTGATAATTAACCTAATTAATATTTCGGAATAATTTCCCCGATCAAGACAAGTTTTATTATTGGAAACTATAAATAAATTGTTTGTTGGTCTAGATCAGGAAGATTCTTATTGTTTCAGAGTTTAAACATCACGTTGGAAAGTTTTTAGTGATTTTGAAGAATTAATTATCTTGGTGTAGTATTTATCTTATAATGATTTTACCTGAAATAGGGGAGATTTCTGAGATAGTCAGTCTATTTCCGGTTTGTTATCCGTGACAGTATTATTGAAGAGTGGTGGCGTCTATTTGCCCTTGAACACGCTTGAAAACGAATTCCATGTTTTAAAAGGTAAGGATTTTGTGGTAATAGTGCTTAGAAGTGGTCTGTGGGCCCTTCCCTGGTTGTTAAAAGGATATTCTCGTGATCCGTGGATATTTATTACAGGATTCCAAATTGCGCATACGCAGGCCCCTGTCCAGCCAGTCGAGGATCTTACAGTCAAGTGCTTTTTCCATAAGCCAACCGTGAGTACTTCACCTGCTGACTATTTGCCATAGATATGCCATAGGATATTCCTCAGTGTTAACAATGGTATTAGATTCTTGTTAAGGGAAATGCAACAAGTCCTTGTTGTAGAATTGATGGATGCCACATGGGTAATCCTCATTACTATTGTCCCACCACTCAGGATCAGGCAAACAGAAGTCGTAACTCCCTATGTTGTATTTGAAACGAGGCCATATTAACCGGCTAATGTGTTAGCCTTTTAGATTTCCAAGCTCAGTCACCTCAAGGAAGGTACATTAGTTTCCCTTATATTATTAGGTCCCCGTATTGTCAATTCCAGGAGAGGCACCTCGAGAGATTCGTCTCGCCGCCAGGATCCAGAGGAGAGTCTGGGGCCTTGACGCGAGACCCGTTCCTCGAGTCAGCTCGAAGCCTCTTGTGGAGACGACTGTGCGGCTGGCGGAGCCCATCTAGCGATAGCGCAGGCGGGACGGTTTTTTTTATACCTTAAATTATTTCTTCCATTATAATACGGTTTCCGTAGGAACCAATTGTTTACCACATTCCGGCTTTCCTTAGTGGAAACTGGTCTTGCAACTAAATTTAAATTGAGGATCTTGGATTCGACAATCTACCTTCATCCAGAAGTATATTGGACACCTTCGTCGGCTCTGGGATCCCGGACTATCAAAGTCCCTGGCGCCCATTAATTAATAAATAACATTAATAATAACTAGAAGGTTAAACAATAATATTTACATTAATAATATTAAATTAGAACTTTTAAAACAGAACAATACTGGGTTTATCTCCAACTCCCCACGACCGTAGCTTTATCTACTGAATTATAAGCTGGCTGGTTATGTTGTGAAGAATTAATTTTATGATTATACTCTGTTTAAGATAGTTTGTTGTTTCTTTACATTTCTATACCCAACCATCTGGCCTCTGGGCTTATGTTAATTTACCGCTAGGGGGAACAAAAATAAAAATATAACACTGTGACGTATTGTTTGCAAATGACACCTCTCTTCTTTTTTAAGTAGACAGGAATAGACAAGATTTTGACAACGTAAACAGTGTACTCTCAATGGTTACGGATTGGTTTACAACAAATAACTTAGTTCTCAATGCCAAGAAAACGAAATGTATAAAGTTCGCCTAACCGAAGGTTAGGAATCTAGGTCCCAACATCGTCTTTTTTTTTTTTTTTTTAGTTGCGAAAGTAACTTTAATGGTTTAAGAAAAAAAAGTAACTATACAATATTGATGCTACTAACTATTTACACTAGGTAGACACTAAATTAAATTACTAACTATATATACAAATTAATACAAAAAAACAAAAGGACACTTAGGCGTCAAAGTATTCGTCCGCATCGCTGTCATCGGGAAACGTGCCCAGAAGACTGGCAGCATTGCCACGTTGAATGGCAATGCTAATTCTTTGGCCAAAGAACGAGCCATCCCTCTGGTCACGTGAATTAGAGGGCGCTGCAGTGCGCAAGTAAACATTCGCTCTGTGTATTTTTTACCCTTAAAAATAGATACAGTGCTTTTATCATAACCAAAAGTAAATAAAACTGGAAAATTAAGAAAGTAACAGTGCCAGTAGTTATAGTTTGTTAAAATTTATCAGGAAAAGTGAAGAAATATTCAAATTAAAAAATGTGACGTTAACGACCAAATTCAAATTTATACGATTATTCGAAATAACCTCGCCAGATATCTTTGTGAGAGAGTTTATATGTGAAGTATCCAATAAACTATAGGTACTACTACCTATAATTAAAAACTGCGTTGCAGCTTCACGCTGATAAAATTGGTTTCCAGTGAAACTAGCTCCAGTGAATGACAGTTGTGATTTGAATATACAGTTAGATATTTATATATACATATATATATAGAAAATAGATATTTCACCATTGCGAGGCGGAGGGAGCCTCCTTCAAGCCCTTAACTGACACGGCGCTGTCTCACGGCAACGGTTGCCAGGGCTCAGCTGCGCCAAAATTTCATACGGCGGCGCGGTGCCCCAGGCCGCCAGCGCGACTGCGCCGCTGTCACCGTGCTTCCGTCAAGATTAGTGTCAATTTTTTTTTAAGTCATATTTGTTATGTTTATTTTATTTAAGCTTTTTAACTTGTTTTACGTGTAATTTATAAGGAAAATCGTGTAACTATTTATGTTGAACAACAACGACAGTAGTGACGCCGTACGAAGTGCCAGTCAACCTGCCAAATCGCTGGATGGCCTAGTGAGATGCCCTCTTTGTTCCCAAGCACGCTTTTTTAAGGGTGAACGAGGCTTGAAGGTACATTTGGGCAAGAAACACAAACCCCAAAACGTGCCTTCATCATGCCCTACAATACCCACTTACCTAGCACCTGATTCACCTGCTCAACCCTTTTGGAAAACCCTTGCGAAATTAAAAAGTTCAACTCCAGTTTTGAAGAGAGTTCCTCGTGGCGCGAGGCCATCCGTGGCTTCATGTTTAGCGCGTTGTGTCCGCCTTGTCACCCGAGAGAACTCTCAGAGTGCTTGGGAGCAATTACTCACCTTCCCGTTTAGAATTCTACATGTGCAAAAAAATTTGGCAAATAAAAAAACGTTAACAGCACAAATCAAAGATAACTGTAACATTTCGGCCCAAATTTTCGACCCTAAATTAACAGCGCACCTCCCCCAAAGAGGTTTATTGCACCATGTGGAGTCTAAACTAGCCGAGGGTGATATCAGAGGTGCAGCTAGGATCATCTTTAGCAGCGATGTGGTTGCGCCGTACTATCCAGAGACACTCACAGCCCTGGAGAGCAAACACCCCGCCCCGGCAGAAGACCTCTCCTTCCCTGACCCACCCGATCCAGATTCCAACTTACTTGAAATTACAGCTCAACAAGTATGTGCGGCCGTGGGCTCCTTTCGAAGTGGCTCCGCCGGCGGCCTCGACGGCTTGGCACCTCAACATTTGAAGGACCTAATGTGTTCAGGCGCCGGGGAGGCTGGTGAGTCTCTTTTGAAGGAGCTGACGGCCCTCATTAATCTCATGATCTCCGGCAATGTGAACGAAGCCGTCGTTGATATCTTGTATGGGGCAAATCTATGTGCCCTACGCAAGAAGGATGGCGGTATTCGTCCCATTGCCGTAGGTTCCACTTACCGCCGTATCGCAGCCAAAATTTGCTGTGCTTGTTACAGCGAAACATTGGCCAGCAAATTCCAGCCCCTACAGCTGGGCTTCGGGTCTAAAGGGGGCTGTGAGGCTGCGGTACACGCTTTATCCACTTACCTCAATAGCGGTAAAGGTGAGGTCATCCTTGAGGTTGACATTAAGAATGCTTTTAACTCCGTTAACAGGGACACCTTGTTGACAGAAGTTCAAAAAGAAATACCCAAAATTTACAGTTTTCTCTATCAATGTTACAGGCACCCCTCTAAATTACTTTATAAAGACAACCTTTTGAGATCAGCCGTTGGATGTCAACAGGGTGACCCTCTTGGGCCAGTCATTTTTAGTTTGGCAATAAATCCAATTATTCGACAGCTAAATTCTGAATTCAACGTATGGTATTTGGATGACGGAACCCTAGGAGGTGATGTAGACACAGTCTTAAAAGATTTAACTTTTTTAAAAGCAAAATTCAGTTCCATTGGCCTAGACCTTAACCTTTCAAAATGTGAAATTTATCTTCCCCAAACCACTGACAGACAGACTACCATAACAAAATTTAAAACATTAGCACCAAATATCAAAATTACGGAAAGAAATTCTCTTCACCTCCTGAGGTCCCCAATTTTTTGACGAATCCTTTCCAACGCTCATTGAGGAGAAAATACAAAATTTTAATGATGTCTCGGAAAGACTTTTCAAAATTAACATTCATTCGGCTTTCACACTTATTCGATACTGTTGCTTTGGACCAAAATTTACATAAAGCCTTCGCTCCTCCCATCTATGGAAGCACCCACAACTTTTAGAAAAAGTAGACCAAATTATTAGAAACACACTAACTTTGATCCTTAATGTGGCTCTGGACGACCGAGCGTGGCAGCAAGCCACACTACCCATTCACCTGGGTGGTCTCGGCGTCCGCAAAATTTCAAGTATAAGTTTACCGGCCTTCATCTCCTCGGTTCACAGTATTGACAAATTAACCAGGAACGTTTTATCTTCCTCACAGGTTGATTTTGAGGTACCGTGGTTTACCGACGCGTTGAACGCTTGGAAAATGGCTTGTCCCAATATGGATTTGCCAGACAACCCAACCTCACAGAGACGGTGGGACGTGCCGCTCTGCAGTGTTATACGGAATACCCTGATAAATACATCACTTAATACTGCTGAGCGTGCTCGTCTGCTGGCTGTGGTAGAGTGGGAGTCTGGCTTGTGGCTTCAGGCGCTCCCGTCATCTACCATAGGCACTATGATGGATGACTTATCGTTTCGGCTCGCTACGTGTCTCCGCTTGGGCGCACCTTGTGTTGCTCCGCATCAGTGTCACTGCGGTGAAGCCGTCGACAGTCTTGGACACCATGGCCTGTCTTGCTGCAGGAGCGCAGGTCGCATAGCACGGCACGGCAGCATCAACGATATTATTCGTCGAGCCCTTGTCACCGCCGGCGTACCAGCGGTATTAGAACCAAATGGATTGGTACGTGACGATGGGAAGAGACCAGATGGTATGACGTTGTTGCCTTGGAAGTTGGGTAGGCCTCTGGTGTGGGACGCAACCTGTGTCGACACCCTTGCGCCATCTCATGTACCAAGCACGGCTGGCTGTGCTGGCGCCGCTGCTGCAGTTGCTGAGACCCTCAAGCGGCGCAAATACTGCAACCTTATAGGAAACTACAGTTTTGAGCCGTTTGGGGTCGAAACGCTCGGGTCATGGGGCCCAAGTACGCGTCTCCTTTTTAAGGAAATCTCTCGCCGATTGATCGACGCTTCACGTGACCAGAGGGCTGGCTCGTTCTTTGGCCAAAGAATTAACATCGTCTTAGATAATGGGGTGCCTGAAACTGTAGACTTGAGACTTGGGACTTTGTGACTAATTTAATTATACAAGGTGTTGTTTTGGATCTGCAAAACATTTTAGGAGGTAATTGTGTTAGTGATTCTCGACCCGAATCAACAATAAAATGGGCTGGTATTTTTTTTTTCTTTTTATTCTTATTTACGGAAATCGGTAAGTGTGAACTCCCCTTTTTAAAACGCGCCCAGTCTGTGCGTGTCCTTAAACTGCGCTTTCACACACACACAATCAAACGCAACCGAAATTTCTTTCATAGATCCAAAGCACCAACCACCGCACGCTCCCACTACCACTAGCCACGCCCCCGCGGCCATCGCAAGCACATAACTCGGGTCAATTTATTAGTGTGATTGATGGCGCCGGCGTGTGCATACGCTTGCAAATTCCGCCCTCAAGTGCGACTTCGATTAACGGTCGCGATAGGTACCTACTACCTAGTTGTAAAGATGACGGACCAATACTCCAACGTAGTTGGCGGAGATGTTTGACAAATAAAAAATTCTGATTCTGATTCTAATTCTGATTCTGATGGTACGCTTGTATGCCATCAGCGGAGACAATATATCTCGAGTCATCGAAATGTTCGCGGAGTTATTCCCTAATCGGCAACGTCCCTCACACAGGGTAATGCTGGCTGCTACGCAGAGACTCGATCATCAGCAGTTCGACGTTCCCCAGCATGCTGAAGGTCGCTGCAAATCGCAATGGGTGATTCTGTTTTTTTGAAGAGGGTTATTAAGAGAGTTATTCTGAAAAACAATACAATTTAAAAATCTAAAATAAAAAGTATTATTGATTATTGACTTGGTATCGTATTGTTATATGATTATTTACGAGTTTCATAACAACCTCCTGAAATGTTTTGCAGGTTCAAAACTGCAGCTTGTATAATTAATGTATACGGGATATTGTAAAATCTTTTAGAAGAGTCAGGTAAAGTAAAAAAAAAAGTTTTTATTTTAACGAAGAATAGGTATTTCTTGTTACATATTTTTAGTTTACTATTTCTGTACTCGTATTTTGGTTAGTGTTAATTAACTTGAATTTGGATTCAACACATGGCTTATCTCCTGATGCAGGTTATTTTTATATAAATAAGAAGTAATTAGTAGCTATATTATTGGTTGCATAATCTAGGGTTAAAATTAATTAGATGGGACTTCAAAACAGGAAAGAGGATACCGTACAAAACTCCATTAGGCAATTGTAGATTCTATTGTTATGCTGTTCAAAAAATTAAAATACGCAAATATTTTTTTGGCGCAGTTATGAGTTGCGCTTCTATTAGAACGAGTCGCAGTTTTAATCAGTGAGGGACTTGTGGCTAAATAATAACTGGCCGCGGTTGCTCCGTAGATGGGTGACCATCTTTGCACACCGAGACGCCACCGTGCCACGGAAAGCACGTTCACCCGTTGGTCCCGGCTGTCATTCGTGGATCGTTGACAGTCGTCACGGGTCGTCAGAAGCCCGAAAGTCTGACAACCAGTCTTACCAAGGGGTACCGTATTACCCACTAACTGGGTTGTGGAGGTCAGATAGGCAGTCGCTCCATGTAAAATATTCAGCTGCATCCGGTTAGAATCTCTTGACTGGAAGCCGACCCAAACGTAGTTGGGAAAAAGGATGGGCAGTTGATGTTCTCTTATGCGGTCCTACATTCTTAGCAAAAACTCCAGAACAACGAAAAGCTGAAATTTACCACCTGAAGGTATGTCCTAATTGCCTTAAAAAAGGACATGTTGCTAAGTATTGTCCTCAAGGGCCAAGTCGAGCCTCCTTGCCGGATTGCCGCCATGGGATCTGGAGGCAAAAGTCCTCGCGCACGTATGGGAGTGGCGCGAGGAGGCGAAACGCCGGGGCGTAAGTCCGTTGCCGCAAGAAATCGCGGCACAACGGACGGAGCTCCGGCGGGATCTTATGGCGTCATGGAAAGTACGGTTGTCGCAACCCAGTGCTGGGCACGCCACGATTGCGGCGATAAGTCCCCTCTTTGAGGAGTGGCTGGAGAGACGCCACGGCGTCCTCACCTTCCGCCTGACGCAGGTCCTCACCGGACATGGCAGCTTCGGGAGGTTCCTGTGTCGGATAAGGCGGGAGGAAACGTCCGGGTGTCACCACTGTGTGGATCGCCCGGAGGACACGGTGGAGCATACGGTGGAGGTCTGCCCGGCTTGGGCAGAGCACCGCCGTATCCTCGTGGAGGCGATCGGCGGCAGAGACCTCTCGCGTCCGGCCCTGGTTCAGGCCATGGTACGGAGCGAGAGGGCATGGGCAGCCGTCACCTCCTTCTGCGAAGCAGTAATGCTCGCGAAGGAGGAGGCGGGACGGTTGAGGGAAAGGCACGTTTCTCGCCGCCGCAGGAGACGCCCTGGGCGTCGGGAATCTTGGGCGGATTTCCAGCCACCGTAGGCGCGGGCTTGCGGACGGTGAGCAATGGGTAGCTCACCGTCCGGTAAGGACCAGGCCCGGGTCGACGGCGCGTCGTATTCCACGCGCGCCTCAAAGAGATGTCGTCAGCATAAAAGTAGGGGTCCACTAGGGCCGATGCCAGCCGGGGTCGCGGGAAGGTACTTATGGGTCACCGAGGCCCCTGGCAACACAGGCAACAGGAAGGAATACGGGTGGGTTTTAGTCAGTAAGAGTCTGACACACCCTCCCGCTCCGCCCAGAGCGGGAGAAGTTATTTGATGATTTCCCACCCCCAAAAAAAAAAAAAGGGGCCAAGTCGAAGATGTAACAAAAAGCATAGTTCATTGCTTCACACAACTTCACAGCCTGCAACCAGTGTCTCTGTGCAATCTGCCATCGCTGAAGCCACGTACGTTCCTGAATCAACCATTGAAGTTCCAGTCAACTTCTCATCTCAGGCACAACGAAACAATCTTGTATTACTATCTACAGCAATTATTGACGTGGCAAATCCGTTGAACGTTGCCTTCACGATTCCGGCAGTGCTGGCTGCACTGCCGGAATAACTAGAGAGTTGAAAGAGAAGTTGGGCCTATCTGCTATACAAACAAATACTACGAGGATAACCGGTATGGGCAATACACACTGTGGATTAATCGCAGAGAGAAGCGTCGTCCGCATACATTCTCGCCATACAGACGACCATACCACACTGGCATGCCCGGTTCTACCTGAGCTTACAGCAAATATACCAAGTTCAATCATTGATTTAAGCTACTTCAAGATTCCACCGAAAACTCCACTAGCCGATCCTTCCTTCATGCCCTCTCTCCGCCGTCATTTGTTTATTGTCCTGCCATCAATTTCAATGTTTTACATCTGCTGGAAATTCCGCGACCGAAACGAACTTTTTACCCGACTGCCTCAGGAGGGTAATGTTTTTCGAGAGTATGTATGTATGTATGTATGTATGTATGTATGTCTATTTCTTTGGCACGCTCTGTAGCCTAAAAGGCTTGATGGATTTTAACGTATGAGGTGTCCTTAGATTCGTCTTAATTGTGGGACTGACATAGGCTATATAATATTTATAAATTGCATCTGCAAATACAAAAAAAAAGAAGGGAAGGTTTTTTTAAATTAATTGCAACAATATTGGTATCAAATAAAAGCTAGTAATGAGTAATTTTCATTTTTTTTTTAATTAATAAAACTAAAAAGCTTGAAATAAAATAAATTATTTAAAAAACAAAAACCCGACTGCAAAAACACATAACTGAAAAGGGAAAAACAAGCATTATAATCTATATAATTTTGGTCGACGGGGACAGTCGAATAACTCGAAATATGGTGTAACTTTTGATTGTCCCCGCCTGCGATACCAAAATTATATAGATTATAATGCTTGTTTTTCCCTTTTCAGTTATGTGTTTTTGCAGTCGGGTTTTTGTTTTTTTTAATAATTTATTTTTTGGGATATTTTTGTTGAATAATTATAAAACATACCTACTAGCTTTTTTTTTTTTTGGATGGTAGTTCATCAAATAACTTCTCCCGCTCTGGGTGAAGCGGGAGGGTGTGTCAGACTCTTAATGACTAAAACCCACCCGTGTTCCTTCCGTTGCCTGTGTTGCGGGCGCCTCGGTGACCCATTAGTACCTTCCCGCGACCCCAGCAGGATACCTACTAGCTTGAGCCGTGACTTCGTTCGCGTGGAAATCGTAAGATACACAATATACCAAAATAACAGCCACATTTTTACAAAACTTCCTCGTCATTTAGCCTTGAATTTACTTGGACATTTGACGTACGATGTAGCACGGACCAATGCGTGGATTTAAAAACAATGTTTACGGAAATAATGTGTTTCAGTTTGAAAATGCGATGCCCTGGTCTATTGGCGAAACTTCTGCTAGCGTCTTCATCGTGAAATTTATTTGGTTAACATAACAAATGTCCTTTGTCCCCTTTGGTATTGTTCGTCGAAACGTTGCTCCTTAAGTTCTGAGTTAAGCTGCACGATAACTGACAAATGCGTGCACTGACTGGACAGGTCTGAAATGGTCTTTTGAGGTAAGGACCACACAGATTTGAGTTAATATTTAACGCGTGAAAGGTTTTGATTACGTCTTTACAGGCGGCTATTAGAAATGAAATTCAGAATCACAAACCAGAACGTTTTCTTTTTTAAGCAAAGACTCTGCAACAGTGGGTGATGAGTTTAGAGATTTAGTAGTCGATAGCAAAGAAATTTTCGAAGGCCGCGGTGACTTGAGAATCTAATTTATTTATATTGTCCTCAATACCAAGGCTTTAGTCACTACTTCGGTTGCAAGACCTCCCCGTTTCGGTATTAATGATATTCCACGTTATTTTAATTACATTACTATTATTTTTAATGTTTGAACTCAAGTAACGTGATTTGGCCATACAACAAACTTTTTAAAATAATATTAGAATAATTCTTAACATATAAATAAAACTCAGCAGTGTTTATACAAGTCCGATCATCTTGCAACTCATATAGTAATTTTCTACTTTTATGTATACCAATGGTGGTCCAGTCACTGAAGGAAGCGTTACTATTAACCGAGAATATCTTTGGAATGAAAGTGTTATTAAATTGTGTGCAATACAACTTAGTAATAATAATATTGTTGATTAGAGGCATCGTTAGTTGACAAAACTGGTAATTTAGTATAAATTTATTGTTTATTGTAAAACTAAGAAAAAGGTTTTTAATAAAACCCCATGAGAGCACTGGTGGCCTAGTGATAACGGCCGTGACTTACGAGGTGTAGGACGTAGGTTTGAACCCGGACAGGCGCTTTACTTTGTGTAAATTATTTCATCACCACTGCTCTCAAAACGGTGAAGGAAAACATCGTGAGGAAAACATATCCTAGAACCAAAAATTCAAAGATATGTGACATCTACCAACACGCACTGGGCCCACGTGGTGGATTACGGCCCACTCCCTCTCGCAGAGAGGAGGCCTGTGTCCCAGCAGTGAGAACATTATAGGCTGATTATGTTTATTATCCCCACAAAGTTTAAGAAAGATTATTTGATCTTTTTACAATTCGTTTTCTGAAACAATGGATTGATATTATGATAATTATACGAGTATAAGGTTTAGAAGAAAGTGGATTGGCTGATAGAAATGCTGACCGACCCGAAACATAATAGACTAGGGGCACTACGACGCTGATAAATTATTGTAGATTTTGTTCCGGTAGGCCAACCAACCAACCAACTTGATAAAGACTGAAACTGACAGAAACACCAAGCAACTTATTGATAAACGAGGAGTAAAGTTATGCCAAATACAAATCACAAAAAAGTTAAGGCAAATCTGAAGGTCTAATACTGATTGTAACTCCGCGATTAGAGTAGTAGTAGAAAGTAAGTGAATTTGTATATTTGGAGAGTCTGTTTACAACAGATGGAAAAATTGATGAAGATGTGGAAAGGAGAGTAAATGCGGGAAATAAAGTGAACGGTGCTATACATGCGATGGTGACCAACCAGTCGATGCCCAAAGAGGCTCGACTGGCTGTTCATAATGGTGTGCTGGTGCCTACACTTATGTATGGAAGTGAATGTTGGGTGTGGCAAAAGAAGCATGAATGTAGAGTAAATTCTGTGGAAATGCGTTCCTTGAGAAGCATGTGTGGTGTGACTATAAATGATAGGTTGGAAAATGATGTGATAAGGCAACGGTGCGGTTTATAGGAAGATGTAGTGACAAAAATTTAAAAGACCTGCCTTTACATGACCAAACCATCTAAGCATACGCTTAGATGGTTTGGTCATGTTGAGAGGATGAATGAAAGGCGACTAACAAAAGGTATTTTCAAGGCAGATGTGAGTGGAAATGCCGGGAGGGGATGCCCCAGAAAGACATATAGTGACCTCATTAATGATGTTCTTCAAAAAGGTCAGGTGCGAAGTACTCGCAACCGGCGTGCGTGTATGACCAGATGTATGAACGTAAACGAAGCAAAAGGAGTATGTAAGGAGCGTAGCAGGTGGCGTTCTATAGTTTCTGCCTACCCCCATGGGAAGAGGGCGTGAGTTTATGTGTGTGTAACTCAGGGATTATTCGAAGTAGTACGCAGTGGTTGTGCTGACATATTAACGGTTTGTCATTTAGTAAATAAGCACAGTTGCGCGTTGTTAAGAAAATAGTGGTATCACACGTTGACTTTACTCCTTTGTCCAGAATAACCAGTGTAACATCTATACTTATTTATTTATTTATTTATTGGTTAACATAGGTAAGGAAATACAGATCTTATGATTGATAAACAGAGCGCTATGCTATGCCAGGAGGCGTACAAATATGGTGTGCAAATATAGCCGATGATTACAAATTAAAATGAAAATATTTGAAAATCATGCATAATTATGATATTCAATTAGAAAATAAAATGAACAATTACATATTATTTAATACTAAATTATGTCAGACCTAAATGAAGAATTATTAAAATGTTTATTATTAAAATTATTAAATCTATATCAAAATAATTAAAATGTCAAAATGATTTAATGTCAATGCTATTAGTTGTAAATCTAATTTAATTCGTCATTCAGGCATTCGTCAATCGTGTAATAACATTTATCAATTAAGAACAATTACATTTTTTTTCTTAAATTGTGTTAAATTTGATTCTCTTATGGCGTCTGGAATTTTATTGTAAATGCGTGGAGCCATACCCAGGACACTTTTTTTTACTAATGCAATTTTACATTTATAATTACATAGAGATTTTTTGTACTGACTACGAATTGGAACATTTCATGCAGAACACGCCTCTATACAACACATCTAAAAAGACCGCAACCAGTATAAAAGATGGGAAGGCTACGGTAATTTTTATTAAAATACACTATTAGTTACTGTGTGTCCATATATAGATAGATAAATCTGAACCGACGAATTTGTGCCACATTGGTCTCACCACCACAACACAACCTTCCAGATGTGCACACTCGCGTAATTTCTTCTTCGCGTAATATGCTGCTGCTATTATGCTGGGAAGTTTATTGCGCCACTTCTTCCTAGCTAAGCTAGCACTAGGAAGTGTTGAAGTGGGGATGTTTAGGGGACTGTCTTATGTAATTTTGACGTTCAACAAGTTTTGATTCTCAGCCTAGTTTTAATAGATTACTTTTGTATAATAATAATAATAGTATAATTTTAATTCAGACATACGTCCATATTTATATCCATACACACACAAAATAAGAAATCAAAGATAAAATAAAGTGAGCGGGTGATGCGATACGATGCGGTGGATCTGAGGTACAAGAAATTTAACGCGGACAAAGTCGCGGGCTTAAGCTAGTATATTATATTTAGTTCATTAATTAAGGTAAACCTACCAATAACAAGAGCGGCTCCCTGATAAGAGCTGCTGTTATCAGGTAAAATGAGTTGTTATTTAAGGGGATTCGTTTCTGAAAAAAATAGGAGTGCATGGTAATAATTTTTCTCGGTAACTGACCTTACCCACACGGCTACATATCATGCTATAATTTCCAGTATAAGCAGACCTCTCATTGTACGGTAATCTTATACGATGCGAGATCATGTGATACTGGAAATGTATAGCTTGATATGTAGAACTTACATAAATGTTAATTTACGGTATAAAAGAATAATAGAGAAAGAATAACGTATATTTGGACATAGTTTGTGAGACACAACAAAATAAAAAGTGAAAATAATGTTTTAACAACAATACGGTGTGCCAAAAAGAGTCATTTAAGTATAACATAACATCTCGCCTTGTTTCCCCGAGAGGTTGGGCAGAGGTGTACTTGTAGTACACCCACAATTCGCTAATTAAGTTTTTTAAGTGCCATGTAATAGGGGGCGAGTCTATTGTCATCAACTGGGCACAAATCCAGGCACCGGCCTGCTACTGAGAAATTCCAGATAGAAAAACCCAATAACACTTTGCCCGGCCTGGGAATCGAACCCAAGACCTCATGCTCAGCAGTAGCGCTTGCGATCACTAGACCAACGAGGCAGTCTTTATTAGTCTGTATAATATATTAATATGAAAATATTAAAGGAAGTCCAAAGAAAAGATGGATTGTCTGAGGAATGAAATGATAGAGAAGGGAGTGAATGATTACGTCACGGTTGACAGGGGAGAATGGAAGAATTTAACGTTTTGCACCGACCACGAGTAGCATGGGACGAGGTTAGGAAGGTAATGCTAATATTACGAGTAATATGAAAATATAAAGTTGCACATATAATATATAAAAGGTAAAAGTATAGGATTAATAAAAAACTATGACACTTACTTCGTACCATCTTTTTATTTGTTACTATCTTTTGCCCGTGGTTTCGCCCGCGTTGAGGTCGGAAATTATCTCATGGGGTCTACTACGTACTAGTGAGATTAAAAATGTCAAAATCAAAATCAAAAATCAAAAATATTTTTATTTCACAAAAACCTACATGGGCACTTATGAAACGTCAGAAGCCAGGTGCATGGTTCCAATTGGTGGTTTCCTATGGAGAAAAACCGGCAAGAAACTCTACGGATACTCTTTTAAAAATAATTGGCTTTTAAAATGTTTTCAAATTAGTGTTAATAGGTATGGGAGGACAGTGTAGGCCTGTCGAGATGTACCAGGAACAAAAAAAAAAATAGGTTTACAAAATATCTAGTCTATTAAGCCTACAACGTTCTCACATTCACAAGTTACACAAGAATATGTGTAAAACATTAATAAAATAATAAAAATAAAAACCTATTTAAACCAAATGACATGTTTGCCATTACAACAAGTCTGAAATCAAAATTGTAGGTATATAATGTCAAACAATGAAAATATTAAGTCAAAATGTATAAAAAAAAAATAAACATCGTAATTTGGGAGCAGTTTATAGACATTTACATAGTTATGCCGTTTATGAGGTACCAGGGAAGCCAAAGGAATTATTGCCAAACTTCCTTGTCTTCAACGTAGTCTTTAATCTTATGATATGCGTTTTTGATAAGGACACGTTTGATGTGGGTTTTGAACTTTCCATCGCTAAGTTCTGTAACCGACTTTGGCAACTTGTTATAAAGGCGGATACTGTTGATATCAAATGATTTGCTTGTTTTTGTTAATCTAAATTTGGGTATCACAATTTCATGTTTACTACGTGTATTTATAATATTTTTGAAAAGACATAAGTTTTTGCGAACATACAAAATACTTTCTAAGATATAAAGTGAAGGCAGCGTTAGTACATTAATTTCTTTGAATTTGTTTCTAAGGGACTCACGAGGACCCATTCTATAGACTGCGCGGATTGCCCTCTTTTGTAAAATAAAAATTTAATCTACATCAGCTGCCGATCCCCACAGGAGAACGCCATAAGACATAATACTGTGGAAATAAGCAAAATATACTAACCTTGCTGTGGCTATATTAGTCAACTGTCTAATTTTTCTTACTGCATATGCAGCTGAACTTAATGAAAGAGCTCTAATGTGGGCTCCCCATTGCAATTTCGAATCTAGAGTAATTCCCAGAAATACAGTTTCCGTAATAGCATCTAGTCTCTTGCCATCAAGTTTTAAATTTAGAGCCACTTGGGGTACATTTGGTAATGAGAACTTAAGACATTTTGTTTTGGTCGCATTTAGTAAGAGATTATTAGCTGCGAACCATTTTGAAAGAACAGCCAGACTATCGTTGACGTGTAAGACATCCGGATCTTTTCTATCTATTTTAAAAATAAGAGAAGTGTCATCAGCGAATAGAATTATATCGGATAAGTTTGCCATCGTGTAAGGAGATCATTAATATAAACTAGAAATAGGAAAGGGCCAAGAATTGAACCTTGGGGCACACCCATCTTTACTAGAAACCCCGAGGACGTCGCCCCGTTAACGTTTACTTTTTGCTGCCTGTTTGATAGATAGGACAGAACAAGATCAGCAGCTTGTCCACGAATTCCGTAGTGGTGTAATTTACAGGTCAGTGTATTGTGGTCAACGCAGTCAAACGCTTTTGAGAGGTAACAGAAAATGCCAATGGCATTCTGGGATTTCTCCCAGGATTCCAAAATGTGACTGATGAGTTTTACTCCTGCGTCAGTCGTCGACCTACTACGTAAAATCCCATTAGAATTGAAATGACAGCATCTGGTCTAGCATGTTTTTTTTCATATATTTTACTCAATGCTGGTAGCACAAATATAGGTCTATAATTAGAGGGATCACTCTTACTACCCGATTTGAAAATTGGTACTACTTTACTATGTTTCATTAAATCAGGAAACGTACTGCTGTCTAAACATTGATTAAATATGTCTGTTAGGACAATGATATCTCCAAGAACCTTAACGGAAATCCTCCATAAGTCTTCAGTTTTCTTTATGTTAAGACTTTTGAATGCCTTCTTAATTGTGACAATAGAAATGGGCTTGAATTTAAAACTTGGAATGTCCTTAGAGAAGTGGTTTTTTAGAAGAGATTCAGCTAATTTAGGTGATGAGGGGAGAGATTTCGTAACGTCTATTGGGATATTGGTAAAGAAATTTTCTAGTGTCTCAGCAACTTTTAACTTATATATAATGGTTTCATTATTCATTTTTAAAGACAATTCATTCTGATCTCGCTGTTTTGTATTTCCAGATTCTTTGTTAATTACCTGCCACACAGCTTTTATTTAATTGTCAAAAATACTAATTTTGTTACTTATTAATTTAGATTTAGCTTGAGCGCATACTCTTTTGAATATCTTAGAATAATTTCTGACATAATTATGAAGGGCTTGATCAGAAGTCAATGATTTCTCGTACTACAAATTATATAAAATATATCTGCTTTTTCTAATGCCAGCAGTGGCCCATTCATTAAATTTTGGTTTAGTATTGACTGCAACTTTTTCACAGGACATGCTTTATTGAATTCTTGGCAAACTGTAGAAAATAATGTACCGTCGTTTATATTGGGGTCTTGTGAATCAAAACTAACTGTTGAAAGATTGCTAAGAACATTATTATTAAACATTTTCAATTTATTTTTAGTGAAAGGTCTGTCCTCTGTTCTAACCCGGATCATGGTCTATATGTTCGCTAAATCACATCGACATCCGCTCGGCTATTAAGGCCTGAAAGAAAATAGGTAGATAGACAGACACAGATGGGTAGAGACTTATTCGCATTTATAATATAAGCATGGTTAATAGAGGACATAGTAGGTACCATGTATTCTGCGATAACTGATTACCTGTTATAATCACTAAATTATACAACTCTGTAACAGACAGACGGACGAAAGGACGGACAGACGGTGTCGCCGTAGTAATAGGGTTCCCGTTTTTAATTTTAGGCTACGGAACCCTGAAAACCGATCTGAAAAATATGAAACAGTGGTATTCCTAATAGTAGATTATTAACCAAGGGGATAAAGCAGTGTCTTCTGTCGCCAGTGACGATTTAAATCGCGAGCGTAACGAAAGACTCGAGGTTTACTCCCGAGCGTAGCGAGGGTGTTAAAAACTTAAATCACGAGCGAAGCGAGGGATTTAAGACGAGTCCTGAGTGTAGCGAGGGATTTAAGTTCACCCAAGACTAAGACAGCTTTATCACCGAGTAAAATACTCTACTTTTCGTACCATTTGCGAAAAATTAACACAATAATAATATGAGATAAGCATTTGTTAAAAATAATGACAATTAAAAGTAAAAGTTAACATTCGAAACATTGGTCCAATTATTGATAGAGAGAGTTACATTTTTGTTTGGTACGTTTTTTGTTGTTGAGTTGATTTGAGTATTTCTCTGTTCTTGCGTCTGAGGAACTTGCGTTTCATTGTAGATAGTATACGTCGGAGATAGTGGTGGTGGTGCATCGTGAGTTACGGACGAAGATGAGATGCCGGAAGTTGATGGTTGTGGCTCTGATGGATTAAGTTTTATATTTTTGTTAATGTGACTGCTTAATATGGTTTTATTCACCATTGAGCTTTCGATATAACCCTCAGCTACTCCATCGGAGCTCCAACCACCGTGTCTTTTTATTGACGTAATATCCGCCCCTGAATCCGCCAAGAAAGTCGCCGAAGTTCTTCTAAAGCAGTGACCGGTGTAGAGTTCAACATCTTTAAGTTTTAAATATTTAGCAATTTCCTTTGGCATATTGCTAATTTTATTTTTGCCGATGGCTTGTCGAGTACATTTCCCATTCCGATAGTTTATAAAAAATCTATTGTTTTCCATGTTGGTGGGACGTAATGCTTGGTATTTATGAATGATTTTAGTATATTGTCCTTGTACAATGAATTACCGATTTTTCTTTGTCTTAGTTTCCTTTACCAGCAGCAACTCATTGAAATGATTTTCAACGTCCTCCACCTTTAAGTTCACATCCGCGGCAAGCACCATTGAGTCCAAAAATTAAGGCCACCTATAACAAAGATAAAAAACAGGTAAATATATAGAATAATTACCATTACTAAGATACGAAATATTCATAGTTAAATCATGTATACTTACTTTTGTGTCCAGAAAAATTTCGTCAGGAGCTTCATTAAGAAATTTTTCCACATTTTGAGTCGTAAAAAATTTGGACTTCTTTGCGCAATGCCCTTCTGATTTTCTTTTTAAAAAAGCCAGTAATTTCGTGAATCTATTTATTTAAATGCTGTGTTTGATGCTTATTGTAGCTTTCAGTTTTGAGTATATGCACCAAAGTGTATTCGGATTCTTTGTCTTGGATAAATAATCAAAATAGACAAGAAGTACTGATTCTGAAATTGATAGGCCTTTCGCACTTCTCCAAGTTGAAAATTCTTCATAAGTTTTTAAATAATTTTCCTTGGATTTTGTTGGATGCAAATTATTTATAATTGCGGCAGCATTTGCACTGATGGAATCCGACAATTCACTGTCACTGTCGCTTTGATTTAACATCGTAACGTATTTTTAGAACATTAACTTATTTATAAAAATAAATTAAAATAACCTTAACGTTTATGTATTTGAAGAAAACAAAAACGTGGCAAATTCCTAGAATAATATTTTTTTGTCGGAAAAGCAAAGCCATCAAGCTCATACGGCCTCGTCGGTTTTCGTAATTTTATTTAATAATCATAACTGCATAATAAATGCGTATTCCTTTTTCAAAAAGATGTATAATGCTTTATATACAAACTCAAAGGTATAAACACAGATGTAGTTCAGTATAAATTTCGGTAAGTATTCCAAATTTAAATCACATTCTCCCCCTGGAGGATGAATGAAATTCAGTACAATTTTCTTTCCCTGTTTTTAACAGATTAGAGCACGGGGCGCCTTCTCGGGGCCTAGATAAAGTGACATAATATATATGATAGGGAAACAAGTGATTATTAGGACATTATAAAAAATGCCCGGACAGTTTGAAATATGCCCAATATGAGAGGGCAATGTGATAACAACTATTGAAATAATCAAATCGACCGGGCAATTTTTATAATGCTAGTCACCTATGAGGCAGCACAATTAAAACCAGGTTTTATTACTATAAATTTTATTTCATGTACAAAAAATGATGTTATTAAGGCATTTGGACTGTAATCAAATGATTTATTACAGCAAACAATTTCAACATGCATGGTAGATTAGGTTTATTTTTAGGAAGGTTACAACAATTACTGCTTTGATGGCACTTTGAGTTCCTCCCCGCACCTACCTGTGCAAAATACCTGTGTATTATCAGATTGCCCAAAGACCACATGGCAATATTTATAATGACGAGGCTATGTGATAAATAAGGAAGTTCAAATTATAATTAATTATTTCACCCTAAGTAGCTTGTCATTATTCATAATGCGCGGGCATTATGAAAAATGCCTCTGTTTATTACTTGGTCCATAATATATAGACTTTATTTTCAGTGAAGTAAGTACTGTAGCTGCTCCCTCTCACAGAGAGGAGGCCTGTGCCCCAGTGGGAACATTATAAGCTGATTATGTTATGTAATTTAAGTGCTGTAGGTATAGCCACGCAGATATCAAACGGCTCATCGGGCTCTTTGAGCGTGCCTCGTTTGCTCTTTGATGATTAAGTCAAAATGATATTGCATTGACATACTCGTAAGTCAATCTAAGAGGTCAATCTTTGAATCCGACTCGGCTAGGCAGCGTTCAGGGAGCTCCGCAATATCTTCTCGTCCCTCATAACGCAGTGTCTCAAGACGAAAGTCTAAGACCAGTGCGTGTTGCCAGTGATGACATATGCCACTGAATGGGCCTTTTAATAAGGCCCATTGGCCTTATTAAAAGGCTAAAAGTCACCCAAAGGACAATGGAGAGGGCTATGCTTTGAGATTCCCTATGTGATTGAATCAGAAATTAAGAGACCGGCAGGCGAACCAAGGTAACCGACATTGCCCGAAGAATTGCCAAACGTAAGTGGCAGAGGACAGGGCACATTGCTCGCAGAACAGATGGCCAATGCCCCATTGGCCATCTGTTGTTCTGGGGTGGCGACCGCGTACCGGAAGACGTAGCGTTGGAAGGCCTCCTACGAAGTAGACCGATGACCTAGTGAAGGCCGCAGAAATCCGGTGGATGCGGGAAGCACAGAACCAGTCGAAGTGGCGGTGTTTGAGGGAGGCCTATGTCCAGTAGTGGACATCTTTCGGCTGAAATGATGATGATGAATGATGAAGTCAATCCAATATATTTTCTATTCCATAATATTGGCACATCGTAGAAGGGAGTGAATGATAGCGTGGCGGGTGACAGGGGAGAATGGAAGAAAGCAACGTGTTCCGCCGACCCCACGTAACATGGGAAGAGGGCAGGAAGATGGCGAGATGATGATGATTCTTTGCACACATGCCTAGGCACACTAAAAGACATTCTATGAACGATAACGAATAGAAAAGTAAAAATGTATTGGATTGGCATAAGTTACCATAAAGTTTACGGCAATTCCATTGAAAGTCATTGTAGAAATACGAATCGCTTTGGACGTGATTGCCACTTGTGTAGGCGTTTTGGTGTGTTCTGTATTATGAGTATACAGTGTGTCCCGTAAATAATGGATAACATTGAAATAGCGTAATATATGATATAGGAAATAGTCAACAAGGCCGTTCTAAATATATATATATATATATATATATATATATATATATATATATATATCCCAAGTAGATTTTTAACTTAGTTTTTACCTTATTTAACATTCTTTTTCACCACGACCACAAATGAATTAACTCTATCGGTTATTTGTTGTTGTAATATTGTACGCTGACTATTCCGACAGACAGCCAGTAACTAATGAGACTAGGAATTGCACAGTATGTTCTTAATAAAAATCGTACCTACTTGTAATAAATGTCTTTTAGTATTTTTTTTTAGAACGGCCGTAAGGTCTATTATATCCTATTTCAAGGTTATCCATTCTTTACGGGACACCCTGTAGAAAAACCGGCCAAGTGCGTGTCGGACCACGCAGAATAAAGGGTTCCGCAATTGGGATAAATTTATCGCAAGAACAAACTTAACACTGTAGTTGAAAGACATATTACCCATACAATACAACTACAAATTTAAGTTTGTACGCACAATATTGAGAGATTTACCAAGTTATTTTAACACCATAGACTTCTTATAGGTTTTCCTGTAATCTGTAAGTAAAATTTTTGTAGGGTCAGTAGTTTCGGAGATAAGGGGGGGTGATCAATTTACATCTATTTTCTTAAATAACTTTAATCCTATTTATAAAAAAAAAATTGGAACCCACACAACAAGCCTTTTCATTTGATATATCACACGGTACAGTTTGCAAAACTTTTTATTTTAATATCCTAATTTGCCCCCAAAAGTGACCCTCATATTATACATTCATTTATTTACGTTACATGACCGTGTTTGGGTCACAATTTCTATGGGCACCAAATTTCAACTTAATCGGTCCAGTGGCTTCGGAGTAAAACGGCTGTGACTGACGGACAGACAGACACACGAGTGATCCTAAAAGGGGCCCGTTCTTTCCTTTTGAGGTACGGAGCCCGGAGCTTCCTTAGTGTTAACCCGATTAGTGTAGATAATAATTTATGATTACAGCATGAATCAATCAGTATTCTATCAACGACTAAAACAAAAACAGCTGTATTCTCGATGAGCCACTTGAGTCACTGCACCAGTTTTATGCTCAGAGCGATTTGTTAGAAAATAGTAGACAAAAACTAGATTCTACTTATTTACTATGAAAATTACAATCCCAATACTTTACAAGCATTTGAAATTTAATTATGGTATCCTGGGGTTGGAATGAGAAAAAGTGGAGCGATCTTGTTTATTTTTTTATTACAGGCTGTGAGAAAAAGTACCTTCTTTTCATCCCGCTAGGTTGATGTTTTATTTATTATTTATTTCTGTATCTATCCGTGACATCACAGCGGGTCCTATCAGAATACCAGTGCTGCGACACTTATTTTTAAGTGTCGCAGCACTACTCGTATGCTGAGATTGGAGCCTTTTGGCCTCGTACAACACTTTTTGTTTTTATTTTCATTTTACTTATGTTTTTATGAGTGTTTTTTAGTTTCATTAATTGTGATCTCATGTGCGAGTCCCAATAAATACTTTTTATTTCTTTCTTTCTTATATTTTGAGACACAAATTCCATGTACAGTCGCCAGCACATCAATTTACCACATATTGTCAAATTTACTCATTTGAACCTAACCTTCAACATTTTAAGGTTTAAAATCATGTCGAGAAATTTGACAGTTTCGTATAACTTGATGTGCTGGCGACTGTACAATAACTGTTGGAATCAAGCCTGCAAATATTCCTTCTGGAAATTAAAATTAAAATAAAAAAATAAAAACGTAGTACAGAATAATGCGTGTGTGGTTTTAAAATTTTATCCGTCACATTTAGTGAAAACAAATGCATTTTCATTGTTTCTGATTCTGTGCTACAGGTTGTGTTTTTAATGGGAAATATTTAACTAATCCTCTAAAAACGTATGTGGATACCGCGGCTGTAGCTGGCGAGCGGTACATACAAGTTGGTCACAGTTACTTGGCCATTTAGTAATTTTAGGATGAAAAAATAGGAATTATTTGATGATCACAAAAATTTTGCATTCCTGAAAATATTATTAAACACTCTAATATAACATGCGCCTCACATGTTGTTACTAAAAATATTAGAGTACAAAATAAGAATTATTAGAGGTTCGACTAAAAATAAACGCTGTTTTTAATTGTACTCTTACAGTGTATGAAATGGAGCCTTTACTTTAATACCTCTCCTGATAATTGTATAGTGGTATTCTTCGTCTATTGATGAATTATAAATGGTTTTATTAATGTAAGTAGGTTTGTACAAGTACTTTTACACGTCAATCATATTTCTGAAACGAGATGAGGTTGGCGTTTCCTATCTGACTACTCTGAGAAGACAAGCCGAAACAAACTCAGAGGTCAGGCAGTCGGCACAGTCTCTTAAAATCCAGACATGGTCCGATCATGTGACGAACATGTAGACTGGTGTCTGAAATGGTTTTTTGATGGAAGAACAACACAGATTTAAGTAGACCTGTCCAGTCAGTGCACGCATTTGTCAGTTATCGTATAACTCAACTCAAAACTTAAGGAGCTCAATGATTCCAAGAATAATACCAAAGAAATGACATTTGGGTTGGCAGCTTGACCCACCCATAATATAATACGTTATTATGTAAATATTCATGTAATTTTTAAAATAAAATGGTATATAGAAAAAAATATACAAATAGATAGCAAAAAAGAAGTAAAAATCAACATTCACTGTAAATTTATTGGAGCAGCTCAATCCCAAGCTATTTTGTCATTAAAAGTATAAAGGCTGTCTGGCACAGTTTCCGCTTTTATAAATCATTTGAATTTAGTAAGGCTTAGTTCTTGAATGTGGCTAGGAAGTTTATTATAAAAACGTATACATTGGCATCTAAACGAGCCGCCATTTTTTTTTGCCTGGTTGTAAGAACAACAAATTTGTGTTTGTTCCCAGTATTTACATTATGAATATCACTGTATTTTTTAAACAGATTAATATTTTAATGTGAATACAAAAGATTTTCGTAACTATACTGAGACTGAAGCTACAGAAATGATATTATTATTTTTTTTAATTTGTCTCTGAGGTCTGGGACTTAATGTATACATTGAAAAAATTCTCCATTTTAGTATGTCAATGGACCCCTAAAAATGAAAACCATGTTGGCATTGTCCATTTTTTTCTGCATTACGCTCGTTATCCGGAAATAAGTACCTAGTTACTTCTAACGAATCGCAATAAATAATGCTGTTTTTACATGTAAATGAAGAGGTATATAGAACAAACTAAGTAGAAATAAGTAGGTACCTACAATAATACCGAAAACACCCTGTTTGTAAAATGGATAGGATTTTATTGTTGTTTCAAAATAATCTACCATCCAAATATCCAAATAATTATTCAGCAATTGAACCTCAGGGGGTCAGCTTAGCCGGTGGAACTTCGTGGAGCATTTCCGACGTTTGGCTCCCAAACTGGAGCGGGCGGGCGCTGCATTGAAGCGGCTCCTGCCCAATCTAGGGGGTCCAAACGCCTCCTGCCGGAGGCTCTACGCGGGGGTCGTGCGGTCCATGGCCCTCTACGGGGCTCCTGTATGGGCGCGCTCTCTGGCGCTGCGGCCAGCCCGCCGGTTGAGCGCGGCCCAAAGGGTCATGGCCATCCGGATGGTCCGAGGATACCGCACGGTCTCCTGTGAGGCAGCGAGCCTCCTTGCCGGATTGCCGCCATGGGATCTGGAGGCAAAAGTCCTCGCGCACGTATGGGAGTGGCGCGAGGAGGCGAAACGCCGGGGCGTAAGTCCGCTGCCGCGAGAAATCGCGGCACAGCGGACGGAGCTCCGGCGGGATCTCATGGCGTCATGGAAAGTACGGTTGTCGCAACCCAGTGCTGGGCACGCCACGATTTCGGCGATAAGTCCCCTCTTTGAGGAGTGGCTGGAGAGGCGCCACGGCGTCCTCACCTTCCGCCTGACGCAGGTCCTCACCGGACATGGCAGCTTCGGGAGGTTCCTGTGTCGGATAAGGCGGGAGGAAACGTCCGGGTGTCACCACTGTGTGGATCGCCCGGAGGACACGGTGGAGCGTACGGTGGAGGTCTGCCCGGCTTGGGCAGAGCACCGCCGTGTCCTCGTGGAGGCGATCGGCGGCAGAGACCTCTCGCGTCCGGCCCTGGTTCAGGCCATGGTACGGAGCGAGAGGGCATGGGCAGCCGTCACCTCCTTCTGCGAAGCAGTAATGCTCGCGAAGGAGGAGGCGGGATGGTTGAGGGAAAGGCAAGTTTCGCGCCCTCTCGCCCCTAGCCGCCGCAGGAGACGCCCAGGGCGTCGGGAATCCCGGGCGGATTTCCGGCCACCGTAGGCGCGGGCTTGCGGACGGTGAGCAATGGGTAGCTCACCGTCCGGTAAGGACCAGGCCCGGGTCGACGGCGCGTCGTATTCCACGCGCGCCTCAAAGAGATGTCGTCAGCACAAAGTAGGGGTCCACTAGGGCCGATGCCTGCCGGGGTCGCGGGAAGGTACTTATGGGTCACCGAGGCCCCCGCAACACAGGCAACAGGAAGGAATACGGGTGGGTTTTAGTCAGTAAGAGTCTGACACACCCTCCCGCTCCGCCCAGAGCGGGAGAAGTTATTTGATGATTACCCACCCTCAAAAAAAAAAAAAAAGTATCTCAAGCACACACGGAAGCCTTACCTTACATTGAACTGAGGGTTAACCTTTTCACCAGCGATTTAAAAAGTGCAACAGCATTTAGTTCCTGGTTGCCGTGATTCCTTTAAAACAGATCAGCGTGTAAAAAAAAAAGGGGGGTCAGCTTACCGCTATTCTGCCGGGGTCGCAGGAAGGTACTAAAGGGTCAACGAGGCCCATGGCAACAATCCAAAAAAAAAAAAAACGGGGTTAACATTAGAATACGCCCGAAAACGGTTTATTTTTTCGGCCGAAAATGTACTATATCCGATCAGGAGAAAAAACATAATCTTTTAATAACTTTATTTAATCGTTTAAATTTAAATCACACGAAACTTTGTACTTTTCTCAAAGACATAATTATTAATAATCATAATATGTACCTATGTATCTGATAGTATATGCGAGCAAAACCATATTTTTTTTGCATTTTCTCAGTTATTTTGCTTTTAGTTGTTGTAACTGTGGATATTCTCTGAATTAATAAATTTAAGGTTTTATTTTTGGTCACTACCCAAAAATTATTTGTGCCTTAAGGCTCTCGCAGGCAGGCGCGATACGACAGCGTGTTGCGACTCTAGTAAAACAAATTTTATGAAAATTTCATGGAAATTGTTCTACTTGAATCGCGTCGTACCGTTGCGCGTCGCGTCACGGATGTCTGGGGAGAGCCCTTAAACGAATATTGCCGAAAACCGAAAACTAAACTTGGTCAGACTTTACTTAATTTATAAAGAAGTTATTTTATAGCCTATTCACAGCATTAGACCACACAGCAAGACCACCCCATAAACCAGGTTAGTAGCCATAAAACAATGATAGGCTTCTAAACCTCAATGCACTATTACAAACGTTGGTCCCGGATAATGTTGGTCTTACTTAACGAGAACGTAAAGTTTTATTGGTATAATGTAAATTATAATATAGTACCTATCGTAATTATTTTTCTGTTGGAATTTTAGTTATTCGGAGGGGCTCATGGCTAAATAATGACAGCCGCACGGGTCGATCGAAGGTTAAGCTACGCTTGCCGAGGTCGGTCCATGGATGAGCGACCATCCATTACATATAAGGCACGTTAAGCCATTGGTCCCGGCTGTTATTTGTAGATCTTTGACGGTCGTTACGGGTATTCAGAAGTCCGAAGGTCACCCATCCATGAACCAACCGCAGCAAGCGTAGCTTAACCTGATCGATCGACCCGTGTGGATGTTATTACGAGTACTTAGCCACAAGCCCTATCCTACGAAGTATGCAATGTAAACAAAACACAACAATGTCAACCATTTACTATTACAGGAACTAGTAGTTGAATGGCCAAGTCAATCAATCACCGATGGATACGTCGGAGCGACGCGACGTAGGGAATGAAAACGACAAAAATGCCTCTAGCTCCCGATATGAGGCGATCGACATCATTATAATGTAGGCATTAGTGTTGCAATGCACGGGTAGTTCGCACATAAATGTCGTGCAAATATGTAGTCTTGGCACAACATTCCTTTGTAAGTCAAAAATAAATAGGCATTACAATACGATTTTAAAAACGTAATGAAAGAGTAAGTCTGTAGTTCTAAATGTTCCCTTTATTTGGGTTACCAATAAAATGTTTTGCGAATAAATAAGGCTTAAATGGAGATTTTTCTCAGACTAAAAACAAAAAACGTGAACGGCGACTACCTCTCACACCCTTCTCGAAGTTGTGAAGAAGTATGTCTACCTAGGGCAAGTCATCCAGCTCAGTAGACACAACTTTGAGAAAGAAGGCGACAGAAGGATCCAGTTGGGTTGGGCAGCGTTTGGAAAACGTCGTCAAGTCTTCTCTCGCCGCCTATCCCGCAGTATCTGATAACTAAGGTCTTCCACCAGTGCAGCCTGCTCGTCATGACTTACGGTGCCGAAACGTGGACACTGACAGTCAGCCTGGTCCACAAATTCAAGATCACCCAGCGCGCTATGGAGCGGGCTATGCTCGGCGTCTCTTTGAAGGATAAAATCAGGAATTAAATTATCCGGAAAAGAACCGCAGTTACATAGCTTGCAGAGTAAGTAAACTAAAGTGGCAGTGGGCTGGCCATGTTTATCGAAGGACCGATGGCCAATGGGGCAGAGGAATCCTGGAGTGGAGACCGCGTATCGGCAAGCGTAGTGTGGGACGATCCCAGCTAGATGGACCGACGACCTTAAGAAGATGGCTAGGTCAGACTGGATGCGGAAGGCGGAGGACAGAGTATTGTGGTGCAACCTGGGAGAGGCCCTTGTCCAGCAGTGGAACGTGATAGAAAACCTAATACCATCTTTCATTCGATAAAGTTTTACTGTTGGAAAATACTTTAATGTACTTAAATAACTAAATAACAAAATTATAGGTATGTATTTATGTATTTACGAGTATTTATTGTATAATATGTAAATGGTACACCACAGACTACCTGCAGTATTGTGTCTTCTTTCCCCCTAATCCATCCAAAGGATGTCTTTAAAAGATCGCTTTTAGTGATAAGACTGCCCATTGTGTCACCCTATGTAAAAGTACTACATTTATATCTGTAATTTTTATGGTGTACGTAATAAAGAGTATTCTATTCTATTCTATTCTATTCTATCCTTGCCTACTTATTTCTAATCTCTATCTCTTCTAACTGTGCATTTTGTCTTTAACATTTTGCACATAATGTATCTGCAACAACTAGTTGCACCGTCTACCCGCACCCTTACAACCGCACCACTAATCGACACCCATCGTGTGTGGTCTGCTTCAACAAAAACTGTCGTAAGCACGACACGACCATCGTGTAAACATAAATTAAATTCCTACTGGCTGTTTGTTTAATTTTTTAGACCAGCCATAGAACTTCTTAAGTAGCTGCCGTATTAATATTGATTAGGTCACAGTTTGGGTTAGTAGTTAGTAGGGATGTGTTGTTTTTGATGTTGGTTCATGGTAATGGGGGCATAATTTCGTGTTTGGAATTTTGAAGTGTTTTGGGCAATGGTGCGGGTATAATAAGGCTTGTGAATGATGGAGCTTGCTTTCAGAAAACGCTTGAAGATAAAGAATTTTCGAAAATACACGTACTGTGAACTGACTTAGCTTTTGCTAATAAGATTATTGTTATACTATTAGGTTCCTAGTTTCTGAATGTTTTAAAAACCATAGGTGAATTATTTTGTTTTTAAATAATTTTAATAGGAGCTATGTTCATATTTTTGCGAAAAACGTGTTTAATAAAAACGAGAAAAATTTTGTAAGATTTGTAAATGACATTATTGTACAATGAAGATAGATATGTATCTATTAAAATTAAGAGCTTGCTTTTTAGAAATAATGAAAACATTTCATTAACTACTTGTGTTTCTTGTGAACCAAATAAATACCCTTAACTAAAACCTCGCTAAAAATAATTCCCACTGCATTTACAAAGTAAATAAAATAAAACACCATTTTAAAACCATTGAATAGACGTTTTTCGAAGCGTTTCGAACAATCCGTCGGTTTGTCTGTCTGTCAGACGGTCAGACATCGGGATATATCCCTAATTAATGATAGAGCAAACGAAGCCGCGCCTGAGCGAACTGATCGAATGAAAACCGACGCAAAAACTAGTATAAATACATCTATAATGTTAGCGCATCCATGGAGATGGTTTACTTGTGTGGTATTTAAAGGCTGACACGACATTTGTATGTATTTTGCGTTTTGTTTTTGTTGATAAACTAAAAAGATTGGTTGATATCTGATCTACATTTTCATTTCGTACAATGTTATGTACATATTATTTATATTTTTTCATATTTCTTGTGTTAGGTTTCAAAAAATTAAAGTGCGACAATTAACATTGATTCGGTACAATTCATATTCAATTACTCAACTTGTTACACATAATGCAGGTATACGTATAAAAACTTTAGATCCTATTTTGTATTATTATGTTGGATATTAGTGTTTCATTAGGAGCTGACAAGCAACCCCAGTCACTTGAAATAACTCATAAATAGATTTTCCTTATAATATGTTATAATCAAGCCTCGACTAATTAGATAAAATTAACTATCCATAATTCGTCGTTCTTTTGGAAATCAGCGTCTGACAACCAGTCTCAACAAGGGGTATCGTATTACCCAGTAACTGGGTTGTGGAGTCGCTCCATGTAAAATACTGATATTCAGCTGTATCCGGTTAGACTGGTACCCAACTCCAAGATAATTGAGAAAAAGCTAGGCAGATGGTGATTTTGGAAATCAGCTGGTGTCGAAGGTTTAATTGACACAGAAGAAATTAACAGGGCCTTCGTGATCCGTCTATCATCAACACGATTGTTGTTTCATCCAGCGCAAGTGAGAACTACTAACAAGCAAGTGAGAACGCGATAACATTGAATGAAAACAGAGTGCAGAAATTTAATAAGACTTGTTCCAGGAGGTACGTGTTTTTGAGTAAGTCAAGTAAGTGAGTAAGTACAAGTTTGTGGAATAAATGTTTGTCATTTAGAATCTCCATTAAGACGCTGATAATACCTAAACCGTGGTCACTGTCGGACTGCATAGAAAAGAAAGAGAAGCGCGATGACACAACGCTTGTAATTTATTACAAAATATGAAGCAATTATCAATTTACTAAAAATTGAGTTGAGTAATCAAAAATAAAAAACAACCAAGTTGTGCATTCAAATAAGACGTTCTTGTTAATAATGAATTAGGTAACGTATGTTGATACTTACTGCAGATATTTTAGATTAGAACTCAAAGTAAGAGGTTATTTTAACGTTAGTTTGTATCGATTTTTTTTTCAAAAGGTGTTTTGGTAACAACCAAGTTCTAGGAAATATGTTCAAAATTAACATATATTTTTTCCGCTACCACAAACTATACAGATTTGGATTTTTTTTTTCTCAAGAGAAGCCTATTTTGGTCAATTGGGTCTTGTCAGCGCCTTAAATGTGCAACATTTTTATAAAGGTATTTTCTTTACTTTTACAATTTATGAGTCCATTATGTACGGCCAAATTTCAGGTAAAAATTGTGCAAGAAAGCAGATATTTGCAGGCTTTTTCTGAATTTGTTTTAGTTTTTGCTTTTAACATAATCAGCCTATAATGTTCCCACTGCTGGGACACAGGCCTCCTCTTCGAATTTTTGTCATGCCGGTTTCCTCACGATGTTTTCCTTCACCGTTTTGAGAGCAGTGATGATGAAATAATTTATCCAAAGTAAAGCGCCTGTCAGGGTTCGAACCTACGACCTACAACTCGTAAGTCGCGTTCGTTACCACCGGGCTACCCTAAAATTCTAGATATACTGCACAAGATACATATTAGTTCAAAAAAGAAAGATGTGTTACAACGCCATAATCACGTACGAGCGTTTGTTTGAAAAGCATGACGGGTTGGCCGCTCTTAAGAACATTCTGCCCCTAGATTAATGAATACCTATTTTGTTTTCTATAGATTAGTAAATCAATAGAAAATAAAACAAAACAGGGATTCATTAATCTTATGACATTTTAGAAGAAGCTAGTAAACCACAGAGGATGGAGATGCCTGGGTGGCCGATGCTAGAGGTGGCTTTGTCAACACTTTCCATACAAACCAAGCATGTCAGTACATGTGCTTGGTTTGTATGAAAATTGCAGTGGTGATGTCCACTGGGGCATCACCATTTACTTACATTATGACACTAATGACATCTATACGGTATTTATGTCATTATAAGTAGTTACAGTTTGTCTAAACTGACGGCCCCTTTTTTTTTGTTCTGGGTCGTAAAATCCTCATAGATGTCCTCCGCCCTGGGGTAGGCGGAGGGGTCTGTCAGACTCTTACTGACTAAAAACCACCCCGGTGTTCCCCTTCTACACTTGCACCGGGGATCATGGGATCTAGTACAACTTCCGCGATCCCCGGCTGGACTGCCGGCCGGCTCCTGAAATAAGTCAAAAAATCTTTCTGCGTCAAAAACTTTGATGTGAAAGATCTATTGGCGCGGGGGTAAGATGGAATCTTATGACATGACGGCAAACGGCATGATGGTCTCTTATGCCGTCATGTTTCACATCTGCCGGCCGCATTTATTTATTAGTTTAGCGCTACAAGTTTTCTAAAATCTGAACTAAAGCTGCCATCTTGCTTTTGAATACATTCAAACTGACATTTCACAAAACAATTGCCCAAATGTGTACCAAAGGCGCCGCCTGTCAACGTCATTCTAGCGCTAAACCATCCTCTAGCTAGACTCTGTAGCAAACCATCTCGGTAGCTGCAAGCCTATATCAACACCGGCTTACGCTATTACAAAGCGCCCGCGCCGACCGGCGGCAAATAGTAGACAAATTAAACGTGTGTCCTTTGTAAAAAGAACTCCAAACCGCTACAGAATGACGCATGCAAGTCACGAGGCGATCTTTATGTCGTCCGCTCGATGACAGCCCAGTAGGCCCAATGTGTGTTGTTTTGGATTAAAAATAGTTCCTGTGTTAAACGTTGTCGGTGCGAACAAAGTAATGGACAATTTTATGAGGCAAGTAATGTGATATTGTGGCAGCAGGAAAATGGGAGCGGTTCTGATATGAAGCAAAGTGAAATTACTACCGTTCTTTAGGAAATTTTCATTTATGTATATTATAACACTAGCTGCGCCTGCGATTTCACCTACGTAAGTTACGATCCCGTAGGAATATCGGAATAAAAATGATTCTATGTCCAAATCCAGGTCATGGTCTACCCATGTGCTAAATTTCATCCAAATCTGTACAGCCGTTTTAGCGTGAAAGTGTAACAAAAAAAATAAGCAAACTCACCCTCGCATTTATAATATTAGTAAAGAAAAAAGGAAGTAAGGATAAGATCACGCTTGTAATCCCAAAAGGGTCAGGCAGAGGAGTGCCTATTATATTACACCAATGTTTCCCCAGTTATATGTTTATTTCCCATGTAATAAGGGGCGAGCCTATTGCCAAATCCAGACTCCGGGCTGCTACTGAGAAATTCCTGATGGACAAACCCTATAACACTTTGCCTGATCTGGAAATGCAAGCCAAGACCTCTGAAGTCTCAGGCGGATTTCTGGCCACCGTAGGCGCGGGCTTGCGGACGGTAAGCAATGGGTAGCTCGCCGCCCGATAAGGACCAGGCCCGGGTCGACGGCGCGTTATGTTCCACGCGCGCCTCAACGAGATGTCATCAGCACAAGAGTAGGGGTCCACTAGGCCGATGCCTGCCGGGGTCACTTGAAAGTTACCGAAATGGGTTACCAAGGCCCCTGGCAACACAGGCAACGGAAGGAACACGGGTTGGTTTTAGTCAGTAAGAGTCTGGCACACCATCCCGCTCCGCCCAGAGCGGGAGAAGTTATTTGATAATTGCCTACCCAAAAAAAGAAAAATGAGCTCTGAAGTGGAATTGAACCCAGGCTCAGTAATAGCAAGACCAACGAGGCAGTCATTTCATTTTTATATCTCCTGATTTATCATTATTCAGGGTTAGCCTACTCTGATCCTGCCGGGGTCGCGGGAAGGTACTAAAGGGTCACCGAGGCCCCCGCAACACAGGCAACGGAAGGAATACGGGTGGGATTTTGTCAGTAAGAGTCTGACACACCCTGCCGCTCCGTCCAGAGCGGGAGAAGTTATTTGATCACCCAAAAAAAAAATAAGCCTACTCTGATGATTAAAACTATGAATAGTGAGAAATATTACAGAAATGAAAGAGCATTAGAGATTATTCAAAGAATTGTTACTGTGCTAGTTGACATCATCATCATCATCTGCTGCAGTCTAATCGGATGCAGCTGAATACCAGTATTTTACATGGAGCGACTGCCTATCTGACATGTGGCTAATAATGTTATTTAATATTTTGTGTTGTGCTGCTTGTTACACGCAGCTGCATAAGGGGAATCGCCCACTCAGCACTCAATACTTTTGTTATAGAAACATACGCTGCAAATTTAACGAACGACGGAAACGGCGAAATTGAGACAGCACTTTGTGACGCACGGACCTAGTTTACCCAATTATTGTAACTCTGTAAAATTCCATTCCATATTCATACTTCGAATAGGTTAATTTAGAGATAATTAATGTAATTCTTTTATTTTAAATAAATTAAGTAAAATCATTTTTGTTTTTTTTTTAATCCTCCGATTGCAGCTAACGTAATTTGCTTGTGGTGACTGGTCGTCTTGCTGACCATTGTTTTGTTATTGTTATTCATAATTAACTGTTTATTTATTTTACTTCGATGGTCCTAGTTTATTATTTGTGACTGAGTTACACCTATAGCTATATGTAAGCGGGCACGCCATTTATGCCTGGAGGCTTTTATTTAGGTATTAAGTTCTGTTTATGTTTTTTTTTTATTTCTGCTTGAGTATAGTTTTAGATGTTTTGTTTTTATTCGTATATTGGTGTGTGTGCTAGCTAACTTATGGCAAATAATTTAATTTATTGGTTTGTGTTGTACGTAGTGTAAATTATTTTGCATACTATCGTATAGAATCCAGTTTTTTTCTAAATGAACAAACAGCTGTGCTGCTGGGGAATTTGTTGCGCATCCCAGCTAAAGCACTAGGAAGTGGTGAAGGGCAGGCGTTTTGGGAGACTGTCATGTCATTTTGATGGTCGAAAAGTGCTGATTCGCAGCGTAGTTTGATTAAATGACTTTTGATTTTGATTTTGTTAGGTAACATAATTTTAGTACTTTACTATCGAACAGGAGGGCGAAAATATCTTCCTTTTAGGATCCCATTCACTTAACATAGTTTGGTTAAAATTACGTTAAATTGACATACTAACGCCCTGTTATTATTATATATATTATTAACACTTTGACAGCCGGCCGGTTTTTAGCACGCATTCCCTTGTATGCCGGGCATTTTTTAAGATATAGTAAGATTAAAAAAAAAATAACTAAGTGCTTTAAGCATATTTTTTTTTTATTTCTCTTATGTATTATCTAAACTATATGAAAGTTGATCACGTATTCCGTACGTAATCGGCGTTCTGTAGAATGAGCGGCATCACGTATTGACTACGTGATTGGCTGTCAAAGTGTTAACTAAATAAACATTCTTAATACCCGTGCCATTCTTAATTACCAGTGCGCAAATTTTGACAAATTAAAGTAAAGCGAGTTTTATTAAACATATAAATTTTATTTTAATATGTTTTAGTAGAAAAAAAAATATCGTTAACAAAAAAAAAACATTAACTTTTTACTTTGAAATTTTTAAATTTGAAACTTTGATTTTTTATAGTGACTTGCCAGCCGGCGCGGGCGTACGTTGTAGTACGCGCGAAGGTACCTAAACAGCTGTGCGCTCGCTGGATTTGCAGCGTAGGTTTTTTTGGTATTTTATTAGGTGAAATCCTAGTCGGAGAAAAAAAAAAGTATTGAACAAATAATGGAAATTTGTACTACTACTGATACTGAACCACCAAAAAAAAAAAATTGCGCACTGGTTAATTTTTTTTTCGTCGTGATGGGTATAAAAAACATTGACACGACACTACCTGCGGTCGTTGACGCCAAAAAAGAAATCATCAAATTATATTTTTTTTCGTTTTTTATAATGTTTAGATATCTATACCCATCTCTTCTGCGGAGTTTCGCTAACTAATTTATTTTAACCTGTTTATAAAACTTTTTTTATAACCGACCAAACACTTCTACGTTACGTCTACAATCATTCAATGAATTCGTAGTCTCATGCCACCCTGTATATACGTACAATGTGTAACTGAGTTAATGTACATTAAGAAAGTAGTTAAATCAGAATCGTTTACTTCGATTTCTGTAATTTTTAACATGCGTAATTTTATATCCCAAAAATAATGAAAACTACGTAAATTACAATCACACTTCCGCTGTACAGTCAAAAAAACAAAATCGACGAAGTACCTGCTACGCCAGCCCCATATACTTACACGACTGCGACTGTGCGCTAGCGTAGATTTGTAATATGACCAACATTTTCCACTACAATCAGTATAACTAATTTACTAAACAAACAATGTTTTATACATAATAATAAAAAAAAATGTGTATATGTATTATGATAGTAACATACAACTAATTGGGGTGTTTGGTGGTATACGTTAATTCCGGGACATGTTGTATACCTAAACTGACCTTTTTTTAACTCAAAACGGGACATGGATTTATAAACGTCAGTTAGCAGGTTGACATTGAAAAATAAACACAACTTTTTAATGTTCTTTATTTATAAAAAGTGTAACTTAATACAATTAATGTTCACTATAATTATATTCAGATTAATTATAATTATTTTTATTATAGATAACAAATTGTGCAAACAAATCAATCACCGGTTCACCAACTTAATAAAAATAATAAAGCAAAGTCGCTCTGACAGTTATTGTTGAATTATATGCAACATCATTTTTAAAATTATATTATATTTGTTTTCGGAAAACGGGACTATTTTGCGTCCCGGAGCTTCGTCCGGGAACAACGGAACAGGTGACCAAGAAAAGGGACAGTCCCGTTCAAAGCGAGACGTATGGTCACTTTATGTATAGGTACCTCAAAGAAACATTAACTTATATGTACTGATGAGGGCAAACACAAACTTTCTTCAAAACACGGAATATTCCGCAAAAGCCTACAAGGTTCAGTTAAAAGTAATCCAATTATCTATGTAGGTACTTAAATAGGCTCTTAAGGAGACAGAAACTAATTTAGACGGATAATTAAAGCTTAGGACACAAGGCATGAACTTTCGCACGAGAAACTCACTTGCGACGTAAATAAACCGTTTACATGGAGCAACGAAATACGCGGAGTGAAGCGACAGGTTTAATGAGAGGTCCTTGTATTAGGTTTCAATTTATAATGCGTAATTGTTGGATTTTTAATAGCAACAGTACCAATATTGACCGATAAACACTAAAATATGTTTACAATTACAAAACTAAGCCAAAAGCAAGCAACTTGCCTAATGAAGAATTTAAAGTATACACTATACTAACTATAAGCAAGCATAAGCAATGGTAAGCATTTATTATAATAATAACTAAAAAAAACTACATGACAACTTGCTACTCACCGCAGGATACATAAATATACAGAACCGAATTCAGAAAACTACAAAAAATCTACCTATCACTTATGTCGGCTTGTTAGAGTTCCTTTAAGAAAAGTCGACCTTACATTTGACCAAAAAGTAACAATAAAGAAATAGATTATATTAAAATAAGTAGAAAAACAATAAAATAAAGCGCTCCACTGTTCAAATGTTCCGTAACGCCAAATATCAACGCACCGACAAAAGACATGATCAATATTCAACACGTAAAAATGTCAAGTAGTTGGCATTTTTAGGGTTACGTAGAACAGGGAACCCTTTTAGTTCTTGGTAATATTGTAGACGGCCTAAGGGAAAACGGTAAGTATCTCTCTGTAGTTTCCGAAATATATTTTGTAAATACAGAAAAAAAAATGTATTTATTCATACGTAGCTTAATGTTAAGTAAAAAATAGCGTCTGTTCAACCATATATTTTTGGCGTTTAAGCATCTAAATTAAAAACGTTGCTTAGCTAAGCTAAGCAACATTTTTAATTTAGGTTAGAGAGTTAATGCCAGATATGTTAACATTTAGGAAAAGTCTGAACCTGAGAACCAAATTAGTGATAGGTAATGATAACTACGGAACTCTAAAGCGTGGACACAAATGCACTTGTCAAGTTTTTTTCAACCACTAGTAGTTTTGTTATCGCATGGAACGCACGTCCGAATGAATAAATATCACGTTTATAACTCACCAGTTAATTAAAGAGTGGTCTCCATTTAGTTAAATTTGTCTACAAGACTGATGTTGTGTTGACAGGTGAATTTCTTTGAAATGCTTTTATCTACCTATACGACTAATTTTATACTGAGGTAAAATTTGAGAGTTTGTATATAATCTTCGGAACTACTGATCCGTTTCCGAAAATTCTTTCACTAAAGAAAGTCTACAGTATTGTCGAGTGTCATAGGATGTATTCACTTTTGAACGTCAACATTTACGAGAAAATAGAATTGATTCTAGTAGCCCCTTCCAAAAGTAGTTTCGTATGGAGAAAAATGGACAAGGAACTCCATAGTTATGTCATAGGATATATTTTATGTTTCAACAAGAATCACGCGGGCGAAGTCATGGGCAATGGGACGAAAACGGCTCTGTGGGTCTCCCGTACTAGTCTGCACATCAACAACTTTTAATTGAATCTATCCTCCTTAACTTAAGAGCAGTGGTGGCCCAATGTTAACGGCTGCGACTTACGAATTGTAGGTCGTAGGTTCGAACCCAGACAGGCGCTTTACTTTGTGTAAATTATTTCATCACCACTGCTCTCAAAACGGTGAAGGAAAACATTGTGAGGAAACCGGCATGTCCTAGAACCAAAAATTCGAAGACAATGTGACATCTACCAACCCGCACTGGGCCCGCGTGGTGGCTTACGGCCCACTCCCTCTCACAGAGAGGAGGCCTGTGTCCCAGCAGTGGGAACATTATGGGCTGATTATGCTATCCTCCTTTCTGCCAATTTCTCCCGCAAAAACGAGACACGGACGAAGTCGAAAGTGGGTGGGTCGTGTGTGGGTGTGTGTGTGCGTATGTGAGCTATGTGCTGACGCTACACGTCTGCAAGCAACAATTCACAGCGTGTTTGTACACTTGGTTATCACAAGTAAAGCACGCGTCGCTTCGTGAGATTAAAGTACTGTACCTATGGTTGAAGAAGAGGGCCTATTCCAAGAAAACTCGCTAGTGTATCATTTATTTATTTATACTCAGTTAATTAAAACGGTACAATACCAATTACGTGAATTACATTGAAACATAAAAAGTATAATATTGACATTTCACAACAACATAACACATCATCCCGCCTGTTAACTACGAAGGGCCAGGCAGAGGTGTGCCTATAGTAGGTACACCCACATTTCGCCAGTTATTTTTAAGTCCCATGTAATAGGGGGGAGCCATCAACGGGGCACATATCCCGACTCTGGGATGCTACTGAGAAATTTCAGATAGAAAAGCCTAATAACACTTTGCCCGACCTGGGAATCGAACCTAGGACCTCAAGCTCAGCATTAGCGCTTGCAAACACTAGACCAACGTGGCAGCGATAGCGATTTTATTCAGTTTAAGAGGCTGACAACACCTAAAGCGCGGTAAGTGTCGGGCTACATAGAAAATAAAGAGGAGTATGCACGCACAAAAAATAGAATGATTTCATGTATATTAGTATGGTTTTTAATCGTAAAACAAAATTAGAGGTATTTTCGTGATTTTTTTTATGGTATCATCATCTGCCTAGCCTTTTCCCAACTATGTTGGGGTCGGCTTCAAGTCTTGCCGGATACAGCCGAATACCAGAATATCATAAAAGAATAGAAGAAGAAGAAGATTATCTTATAGAAGAATATCATATATTTTTCTGATTTTGTTTACTGCAGTGGATCATATACATTTAGGCATTATAAAACTTATAAAACTTGCGTTTAGCTCCTGTAGTCCCTTAAGATCCCATCGGATCCCAGCCATTTTAGAAGCCCGACAGCTAAAAGCTCATTACACTAAAACGGTGCCTAATTAAGATCGGGCCAGTCTCTTTATATGGGGTGATGAACCGCAACCACAGGTTAACCATACGCTACATAGTCTAACGATTTACGTTTATTACCGACTTCGACGACGGGGGGTTGTGTTGTTGAGATGGGAAATCGCGTGATTAGTACAAAAAATGTTTTAATAATCATGATTTTGAGATAACGGTCGGTGAATAGTAAGATTCGTATCGATTGGATTTATTTTATTGATCTGTTCGTTGAACAGTTTTGTTTGGAATATCTGCCGTGAAATTCTCATACATACACATAATTTTAAGATATTAGCTTAGGTAAGTAGAGAAAATTATTAAGCTGAGTGTTTTACTTATTTGTACAAGATTATTATTGACCTTTCGAGTATAGTTTCTGATATTAATATCTTGAGGTCTGGGATATTGTTACTTGTTAGAACAAATGTAAGTATATTTAGTTTTAAACCCACTATAGTCTTGTTCAAACCTTCGGGGCAATTTCGCAACACACATTTCATCAAGGTTTAGTTGTTGAATACTTCATTCAATAGGTAATAATGATTTTCTTTCAATTTGCTAGTAAATTTTGTTAATCTTTCAAATAAATTGCAAACTATAGTTTTGTATAATTTAGAACCATTTTTTCAATTTTGTAAATGTGAGTACCATGGAGCCGTTTATGATATATTATATGTTGACTTGAAAAACCTTGGCAGTTGAAGGTATGTCATGAATGTGGCACGTGTGTTGGATCATTCGGTTCCCTACAAAATGGTTGAGCTGGATGGTGCTGATCCACGCGTCATCTTCATCAATACACGCCGTCAGTTGAGACTGGTGATCTCTTAACTGTCAGAGCTTATATTTCATCTTTTGATCTTATATTCTGAATTGTTTTTAATTTATTTATTTTAAATTGTTCTCACATAAGAAGCACGAAGAATAATGTACCCAGGATTTGTAATATCTTGATTTAAAGAGTGACCTTGTAGTTTCTTGCCTGTTCTACGTTTTGGAATGGGAAACTAGCTTCAATTTTCTGACTAACTGACCGACATTTGGCAATTCAAAAGTGCCTGTAATTGGTTTAATTGAAATAAATGCTTTGAGTTTTTGAGTTTTCACATAAAATGCCGATTGATCGCACTGCCTTTAATTATGACAATTCAGCTATGTTCATTGCGTTAGTCCCGTTGTTGACCAGGCGAATCTTTTTAACCTACGAAGCAATGGATTAGGAGTTTCCTTCAAGACCTTCGACTTGTAATTGAATTGTGTTACGCAGTTAAGGTGCTGGCTGGGATTATACAAGGAGTTGTTAAAGCTTCTTCATGTCATATATTTTTTTTTGTGGACGGAGAAACTGCATGCAAAAAAATACGTAAAAATGCGCATTTTTCCTTAAAAACGGAAGTAATGCTGCACTGTAGGTACACACGGCTACTTATCAAGCTATGCTTTCCCAGTATAAGCTGACTTCTCATTGTAGGGAAATGCTATACAATCCAAGATCAACTTATACTGGAACTTTATAGATTGATATAAGGCCGTGTGCACATCAACACAGTGATACGACTCCACCTTACATATGGCCAAAAATATGATCGATCTTATCAATTAATAATCAATTAACTTTCTTACCTTTAAACGGTCGTATCCAACACCTTTGGACAGTGAAAAATCCCGATGACACCTTGGACGAAATTTACCTAAAATTAACTTAATATCAAGGATGGGACATAATTGGAATACACCTTAAAAAACTCAACCGGTGTGCATCGATATATGCGCATTTTGATGAGGCGAAAAAATTCTTAAATGACTATTAATTTAAAATTACAATTTTTGCGGTGTCCGCTGTAAGCAAAAAAATAAAACGAAATATTTTTGGGTTTTAAATAAAATAGTTTAAAGATGAACGGGAAGTGTGTTGGGTACTTTTTTCTTATTTTTAGAGGACGGTAGGGTATGATTAACTGCCTAAAGTCTCTTGATATCTCTAGAGCCGGGAAAGTTTTGTAGAAGGTACCTATTGTGAATAATCGATCTTTGTATGCCGCTGTATTATTTTTTTTCTATTTATACTAGCTGGTACCTGGTTTATATATTAAACCAGGTACCAGAAATTATTAAATCTTCTTAATACCAGAAATTAATACCAGAGCAAAATTTCATTAAAAAAATGTATCGTCTATAACCCTCCACTTACCACACCGCTCGCGAACCCATTTGCCATCATTCACCACAAAAAAATGATCGCAAAAACGATTAATTTTAATCAGAACATGTTCTCTTATCGTTAACATGTCAACGTATGCTTTTTTTTGCAAAATTCGATGTATAAGGCAAGAAGATGAATGGTGTCTTGTGAGCGAAAGTTTTCTTCATATTAATTGATATTTTTAGGGTTCCGTACCCAAAGAATGCCAACGGGACCCTATTACTATGGCTCCGCTGTCCGTCCGTTTGTCACAGGGCTGTATCTTGTACTAGGTAGGTAGATACTTTACATTATCACAGAGTGTATACTACTATGGTCGTTATAACAATCTATACTAATATAAAAAGGAAAGATTTTTTTTTGTTTGTTTGTTTGTTTGTACCGAATAAGCTCCGAAACTACTGGACCGATTTTAACCATTTTTAACAATAGAAAGATAAATTATCAGGAACTAACATAAGCTGCATTTTATAAAAAAAAAAATTAAAGATCCCTACACAAATTTCAATAATGTAACCCAATGTATCAAAAAATTGCCTATAAAAGTCACTATTTAGCGTGCAAAGTGAAAACTATTAATGATACATAAAAATAATGTACTACATATTTATAGTACTTATTATTAACCACAAAAAAGTCCGCAGGGTATATTTCTAACTACTATAGTTAAGGCACAATAACCGTTTTTGTTCAAATTAGTCAATCAAATGACGGCTAAAATCGAAAGATGATGCGCGATGATCTCTGGAACTGCCAGTCGGATTTGAAAGATTCTTTTTGCATTTTATAGCCATATATATAAAAATAGTGCGGTAGAACGGAACCCTTCGTGTGCGAGTCCGACTCGAATTTGGCCGCTTTTCAGTTCATTGTACCGGCCGTATCGTAAAAATAAACTGTCAATAAAGCGGTCATGTTCAAACAGTAGATTTGCGCACAGTGAGTAAAATGTGTCCTTTTGTAGACAAAATTATTGCTTATGACGTGTCTTTTATGGTGATCACCATTTAGGGATGAGCTGTGCTTTAAGCAGTTAATGAGTTAACATCAATCATTGATTGATAAGGTAGGTAATTAGCAACTTTTACTGTTTCATTAAGGAGCTGCAGCGTTGATAAATCTGACAATTGAATTTAATGACAATATCCAGCATAGCTAGGATAAAGTAATTACATTTTTACGATTGTCATTTTTAGTGTTCCGTACCTCAAAAGGAAAAAAACCCTTATAGAATCACTTCGTTGTCCGTCCTTCCGTCCGACCGTCTATCAAGACCATTTTTTCAGGAACGCGTAGAGGTATCAAGTTGAAATTAATTGGTCTAGGACAGCTAATGAGACACAATAGAAAATCTTTTGGGTCTCATTAGCTGTCCTTGACCAATTAAACTGTGTAAAAGTAATCTATTCAATCTGCCTAACCTTTTTGCCAACTATGTTGTGGTCATCCTCCAAGCTAGCCGGACGCAGAATACTAGTACCAGAATACTAGTATTTTACATGGAGCCACTGCCTATCTGGTCTCCATAACCCAGTTGCTGCGTAACACGATACCCCCTCAGAAAGTCTGTTAGACTTGGGCTCCTGACTACCCGTATCGACTGTCACAGACCCACGAATCACAGTTACCAACGGCTTACCGTGAAATCTATAATAATGAAAAATCCAGTAATCCAGCGGTAGAATAACTATTTTTGATGTATTATTAGAGGCCAATTTAGAGTTTCTAATATTGTTAAAATCCCTCCGTATAGAAAAGTCCTAAACGCAAATGGTCTTATTAGCAAAACGACCCATAATCAAAACGATACTTTAGCAAAATGTCTTATTAGCGAATCGTACTAAGAGCAGATGATCCTATTATCAGAACGTTCATGGTGGACTATAGTTGTTATAAAAAATCAATATATATAATGTTATAGGTAAACATGTAGGTCACTTTAACTGTTTTATTCATACGCAAGACAAACATCACAAATTATATAATAATTTAAAAATTATATTTAATCTTGAGGAAACCTGGACTTATAGTTAAAACCTTTTGCTGGTGGCTTCACCCGCGAGGATGTCGGAAAACATCCCATGGGAACGTACTACCGGGATTAAAAGTACCCTATGTGTTAATAGGCTGTGTGCCAAATTTCTTTCAAATCCGTTCAGCCGTTTTTGCGCCAATCCGAAAAATACATCCAGTTAAACGAAGAAAAATTCTAAAAACTATATTTTAGGTATCAGACTCGTTCCCACAAAATCAGAGTCAAAACTCATTCATTCAAACTAGGTTAAGCATCAGCACTTTTTGAACATCGAACTTACATAAGACGGTCCCCCAAAACGCCCTTCACCACTTCCTAATGCTTTAGCTGGAAAGAAGTGACGCAACAAACTCCCCAGCAGCACACCTGTCTGTTCAGTTAGCCAAACTTGATTCTTTATAATAGTATGTTTAATAATTTATACTAAATAATTTGCGCAACACAAAAAATTAAAGAACAACGGCGAGAATTTTTTAGTGGGAAATGATCAATTAACTTCTCCTGCTCTGGGCGGAGCGGTAGTGTGTGTCAGACTCTTACTGACTAAAACTCACCCGTGTTACTTCCGTTGCCTGTGTTGCCAGGGGCCTCGGTAACCCTTTTGGACTTTCCTGCAACCCCGGCAGGTGCTTGCATCCTTGCAGACATATCCTTATTAATTTAGGCTCTATAAGTTATGGCGCCACCCCGAGCAAAACCTCGTTTTTCTTCGTTATTGAGAGGCTATTAACTCATTAATTAAGAGAAATAAACTACATCTAAAAGCACGTTATTAATGTTCGATATTTTATCATCACCTTGCACGTTCTTATTTATTTTTGTGTGTTATAAATACATTTAATATCTCCTTGTAAAAAATACTAAAATTTTTGATAGATACACGTATCTAAATAATTCACTTTTCTTTTTATTAAAATAATTAAAAAAATAATTGCGTGGATTTGGCATGCGCAGGAAGTGGGACAGAGCGAGGCAGAGCAGCTGGACAGAGAAAAACTGAACGCTCAAGGTCGCTAGTTTGCCTGGGGAAACGCCTTAAACCCCAAATTAATAAAGACATCGTCAACTTTCAATTGATTATGAAAAAAGAGTTGCTTATATGAATACAGTTGATTTCATGCACATCAGTAGTGACGGATGGTGGACAAATTAATCATTTTCAATCTTCAACTCCACGGTGACGCACATAAAACACAACTCACCGATCTTTATCACCTGGTATCTACACGGTAAATGTCAGTTACTTTATTAAATCTTCATAAACTTGTCGTATACAGTCACTAGTCGTTATTGAAAACGTTTTTACCAATTTATTAAATTGAGAAAATATTGTGATTAACTACTTCCTTGTGGGACACGTACTAAACTGCTGTTAAGTGTGGTAACAAACTCTAAGTGAAAAACCGGGCAAGTGCGTGTCGGACCACGCACAATGAAAGGCTTTCCCCATTACACCATTACACGCGCTTACTCACACACTGTTGCTGCTGTTACACGTTTTAGCTTCCTTAATTTTGTAAAACAATCTTATTGGACGAATTGATGGCCCCTATAACACAGGATTTTCCTAGCATCGGGGTCATTATTCACAAAAATTGAGCACAAATGTATTATCATAATAACGTAACATGCATTGTATTTCTTCTTTTGCTAAATAAATTATTATTATTATTATTGCGATGAAGTTATCCGAAGAACAAACTTAACTTTGTAGTTGTAAAATGTTCTCCCATACATATAGATAATACTCCAACTGCAAATGTAAGTTTGTAATTGCAAAAAAATGTGATAAAACTACAAATTAACGATTTTTGGACTTATTCATTTGCTTGTGCTGTGACACCTTGCTTCTTGCCAAATTTCATGATTCTAGGTCAACGAGAAGTACCCTACAGATTTTGATTTATTTGCGAGTATCAAAATATGTCACATAAATGGCCGTTTTTGACCTAACTGTAAAAAATCAAGCTTCTAAAAGCTTGATTTTTTTTACAGCTCCAAAAGACCGTAGGCTTACCGTATTCGATATTAACTTGTTTTTCAATAACACTGCAGATCTAACCTACTCAAGTATTTTATCTGCCCAATAAGTACGAAAGTAAAAAATACTTCTAAAAATATCACCGCGCGAAGACGCAGTTGACCCAAAACCTTATACAAATTGACATAGCATGAATAAAATGGAAACAAAAAGTCGCACTACCAAATCAGCCGACGAAATTAACGAGACCGAATTTTGGCCACGATGCCAAAGAAAAGCACACTGTGCCACGATAAAATTTCGGCCATACTTCACTCGGTGTATCGAAAACCAGGAATGTACAGCAAACATATTTATTTAGCTCGAACTTTCTCTTGAGTTTAAAAGGTTGGTATTTTTGGTATATATTTTTGGTCGGTCGCATTGTATTTAAATTGCAAATGTACCGTAAGTTTAGTGAAATGTCTTCAATAGTTCAAGTCAAGATGTTTTTGGAAAATGTTTCTGTTTTTTGGTCGGTGAACGCTGCGTGCATTTTTAGGGTTCCGTACCTCAAAAGGAAAAAATGGAACCCTGTCTGCCTGTCCGACTGTTCGTCTGTCAGAGCTGATTTGCTCCAAATCTACTGGACCGAATAAGTTGAAATTTGGTATACATATGGATTTCTGTGATCCACACCAGGAAATGTAACGTAAAAAAAAAATACAGCAAATAGTTCTTTCCGCATAAAGTGTTATAATAACTTGGTAAATCTCAACAATATTGTGCGTACAAACTTACATTTGCAGTTGTAATGTGAGAACATGTTTTTCAACTAAAGTGTTAAGTTTGTTCTTGGGATAAATTATCTAGGGATAAAAATCATGGTACATAACATATTCATAGTACAGAATCCTCACCAGGCGAGTTCAACTCGCACGTTTTCGGTTTTTATTAAAGGTATTTGTGCAAATATTTACTGAAATCTGCCTTATCTTTACATACATAAAGCGTATAATCGTATACGCTTTATTTATATGGATTTATAATGAGATCCACTCATAACTTTAAAACCCTCATGACTTTAACCCTTTTTAAATCTCTGCCTGTATAAATCCTTAGTTCGTTCCCAACTTGAATATACCGTATCCATCTGAAACCCATACTATGGCAAATACATACAATACATTGACATGATATAAAACGTCCAATGCAGATTTCTTCGTGCAAAGCACTATAGGTGTCACAAAACTTATCTACAGTATAACCAGTTGCTCATTAAATACAAGCTCTTCTCACTCAGCTCTAGACGTAACCAATTAGAAGCAATGACATTGTCTAACATTGTTAATGACAATTTTGACTATAAAGATTAAAAAAATGTATTGTGCAATGCAGTCCCCAGAACTGTCCATAGACGGCGGTTGCGTGCAGGTAAACTCTTTGCAGTAGGTACCAGCTGATCTAACACTGATCTACGTTCACCAGTTCGGTGAAAGGCAGCAACCTACAATGAAACATTCGAACACGTAGACATATTTACTTACTCTTTATGATTGAAAAGATTTCGCAGCCTTTTATATGAGACACAATTCAGACTCAAACTCAAACTATTTATTTGAAATAAATCAGATACAGGCACTTATAAATTGACAAGGGGTCGGTCAGTCAGAAAGATGAAGCTAGTTGCCCGTTCCAAAGCGTTAACTAGGTTCCTATGGAGAAGAACGGGCAAGATACTCCACGGACACTCTTTTAAATTAAAATATTGATACAAAGATACAGGTTACATCAGTCATGTTGAAATTATACATGTGAGAACAATGTAGAAAGACGTGCACGTTAAAAGTGTCCGTAACAAAAAGATAAAAACAATTGAAAAATTAAAATAAGCCTTGGCAGCTAAGAAATGACCAGTCCCTACTGACGGCGCCCGTTCACGAACATGACGCATGGATCAGCACTGTTCAGCTCAACCATTTTGAAGGAAACTTAATGATCCAACACACACGCCACCATCAGCGAGACATCAGCGAGAAATTTGAGTAAGCATGATATACTCTCAGCCGCCAGGGCACATTCAAGTCAATTAAAGACGTACCCAGTGACAGACTAATTGTTATTGTTTGTTGTTGTTTCACTGCCTCGTTGGTCTAGTGGTCGCAAGCGCTACTGCTGAGCATGAGGTCCTGGGTTCGATTCCCGGGGCGGGCAAAGTGTTATTGGGTTTTTTCATCTGGAATTTCTCAGTAGCAGCCCCGAGTCTGGATTTGTGAAATTTGTTGATGGCAATAGACTCGCCCCCTATTACATGAGACTTAAACATAACTGGCGAAATATGGATGTACTACAGGTACACCTCTGCCCAACCCTTCGGGGGAACAAGCCGTGATGTCATGTTGTTGTTGTTGTTGTTTTTAAAATACTTTTTTTCATGTTTTATAATATTAGTGTAACTGTCCTGCATGAACAGTTCACCAGACTTTAAGGTTTTATTTATTGATGATAATCTGTGAACAGCGCTGTGGGCTACATTATTACTAAAGTTATTTATGTTTTAGTGTTTGTAATATTGCATAATTTAGCTGTTTGTTGTTCTTATCTTATAAAATAAAAAGCTCAATATTTTATAATATAAGATACCTACGCCTACTTCAACGTTTGATATGTGAAATTAAACAACTTTAAAAATGCGAGACTCAATGCGAGGTATGTTATTAACAACATCAGTTTTTCAAAAAACTAACTTCATTATATCAATTACACACTGTACTTCTAGCCCTTAACTTTGCATTAATTTTTTTATGCGGCTTTCTGTGGCGCATTGTTTACAATAATTTACACACTGTGCAGTAGATTCCATCTTTTTTTTTATTATAACTAATCAGACGTTCCCCCAGTACATCACAAAGCTGCCTAGAAAATAAACAAACGCCACAGAATAGTAAATCAATCACAGATAATATAAACGTCAGAGCTGTCACCCATAGATAAATAAAGTTTTATTAGCGCCTCTAATAATTAAGATAACTCAGACACCACTATAAAGTTAATTAAGATGTTGCGAAACAATATAGTTTTCTAAAATCACCATGACATAACTTCACGCGTATTACTTAAAGGGTTTTTTTTTTTTTTTTTTAAATGAGTACTACACTACCGCGGACATGGTGGTCCGCGCTCTTTTTTACTTGTTTTATTGTTTATAGGTTTATTTAGATTTACAATTATTTAGCTCCTACACTGGACATCAGGACCTTATGCTTAATTAATTAACTAACTTAATTCTACGTGAGTCCATCGATACATATATATATATTTTTTTTTTTTATATAATACACAGGCATTACAATTACATGATATACGAAGTACAACGAAGATATTTACAATTTTAGTTGGATATACATATTTACTACTTAGATGTATTTACTTATTTCCACACTTTACATAATGTTACAACTTTTAAAGGGGATGACTGCGTGGCAGTGTGAGTCGACCAGGCCCGACCGACGGCGTCCGTTCACGGACATGACGTACACCTCCGCGCCGCTTAGCTCAACCATTTTTTAGGGAACTCAACGACCGGACGTGCAGCGCCGCCATCGGCGGGACATTTACGTGAGTATGACTGACTCACTCTGTCACGCAGTTTTACATTTTAAGTTACGTATATATTTTTTTTTTTTTTTTGTACAGTTAGGTTATATTTTGTGGGTTAGGATTATTTGGGTTTGGTAGTGTTATTGGAGATTGTTGGAGTTTGGATGGTGACTTGTTAGATGGTGTTTTAGTGGGGTCTGCTGACCAGGGATTTCGTTATCCTAGCAGGGCTTCTACGACAGCGGTGTCTCGATGCTGCATGGCCGTCTTTAGGTTGTAGTCGACGACCATTTTAGTCGGCGCATCCATCGCCCTTTTGGCAAAGCGGCCCGTGGCGTCGTCGGCGTCGTCGGTGTAGTAGACGCAACTGACTGTATGTCTGGACACCGCCACTACCGCGTGAGAGATGCTGTCGTGAACTTGGATCCTCCTGGACCTCGTGTTGATGATGATGACGCTGTCGTAGGTCAGTCCCAGGGCCTCGTGTATGGTCAACAGGCGCGATCCTTCGCCGGACCCATATCCCTGGCTCGCCAGAGAAGCTTTCTCCTCTTGCGTGTGAACCAAGAATAGGGTGTTTAGGACGGTGCTCGGTATGTGCGCGCCTGTGTAACTTTTCACCTGCAGGGAGTGGACCCGCGACAGCGACGACTTGGAGGAGTATATATCGGAGTATATCTCGCTCAGTGCAAACGCCACGTCCATGGGGTTGCGGTGTGTGCAAAGCAGCTCCTGGGTGATGCCAGCCACCAAGTTTGGACGGGTATACCTTAACGCGAATAGGTTCTCTCTATCCAAAAATGGAAGCTGGTTTACGTCTCCGATGAGGACAATCTCGCTTGCTCCAGACAACTTTACCGCCATGATTATGGCCCCAAAATGGTTCATAAGAGCCTCGTCTATCGTGAGGCGGTAGCATTTCTCTTGCGGCTTGAACCCGTTGGCTAAGATTGAGGCCATAGTGCGCACCTTTGTCTTCGCTCGATCTCCTAAGCGGTGCGCTAGCTTTTGCCTGAGATCTTTGGCGGCTTCAGTCGTCGTGGTAGCTACAACGTCCTTCTCCTCATCAAAGTGCTTGACCACCCAGGTTGTCTTGCCGCAACCCGGAACTCCGTTTACCCACCTGATACTGGGCACCGCCCAAATTTCCTGTGATACTGTCAGAAGTCCTCAAAATGGATTGCGCCATTTCAAGGATCTTGTCGTCCAACATGATTTTGGTACATTTGGCGGTGACCAGTATCGGGTCGTCGTCAGGTGCTCTGAATTTAAGTTTGCCTGAGCGCTCTGTTTCTTCCTCGTCCAGGGCCACAAAACCACACTTCGCGCTGTAGGCTGCCATGTACGAACCCGTCATTTTCCCTTTGATGACTTGAGATGTGACGTTGTCCTACACTGCTGCCTCTGCTTCCTCGAGTAGTACCCTTAGCAGACCTTCTGTGTTTCTCTGGAAAGTCTGCAAGATCTTACTGCATGTCATGAGATTGACCTTTTTGGTCGCTCTCACGATTGCTAAGTACTCGAGGAAGGCGCTCTTTACGTGGCCCGTGGTACCCGAATTCACTGCGAGGGTCGGCGGGCTGACTTGCCCTTTGTCGGCTCTTGTAGGCAATGGCTTTTGCGGTTTTGGTTTGCCGGGGCTCTTCTGGAAGAACCTCTCCACTGCTGTTTCTTGTTTGTGGGATGCACGACTGGTGTTTGGGAGCAGTGCACTGAGGAAAGTGCTGAGGGCTTCCAAGCGACTCCTCGACTTGGCCCGGTCCTCCGGGCTAGTTGCCTTGCCCTGCTCTTTTGCAGCTTTTTCGGCGGCTGCCTTCTGCTGGGCCCTCTCAGAACCGCTTTGAGTGGTCGGATTTATTATGGGGCTCGTTGCAATGGCTGTTGGTTGCCTGGGGGCTTTGAAGAAACTCAGAGTTTCCCCTCTGTCCTCGTAGACGACTACCTCGTGGTGTTCTGAGGCTTTTAAACAACCGAAGCGGTCTGCAACGTCTCCTCTTTCTCCGCCGACTATCATTGCGTCGACACTGATCGTACGGGCTGTGAATGCCGTATGTTCTCCTGCCTCCCTAATCTTTTGAAGCACCATGCTTGCCTGAGCAAATGGAGTCTCCACTCCCCACTCGAATAGTGCGATCGTCTTTCCTTTGGTTCGCACTAGCCTATACCTGACTACTTAAAGGGTTAGTTAGGTATAGGTGTACCTGTTAGCGAAGCACAGCAATCACATTTAGTAAGCATGTACCTTGTGATATTGAGATATGCTTATATTTGTGAAACCTGACTGATTAGAATGTTAACAAGTATGAAACACCATCAGTCAGGTCCCTTTCGATAATATATATATATATCTTCTAGACCAAACGGAGCAGGTTTTGACCAGAAATAAGACTGGTTCAAACCACAACAAAGCTTGAGTACTAAGAAAGTTGCACCATGATTACTCATGCAAGCTATGTCGCAATAATACTCGACAAGTCACAGCCTGATCCGTTGGGCAAGTGCATTTTGCGAGTCTCTGTTTGGAATATTGCCCGGGGATACGTTAGGTGCTCCCGCAACTTGTCCCTGGGTAGAAAACTAGTTAAGGCCTTTGGCCTTTTGGTGTCACCGGTGTGTATCAATTGTGTATCAACAAACAACGGTGCTTAATGCATCAGATGGTTATCAGCCCTCAGCTGGCATCTGTTTCTATAGAGTCTTCAGACATTAGGACCTATATTTAGTTAGGGAAGTTCTAAGTATAACTAGTAGGATAGCTTACGTTTTAATTGTGTTCTCTGTGTTTATGTGATAGTATAGTGTGATAATAGATGATTGTTGGTGTATTTAATTATTGTGTATTGTGTGTGCGAATATACCGTGTTTTTAAACCAACCGCTGGCTCATTTGATTTTGGCGACAATCAACCCCAACATATTTTATTGCACCAAGCAGCAGTACTTACACATAAGGATCAAATCCAGCAGAGTCATATTACGCACATTGTTTCTTTTATTTTGCAGATTAACCACTGGGTTAATCTGTTTTACATTAAAACGGTAATCAGCAAATCGGCCGCACGCATTCGCTTCGCGACACGGTCAACAACTAATTACCTGACGGTGCTAAATGCGTGGGATGCCTGGAACAGTTTGACTTTCCCTGCGCTGGCATAACTGAAGGAGGACGGAGGAAATTGGGTGATTGCAAGAACACATGGAAGTGCAGTAATTGCAAATACTTGGCAGCATCCAGCCCTCGTCCCACAACTGCAGCTGCAGCTACGTCTATAACAGCTGACATGGATTCTATTATGTCGGAACTGAAGGCCCTCTCAGCCCAGATGGACAACTTGCCTGCTTGAATGGAGAACGTGAAAGCTATCCAATCGAACTGATCTTAAGCTTAATATGATCCGATCGGAGTATTCCAGTCTTAAAGCAGATGTCGATTTTCTGGACCATTCGGTGGAGACATTAGCCAATAAAGTGTCGGAGTTGGAGAGTGACTGCCTTAAGAAAACTAAGGAAGACATGGCGGCTTTACATGATCGATGCTCCAAAATTGAAGATCTACATCGCGAAACTAAGCAAAGAGCAAGAATGAACAACTTAGAAATTAAGGGTGTTCCATCAACCAATTCAGGAAATCTGTTCGCAATGGCAAGATAGGAGATATCAGTGGATGCAGTATCCCTAAAGAGCAAATAAACTTTATTGCGAGAGTACCGATGCGGAACAACGAACAGAATAAAAATATTATTTGCTCAGTTAGTATAGAATCAAGTTTATATAACTAAACAGACAGATGTGCTGCTGGGGAGTTTTTTCCACCACTTCTTCTTCCCAGCTAAAGCACTAGGAAGTGGTGAAAGGCGGGCATTTATGGGGGACTGTCTTATGTAACTTTGACGTTCGAAAAGTGCTGATTTTCAGCCTAGTTTGAATAAATGACTTTTGATTTTGATTTTTGATTTTGAGTGCATAACAGATACCTCAAAAATTATTTCGTGGCCGCTGCTATAAAACGTAAAGCATCTATAACTGCAGGCAAGTTGGCCTGCAGTCCGACAGTGTCATCTACGTCAATGATCATCTAACTTTTGAGAACAGAATGCTGTTGAACAACACGAAAAACTTGCTAAAGAATGAGGTGTTTTATACACTTGGGTAGTTGGTTGTAAAATCCTTATAAAGAAAAACACTACTTCTCCAACCCATCACATAAAAACGGAACAGGACTTAAAAAGTTTCTGAAATAAAAGTATTATCTCGAATATTGCTCACCAGTATGGAATCCCATTTACTTATAACACTTACGTCAATCGCATCGAAGGTAAGTATTCATTCTTAATGTAAATTCAGTTTAGATCCAAAATCTATTTACCTGATTAAATAACTAAATAACTAATACTAAATCAGCCGCTCCAGGAAGTTTCACATTCTTCCACTAATTGAGCACAGAAAAATTACCAACGTGGTATTCTTGTGCCACCGACGGTTCTGAATTGATGAGCAAAATTGGGCTGCGTGTTCCATCCTTCACCTTAAGGAATCATCAACCTCTGTATGTTCCGTCTGTGCGGTGTATATATCGACAAAACTCATATATGATAAGAGCTAGCAGGGCATACAACTCGATGTGTCTGAGTGCTGATGATTTTGATTTATTCTATTCTCTTGACTAAAAAAATACTGTGAAAAAACTTCTTTAAAGATCACTAAAACCTGTTCACTCCTTTCTTGATTCTCTCCGAGTGCTTACTTATTCTTAATTTCTCTTGGCTGTCTACTGTTTCTTGTGCTACCCTAATATTGTCACTGAAAACTTTTAATTGCTCTTGTTTCACTGACTGTCAACTATCCGTATCCTAGCAGTATTTTTTCTTAAGAAATAAAATAAAATAAAACTGTTAAAGCAGTCTACCGGTAACGCAGGGCGGGTGGTGGTAAAGCAGGATGGCAGTTTTAGTGTTGTAGCCAAATTCTGGGCCTACCATCGACACGCTAAGAAGAAGCTGTGTCGCTTCATTTCTTTACTTAAAGTTCACCTCCATCAATCCAAACTACCAGCCATCAATCCAAATCATTGACAGGTGATACCAAATATTTGGTCTCACCTGTCAATGATGACAAAGTTAATAGTATCATGGACCAGATAACGGTATCTTCCTTAATTTATTCTTAAAGGTCCCGTAAAATAGTATTATATCAGTCGTTTATGTTCCACACCAAGGCCTCTCATCCTCCCTTCTTTTTATCCGTATCTTGCTGTATGTGGCCAATCTTTAAGACTTCGTCCCGCCATTTCTCCTGGGCCTGCCGCGTTGCCGTTTGCTGCCGGTACGTGGGTACCGGCAGCAAACGGCAAAAAAGAGGAGGTTGTTTTCATTTGGTAGAAAAAGCTTGCGCGGTGGTCCCATATATATTTTATTAACTTTGATTGCGTAGTTTTTGAGTTAGCTTCGATAAGACGTATTTAATTGGTCAAGGACAGCTAATGAGACACAATTGATTTTCTATAGTTTGACTCCGAATCGGTGTCGCGCGGGGCTTAACAGGTTAATGCATGTGCCTTGTGTATCTTGATGATGTTATAATACTCCTTGTCACTGTTGTTTACATAACAAGTAGTGGTAAATGAATTGGTGCGGGGTACGTGTAAAGTAGGTATCATAGCTTAAAAAAACAATCGACTACCTACCAAAAAAAAAAATACTACAAAGTGAAAAATTACTTTTATTTCGGAAGTCGGTGTCTTTGGATCTATTTTTTGCCACCGACTTCCGAAATTAAAGTATTTTTTTTAAAACAGTAGCTTTAACAAAATCTTTCCATTTCTGTAAGTCAACGTTATATAAACTATACAGAACAATATTTGTGCGGCTCACATCGGGGCTAAGCATACACATGCGACTTTGGTAAAATACTTTCAAAATAAATATTTGTTAAACTCGGCAAATGTGAACAGACGTGAGTTGCTTCGACAATATGAACTTATGTGCTTTATTTTTGGGAATAAACATAATCTGAAGGTCTTTTCACCAAGATTTCGGCAATGTGTAAAAAGGAAAGAGTTACCCGGGTTCTGGAACGAAAATCAACGCAGTCATCCAACCAATCACAGCAGCTGCAGTTTGTATGACGATTGTTGATGACGTTGAAGACAAGGAAGTTTGGCAATAATTCCTTCTGCACATGTGGCTTCCTTGGTACCTCATAAACGGCATAACTATGTAAATGTGTATTAACAGCTCCCAAATTACGATGTTTATTTTCTTTTAACTCACGCCTTCTTCCCATGGGGGTAGGCAGAAACTACAGAACGCCACCTGCTACGCTCCTTACACACTCCTTTTGCTTCGTTTACGTTCATACATCTGGACACCATCACCACCACCATCTGGACTACACGCACGCCGGTTGCGAGTACTACGCACCTGACCTTTTTGAAAAACATCACCAATGAGGTCACGATATATCTTTCTGGGGCGTCCCCTCCCGGCATTTCCACTCACGTCTGCCTTGTAAATACCTTCAAACTATTTATTAGTGGCTTTTGTAGACAGGATACTAATTAAGACTTGTTACAGTTGTAATGGCAAACATGTCATTTGGTTTAAATAGGTTTTTATTTTTATTATTTTATTAATATTTTACATATATTATTTTATATTTTGTGAATGTGAGAACGTTGTAGGCTTGATAGACTAGATTTGTAGACCACTTATTTTTTGTTAAGTACCTGGTACATCTTGACAGGCCTACACTGTCCTCCCATACCTATTAACACTGTAAAAGTTGAAAACATTGTAAAAGCCAATTATTATTAAAAGAGTAACCGTGGAGTTTCTTGCCGGCTCTTCTCCATAGGAAACGACCAATTGGAACCGTGCACCTAGCTTCTGACGTTTTATAAGTGGCCATGTAGGTTTATATGAAATAAAATATTTTGATTTTGATTTTGAATTTGTTGGCAAACCTTGCGTTGATTTGCATTCCAGAAACTGGGCGTTAAGGATAGACAGTTCAAACTGTTTAAAATATTTGATCAGCAATTTCCATTGGGACTGTAAAAAAATATGTCAAGATAGACCACAGCGTCTTTCTATCTACTAAAATGCTGACAAAACCATGGCTAGCCATATATATTTTGGAGTCAAGTAGTGTTGCCGCGTTTCACTTAGAAGGGAGATGCACATACAGTGCCTACATGAGACATACTGGCCTCCTGAGCCAGCTGATGACCCACACATATTGATAAGTAGCTGATTGCAGAATCACAGGCATTTTCAGCGACAGAAGTAACAAAATAATATGGATTGCTTGCATTGCATAATACAGAAAATTTCACATAAAACTTTTAGTTTCGTGAACAGCTTACTTACTCGTATTCATTTCACTTTCAAAACAAACATTTTATGACTCAAATTTATGAGAAACGCGAATGTGAGTGGTTATTCTAAGAATTACCTTTTGTTTACCTGGTGATAACTTTTCTTTGTGACTGCTCTCAAAACGATGAAAGAAAACGTCGTGAGAAAACCGGAATGTCCTAGAACCAAAAATTCGAAGATATGTGACATCTACCAACCCGCACTGGGCCCGCGTGGTGGATGACAGCCCACTCCCTCTCACAGAGAGGAGGCCTGTGCCCGCTGCAGGGAGCGGGAACATTATATGCTGCTTATACTACCATGATGCTAATCAAATCATAAGTACGTCCAATTAAACCAACTCTTCTTCATAAAAGGAACTTCCTAATAATAACTAATTAAACGTAACCACGTACGCTTATTAGCTGGGCTTTATTAAAGAGAAATCAATTTATTTAACGTTAATAATGGACATGGTAATTAATGGGGTGCTGTGGCTGGCGCGGCGCAGGCGATTTACTTCGATAGCCTAGTTAGCTGAGGTGAGGACTGTCTCACACTGTCCTTGGTGAAAAAACGCGGCTCGGTGCGATCAGGCATCGTTGGCATACCGGCACAAATCTGGATTAATTGGTTTACTTAGTTCATTTGGTGGTCTCTGTATATTATGTAGTAGTCAGGGAAATTAATCAAATTGACACCTTACGTCAATTTTTCGTGTTTTAGCCATTTCATGCATCCTGTGATTTGTGGATAATTTGGTACTCAATTTGCTTATTAATTAATTTCCCCGACTTAATATTGCCGAATTTTGTCGTAAAATAGAATTTCAGGTTTGGTGTGAGGGTAGGTAATGTTTATATTAAGTAAAGTTTCGTCGAATTAAATCTCATTAATTTAGTTGCGACTGTCGGTGGCGTTGCACCAGGCATACTCTACAGTCATCGAGGGACGGCGTTCTTAAAAAAAAAAGTATATTTCTATAAAAAAGATATATGAAAAAGCGTTTAAACGTCAAAATTACATAAGGCAGTCCCCCAAAACGCCCAACCTTCACCACTTCCTAGTGCTTTAGCTGGGAAGAAGAAGTAGCCAACAAACTCCTTAGCAGCATAGCTGTCTGTTCAGTTAGAGAAAAAAAAAATGGATTCTATACAACAGTATGCAAAATAATTTACACCACGTGCAACACAAAACATTAAATTATTAGCCATATGTCAGCTAGCACACCACTATACTAACAAAAAAAAAAAAGAAAAGAAAAAGACCGAAAACTGTTCTCAAGCAGAGATAAAAACGTAAACAGAACTTAAAACCTAAATAAAAGCCTCCAAGTATAAAGGGCGTGCCCGCTTACATATAGCTATAGCTGTAACAGTCACAAATGATGAACTAGGACCATCAAAGTAAAATAAATAAACAGCTAATTACTAATAACAAAACAAAACAATGGTCAGCAAGACGACCAGTCACCACAAGCGAGAGCGGAGTGTAATGGCTGATTTTTGCGTTATGCTCGTGAACGGGTGCTGTTCACGAGCATAACGCAAAAATCAGCCATTACACTCCTCGCCATGTTTGAGGGAAGGAGGCAACCCGACCCCCGACTCTACCGCAAGCAGTGACATCGAAGGGAGAGTGACGAACTTGCTGCCGGTTGTACGAATAATATAATCAGTTATCGAGGTCGCTAGCTAACCACATATTGCAATACAACTTAACAAAAAAACATTGTAATGAGAAAATTATGTCAATAACAAACGCAATTAAAATAAAAAATAAATTGACTTATACAGTCAAATAAAATAAACAATTATATGAACTCCTATAACCTGTCACTAGGTAAGCTAATTCTGGAGAAAGAACATAAACATTGTCTTGAGTTAATCACAGCGACCAACAATTCTTATCGTTTAAGTAGTCGTTGATAGAATAGTATGCCCTTAAACAAAATTTGGATTTTACTTTAGTTTTAAACTCATTAAACGGCAAATCTAGCAAAGAAGAGGGTAGCTTGTTATAAAAAGTAATACCAACCCCACAAACGAGTTATGAACCTTGTGAAGCCGGTAAAATGGAGCACGTAATTAGTCCTTATTTCTGGTATTCATTTTCTGAATATCACTGTTTTTAATATATAGGTGTATATTTTGCCTAATATATAAGATGTTGGCGAAGATGAATTGTGATGCCACCGTGAGAATACCAATATCTTAAAAAAATCTCTCAGATATGATTTGGATACGCCTTTTAAGCAAGGCTTCTTTTAGGAGACACCGCTTTTCCACTTATATTTATCCAAAATATTAGAATTGTGAAACATGTGTTTAGAAAAGAACATGCAAGTAGATTTAAACAATAACCAAAAAGGAAAAAGAGGCGCGCTTGAGTGAAGTGTAGTGTAAGGTATATGAGAGTGTGTGTATGTGAGTGTATGGGGATGAGTGAAGGTGAACAGCAGTAAGACTAATTTGATTCATTTAAGTATTGTGGTTAACCCTTTTTTTTTTTTTTTGAGGGTGGGAAATCATCAAATAACTTCTCCCGCTCTGGGCGGAGCGGGAGGGTGTGTCAGACTCTTACTGACTAAAACCCACCCGTATTCCTTCTTGTTGCCTGTGTTGCGGGGGCCTCGGTGACCCATAAGTACCTTCCCGCGACCCCGGCAGGCATCGGCCCTAGTGGACCCCTACTATGTGCTGACGACATCTCTTTGAGGCGCGCGTAGAATACAACGCGCCGTCGACCCGGGCCTGGTCCTTACCGGACGGTGAGCTACCCATTGCTCACCGTCCGCAAGCCCGCGCCTACGGTGGTCGGAAATCCGCCCGGGATTCCCGACGCCCTGGGCGTCTCCTGCGGCGGCTAGGGGCGAGAGGGCGCGAAACTTGCCTTTCTCTCAACCGTCCCGCCTCCTCCTTCGCGAGCATTACTGCTTCGCAGAAGGAGGTGACGGCTGCCCATGCCCTCTCGCTCCGTACCATGGCCTGAACCAGGGCTGGACGCGAGAGGTCTCTGCCGCCAATCGCCTCCACGAGGACACGGCGGTGCTCTGCCCAAGCCGGGCAGACCTCCACCGTATGCTCCACCGTGTCCTCCGGGCGATCCACACAGTGGTGACACCCGGACGTTTCCTCCCGCCTTATCCGACACAGGAACCTCCCGAAGCTGCCATGTCCGGTGAGGACCTGCGTCACGCGGAAGGTGAGGACGCCGTGGCGCCTCTCCAGCCACTCCTCAAAGAGGGGACTTATCGCCGCAATCGTGGCGTGCCCAGCACTGGGTTGCGACAACCGTACTTTCCATGACGCCATGAGATCCCGCCGGAGCTCCGTCCGCTGTGCCGCGATTTCTCGCGGCAGCGGACTTACGCCCCGGCGTTTCGCCTCCTCGCGCCACTCCCATACGTGGGCGAGGACTTTTGCCTCCAGATCCCATGGCGGCAATCCGGCAAGGAGGCTCGCTGCCTCACAGGAGACCGTGCGGTATCCTCGGACCATCCGGATGGCCATGACCCTTTGGGCCGCGCTCAACCGGCGGGCTGGCCGCAGCGCCAGAGAGCGCGCCCATACAGGAGCCCCGTAGAGGGCCATGGACCGCACGACCCCCGCGTAGAGCCTCCGGCAGGAGGCGTTTGGACCCCCTAGATTGGGCAGGAGCCGCTTCAATGCAGCGCCCGCCCGCTCCAGTTTGGGAGCCAAACGTCGGAAATGCTCCACGAAGTTCCACCGGCTGTCGAGGACGAGTCCCAGATGCTTCATCGTCGACTCGACGCCGATAGAAACCCCTCCTACCGTTATTTGGGACCCCAACGGTGGCGCATTCCGATGACCATTAAAACACATGGCCTCGGACTTGTGCAGGGCCACCTCGAGTCCCAATTGCCGGATCCTTTCTACGATTGTCGCAACCCCGTGTGTCGCTAATTCGGCCGCCGCCTGGTGCGACCTCCCCTGTGCCAGGACCAACGTGTCGTCAGCGTAGCACACTACGATGAGGACCAGTTTTCCCGTCTTCCAACGAAGCGGGAACTGGCCCCTCTCCAAACATGCGCTTAGGAGCCCCCTAAGTCGAGGTCCGAGAGCCTCCAAGGCCAGGACCCAGGCCTTCCCAGGTAAGCCGTCGGGTCCCGGGGCGGTATTTTTGGCATTAAGCCTGCGTACCGCCGCTCTCATTTCTACCTCGGTCACCTCCGGAGCATCGTCGTCGTCGTCGTCGTTGACGGTGTGGTCCGCATCGGGCACCGCAGTAGGCGGAGCCATAGGCGGGGAGGTGTGATCCCCTCGGGAAGGGAACAGAGCGCTCACCACGTCCTCCACAAGCTGGGGCCGGAGACTCTGCGTCACGGGCGTCCCCACGGGTCCCTGTCCAGAGTCCCCAGCGACTCCTCGCGGGCCAACCCCCTGGCCCGCAGGATCTCCGCTTGGAGGGCGGTCTTCGCCGCTCTGTACCCCTCGTACAGCTCCGCCTGAATGGCTTCCGTATCCGGAGGTTTGATACGGAGCCTGCGGTGCCTGGTGTACCGGCGTCGCGCAGCCACGCACGCAGTGCGCAGAGCCGTCAGCTCCTGCGACCACCAGTACACCTGGCGCGAGGCACGTCCAGGCTGGACCCGGGGCATTGCCACGTCACATATGTCGGACATGGCCTCCCGGAACCACTCCGCCTCGTCGTTGATGTCGGCAGGCCTGTCCGGTGGTGACACCCAGGCCTGCACGATCGAGGCTTCCAGGAGGAGGTCCTGGTCCAGCTGCTTCAGCGCCCACCGCGGACCACTCGGGGCCCGTCGGACCGGCGCATCCGAGGTCTGGGCGGAGACGTCGAACCGGATATACCGGTGATCGGAATAGGTCTCCAACCCCTCCATGACACGCCAGTCAACTACACGCGGCGACAGAGCGGGGCTGGCGAACGAGATGTCCACCACTGATTCACCCCGCATCCGCACACACGTGGGGACAGAACCCCGGTTTAGGACGACCAGGCCTGTCTCCAGAGCCCAGTCCTCCACCATCCTGCCCCGTGTGTCCGTTAACCGGGAACCCCAAGCCAAATTCTTGGCATTGAAGTCCCCGAAGACGAACACGGGGAGGGAACCAAACCCGACGACGACGTCTCTCAACTCCGCAAGGGAGTTGTGGAACTCGGCAAGAGTTCGGTTCGGAGAAAGGTAGACCCCTACCACGACAATCTCCCCGAACCGTGCTGCTACGCAGCCCCGTCCTCTCTTGACGGCCTCGAGGGACGGGGTACCGGCGGCGGCTGACGAAATTAGGGTCACTGAGCCGCTCAGGTCCTCCACCCAGTCATCCCTGGGCGGGACAAAGTACGGCTCAGCGACCACGGCGATGTTAATTGACCACTGCGCCATGCTCTGGAGCAACAGATCCTGAGTGGCGGCGCAGTGGTTGATGTTCGCCTGGAAGAGGCGTAATGGAGCCATTAATGGCACTCCATGTCAGCCCCCTCTTGGGCCTCCTTCCCAGCCCCCTGAGAGGGGCCTGCCGCAGCGGCCACGGTGGCGACGGTGACGACGGCGGTGTTGGAGGCGGCAGCGGCGGTGGCAGTGGTGGCGGCTGCGGCGGTGACGGCGGTGGCGGAGGGCTTGCCTCTGGCCCTGGCTTTGGCTTTGGCGGGTGGGGTGCAGGCCTTGCCCCCCATTCGGTGGTCGGCCGGCTTGCCAGCCGCCGCACATACGGCACAGTGCGGCGTGGCGTTGCAGGAGCCGGCCTTGTGCCCGGGCTGACCACAGCGGTAGCAGAGACCACTGCGGTCCACCTCCGAGGTGCAATTGGCTTGCACGTGGTCGCCCACCTGGCAACGGAAGCACCTCAGAGGTCTGGGCTCCAGCAGTTTGACCTGTGCGGACACCCAGCCCACCAATAGCCGTTGGCCCTCCCCGGTTATTTTTCTGGCCGCCGACACGGGGCAGCTCACCATAATGGTTTGCAGCCCCGTGGAGTCAGGACGGATGGTGCCTGCCTTCACCTGCTCGGCAGAGCATCCCCCGGTCCTAACCACTGCGGCGACCACCTTCTCTTCAGTCGCGGAGTCGTCCAGGCCCGTGATGCGCATGCTAGCGCATTTGGTGGGCCTGGACACTCGGACTTCATCCGCATTTAGTGACGCCCTAATCCTTTCGGCCAGGGCGTCAGCGGCCGGGCCACTGGCCTTACCGGGGACCTCCACCATTCGGGCCCCAGTCGCCGTCACCTTCATTTTGACGCCTTTTGCTGCGCCGAACTCCTCCAGGCGCACCGCCTCACCCACCTTTGCCATCACCGTCCTATAGGACACGCCCTTCTTTTCCGCATCCGGCTGTAGTGTAATCACTACAGCTGCGGAATTCGGGGCGCGGAGCCTAGCCGTGGCGGAGCGCTCCTTGCGCCGCTGCCGCCTCTCTCTCTTTTTGGCCGCCCTCTTTGCCTTAGCCGCCTTCCTCTTCTCTCCGGCTACTTGCCATTCGGCATCGGCCGGAAGAGATTTAGGAGGCGGGGGCGGCCGTCTCGCCACCTGGGCCGATGCCCTCGCCGCCAGGGTCGGAATCCTCACCGTCGGGGCTGGAGCTCTCGCTGCTGGTGCTGGGGCCTTCGCCGCCTGCGCAGTCGCCGTACCCTTTGGCTGCCCCGACGAGCCCCGTTTGGCCGTGGCACCTGCGGCGGCTGCAAACGAGGCCGGTTTCCGCTGGCCAGACGGCGGCTGGCTCGCCGCCAATGGGGGGCGCAGGACGATGGCCTCCAGGGTGGAGAATCGACTCAGCAGGGAAGCCATTTCCTGCCGCACCAGGGTCAGAACCCGGTCCTCTACAGGCACGGGTCGTCCCTGTCCCTGCTGCTGCCCCCCTTGCGGCTCCATCCGGGGGCCGGCTCCTCGGAGCCCAGCCAGGTCCGCCCGGAGCTTCTCGTTCTCCTTTCGGAGAAGCTCCATGGCGGCTGTCAAGCGGGCGATCTCCGCCCGCATCTCAGACAAACTGTCCTGAGGAGGCCCGACGTGAAGGGCCTCCGCTGCCGCCACAATAGAGGCCGTGGCTGCGGCAATGGCCTGATCCTTTGAGGACCTGAGCCTCTTCACGGATACCGCTTTGATCGCGCCGGCCACGACCTCCGCAAACCTGTCCGCACGCTCAAAATTGGAGCCGCCAGCGGCATCCGGTTCCCCACTTGAAACCTCTGAGAGGTGGCGCCTCTCGGCTCGCTGGGCTGGCTTGGCTGGGCTGGCTCTGCTAGGCTCGCCAACCTCCCTGGTGGTGGACCCTCTTCTATCCACGACTTTCCCTCCTCGGGCCCCCCCCCACCGGCTGGAGTGAATCTTTTGCCGCTCTTTCTGGCTCAAGACCCACTCGTCGGAGGACGACCCCGAGTTGGGGCGCTTGCGAGTCCTAATGGACTCACGGTTCCTTTCTACCACCTCCTTGTGCACCGAGCTCCGACCTGAGCCCTTTGCGCTAGATGCAGCGTCGGACTCCGACCCTGCATCACTCTCCTCCACTTGACTTTTCGTCTTTTTGTTGTTGTTTTTGTTATCTTTTAAATCCATACTTAATCCCACGAGTATGGGGGATATAAAAAGTACACCTAGGTTCACCCCCTGTCCCTATGCAATTGTACATTTATAACCCAACCAGGGGGTCCACTGGTACCCTGGCTGGGGGTGCGCTAACGACTGATGCGCCACCTACAACTCGGAAGTTGCAGATGACACTACTCCTCAGCCATTCATATCCTCGCCGCGCACCAAAACTTGATATTAGAGGAATTTTTATAGAGGTTATCTTCCTCGCGATACGGGCGATCAAGCCAAGATCCTCGTCCCGTTCCAAGCCACAAAACATGACTGTGGTCTCTTTACGGATTACGATTTCGACGGTTGCAGACAGAAGAATCATTCTCCCGCTGCTTGCTCGCTGGCAGGGTAAGTGCACAGCAAGCACCGCCACTCTTCGCCCACTCGACCTGCCCTCTGTAAGCAAAGAGGGGAGTGGGCGACCGACGATCGAGCATGAAGCTCCCCGCCACGCAGAAATTCGCCACGGTCAATACCCTCTCCGAAACATGGAGAGACTATTGGCCGTGCCCAGGATGCACCGACCCGACGACTGCTCTTTCCCCCGAACGTATTCGCAGGGAACCAGCAGCAATCAGGCACACGAGGAGGTTTTCTGCACGCACCCCGTGGTTAACCCTAAGACAGCGTCTTGTTTCTTGACACCTATCAGTTCATACCAACGAAAATACAGACTGTCCGACAAAATCTTCAATTATGGTAGTAAAATTTGGATTTTTTTGCATTTTTTGTTTTGCTTCTGGATCCAGTCATGACTAACCTCTCCGCGTGTTTGCCAAGTTTAACCCACGCGTGTCATTTAGCCGCGCGTCTAAGCACCTGCACGTGTGAGTTCACCGTCTTCATCGCGTGCGCTACTAACTGCTCCGCACAGTTACAATTAAATTGGATACTCTTTATAAGGACGCCATTGGATGCCGACAAGCTTTGCGTTCATTGTTTGTGCTGATAATATCTGCTGGTTACAAATTAATTTAGAAATATAACGATTTCGGCTCGTAAGTTAAAGCGTGTTTGAGGTAATTGAATGTTTGTTGAAGTTATGTATTTGCTTGGAACATATTCCTTTAGTTAACAAGTAATCCTCCGTTATTTTGTTAATAAGATATATGTGTAATGTATTTATGTTACTACGGTGTAAGGGTGAGCTTGAGTTTCCATAAATCCATCCGTTGAAAACAGTGCTTTGTGCTGAGTTTTGTGTGCTGTGAGAAACGTGAGCCTATAACCATAGAGGATAAAGAGATAGTGAAATCTCTCATTAGAGAAAACCGTGACCTACATAGTTTAAGTTGGATCAGCAGCTGTAACCTGCAAAATTTAATATTTTGTTACGTCTTTTGCAATTTTCAGGTCAGTGTTAGGTTGTATCTTGATCAAAATATGATTTGCGACTATAACAGATATGTATTTGCAGAATTATAATCATTAATACGTCTCTCTAAGTTAGATTTGTTCCCCATTGTTTTGATTTCATGACGGGGGCTTGTAGCTAAGTAATAACAGGCGCACGGGTCGATCGATCAGGTTAAGCTACGCTTGCCACGGTTGGTCCGTGGATGGGTGACCATCTTTACATACCAAGACCCCTCCGTGCCTCGGAAAGCACGTTAAGCCGTTGGTTCCGGCTGTCATTTGTAGATGTTTGACAGTCGTTACGGGTCGTCAGAAGCTCGAAAGTCTGATAACCAGTCTTGCCAAGGGGTATCTTGTTACCCAGTAACTGGGTTGTGGAGGTCAGATAGGCAGTCGCTCCATGTAAAATACTGGTATTCAGCTGTATCCGGTAGGATTGGAAGCCGACCCTAACATAGTTGGGAAAAGGCTAGGCAGATGATGACGATTGTTATGATTTCATGAAAAAGTCATTTAGGCACCAAAAGGTCTCTGTGGCGCTCTTCAATTGTGAATCTAATAATATTCATAGTCATAATTGCCCATTGCATGAAACCCAATAGGTATAACATAATGCATTTTTTTCTGCCCACCCTTTCAGGAAATACAAGACGTGATGTGCATTTGTTTATTTATCATTTACTTAACAGTATTACGTGCATATTTACACTCGATTATCAAAGTGAAAGACAGGCGTGTTTTATGGGACCATAAAGTTTTTTTGTATCACTTCCAGGTTGTTTTAAGACTGTCTTTATTAAGGCGACGTTATATATTTGCTTTGAAATTATTGGGCAAAGTAATTTATAAGTTAAGGATATTATTATATTGTTTCATGTTTGCATTTCCTTAATTAAAAACTTACCAGTTGAACTCGTGAAGCAATTATAGTAAAAATTTAGGTAGAAAATTTTTATTCAGATAAATGTTTAATTTATGAACCAGTTCTCAAGAACTAGGTGCTGTAATATATCGTCGGCTATGGGCAAATTAGAACCTATAAATTTTGTTTTAATAAAATATCTTTAACATTGCAAAGATGTATTTTTGCCTAGAATATATACTAATACGTGTCTATCAATCATTTAATTTGTCACAAATGACGCATTCTGGAAAATAAATTAAAAGTTCAATATTTAAAACAGTCTCGCCTTTAAGTTGATGCAAATTATATCTTGCCCAAAGTTTATTGCTTAAACTTTACGAGTTTCAAACGGAGTGTTAACATTAAGATAGTGGGCTTAAATGTCGCTTAAAACGTTCCTTTTAAATACATTCAATGTTTGAACGAAATTAATTAAACATGATGTTTGTATCATGAGGCGTTAACAGTGACACGTTAACTTTTTATGTGACTTTAATCTGGGTTTCTGAAAGGGTAGACAGATATGCCGCTTAGACATTCATGTCGTCTAACATACAACATGGTGAAATGTGGGTGTACCTCTGTAAACACTTCTGCTTAACCCTTGGGGGATTACAGGTGTGTATGTGCATATTATGTCATCGATAAAGTCGATTTATCTCATTCGAGGAAAGTAATTCATTTCCTAACTAGATCACAATAGGTAATCGCCCGCTTCTTGATAGTTTGAATAAACAAGGATATCAGTAAATCCTCATGTGGAATTCATTTTAGGTCGTTTTCACAGGTTATTTTAGTACCAGCCCTCACTGGGCCCACGTGGTGGATTACGGGCCACTCCCTCTCACAGAGAGGAGGCCTGTGTCCCAGCAGTGGGAACATTATAGGCTTATTAACATTATTATGATGAACTGGATTAATTTAAGGCAATAACAACATCCAATCAAATCACTCCACAAGTGATTTGATTGGACCAATGGGGCTTTTCCCGTATTTTTATGCATTCTAATCTCAGTCCCAAACTGTCAAAAACAGCTACATCATTTTTTTCATAAGTTTTTGTCAATTTTATATATTGATTGTCACTGAGATGAGATTCCGATTAAAAACGTTTTTAATTACGGGAATTGGTCTTCAGAATGATGGGTGATCAAGTTAAAACTTTACTAATACCCACGTCTTCTTATAAATATAGAAGCATAGTTTTCATAGATTTGCATTAATAAGGTTTTCCTCTAGAAGAGAGGCCTGTATCCCAGCAGTGGGAACATTATAGGCTGATTATGATGAAGGTTTTCCTAACATCAATGTCTCAACGGTCAAAGACTCTTTTCAAAATAATTACAATTGCACAAATGTAAGTTATATCCACGTTCTTATAAGAAATCTTACTGAAACTAAAAATATGACCAACTGTGACGGAGCACGACTGAGGAATCAGCCCCAAAACAATTTTTGTGACAAGCGAAAAATAATTTTGAAAAAAATTCAAACATTCCAAAAGAAAAAGAACATAATGAAAGATCCGAGCTTGCGAATAAGGTTGAATATGAGATGATTAAAAAGGATCAATAGCATAAAAAATCTTGTAGAGTTAATAATCCTACAAGTCCGGGCTCATCAAATTATTGCCTTTTCTCTGACCAACAATTACAGTTCCGGACAGATTAACCACCTCAACCATCTAGTATCACAATAAAGAACCTGGTACATTCGACCTGAGTGTCAACTTTCTTCGTTTCCCCATTAATGAATACGGTCAAAGAGGCCGCGCCCACCTATTGATTTATAAGTGCCCACGCATGTGAGGTCCTGCGATATGTCTTGAGATATGAGATTTGTGATGAAAAGAGTTAAGAACCGTTTTCGGATATTGTTGCGGCTTTTGTCTTCGGGGTCACGAGTTTGATTCCTGTGTTCCATTAAAAAAATAAAATTACTAATTAATTAGTTTTCAGAGAACATTATATTTATCTCCACGTACGTCATTACGTATTTCAGAAGTCTATTAAACTAGTAGCTAATGTATTGAGACCTTTAACCTTATAATATCTTTCAGTAGTGGCCGACCATTTAATTTTATAGCCTGCATTATTTTTTCAAAGATAACCTAAATGCCACACGGCGAAACCTGAATATTATACATTAAAGTAGCGATAAAAACAGTAAAAATTGAGTTATTTTTTACTTATTGACGATAATGGTTAAAGCACGGAAGTTTTATGCTCTTTGAATGAACTTTATACTTAATCTAGATGAAAAAAACGTATTCATTCATTCATCCTGGGACGGGTTTATCGCGACGTTCCAATCTCATGTGCCTTATTCATTGAAATAAGACAACACATCTCGCCCTTTGCGAAGCGATGTTTTAAGAAATATTTTCGAAGTCATCTTTTATGGAATACTAGCTGCTGCCCGCGCCTTCGCCCGCGTGGCTTTTTCTAAAACAAATCTATCTGCCAGTAAAAGTCCCGTCATAATCGGTCCAGCCGTTTCAGAGATTAGCCGGAACAAACAGACAGACAGACAGACAAAAATTATAAACAATGTTATTTTGATATATGTACCGTTTATACATCCATAAGCATTTAGTAAAAAGCGGTTACTTTAATATTACAAACAGACACTCCAATTTAATTTCACTCAGTCCATTATGTGACTGCGAAGTCATTCAAAACTACTGCGGAAGTAACTAATAAGTTAATATCATTTCATAGACTTTTTTCAAATCAGTACCTATAAAGTAATTATTTATTCGTTAATTGGAAAATATTGTAGAAACTTTGCCAAAAAACACATTTTCAAAAGTACCTATGCTCTTTAAGCAAAAAACAAACATCACCTAATTATCTTTAAATACTCTTTCCGGGTACTGCAAACATTAACCGGACAATATCAATAAAGTGTTCTGGCCAAATCGTTAGTCTTGCCAATCTGACCAATCTCTTGTGGAACACATTCTCCTTATAAGGCGCAGGCGCACTGAAGATGCGTTGCTATTGGTATGCGCTCGAAAGTACTAATTGTGTACCCGATGCCTTTTTTGTTCGTCGTTTTATAGGGCCCAGTGTTCCGGATGGCTTTAATAATACAGGGTTATTTTAAATTGGTTAGCTAAACCCCGCAGACGCGATGGGTAACGATATCTAAACGTGATAAAACAAAAAAAAATATATTAATTTGATGATTTCTTTGTGGGGTCATCGACCGTAGTTATTGTAGTCACGTGAAATATTAGTCAAAAAAACAGTTTTTTTTGTAAACTTCACAGACTAGATGGGTATCATCGATATCTTAAACACGATAAACATAAGAAAATTGTTTTTCTCAACTCATACTTCAGTCATTGGCCTCCAAAAAAAAATCTAATCTTTTTATTTTATAGTATTTAGATATCGCGTTTGCGGAGTTTAGCTAGTCAATTTAAAATAACCCTGTATGTAGCGATTTTCCGGTGAGAAACTTATAAAGAAAGAATGAAAGAAAGAAAGAAAGAAAGAAATAAAAATTGTTTATTCTGCACAAACAAAACGCACGTTACAAAAATTAACGCTAAATACACACTTATGCTAAGTAACTAAAAGCATCGTAATCAACCCATATAACTTGTGGTAGAATGATGGCATACCATTGAGTGACATCAGTAATTATTGAAAATGGTGGGAAGGTTTTATTGGTACGGCTGTTTATGTAAAAATCAGGATGAGAAAATTTAAATCAAAGTAACAGGCCGAAATTGGAGAAGAGAGTATTAAAATGAGGAGGAACAACCAAAAAAGCCTAAAGTTTGTATTCGAAGATCCAATAAAAATCAATTTCAAGACGAAATGCAAGTCAAACCATGTGAATTGTCATGTCATAATATATGTATGTATGTGAATGAACAAAAAAACAAGGATTTTCCAAAAAATCGTTATTTATGATCGTTAGTTATTTGCAAACACTGGATTTTACTTTAATGATTTATTATTTATTAATTTAATGAATTTTAAACACTAATTCAATATTGTTAACTGGGAATTTAAACCATTCTACCATTTGCAACAGTCTGGATCAAACCTCAAACCGCCATAAATCTACTAAGTCAAAAAAAAAAACTTCCACCATAATTTTTAATGATTTACGTCACAAGAGCAGCTCCCGAAACCGCGGCCATTTTACACGATCGTTCATTAACATGCTCTTTACAAAAAATATGATGGCACATAACAACTCGTAAGAGAGCAACTCACGTAAGAGCTTTTTGAAGGAAAACCTATTAAATTTTATGAGTCTTTTCCATACTTGCCCTGCTCCAATTTTTTGTGTGTCCGTATGTTTGAAGGATAGAGATACTGGATGTGGCATCAGCGAGTGAATCATCTGGAACAGATTGAGAAATGCTAATAAATTGGCCTTGTGTGGAAATTAGTTTCGTTTGAAATGTTTCTAGATCTATCGATTACTTTAGAATGAAAAGATAAGCTAGTTGAAGAATATACTTACCGTTTTTAGTGTGTATCAGTAAATATTTGCAATTTCCAAGGAAACTACACATTTCTCAAGGTTATCATAACTCAAATGGGTGAGCTATCTACCTACTTATTTTCATCCGTTTACCACCATAACCAGCTTTTAACGTTCCCACTGCTGGGATACAGGCCCTGTGAGAGGGAGTGGGCCTTAATCCACCACGAGGGCCCAGTGCGGGTTGGTGGATGTCACTTGTCTTGAAATTTTTGGTTATAGGACATGCCGGTTTTTCCTCACGATATTTTCCATAACCGTTTTGAGAGCAGTGGTGCTGAAATAATTTACATAAAGTAAAGTGCCTGTCAGGGTTCAAACTTAAAACTTTTAGGTTGCGGCCGTTAACCCTGGGCTACCACAGCTCCTCCGTTTACAAGATTATTATTAATTTTTGTTACAAATACTAGCTAGTTGGACACGAGGCAGTTCTTAACCATTCTTTTCATACCACTTACACCGAGCTCTTTCCAGTTATCCAACATCTATGTTTCGCACGGGCGGTTCGGACAGTGCCTCACAGATCTTGATACTCGTAAAATTTTATGTGTCCCAGACAAAAGAGAATTTTGTTAATTAACCGCTCTGCTCGCTCGCTTCGGGGTGCACTTTCGTGTAGTGATAGATAATACGGCCTTTTTTATCAACACCCGAATCTTAACTACCTGTAACATGTACTTGTGTAATTTTGGAGAAGAAATGTTATGTATTTTTCGAGTATTTCGTATTTTTGTGAAAATTTGTTGGTTACTAAAGAATAACTGTTACTGGTTAGGTTAAAGTCTTTTTATGGCAAACAAAATTGACCGCCCATCGGATGGTAAGTCAGCGTCGCTTATGGATATTTGCAAAACCAGAGGTATCAAACATTATTGTGTTTACATTAAAGCTAAAATGACAGAAATACACCAGTTATTATAGATCCAGGTATAAATTAATAATAGGGTCTTACAACCATTTTTAAAAAGTATCTTAATTAAATTCTATAGTGCTAATATGTCCCAAAAAAAATCACAAAATTTTTATTCAATCGATAAGTGCCATAAAAATGCATTTACATTTTCAAATTTCGCGCGTAGTTTGACGAAAACGCTGGACGCAGTAGACACCATGTAGCTCTGTGGTCATGACGTCACTTGGCTAGTAAACAAATGCGCTGATCTAATATCTAACTATCAGTTGATAGTTGACACGTTTTAGTTTACTAGCGGTATGACGTAATAACATGGCGGTTACTATTTCATGGTGTTTTTAACAGATTAGAAAAACTGAAAACGTTGAATTGAATTTTAAAATTTATTTTGTTATTTTATGAACTAAAAGTAACATTTTCCGACTCCTTTTTGCCTAAACTATCTCAATAATGTATTTATAGATTTTTTCTAGTATATAGTAAAATACCCTATTGTTCATAATTTTATAGACAAGGTGGAAACGACAATACGACAATAAATTGAACTTCATATATCTAGTGATGTTGCCAGTCAGTACTCAAAAACCGGCCAAGTGCGTGTCGGTCCACGCACAATGAAGGGTTGCGTAGTTGGGATGAATTTATCTCAAGAACAAAGTTAGCATTGTAGTTGAAAAACATGTCTCCATATATTCTAACTACAAATGTAAGTTTGTACGCACAATATTGAGAGATTTAAGTAAAGAACAAATTTCGTCATTTTTTCAAAATTTTAGGCTCAGTAGTTTCGGAGATAAAAGGTCAAGAGGGAATGGTCAATTTTCTTAAATAACTTTAAAATAATTTATTATAAAATTATAAAAAGAACATATATGAAACCCACACAACAAGCCCTTTCATTTGATATGCCACACGATACGGTCAGCAAAACTCTTTCATTTGTTTCTAGTTTGCCCCCAAAAATGACCCATCCTCATGTGCAAAATTAATTTATTAAGGTTACACGTCTATGTTTGAAACACACAGAAATTCACACCTTATGTGTATCAAGTTTCAACTTAATCGGTCCAGTGGATTAGGAGCAAATTGACTGTGACAGATGGACATGGACACGACAGACAGACAGTCACACAAGTGAAGGTTCCAGTTTGTCATTTTGATGTACGGAACCCTAAAAATTCAAGTATAACCTATAGTTTAGTCTCTATATTTATCTAGGCAAAGATTGGTAAAACATAATATATGTCGGCCCATCACTACCTAGTATTTAGTTTATTTGAAAAAACACTTTTTAATTTCGATGTTAAGATTTATTTGATAGTTTTAAATTACTCCTATGCTAGTCTTGCTTGTGTTTTTATTTTATTGACGTCTCCACATTGTATATGCCCATTGCGAAGTTATTATTTTGTAGGGTGTATATTTAATATTATTAGTAATTACAAATTAAAATGACATTGAAACAAATGGAGTAGCTAGGCCAGCCAATCCGAAGTGCAGTGACAATTGTGAGGCGGTTTGTTTAGCCAATGCTATGAAGTTATTATATTTGTTTTATTAATTTATGCATTAGTACGTCTGTTTTATAACTTATGGCTATTTATTTATGACTTTATGTCGTGTACCTACAAATCATTATAAGAAATTACTTATAGGTCTTAGTTCATTTGAACAATGTGACTAGAATATAAAATTGATAGCGTATATTACCTATGATATTCTCTATATAATAATATTATATTACGTGAAATGTAATCTTATGATTTAATATCTCTATACTATCGTGTAAGTATTTTTCTATGATTGTTGTATAAAATGTTAAATTCAAATAAAGAAAATAAAAAAAACCAGCTATAAGAGAGTCGGACCATGCCCAATGAAAGGTCCCTAGTTGGGATGAATTTATCCAAAGAAAAACATAACATTGTCGTTGAAAAACATGTTCTCCGACAGATTCCAACTGTAATTGTAAGTTGGTAGACTATTACTCGTAAACTTGTAAAGCCTACTTAGCTGTGAATGTTTGCCTTAAACTTTGTTATATGTATAGGTATACTACTGCCGTGAATGTTTTCACATATTCAAAAACCATTTAGCTGGCGGGAGGTCGTCCCCCTCGACGACGATATTTGACTCTAGCAAAAATTAGCAGGTTAAAGCTTAAAAGGATCCCTGAATCTAAAAATGGTTTTCACACACTCGCAATATTTTTGAACGATCTTTCCAAGGACAACCAACATTCAGGGATAGACGAGAAAAACAAGTGCATCCCTACTTTACGTGTAGGAGCGGTACCCTAAAAAAAAATATTTTAACATTTTTTTTAATCACTTTGTTGGCACAATTAATACCCGTGCCAAATTACAACTTTCTAGTACTAAAAGTCTCTGAGCTAAGCCGCGGACAGACAGACGGACATGGCGGTGAAACTATAAGAGTTCCTTGTTGACTACGGAAATCTAAAAAGTATTTGCATAAAAAAGACTTCTAGGATTTTTTTGTATTATCAAGATCTGTTCGTCTGTCTATCATTCTTAAGCATTTCCTTAGTCACGGTAATAAATGGTTTAAGTAAATCTGTGGTACATAACCAATGTTGACACTTCCCATGCACGAATACCTATTAAATTGGTTGTGCTTGCAAGGTAGAAATATATAATAAAATCCTCAGATTTTTGCCTTGCAATAGCGGGAATATGACGTGTCCTCGTTAATTTTAAACCACCAAAAACAATTACACATTTAACTGACCTGACGATCGTACGATGCACAGTTAAACATTTTAAATCCGGAGACCGACAATCAAGGATGGTGTCAGAAAAAGTGTTTTTAATTACTTACCCCTGTTTTGGCAGCCATTAGCCGTAACGAGGAGAATGATTTGCGATATATATTTTATTGACGACAGTAAGTGTGGAATTTTTAAATGTTTTGGTAATACGCCCTACTTGATAATACGCTTTTGTTTTGAGCGAGAGAAAATAAAAATAAAGAATAATAATAATTGCCATTTATTCTCTCTTCACAAAGCTGACTTAATTGGTCAAGCTAATGAGATACAATTGATTTTCTATTGTTTAACTCCAAATCGGTGTCGCGCGGGGCTTAACTGATTACACGGTTAACAGTTAATGATTACAAGAAAATGTCTCAGCTGTATTCCACCATTGTGAGAGACTGGTGCCTGATATAGGTTTTTGGGAAAAACCTGTGTTACAGGTCATTGGTCATGTTGTAAGTTGTGGAGTGAGAGTAGTGAAAGTTGTTTTTCAAGGGGGTGAGGAGCAGCTATGGGGTTGGTCAAAATTAGATTTATTTCAGAACAGTCAAAAGATTTTCAGATTTATGATGGTCTAGGGTTTTAAAAAGAAGCCCACAGCCTGTGGGATACCATAAGTTGGCCCGTGCCCTGCACCGTCAAGAAGAAACTTGCATCGTGTAAACGAGACTTAAAGATGAGATAATTTTGGACAGCATTGTTACGGAATGAAAGTCATAATTAGCATTTCTTCCCTTACATACTAGGATAGCAGTGAGTTATGTAAGTTTATGTAAATCAAAACAGAGATTCGATTTCGAATGCTGATCCAGAGATGAAAGATAACCATCTAATGAATGGTTTGTCAATAGACAAACTGTTTGTAGGGTATTTCCATTATTTCTTAAGGCGCTGACAAAACCCAATTGACCAAAATAGGCTTCTCTTAAGAAAAAAAATTGCCAAATCTGTATAGCTTGTGGTAGAGGAAAAAATATATGTTAATTTTGAACATATTTCCCAGAACTTGGTTGTTACCAAAACACGTTTTGAAAAAAAATCTCGATACAAACTAACGTTAAACTAACCTCTTACCTTGAGTTCTAATCCAAAACATCTGTATTGAATATCAACATACGTTACGTATTTAATTAATAACGGGAACGTCTTATTTGAATGCAGAACTTGGTTGTTTTTTATTTTCGATTACTCAACTCAATTTTGAGTAAATAGATAATTGCTTCTTATTTTGCAATACATTACAAACGTTGTGTCATCGCGCTTCTCTTTCTTTTCTATGCAATCTGAAAGTGACCGCGGTTTAGGTGTTGTCAGCGTCTTAATGGAACCATCAGCGTAACATAATCTTCACGCCTGTAATCCCCAACGGTTAGCCAGAGCTGTACCTATTGTAGGTACACCTACATTTCTCCACTTATATTGCATAACCAGCCTATAATGTTCCCACTGCTGGGACACAGGCCTCCTAGAAGAGGGAGTGGGCCGTAATCCACCACGCGGGCCCAGTGCGGATTGGTAGATGTCACATGTCTTCGAATTTTCGGTTCTAGGACATGCCGGTTTCCTTACGATATTTTCCTTCACTGTTTTGAGAGCAGTGGTGATGAAATAATTTACACAAAGTAAAGCGTCTGCCTGGGTTCGAACCCACTTACACCCACTTACGATCTACAACTCGTAAGTCGAGGCCGTTACCACCGGGCCACCACTGGTAGTTATATTGAAGTCCCATATAATAGGGGGCGTGGTTATTGCCAGCAACAAGACACAAATCCAGACACCGGGGCTGTCACTGAGAAATTCCTGATGGATAAACCCAATAACACTTTGCCCGACCCGGGAATTAAACCCAAGCTAACGAGCTAGCTCGTCGTCAGCAGTTGGCTGATTATACTTTCAACTTTATTCTTTGCACGTTTAACCTTCGAACTCCTTAAGGATACAATAGTATTTATCTACAACATAAAAGTAATTCAGTGTATGAAAACCATAGTTAGTTTTAATCTATAAATTCTGTTGTTGACTTGACAGTTTCTGTCTACCCCAAATAACATTAAAACTCTAACTTGAATGTCCCTTATCAAACCAGAGATAATCGCCAACATACTTTACTTTTACATTCCAGTATCAGTAAAGAAATAAAATTCTTCGCAATACGAACAAAACTATGCAATCTTCCTAAATACTAATGGGTGTACTTTACAATAACAACGACAGGTTACGGCCAAAGGTTATCTGCGGTCGAAGATGAGCCTACTTTCGCTTGCCAAGCCTTTCTGCTGACCACCTTTAACATCTCCCCAAACCACACTAAAATCAACCTTATTCCAAACAAGCACGGTTCAAGCAACATGCAAATGTTCTTGGTAATTAAATAATCTGTTTTGTGCGATACCTTCGCCAATGAATTTTGGACTTTATGTCCTTGTGTTAAAGACTTGTGTTAAAGTTTCAGTTTAATGTGTAAAATCGGGTTGTTGCACTTTTTAGGAAGTCGTATTAATATGAAACTATCTCTTCGTCTTATAGGGTGTGGGCCTGAGGGCACTTTTTACGTGCAGCTGAGCCTTTTAGGGTTTTCAAAATTGGGTAGAAGACGGATGGACCTTTCTTTCCCATTAGCATTAAAATTTCTTACGAACACAATGGGGAAAATAGGGCACGTCCTTATGTCGTACCCCGCCAAAGAAAAATTTTAAATAGAAGCTTTCGGGATGCTGTCTTCTTAGTTAGAAATAAAGCCTAAGATGATAAAAAAAAAACAATTAAAGTAATTTATTCAAACTAGGTTGAGAATCAACACTTTTCGAACGTCGAAATTACATAAGACAATTCCCCAAAACGCCCACCCTTCACCACTGTTTCTAATTTCAAACATCAATAAAAAGGATAAGACTTGTTGTATTTAATGGACTAGCGCCTTTATCGCGTCTTCAATGACGTGGAAAAAATATCTCTATTCTATTCTATTTTTTAATATATGACAAGAAAATCCGGTATCGGCTATTCTGTGAATGCCTAAAGTGGTTGAGGAAACAAGTGTGTCTGATAAAAAATAAAAGCAAATAAATGTTAAAAATATATTCACTTCTACAGTTGAACACAATGTAGATTACATTAGTACGGGACTGAAACAAACAAAAAAAAAATAAATTATGTAATTATTAAAACAAAATATAAGCTTAATAAAAATCTTTATTATATACTTGTACATCTTGTAGGTATTTTTTTAAGATGTGTATATCTATTTTACAACAATGAAATTTAATAAAAATAAATGAAATTTTAAATATACGCATACCACACCCACACAGACAAGTTTATGACTTAATGTTATTGTGACGGATGGAGGTCATCAGCGCCACAAGCAGATCTGGAGAGGAATTTGTTAGTAAGGAGGAGAAATTAGTCGGAAGAGGGATCTTAAACTTTAGGGAGGCGGCTATATAAATCTAAAGGTGGACAGTTGTTCGAGCAATCAAAGACGATGTGATCCAGAGTGCCCTTCTCCAACCCGCACTCGTAGAAAGAGGAATCTCAAACATGGATTTTGCAAAAAAACATGGTAGTATAACAAAAACCTAAACGAATTCGACAGAAGACGGATATAACGGTTTTGGAGACTTTTTAATAGCCGTGGAACCAAAGTTTTTCCTTAACCTCCTATCTATATCTTTAACCTCCCCTTTTTTCTTCCACTGTTCCTGCCATGAAGATTGGAGTTTAGCTTTGGAAGGCTCAACAAATCATACCCCTGATGAGTATTGTGGGTGAGATCAGCTGCTGCTGATGAGCAAACATCTTTGGCCAAGGCATCAGCGCACTCATTGCAATTATGCTACAGTGTCTCGGTATCCAAGCATTCAGGATGCTGCCTCCTCAGTTAGAAATAAAGCCTACGATGCTGTTTTTAATTTCAAACATAGTTTCAATGAAAAAGATAAGACTTGTCGTATTTAATGGACTAGCTGCGCTATTATCGCGTCTTCAATGACCTGAAACAAAATTACTCATTTAAGGATCGATGTACTGTTTAACTATCTACTTATCTAAACTAATACTAACTCTAATTTACATTATAATATAAAATATACATATATATACATACCCTTACTAATATTGTAAATGCGAAAGTGAGTTTGTTTGTTACGCTTTCACGCTAAAACGGCTGAACTGATTTGGATGAAATTTGGCACATGGGTAGACCATGGCCTGGGTTAGGACATAGGACACTTTTTTTTCTGATATTTCCATGGAACTGAGACTTATCCGGGTGAAACCATGGGTGCAGCTAGTTTAAACTAAATGTATGTATTTAATCATACTCAAAAGGCCATTTCAGACACTAATCTACATGAACCTCACATGATCTGAACAAGATTATGGCCATTAAAAAGATTGTGATTGTATCTGAGTTTGTTTCTGTCATTCGTCTCAGAGTACTCAGATAGGAAACACTAACTAATAACTCATCTAATTTTAATACTATAATTTTTGGTCGTGTAAAAGTGTTTGTACAAGCCTACTTACACAACTAAAATCTTTTATCAAAGATTCGATTTGCCAAATTCATGAAGGTTTTTCGCCTAGCATCGCATCGCCTAGCATTAGGTTTAAAAAAATACCTACATCAACAAATAGTTTCATAATCTTAGATTCTCACAACAAATTGAAATCAGTGACGTAAGTGATCATCATTCTATTATTTTCTCACATAAAAACACACGATAAAAAATCTAATGATTTATTTATTACCCTATCAGACAATTTATTGTGTCCATTTTCAAATACCACGAATATCAAAGTGAAAAGTGGAAAATATATCAACATCAGTGCGATGGTTACACTTTTAAATTACCCTTGCATATGAAATTATTACTCAAAAATACACCTTATTAACTTGGGGCAAGGTTGAAAGTTGGGAGTGAAAAGGGTGTAGTATAAATCAACGTGGGTATGCTGACGCTTACAATTTAGTAATTTAACTGTCCACTTGATCTAGTCTCATTATCGATGTGGTGCAATTTATAAGCGAAAGTGGTTTTGAGCTGTTAAAACTCATAGGTGTTAAGACCTCAGAAAGAAACTCCTTGTTGTCTGTGTTATCGAAATTCAGGGTCGGTAATTTTTTACTCCGAAATATACCTATTTTAAGTTTGATCACAGGTCGCTTTTACAGTAGAGTAAATTATAAAATTAACTAGATGTCTGCAAAACAGTTTTAAATTTTTAAGTAGAAACTTAGACATACAAAGAATTACGAACAATAAGGTTCACTACAGATGAAGCTCTGCCGTTCATTTGTTTATACATACCATAGTTTCATTTAATTGGTTGTATAATTTTCTTTTAGGTAAGTGTTTTTTTGTTTTTTTTTTGTGTTTTTTTTTTAGGTAAGTAGCGTTTGGAAAACTTCGTCAAGTCTTCTCGTCGCCAATCCCGCAGTGTTTGAAGACTACGGTCTTCAACCAGTGCGTCCTGCCTGTTATGACATACGGTGCCGAAACGTGGACACTGACAGTCGGGCTGGTCCACAAATTCAAGGTCGCTCAGCGCGCCATGGAGCGGGCTATGCTCGGAGTTTCTTTGAAGGATAAGATCAGAAATGAAGTTATCCGGAAGAGAACCGGAGTGACGGACATAGCCTGCAGAGTAAGCAAGCTGAAGTGGCAGTGGGCTGGCCATATTTGTCGAAGGACCGATGGCCGGTGGAGCAGACGAGTCCTGGAGTGGAGACCGCGGATCGGCAAGCGTAGTGTGGGAAGCCCTCCAGCTAGATGGACCGACGACCTTAAAAAGGTGGCTGTGACAGACTGGATGCGGAAGGCTTAGGACAGGGTGTTGTGGCGCAGCCTGGGAGAGGCCTATGTCCAGCAGTGGACTGTTATAGGCTGAGTTGATTGATTGATTGAAGTGCTTTTAACTAACTGACCTAGCCTTTAAAAAAAAAATCATAGTTTAAGCCGGTACAAAGGAAGGAAAACCCTTAAGTGTCACATAACATAAGGGTTTTTTAGTGGTTGATACTCAATATTATGGATTCGCATAATCTTAAAAAGTGTAACAACGAAAGACCCATCGATACCGAATTTATTAGTACATATATGTACTAATAAATTCGGTACCGATTGGTCTCCGAACATCGCCTTCGCTCATGAGATCGCCTACCTCTCACCTCTTACACCGGTCCCCCAACATAAATTATTTACTGGAGCAAAGGAGTAAGTGATTAAAATAACGTTAAGGTCATTACCGATCCATATCCCTGGAGCATTGATTGTCACAATAATGGTGACAGCTTGTGGGGAATACCCACCTGTCCTTATGCATTAACCTCCATGGTAATCGTACAAAAAGTATTCAAGGTGTGTTGTATGATATGCTGTATTCTGTGGTGGTGAGTAATCCTGGGGTTGTCAAAAAGATTTTAAAAGAGTAAGTGTACCTACTCCACACTTACTCTTTTAAAATTTGAACTCTTGACCATTCTTCTCCATACGAAACTACCTTTTGGAAGGGGCAACTAGATTCAATTCTATTTTCTTACAAAGGCACTTTTGAACGTCAAAATTAACAAGAAATAGAATAGATTTATTGTACATTTTGACGTTCAAAAGTGCCTTTGCCAAAATTTACAAAAAATATAATTCCTGTTTTCCTGTTAATTTTGACTTTCAAAGTACCATAAAAGTGCCAATTTGAAATAAATTATTTGAATGGTTCAGTAGTGAAACGAACTTTTGTGGGTTGTGATATCCGTAGAACCGGTCGGCGAGAATTATCAAGTGTGTGAGAAGGATTGTGTTTTAATTTTTACAAATATGGTTTATAATGATATTGCTATGTAAGTCTTCGTGTTAGTTTGAACAGGCTTTTCGTGTTCTCAGTTTTGATTTGGAAAAGGTCAAATTTATGAAAAACTTATTTTACTCACATTTTAAGAGTTGTGTTACAACTGTGTACAATAAAGTATATTCTATCTATCTTATGATAATAGATTCATGCAATAATGGAAATCAGTTTCAAAGATTTGAGTCTATAGTTTTGTTTTCTTGTCCGTCCAATCCAATTATTACAACTTGCTTCACAATGCACACAGATATCAGTCAACTAGGATATCCAGCCATCTAGTTTCAAAATATGGACCAAAAACATCGACGTGTAAAATCTCTTAAAAATCTACTAACAAAAATAAATATAATTAAACATAATTAATTTCACTGCCTCCTGACTGCCTCGTTGTTCTAGTGATCACAAGCGCTACTGTTGAGCATGAGGTCCTGGGTTCGATTCCCGGGTCGGGCAAAGTGTTATTGGGTTTTTCTATCTGGAATTTCTCAGTAGCAGCCCGGAGTCTGGATTTGTGCCCGGTAAACATAACTGGCGAAATGTGGGTGTACTACAGGTACACCTCTGTCCAACCCTTCGAGGAAACAAGGCGTGATATTATGTTAATTAATTTCACAACTTAGAAAAAAATAAAGGAAACAGAAATGATCACTCCGTAAAAGCTCATCATCGACCTAGAGCCATAAATTTCAACCACCATCTTAATACGCCACCTGCCGTTCTGCCGACACCACAAATTGTAACGTCCATACAGAGAGGCATCTTCAATCTTGTTGCTCTTACTTTTATGGGGGAACTGTACTGATTTACAAGGCTGGTTGGTGCCTAGCGATGGCCTGCGGTTTTGCCTGGGAATACAGTTCGTTATGTTTGACAGGCTAGAATATTTTTTGAGGTTCCTTTCGTCTTTGTAGTGTATAGGAGCGGAAATAATTTACATCTAATTTTGTGACTGACTAACCTGGGTTCACATGCCTGCTTCCTGCACCCAAACCTATCGTTATAGTTACCAATCATAACATTGGCATGCCCTATTAGTTTCACCTAAATAATCTAAGGATTTGCCAAGAGCTTCTAAATGTCGTTTTACGAAAGACTGTTCAGACCGTAAGACAGGTACATCAATACATTTTATTTACGTAGTAAGATTACCTATTGATTTGGTAACCGCACTATTTCATCATTTGTAAGGAAAACTCCTACTATATATGAACTTGAACTTAACCATCAACATTTTAAGGTTTAAAATCATTGGGTTAAATTTGACAGTTTGTGTTAACTTGATGTGCTTGAGACTGTACCTACTAATTAAGTGATTATTACGACTCACAGAACTAGATGGGATTGCCATCTTCTTTGCTATCATTAACTTTTATGCAGGGACCATAAATCAACAATTATCCTTATTCCCTTTGCGGTAAGAACAGCATATTTCCTTCTCCCATACGTATCTTTTAACTTTCATTACCGAAGTCACTTTATTAGCCATGCTCATCTTTTCACAATCCATCGATTGTTTCTTTCGTCTTCTCCTACCGTTATAGTATCTCAGTAACCTTCTTTTTAGTATTTTTTTACACAATTAATACATCGTTTATATCTGGTCTTCACTTACTCTTATATCCATCCTAAAATTAATCGATATCGAGTATATTCTGACCCCTAAAACCTTTTATAGAAACAAACAAACAAACAAAAATTTGTTGGTAACATTATCTAGGGATCTTCCGCGGACATTTTGAATTAACAGCTCCGAGGCGATTCAATTCGAATGAGATGTACTATTAATTCTAGTGCTCATTAGGTTTCACGCTTTAGCCGACACCAGTGTGGTCAGTAGGAAGGCTAGGTTATTGGTATTTGGCAGGACAAGGTTTTAATTTGTGTACCTGTTATGATTGAGATGAAATGATGATGACTGAAATGATTTTATTTTTCTGTAAGTAGGTTTGTACAAACACTTTTACACGTCAATCATATTTAGAAAAAAACTAGATGAGCTCGGCGTTTCCTGTCTGACTACTCTGAGAGAGAAGAAAGGCCGAAACAAACTCAGAGGTCACAGTCTCTTTTAAAATCCAGATATAATCTTGGTCAGATCATGTGAAGACCAGGTAGATCGGTGTCTGAAATGGTCTTTTGAGAAAAGAACCACACATACTGAATGGACCTATCCAGTCAGTGCACGCATTTGTCAGTAATCGTGCAGCTCAACTCAGAACTTAAGGAGCTCAACGATTCGACGAACAATACCAAAGAAAGGACATTTGGGTAGGCCACTTAAATGAGTCAAACTGCCAGACCAAGATTAAAACTAACTGAGAGAAAAAATAAAAACAATAACTCACATTAGTCTTCACATACACAATCATTAAAAAAAATATAATACTTCAAAAAGTAAATATTCATGTCAATGAGTAAATAAACTTGGTCAGATCATTTGAGGACCATGTAAATTGGTGTCTGAGTTGGTATTTTGAGGAAAGAACCACACAGATTTGAGTGGACCTGTCCAGTCAGTGCACGCATTTGTCAGACTAGACCGACTTAGACTCAAAGACCGAAAACGCTCATTGAATGAATGTACGACAGTGATGAAGGAGGATTTTTGCAATGCTTTGCATTGCAGTGCGGCCCGCCCTATTTACGCTAGCCTTGTAATGTCCAACAGACAGAGTTTGCTAGAATTTTGGATTAACCGTTACTATTAAAAATCGGGGTGATGGATTTAGAAGAGCTAATTGTCATTTTTTTTTTAACTAGATTTAACCTGTTACGCCCCGCGCAACATCGATTAGGAGTCATACAATAGAAAATCAATTGTGTCTCATTAGCTGTCCTTGACCAATTAAAAGAGTTTTCGAGAAACGATGCAACTGACCTTCTCTGAACATGAAATTAATCAAATAATACGATAACTCGTCAGCAAATAGGTGTCATCATTCATCATAATCAGCCTATAACGTTCTCACTGCTGGGAAACAGGCAGAGCAGTATTGACATACTGCTCTCAAAATGGTGAAGGAAATCATTGTGAGGAAACCGGCATGTAAAAATAACTGTAACAATGTTTTGGATCAATAAAATATTAGTATTAATGATGATTCATTAATACTAATATTTCGCTTATCCCTATTAACATTGTCGTATTAATGGCATTTTCTTTGTATTTCATTAATCACTCTTAAAAAGTCCCTTGTTTTAGTGGAGTCAAGAACATTTATTAAAATTTTGTTGATTTTTGACAATCTAATTTCTATATGAAAAAAAATTTGCAATTCAAACTTTGAGACGCTCAAGAGAGCGTCTCAAAGTTAAAAAAATAAAATGTTGCTGATTTTCACATCCGACAATGTTAATAGGGATAGGCGATTTTATTGTTCCAAAAACATTGTTACAGTTATTTTTCCACCAGTTATGGATAAGCAAAAACTATGCAATACAATAATTACAGTAGATTTAACTTATCTTAAGATATAACTTAACTTAAGTGGAAAAGATCACCAGTATTCTGTACTAGTTGAAAAACTGTAGATTTCATTAAACCAAGTATCGGACGAAATTCAAACGACAATGTCCTTTTGTCTCAGATTTTTTTCCTTCAACATGGTATCACCACGATTCACTAGACACTCACTATGGTGTTATTAATTGCTATCGCAAGCGCTATGGGGATTGATGGTTATCTCCCAACACCTTCGCGGTACGTTTTTATGGGAACCTATAGTTCTGAGGCCAGGGATTTTATTTAATTCAGCTATAATAACCAAAATGGCGCTAATGTGGGAAATATGGCTAGGAAGCTTTTTACCAAAGAAAATTATGGAAACAAACGTGATATGACGTGACAGAAGCAACTGCTACAATTTAATTTCGAAGAAATCGGAAAGACTGAGTTGAAAACGTATTTTCTTATTTTATCACACTGTTATTTTAACCGAAAACTGTTTTCATCTGATTTCCCAAAATATTCAAAGTCAAAGTCAAATTAATTATTTCAGATAGGCACTTATTAAAAGGCACTTTTGAACGTCATAATTAACAAAAAAAAAATCAAATTGATTCTAGTCGCCCTTTCCAAAAGATAGTTTTGTATGGAGAAGAATGGGCAAAAAACTCCACCGGTAGGTACTTTTTTAATGTTTTAAAATATTTGGTATAGGTACATTAATTATATAATTATATGTGAAGACAATGCGCCTAGAATAAAATTACTATACCAAAATAGGTAAAAAGAATTAAAAATGAAGCAATGATAAATAAATTAATTATGCGATAGATACATGGTGCTCACATATTTACAAACATTGTAAAAGTACATATTTTCCTAAAATTTTTAAAGTAATAGTTCAGTGTGTTAGTTAGGTAACCACAGAAAGTAAAATCAATGTCATAAAAATAAGAAATTATACAATTAAAATAGCAACCAGTTTGATTATGTTTAGACATTATATTATATTCTCCCGGACAGAGCCTGGAGTGCGTTCTTAGGTGAAGTACCTTCCTAATTAAAATAGTTACAAGATCGTAATAACCGAAGAAGTTCGTAGAACATTTTTCAATAATAAAACATAGAATTTGCTAGACCTTCTTCATTGCCACACAACCATAAAAACGTAGGTCTATATTTATCATTTCCATAAACAAACACAAATAAAAGCGATCTCATAAAAGATCCAAGTGCATTTTCGTTTCAAGCTGACGCATTCATACAAACAGTACACAAGAAACGCTACGAATCACAATAGTGAAGAGCAAACTCCAATATTCCACAAGTTCATGTGAAATTCCTTAGCCTAAATACATAAACTTGCAGCGTATACGAAAAGTGCGAAACTATGCGCTGCGCAGCATCACATCTCGGCAGCCATTCAGTCGTCACTCAACATTCAGCTTAAGTTTTGTTAGTCGCGCAGGTTCGGGATAGAACACTTATATTTATTTTCTGAAACTTATAAAGCTCCTAAATCATTTTTTTTTATATTCTATCAACGATGAGGTGGATCGATCAAATTATATCGGTGGTTGGACGCTCTGATAATGACAGACTGAATATCTAACAGAACCAGATGGAGAGAGATCTAGACTACACCTGCGATTGGATACACTTCTTAGTGGCCATGACCGCTCTGTCTCTCTTCTCATGAGCGAAGCAAAGAAGATGAAGGTAACACACAAAATCCAAAACTTACATACTTATATTTAAGTTTATATTGGACAAAGTAAGATGGTTGACTGGACAACAGAAAATTGTGTCAAGATTCAAATGGTAACATTAGGCTGTCTTATGCGAGTTTTTAACGTTTTTAACAAATAGGACGAGTTCTACTCGTCCTAATTGTTCAACTATAGAAGAGAACAGCTTAAACAATACAAAATTAAGATAAAAAATTGTAATTGTGATTCAACATTCAACATTATTTTGTCAAGAGTCCTATTTTTAAGCTCAGTTATGAATATCATCTCCCTGCCCTTATCCCATTGTTACTTGGGGTCGACGCAACACGTATATTCTTCTTCCATTCTCCCCTATTAACTGACATGCTATCAATCACTCCATTTTCTTTAATATCATTCATTCCTCACACAATTCATCTATCTTTTCTTAGGCTTTGCTCTCCCTCTTCATCCATCAACATTTATATTCATCATTCTTTTAGTCACATGCTTTTCCGTTTATGGATTCGTTCTTAAACTGAAAGCTTGCGTTATTGTATAGATATAGGCACGCTTGGAGTATGTCCACGCTCGGTCACCAATCTATAACCAAACCATCGAAGCCAAATCTCTCTCGTCTTGGCGACTACGCAGCCTATTCAACGGGCGGTCGATAGCTATCTTCAATGGGCTATGTCCCGCAAACGTACGCACCGTCCCATTCGGTGGAGATCGGTATGTCCCGGGGAGGCGGAAGACGGTCTGTGTAGGGCTGCTAGACCGGTTGAGATGGTCTGTCAGGTTTCTGGTTAGGGTTTCTTTGATTTTGTCTAAAGTTGTTTGCAAAGTCGACTAATCTCTTCGAATATTACTTCTCGGTATCACCTTTCATAGGGAATATCATTTAACTCGCTGTATTTCGCTATATTTTAACATTAAACCCAAAGCATTTATTTCAAATAAATCACTTTTGAATTGTCAAGGGGTTGGTCAGTCAAAAAGATGAAGGTAGTTTCCCAATCTAAAATGTAGTAGGTACCTATGGAAAATAATGGGCATGAAACTCTACGGACACTCGATCTGTAGCAAAATGTAGAAGCATTTACTGAAAGAAACAAACCACCGCATTTCTTCGGTTTTACTTAATTATGTATGGCAAGGTATGGTCAGTATGGCATAAGAAAAGATAAGCCTATAGCCAGCAGACGGTGATTCTGGGATAAAATGTTGATGATGATAATGGTCAGTAGGATCATTAGTATAGTATTGCGGCGACATCTACATCGCCTTATGCGAACTACGCATCACAGTGACGTCACGCAAAATCCTGCATCACGCAAGCAGAGTTTACCGCGTGGCTAGAATATATACAATGTCCCGACATTAATCACCGGGCAGTAGCCCACCAGACACAACACTCGTCTGGTCGGAGGATCCTGCCTGTTCTATAGAGGATGAGTGAACTTTACACCCTGTTCCTCATGCCTCTCAAGTATCCTCCTGAGATTACTATGGTTTCAGTTCCATCAGTTTGCCAAACATATTTGTTGTAGTTTGCAGGCCCAAGTCTTAATTTTTATAAGGTCACAAAATGATGATCACGATCATGAATTGAATCTACTGTCTAGCTAATAATTTCATACTTTTTAGAGAACGTCTACCTACCTAAGCCCTGCAAAACTGCCAACCCTGTCCCAAGAATGACATGTTTATATTTTAGCTGATTGTATTAAAGGCCGTGTTTGGATGTTATCGCACTGTGATGTAACTGGGAATTCGCGGTGCGCTTTGACTGTTCCAGGATTTTAGGATACAGTACGGGGATCTTCGATACAGTTAGCTATTCCAAATTTTCGTCGACTATGTTAATCCGGTCCCTTTTTTTAGATGGGCATAAGAATCCATATTGTAGTGAAGGAATTTTCTCAATGAAAGAGTTATTTTCGTGAAATATTTTTTTGTGTAAACTATGTCTAACAATTTTGTGAGCGGATTACTATAGATAGCATTGATAAGAAGTGGCGCCTCTAGCGGCATAAACCTTAAACCTAATGCTGCGTTCGACCTTTAAATAATTTTATACTAACATCTAGTGTATGTAACTGGCCGTTAACGCTGTTAACAGCTAAAGCGCGGTCATTATCGATCTCCATAAAAAAGAAAGAGAATCGTGATGACACAACGCTTGTGATTTATTACAAAATATGAAGCAATTATCTATTTACTCGAAAATTAGTTGAGTAATCGAAAGCTTTATAAAAAACCACCATGGTCTGCATTCAAATAAGACGTTCTTGATATTAATTAAATACCAACGTACGTTGATATTTAATACAGATATTTTGGATTGGAACTCAATGTAAAAGGTTATATAATAAATAATAACTGCCTCGTTGGTTTAGTGGTCGCAAGCACTACTGTGAGGTCCTGAGTTCAATTCCCGGGTCGGGCAAAAGTGTTATTGGATTTTTGCTACTACATAGGACTTAAACATGTCGCGGGAAGGAACTAAAGGGTCACCGAGACCCCCGCAACACAGGCAACGGAAGGAATACGGGTGGGTTTCAGTCAGTAAGAGTCTGACACACCCTCCCGCTCCGCCCAGAGCGGAAGAAGTTATTTGATGATTCACACCCAAAAAAATAGGACTTAAATATAACTGGCGAAATGTGGTTGTACTATACGTACACCTCTGCCTAACCCTTCGGGGAATACAGGCGTGATGTTATGTTATGATATTATAAAGAATAAAATAAAAAACTTTTATTGATTCCTTACAATTACAATACATAAGTTATTATTTTTTTTAAATACATTTTTTATTTTTTTTATATTACATTTACAATTCAATTCTAATAAAACCATAAATTATAGTTTACTTAAAACTAATATATCTTAGATTATCGAATCGTAAAAGGTTAGTTTACCGTTAATTTGTATAGAGATGTTTTTTTGCAAACGTGTTTCGGTAACAACCAAGTTCTGAGAAATATCTTCAAGATTAACGTATATTTTTTCCGCTACTACAAAAGATATACATAGATTTGGCAATATTTATTTTTAAGACATGCCTACTTAGATAACAATGGTAAACACTGTTTTTATCACACGAACTTTGAGATTATTTTTGTTTTTGTTAGTGTACCCTCATTAAAAATAATATCATAATTTTGTTTCAATCACATCCAGTTTTTTTTGTGACAGCTACATATTCATTTCTGACCTCATATACGTTCCTTTGTTTGAATAACTTAATTTAGGCGACTGTATAACTATTGAATTCAATTAACTTACGTTTTATTTACGTTAGTTACAATGAAACTGAATGATCAGGAAATACTCGCCTGGAAATGTTATAAGAATGTTGTCCAATATTTTCTAGGAAACCATAGAGCGTAAAAATTACAAAGACTGAATAAACGAACGAAAAATAAATAAAAATAAACGAATGTCATATAAAGCTTTGGGGTGTAATATGTCCTTAAAAATACATATGCTGGACGCTCATCTGGATTTCTTTCCAGCAAATTTGGGTGCCGTGAGAGACGAACAAGGTGCAAGGTTCCATCAGGATATTTCCTTAATGGAGAAGCGCTATCAAGGGAAATGTCCAGGAATGTTAGCAGATTATTGTTGGAGACTTAAAAGGGACCTATCAAAAGCCAAATATTCACGAAAATCAAAAGTATCTAAGTGACTTGATTTTTGTACTTTTTACGAAAATATATATTTTGATGTCACAAGAAAACCTGATTAGTATTTTTTTTATTAATAGATTATTGTTTGGTGGCCCTCAAACATTGAAAATTTGATACAAGTTTTCATGTGACAAAAAAAGGTCAAAATTAAGTTAACCAGTGTAATTTGCCTCTTGCCAGCGCTTTAATATTACACATCGAGTTTAAAAAAAAATGCTTAGTTGAGCGTCTTTTCTGTCACTCCTACTATTCCTTCCTGTGTAAGAGTATCTTTCTAAAGCTCGATGTGTCACCAAGTGCTGTGCTGGTTTGATAGTCGTAGAAATTACTGAATACCCTGCGCGGAATTGACTTGGTTATCATTGCTTAAGCAGATGCAAAATTTACCCAGGGGAGCAAAGAGGCATAAGTTAGGAGAGGCTGAAACTCGGAAAATATCGATAGCTTCACACAAAAAAACTGTCTGTTTTACATTAACAAATTGTAAAGTCCATAGTAAAACATCACATCAGGGCCTCAAGTCTGCTATTACAATAGTGTCAGAATGGTCTATCATTAATTTTATAATTGTTGATTTTAACAAGTTCGGTAATCTACAAATATAATGGCGTCATTAATGAGGATCGGAACAGACCATTCTGACACTATTGTAATAGCAGACTTGAGGCCCTGTTCACAACCAACCCGACAGGCACCTAATAAACTGTGTTTACAACATACAACACGACAAACAACATTATCCGCCCATTTCCCAATAAAGACAATACAAAAAACAATACGAAATCAATAAAATAAAACAAGGAAATAGACTTTTTTACAACAAAAATAAAATTCCAATCGGATCATAAAGTTCGTCTTAAATTTTAACCCTCGACACTTTACATGGGTCGTTTTCACCAAACGACATGATGTTCGCGCCAAAAACAAACAGAATTATATATTAAACAGCCTATAACAATAAGTATAAGAGAGATGTGGCTGTGAATCGTTTTATAATAAAATACGTAAACTTGGGAGCCGAAAGTTGTAAAAAAATTATAAATTGTGCTGTAAAAATGTTGATTACGTCTGCAGATGGGTACAATGTGTGTTCTTGTGGGTGATGAAAGAAAGTGTGAATGAATAGTATTTTTATTAAGAACTACTGTTTTTGTACAGCTACTGAATTGTAATGCAATTCCCAAAAGTTTTAAAAGGCATTTTCAGTTTTCAGGCCAAGGACTGTGAAATGTTATTAGTCACATTTGCCAACACAGTATGAATTAACTACCTAACACCTAAGAATAACTAATAATAAGTCTAATAATATATGCTGAAATTAAATATCAGGAAAATCCACACACAAAAAACCCGTTCAGATTCATATAATGTATGCAATACGAACGCGTCTTTGACTGGTTAATGAAAGGTTATGCATCCGAAAACCTTGTTATAGTTTAAAATAAGTTAAAGTAAAACTAAATAAATAAAGTTCTCAGATTTAGAAAATTGTTAAAATCTGACAATAATAATAATATGTATTTTGTCTGCATATATGAGTGTTACTGAATTTCAATAGTTTATTTATTACAAAACAATCATATTAATTGTGTTGCTCAATCTTTAACAACCAGTAATAACATGTTATATTTAATGATAACAACAATACCAACAATTATCATAAATCCAACAATACACACATTTAATCAATATAAAATTACAAAAGTTAAACAATGCAATTATCATTTAACACTTAAATGTAGAACATAATTTTGTTAAATTTTTCGCTTAAAATAAACTTTTACACTATTAGCGTCAGGTGATGTCGTGTATACTAAAAAGATGTGTAATCCTGTTTTGTATCACGGAAAAGATTGGTAGATACAGAAGGTTTACAAGACGACACACCTAATACCGCCATATTGTATAAGCCGTACAAGTTTGACAGAATTTTGAACCCGTCAAGCCATCGCCTAATAGAAGCAGTTTCCTTGTAAGTGCTCAATGGTTTTGATATTTATTGTCTTTTCAAGTGCAATTTTCTGATGCACAATCATCATCCATAGAACATTTATTGGATATAATATATATATAACTAGGATCATAGATCGTTGAGTCATAGATATTATGATATTATGACATAAAATTAATAATTTGAATGAGCTTCGGTATAACATTTTTAATATTTAATATAGGGTAAGACTTTATGATACTAGATATATGAGAGTGTACCCATTTATAAACTAATTTTACTCAGTTTTTTCATTTGAGGTTTGAATTAGAAAATCGTAACATAAGCTAACTTGACTGCAAAGAGTAAATGGGATACTAATATGTAGTTTACATAGACGAGTGATCTATGACTACCAGTACTGTAAACTGTGGAACTTCTGAATATTAATATACCGAGTTCAAATGAAAAGAATCAATGCTGAGTATTCGATGTTAACGTCGATTTAAATCATGTTTCGATTATCATTAAAACAAGGATCCTTGATGAGTCAGTAGCAATTAAAGGGTTGACTTTAAATTGGATTGCTTCTTTTTGGATTTTCGGGAAGTGCCCGTGATTTGTGGCTTAGTAAATTGTTGTTTTTTACACCTGTGGAACATGCAATTAAGTCGTGTTTAATTTGTGATTTTTGTCGCTGTCTTTATTAATGTAGTTCCTGTATATTGGTTGGCATATCACTCAGGTGATTTGTCTTGCGTCATCAGGAAAATATTTTGGTCAATTAATTGTATACAGTCTATTTTCTTTTGATTACTTCTAGCCTTAAGACGGTATTTTATTATACAGGGTGGCGATTCGGTCACCTGCATCTGACAAGAAGGGGGTGATTCTACCTGTCATACGTGTCATAGCGAAAGTTTAAACAACTTTTGCTATGAAACGCATATCCGAATCGGGGAAACAAAGAACAAATTCATATACAACAGTAGACAGACTATTTCGATGCATGTATGATTTTTTTTTTACGAATCTGATATGAGTTTCACAGCTCAAGTTGTTCAGTATAACAAGTAGAATCGCCCTCTTGACATATGCAGGTGACTGAATCGCCACCTTATATCTAGCTCTAGATTACAAATAAAAAAAAAAAAACATATGAATCACCTAAAACTAAAATTGGCAATCGGTCTATAGCAAAAGCTCGAACACAAAGCCTGAACTTGCAAATATGCGAAGAAAAAACAAAAAGGTAAATCCGACTTGGTAGGTCCAACTAAAATTATTGATATTGTACCCATCAAAATATACGCTTCATAACCACCGGTATCAAGATCATTTATATTTAAATCGCTGAAATTTAAATTCGCTCGATTCTTTGCATATTTTATCACGATACATTCAAAATAAATTCTGTACGCGATATTTTTTTAAATTATCTTATTTCGGTGTGAAACTCAATTTCGTATATGTCACTTGAATCGATTATAAAATCGATACTAAATGTTCTCGATTTACATTATCTTACGATTTTTAATTGTGTACGTACGTCTAAAATCGCAGTGGGTACGACTTTTATTTTGTTTCTTTAAAATTTGAGTCAGTTTTTATGTGGTTATTTGTTGCGAATTTTAAATTTAATTTTAAAGTTGTTAAAATTAAATTTGTTTGCGGTTTCACGAATATTGTTTGTTATTTATAAAGACAATAAATACATACAATGTTCAGGTTTGATGTTCATTTGTAATATGTTGTCAAACTTTACATTCCAAAAATAATTTTACGGGATATACTCACGTAGGTAGGTAGGTACTCATGGTTAGGCAAGGTAGAACTTAACTTAGGTAATTAGTAATACCTACTTTTTTTTTTTTTTTTTCTAAAACCCACCCGTATTCCTTCCTGTTGCCTGTGTTGCGGGGGCCTCGGTGACGCATAAGTACTAATACTAATACCTACTAAAGTAGATATCATAGAGAAGAATCATTTCCATTACCTAGAGTACCCACCATTAATAGATCCAATTCACAATACAAAAACACTTAAGTATAAAACGCAAAACAAACAAAGTCCCATCCACAAATAGAAACAAATCATTGTCCCCACATTATCTCTTACCATTCATGCCGCACCAAAGGAAACCAGAAAACAATGTTCATTAAACGAATACCAAAGTAAGAGTCCGCTCAAATAATTGCTGCCTACATTTAGACGCGCATATCCAATTCAATAGGAACAATTTGTCGGTCCACCCTTTGGTAGTCTGCTTTAGAAATTCAGACATTTCCAAAGGTCCGCACGGAGAGTTCTGATACCTCGTTAGTTATCTTGCGTTGCCACTAAATAATTGTAGCAGAACAACTCTAGGATAAACTTACAAATAAACTTAAACTTAATCTTAAAGAGGATAGCGTTGGAATTCGTGTGGGAGATGAAGACGGCGAGGAGTCAGCTTTTAATAAAATTTCTAACTTAGCAGTTGGCGATAGAATTGAAAATGGATCGAGCGGCTTGATTTTTTATAAAATAAATCCTGTGTTCAATATTGAAACTTAAATTGTTAATAATAAAGTTCTAAATGAAATAGGTTAAGTGTTAGAGGTTGTTTTTGATACTCAGCGCGGTACGGAAGCTAGAGTAATTTAACTGTCTACAGTCTTTATTTACTAGTATTGAGTGATATATTTACAGACAAATGTGATGTTTCAAACAGCAGTACTGTTGTGAAAGATATTTCTGAACTATTTTCGCGTTAAATACACTGACAGGTGCCTTGTAAGTTGAATTATCCTTTCGTTCAGATCCTTAAGACGTGGAACCAGGCTAAAAACAATAAATGATTTTAAAGAAACATTCTTTAGTAAATACTTCTTATATCTTACAGTTTCTATGAAGATATTTTGAAAGTAAGTTTAACAGTGTTTTATATCTCGTATTCTGCATTGACAATTTTTTTCGACTCGACGCTATAATAAAATAAAATAAGCGAACATCAAACCAGTTCACAAAGAGTATTTTTAGGGTTCCGTACCTCAAATGGAAAATAGGATCACTTCTTTGTTCGTCTGTCTGTTCGCAGGAAAGCGTGGAGGTATCATATTGAAATACGTAAGTGCCAAATACCCCTAGTATAATAATAGTCCCTTAGAGCTCTAAAAAAATCAAGCTTTTAAGTCAACGCAATAAAAAGATACGGCCATTTATGCATATTTGATACTTGCAAATAAATCAAAACCTATAGGATACTCTCACAAGTCACACAGCACAAGTAAAAGAAAAAGTCCGAAAATCGTTTATTTGTAGTTATATAACATTAAAAAAATATGATTTTGCGATTACAAACTTACATTTGCAGTTGGAAAATTGACCGTGGCATATATCGATGTATGGAAGAACATGTTTTTCAACTACAATATTAAGTTTGTTTTTGGGATAAACTCATCCAAACTACGGAACTTGATTGTGCGTGGTCTGACACGGACTACGCCAGTTTTATAGGCATACGCTTGATTTTAATTTTGCCCAAAAATATAGAAGTGGTTTGTATAGTACCTCATTGTAAGATCAGCAAAAATCAGGCAGCATTTTAGTCATCAAAATATCATTCATCCAAGTTTACTGATTGATATTGATTAACCGAAAGAACATAACTTTCACATTCAGATCGCAAATGTCGTTCATCGATTATGGCGTGGGAAAAACAAACATAACTAGGTAATTTTCCCGCTATTTTATTTGTTGCTTTCAATTTGGTTCTCTTCGCATCAATTCATGTTATATGATCTGAACACGTCCTTAATCGATTGAGAAGACATGATAATCCAATTCTGTTTTGAAGTCCAATATTAAAACAAAATTAAGGTGAGATGGATATAGAAATTTTAGCATTCCCACGTAAAAATAATGTAAAGATTAAAATCTAATGGGAATGACCGTCACGTACCATATTTATCAGAACATAAGAGAATAGCTGTGTGATCGATTTGCCGATAATAGTTTTTGTACCCAAAAAAACTTTTATAATTGCTTGATTTCGGACACATTTAAATTACGCTTATAGTGTTTAAGAGTCGAGATGAAATATGCATGCAGGTATAATAACATTCATGCAAATGGAGCATGTACTAAAAGTACTAGATTACTCTAAACGAAGAGCAATATACGTTAAACACGACGACGGTGATAATTTCAAACTGGAGCCATTTAGTCTCCCTTACATAACACCACACGTAGATACCGACAGTTTTTCTAACAAGCAAGAACCCGGTACCAATAAACGGTCGGATCGGTACTTTACAAAAAAGAAAAATGGCTCACAACTAACAAAAATAAGACTTTAAATCATATTACTAGAAACTTTGAAAGTAATAAATTGTAATCAATACTACAGACGTTAATGACACCAATTAAATAATCGTAAAAAAAACGATACTTATCTGTTATATCGAACGTTTATTTATTACTCGATTGCATGTTCTAGTATAGAGTTATTTATCGATTCCATATTAGCTTCTCAATAAGCATACAAATATATACCCGAAGGGAAATTCAAGATCATTTTTAATGATATTTTGAAAGTCCACGTCAGATTAAAAGGAATTATTGGTGTGTATTTAATGAGATTATTTATCGGGTTATTTAAATTAGATAGGTACGTAGTTGGTTTAACTTGGATAATAGTGTCGCAATTTGAAATTATGATCGAGTTGGAATACAAGAATTTTTTTTCAAGCCCGTTATGGGAAATATATGGAAGTCGATTTACAAGACCACCACTATTTTAGTCAGTTTTATTTATTGCCTGAGATATATATCACCTGGATGGACTTAAATATAAAAAAAAAAACATTACTCCACCCTGATCAAAGAAGAAGTAAATGACCGAAGGTTTCTATAGCAAAGTTTACGTTCTACGAGCCAATCTCCCAAAATAAGTCGTCTTCTAAGATACCACAAGCCATCCAAAAATCACTTTTTACCAATAATATAAACGTCAAACCATTGCCACTAAAAACATTAAAGCTGTTAATAAGCACAACATTCTCTTCGCAAGCTTTCTTTAACATTGTTACCAGTTTCTTGAATTTCAAAGAAGACGTGAGATATGAATTAAATGGACAGATATCGGGCGAAGATCTCATCGTAATGGGTCCCTATATCTTTTTAATTGGAAACCTTTTTTGCCTGGACACATATCTTGTGGGGAAGCGTGGTGAGAAAAACACATGCCTTTATGTATACCATTCATCTTGGTGAGTGGGGTGTGGGATAAGGAAAAAGCTTTGGGCGGCATTGAGGCGATAGGAAGTAAAGAAAGGGAATTAGATAGGCATGTTGGAGATGTAAATATTTATGAAGAAGGCAATAAATAAATGGCAAGGCTATGGTATATAGCGGCCGTAAAATTAAACAAAAGATTTAAAGAAAATAATGCATGAGTAAGTCATTTGTATCAAATTCTCATCTGTTTACCATTGGATATCTATAAACAGCTGCTACTAATGTCTTAGCTACGAGTATCTTTTGCAAAAGTTTAGTTAAACATCAAAACAAAGTAGCCTAGCTACGAGGTCAGCACTGAAAATTTCGGGAATCAAGGAAGTGACACAACATTACTATTTAAAAATGTATTTATTGCTTTTCGAAGTATTCTACGCGAAATTTGACACATTTTTCCATACGATGGAACCAATCATTGAAGCAATCATTCCATTCGGAAGTTGGGGTCTCCAAAACGGCCGTTTTGTAGGCGTCCACAGCTTCTTCAGGTGATGAAAATCTCTGTCCACGCAATTTATTCTTTATTTTAGGGAAAGTATAGAAATAATTAGGGCTTAGGTCGGGGCTGTACGGTGGATGGTCTAATAATTCTATGTTTTCTTGTTCTAAAAACTCTTTTGTTCTGTGCGCGGTGTGAGAACTCGCATTGTCGTGATGGAGGATGATGCGACGGTGGCAGTTCTCTTTACGGAGTTCAGAAACGACCTGTGGCAAACAAATGCTAGTATACCATTCTGCATTAACCGTTCTTTGTCCCTCAAGAGGAATAGTCGTAACATGGCCGGTTTTGGAGACAAACGTGGCCACCATTTTTTTGCAACATTCCGTGAACGAACAATTTTTGTTGGCTTTAATTCATTTTCGAACACCCAAACTCGTGACTGGTTTTTTGTTTCGGGTTCGTACGCGTATATCCAGGATTCGTCACCTGATACGATGTTGTATACAGCATTTGAGGATCCTGCGTGGAATCTTTCGAGAGTTCTGACGCACCAAGTAACGCGAGCCGCTTTTTGCTCTTCACAGAGCGAATGCGGTATCCATCGGGAAAACAACTTTTTTACACCAAATCATGCAAGATTATTTGTATTTGACTCATGCCAATGTCTAAAGTTGCCTGAATTTCGCGGCACATGTCGATCTTCATCAATCAGCTTACGCACAGCATCAATGTTTTCTTGGGTGACTGCAGTTTTTGGACGACCTTGACGGGGATCATCACTGAGCTTGACACGTCCACGTTGAAATTCAGCAAACCAGCGATAAATTGTGGTTTTGGATGGCTTCATCACCAAATGCAGAAATCATCCGGTCAACACACTGTTTTTGTGTTAAACCACTTCGAAAGTCATAATAAATCATCGCTCTTGAATTTTCTCGAGTCAATTCCATTTTCTCAACGACTAAACAAGTTTGACAAAACCTTGTGACAAGACCGAGAATCTTTTTTTAAATAAATAAATAAATGGTATTCGATTTTTAAAACCAAGGAGTTTTCAATTAAAAAGATTTTAATATGACAGGAACAGTGGAAATATTCCATTCCCGATACTTTTAGTGCAGCCCTTGTATTTGTTTATTTGTAACGTGTTCATGATCATCACTAACAGTAATGAAAAGCACCAAGAGATCTTACACTTTATCAGTCATTGTTTTGTTAGAGGCTTGGCTTGGTTATCACCAGAGATCCTAAGGGTGAAATCATACTAACTCGCATTCATGTTGATCAATGCGAGTTAGTATGATTGATGAAACGATCAAATAACAGGCACAGATTGAGATACTGAAAACAGTTGTGTTTTCCGTATCTCAATCCGTGTCTGTTATTTGAATTCACCCGTATTATTTCCATTTTCAAATCGCGCCGGTCATTCTTCTAACTTGACCCACCCCCATCTGAAGCAGCGTAAGATATTAGTAAGTCCCAAGTGTCGATATTACCGTTTCTATACAAAATGGTGTGAGATTCCTAGGCGGTCGTTCAATATAAACTATTGCGATTTGTTCAGCTATTTGTAAGCTTCGCAGCCACCATATAAATGGTCGCATGTAGCTTTAACTTGTTCGTTATCAACCTGTTTTTATAATGTTTCCTTTTGTTTATGTTTCCGCTAACGTTTTTGTTGTTAATTGGCGTATTAGCGCTGTATTGTGTTTAATTGATTATGATGAATTATTATGTTGTTAGGTTGACGCTTGCTTTTTGTTACTAATTTGAACTTTAAATTAACTTCTTTTGCGTCTTGCCTTTTATAGACCGTATGATATGGCTCCATTCTCCTTATCTTGTTCTCTTAATTGTTATAAGCTGGCAATTCACACTAAACGATAACTTCATTCACTACAAAATCAGTAGGTATGTAGATCACAGGATCTACATACCTACTGATTTTGTACCACTGTAAAACTGTTATTTTTTTGAAGATAATAAATACAGATTTATTATCTTTAAAAAAATAATAGTTTTAGCAGAGGAACACTCAATAAACAAACACCATTTGCGTTAGAGGAGAGTTAAATATCACATTATAGATTAACACAATTTTGTGATCCGTAATAGTTGCATTGATTAGTTAGTTAGTTATGAATTAAAAAATTGCTTGCTTTATCAATCCAATTTATAGATTGCCGTTACAGTTTGAAGACATTTAAAAAAAACGAGTGAGCCTTACACTAGTTCCATATGATGTGTAACATCTGACATCTCACGTTGGTAATAAGCAACTGGGGGGTAACCATCACCTCTTATAGCAGTATTATTTCAATATTACTTCAGCGTGAGAAAGAAATGGAGCTATAAGTCCTGTATAGCTTCATCACTTTCACACTGTGAAGTAATATTATAATAATACTGCTATAAGAGGTGATGGTTACCCCCCTGAGTAGCGACAGAAATTACCCTCAAAATTTAAGCAGCTGAATATGAAATATTTATTCATTACTAGCGGTCACCTACTAGTCGATATTGGACCCCCTCTACTTACAATCTATATAGGTACTACTTACTAATTCAATGAGTACACTAATTCCATGCTATTATAAAGTACTTACTTATTCCATGTTCAAGCTGTCGCTTGCTGTTACACAGTTCCGTCGCTCTTCATGAAATCCCTCCCACAGAAAGCGAGTGGAAAGATGTTACACATAAAAAAAAAATATATTTCTTTAATAATTATTCATACAAAATGATTCCAAAAAGCATCAACCTTCTAAATTCGCCTTTTTAACCAACCCAATGACACAATATTTTACTCCATCGCAATGACATAACTTTAATCAAAAACCAAAGCCATATTGGAGCCGGTTTTACGGTTCCAATTAAAAGGGAATAAACTGGCACCTCCCATGTTGATATCAATAATATTCAATAAGCAAAGCCGTGAGAGATCCATTTGTATTTGTTCCTACCGCTGCGAATGTGGCAGAGAATATTTAATGTAGTAAAGAAAGGACATAGTTTTAATTTTGTCGTTATTTGTCCTTGCTGGGTAAATCAGCACTTGTCTATGATTATGTTGCCTTTTCTCCAGGCCAATCTGACATCTGTCATGAAAGTTTCCAAGACGGCGTGCCGTCTCTGGCCAGGAGAATAATGCCAAGGGTTACGAGTACCTATTTATTTTTCTAGCAGCTAGACGCTAGCTGGTTGAATGAGATTAGATAAAACTTGTCTCCGCTAACCCGAAATAGGTTGTATCGTGAAATGTATTTTTTTTTTTACAAAGTTGTTCGATGGGCAAAATACTGTTCATCTTCCAACTTTGTTGGGCTCGAAAGACTGGTGACATGGTTTTAAATGAAATGCATCCTAGATCTGATACCTACGTGTTTTATGAATTTGATGTCAAAACGGGGGGAAAGCAGATACAGTAGACGCGACGTATGGAACTTTATATTCAAGTTTATTAAATTATGGTTATGCTAAGTAAACAATTTAAATATGTCTTAGTATCTAAGTAAAGTGTTCAACGACTATTGTGTTACATAATAGACCATAGTGTTGCACTTTATGGTAATTGAGAACCATAGTAACGCGTTAATCTTTGCGTGCCATCCTCGGACAAGAAAGGACCCATTTCTTACGGAGAAATGTAAAATAATGGTTGTGTAAATTAGTACATTAATTTGTTCTTCTTCAAGCATTCTTTGTATATAATGGGAATAAGTATGCCATAAATGATTTAATACGGTAGTTTCACAATTATTTATGGAAATATCCAACTTCTAATAAGTTCCAGTTAACATATTATTTGGAAGATAATTCCATTAATTCTGTTCCAATTCCGAATTTATCTCGTGGATCCGTGGATCGCCTATCAAAATGGAACCTATCTAGGTTCTTATTCATACATACGTACATAAACTCACACCTTCCCATGGGGGTAAGCAGAAACTACAGACCGCCACCTGCTACGATCCTTACATACTCCTTTTAAATATAAATAAGATAAAAACTTTATTCGGTTCTGAAAAACACGATATAATATTAAAAAAAAACTATCTATAGATAGATTATAGAGCCTTTGGCACTAGATTTTTACAAATTCCCTGGATCCCACACTAGGATTTTTGCTTCGTTTATGTATAAATATTATGTTATTATAACATAATTATGAATACTGTTTTATAATTACAAGAACTTTATTAAATATTTATTTTTATATATTATTTCACACGTCTATTTTTTGTTTTATTTATTTCTGTATCTATCCGTGACATCACAGCAGGCCCTATCAGAATACCAGCGCTGCGACACTTATTTTCTAAGTACCGCAGCATTATGCTGAGATAGGAGCCTTTTGGCCTCGTACAGGACTTTTTGTTTTTATTTTCATTTTACTTTGTTTTTTTTATGTTTCTATGAGTGTGTTTTAGTTTAATTTGTGATCTCCTGTGCGAGTCCCAATTAATACTTTTTCTTTCTTTCTTTCTTTTGTTTAAGCATGTTGAAGGTACCTTCTAGTCTAACCAGTGATCTTCATATTCAATTATTCATTATTATACCTATTTGCACGTCTGCGTGTTTGTTCAAATGATTGCGTGATTCTACTGTGGCTGGGAATCAAATATCCAACGGTGCTAATAAATTTACAGAGAGCAATCGCTTCTGCTATTAGCTATTAGCTACTCGTATAAGAGATATTTGTTGTTTGCCAATTACACAGTAGGTAGTCGATTAAAAATAAAAGATTCTGCGAATATGGGACAGAATAATATTTTTAGTTTTTCATTTGCCTACCTACGCAAATGTCAGTGTATTAAAAGACGTCAATCTTTTGTCAAAAAAAATTGCAATAAAAAAAAAAATGCAAGAAAGATTATACACTACAGATGATAGAGTTTTTTTACAGTTTTTAAAGCAACTCGCTAAAACTAGCATGCAAAGTTACATTAATTAAATATGTGAAGCTAATAAAATTGGTGACATCAAAATTATTATATTGAAAGTGAGATGCGTGTTGATTATTCCATAGTGATTCGTTCATTATTGTACTAAAGAATTCTACATGAGTTTTCATTGCACATGAGAAGTTATTGATTTCATTGGCAAAGGCACAATACATAATAATATATGGAACAATAGAACTTTACCTACTTAATAATTTCCAGACCTCTGTTCTAGCGGGTACAGTCTACCGCTCATCAAAGGTAACAATTTGATATTGGCAACGCCTTCATGTCGTAACAGTCACGACAATGTTCGTTGAGCAGATGTTCCCAGGGATATACAGTTTAGCGTAAAACGTCAAAGTCAAATCATTCATTCTAAGTAAGCCTTTTGATTATTTGTAAATAATCAAAGAGTAAGAAAAGTCATTCACCTATGATATATATATTAACGAATTGATAGATATATGAACGTCATAAGTGAATGACTTTTCAACGTAGAAAAAACATATATTTACATAGGTACGGAAACCAAAATGATAAATGATTTTATTTAATTGTAATTTTGAATTTGATTTTGGCGTTGACTTTAATTTTTATTTAAAATTATAGTCTTGATTTGAAATTTTATAAAATATTGTTTGTATTTCTCACTTAAGTATTGTTATGGTAAACAGGAAGAGCGGAAGTACCTAATCCTAATTCCTATCACTACATCGTTTTACATAAGTGTTAGAAATAAAAGTGTTTTTTTTTCGGTAACTAGGTTTCTGACACTTTTAGACGTCAATCATATTTTAAAAACTAGATGAGATCGGCATTTCCTATCTGATTACACTGAAAAGAAAGGCCAAAACTAACTCAGAGGTCACGTTTTAAAGTCCAGACATAATCTTGGTCAGAGAGGGGCTTGTGACTAAATAACAACAAACACACGGGTCAATCGATCAGGCTAAGCTACGCTAGCTTCAGTCGGTCCGTGGATGGGTAACCATCTTTACATAACAAGGCCCCTCCGTGCTTCGGAAAGCACGTTAAGCGTCGGTCCCGGCTGTTATTCGTGGATCTTTGACAGTCAATACGGGTCGTCAGAAGCCCGGAAGTCTCTTACCAAGGGGTATTGTATTACCCAGTATCTGGGTTGTGGAGTTCAGATAGGCAGTCATCATTCATCATCATCATTTCAGCCGAAAGACGTCCACTGCTGGACATAGTGTGGTATTTTGCTACTCAAAGCCACATCTTTATGTTATAATAATTATAAATTTACCTTTGTTTTGATTCCTATACTGTTTTACTTTCTTCAAACATGAAATCATATTATTTCTCTGACTTTCCTACATATGTTTGAACACCACAGCTGAAAATCAACATCACAATGAACTGTTTTTAACACTGAAGACTGTATTTTATATTATTAATTTTCTCTTGTTGTAAAATAGCATATTTTTATCCATTGACATCTTCAATCATAAATTGTCATCTGTCTAATATTTTCTTTCTCTATGAATCGTACCGGCCTTGATAAAGCTAGTTTCAGACTTACTTCGCTATGTACTAATGTAAACCGTTTTTATTGATCCTGGCAGGCATTCAAATTAATCATTTGAATTATGTTTCACAGAAACTTCTAGAACCTTTGCCAGGATCTATAAAAGCGGTGATCGGACCTGACAAGGTTTCACTCGGTTGACTCACTCAGTCAGGCAGTTCTGTTCAGTTCTATAGCTTACTTTATTTCTTGTACTAATAATTGAAACGTGTAAAAAATATAATAATATCTAAAGAATCTCTGTGTGTGATTTGTGATTCACCTTACATAGCTGCCGGCCCTTTCACTTCCGCCTTTGGGAGATTTCTAAGGCCGAAGGCGTTATAGTCGCGTGGCTTAGGATGCCATAGCCGACCACTCCCGTGTGTCTTAGGAGGTCTAGACACTCGTCTCGTGGAACGTGAGGTGCTGTAGAGTGCCTCCGCAGTCAGCCGTATCGGCGAGATTCGGACTACGCCACCGTCTTACTAGCCCGCTCCGGGACTGAGAGCTCTATCATTATTGGGGCATTCTATCAACGTGGCGTTGGACACTAACTCCGACTACACATCATACCACCAACCTCACCAACAATACCACTAATTTAAGTACTATAGAACAGAACCTCTTGTCTTACAAAAGACATTTTACTCCTTGGGACAGAGTTGCCGACTGACTGTGAAGGCGAGATCCTCGTCTTCGTGCTCCGCCTCGTCTGTCAGCCCTGTCCCACTGCTGCCTGCCGATCCAGACCAACTACCTGCCGACCCTGTCCAGCTGCTGCTAGCCAATGATCTTGCCGTCCAAGCGTCCCGTGCACTCGGACCGGAACCATAGAATAATTTTAATATTTAGTCTTATCTTTTAAATATTTATTAGTAAGTACTCTTACTTTAGTTTTCTTTTTTTTAACGTGACTTACGACTGGCCCTCCGGCCAATCGTAACGTTACAATAGGCCTCCCCCAAAAGGGGGGGGGGGATTGCAATAATCGCTACGCTTGGCAGGCGGGTTGGCGATCGCAGTATGGTGTTTAAATGCATAGAGAACGCTGCTGGCCATTCTCTAGTAAGTCCCTTGGTCGCCAGTCTTAGACGGGAAGAAATAGGATAGGCAGTCGCTCCATGTAAAATACTGTTATTCAGCTGCCAACCGGTTAGACTGGAAGCCGACCCCAACATAGTTGGGAAAAGGCTGGGCAGATGATGATATAATCTTGGTCAGATCATGTGAAGACCATGTAGATTGGTGTCTGAAATTGTCTTTTGAGGAAAGAACCACATAGATTGAGTGGACGTATCCAGTCAGTGCACGCATTTGTCAGTAATCGTGCAGCTCAACTCAACTTCTCAACAACAAACTATAAAGAATTCACATAAACTTGTAACCCAGCTGGACATTAAAAAACACCTCATTAATATTACTAGAGCCCCATGTAGAAAGGTTAGCATATCTTGCAAGAGCACCAACATACGATCATAAATTGAAATCTGATATTGACATAAATAAAGGGATTCCATACGTGACGACGGACGACGTCGCATGTGTGATATTATCGTCGCAGCTATCCGAGCCCTTATTTATTAGTGTTGATATTAATTGCAAATATGTTCACGATAGTTTTATGTACAGTTGGAGATAGAAATAAGTATGCAGGAAGCTAGTTCAAATGTCCTGTTGTTGACTGCTAGACTGGATGCGAGAGTCATTTGTTTAAAAAAAGTTTTTCTTCAAATTATTCGTATGACGTACAGCTACCTAACTGCTCATCCACAATTTTTTTTTCAGGTTGAGTCGTATCCGTTGATACAGTCATCTGCCATTCAGCGGGGTAATTGCGTTACACACTTAACCGCTCAGGCCCGTGGCTCAATAACGTCATCTCTCAATCTCAAAAAAAAACATTTTTATTCGATAACTACTTTCAAATCGCGCGCCGCGAGGGCTCCTATTCGGAGCCATTGGGGCTTTATCGGTTAAAATGACAATGCCATTCAGTTTGATAAATCATCAATATTCACTGCGTTATCTACGTTTTATAAATTTTTCAAACATTTGAAGCAACAGGTCATGAGTTTCCTTCAAAATTTTTCCTATTGTGATAGAATTTGTGTGTGAAAGTGTGTTGGATGTCTAACACCCCAATTCTAATTTCGTGGTCGCCATTTCTTTGAGCCCTAAAGGTCCTGTGTTATATTACCTGCTCGTTGCCATTGTCATTGTTAATTCTTACAGCTAGAAAGGCATGTATATATATCCAACGCAAAATTGCGAGCACAGGGTGATGATATTAATTTCTTGGCTGCATACCAATCTCTTTTGTCGACTGTACCAACATGCAAGTTGGTTCCAAACATATTATGTTGGTGTTGATGTTGAATATGGATGTTATCAAGGTCTAGGTATAAGGTTGGTTTGTTTATGTTGTTACGTGTGTCGATAAGAATATGGATGACGTTTAACTGTGGATGTTGATAATCGAGTAATTTTTTTTATTGCCTAATTGTCAAAGGAATGATAATAATATATTGTAGCCGCTTTATTTATAAACCTTGCTTAAAGTTAAGAGACGTTAAAACGTCAAAAATGTATGGTTAAATAATAGAATTTCATTTATTACTACATATCCTTATAATTGAGTTTCAAATTAAGTTTACAATGTGAAAATTTATTTTTATGAATATACGTTACATTACTGTAGTAACAACAATAATTGTCTGGTTTGCTCTGTAAGGCAGTTAGGTCTTCAGAGGGATATTATATGATATTTTCAGGAACCAGAAGTAGAGATAAATAAAATAAAAACAAAAATCACGCTGAATTTAATATATTTCTTAACATTTTATGAAGTTTAAATAAACATCAAAATCAAACAACAATAGCAAACAACCGTTAATTTTAATACACATGTACAAATTCAAAATAACGACAAATGGCAAATAGTGAAGATCGCTGGACAACACCATTCGAAAGTCGACCGACGAGAAGACCGATCATTTTTTTTCTCTCTCGTAGTTGACCTTGAGAGGTCGTGACTACTCAACTGGACTATCCTGTGGCTGCCTTAAGCGAACTCAAAGCCTCCAGCCAGGGGCGAATTACTTACGTTAGTTACTATTCGACTGCATGCTATTGCTAAGGGCACCCCCTGTGGGGTACGGATCTCGGCTTAGGGCGTCGCTGGGGGGAGGACAGCAAGTTGGGACAGGCTGAATCTGAACAGAATTATTAATAAACGAGGAGTTTAATACTACGGGCTCAGCTGCGGCGCGGGCTGGCACTTCGTCGAGCAAGGGTCGGGGGGAGACCGATCTACGCGCAGAACGGTCCTTTTATAGTGTGGCTGTTAGATGATGACACTGAATGCTATCTGTCATCGCGTCGATCCTAATAATATAATATATTTTTTTTAATAATAATAAATGTATTTATTTCAAGTAAGTTACAGACGAAAATACATATTTGGTTGTTTTTGTTAAAATTAGGTTAAATGTGAATTACAAATGGTTGGCATAAGAGTAAAGACAGGTATTGAATAATTATGCAGTAACCACAAGGCCTGTACATGAACTGATTGAGCCCTGCCTCTTAAGACGCTGACAACACCTAAACCGCGGTCACTGTCAGATTGCATAGAAAAGAAAGAGAAGCGCGATGACACAACGCTTGTAATTTATTGTAAAATATGAAGCAATTATTTATTTACTCAAAATTGAGTCGAGTAATCGAAAATAAAAAACAACCAAGTTCTTGTTATTAATTGAATACGGAACGTATGTTGATATTTAATACAGATATTTTGGATTAGAACTCAAGGTAAGAGGTTAGTTTAACGTTAGTTTGTATCGAGATTTTTTTTCAAAACGTGTTTTGGTAATAACCAAATTCTGGGAAATATGTTCAAAATTAACATATATTTTTTTCAGCTGCCAAAATCTATACAGATTTGGCAATCATTTTTCTTAAGAGAAGCTTATTTTGATCAATTATACGGTATCTTAAAAAATAAACAAAAACTTGTGAAGTGTGTCAGTTGCCATGTATGTGTTTATATAAATGTTTGTTTTGTATGTATCTTGCTTAAATATAGTATTCTTAACGATCAGAAGGGATAATCAAATATAAAAAAAAAACAACTTCAATCAACCTAAAACTAATTTACTTAAAAATACAATTAATTTCAACAATAATTCAATTACACATCAAAATTCAAGCAATCACAAACAAATGTTAATATTTAAAACAAAAAACACTAAAAATAAAATAAGGAACGAACTTACTGCAAAGTAGCGTAGGTACAGACACCCTTACCGTTCGACGACTCAGTAACAAATGACTCGTACTCTTTTTTTTTTAATGGCATCTCGTAGTTGACCTTGAGAGCTCGTGACTACTTAACGGAACTATCCTGTGGCTGCCTTAAGCGAACTCAAACCCTCCAGCCAGGGGAGGCCCGCACTCGATCGAGCGCTCGCTTTTATAAGAATCGGTAAGTACCGCCACTACCAGAAATAAATTCGCTTATAGTATCCTAAACATATAATATGGTAAAAAGGAGGAAGGGAGTGCAACTCAAGAATGTAGGAGAGTGTGTGTAAGTGCATGTACAGTACAGAGGCTAGTCATTACTTAACTTTAATTGGTCCAGGACAGCTAATGAGACACAATTGATTTACTATTGTTTGACTCCGAATCAGGTTAAGCAGCGTATATAAACAAACACCTAGATCATGTAAAAGTTGTGCAGGACAAACGCCAGATAAAGTGTCATAGGATATATTTTATGATAAAAAAAGGAATTTCACGTGACGAAATTGCGGGCAGAACCTAGTTTTAATAATAAAACCACCCAGTTCCCGACGCAGTCTGACATTCTTAGACCATTCCGTGCTCATAGCATATAAACATTTGTCACTGTACCTAACAATGGTCCTAAGTTAAACAGGACATGCTTTGAGCTGCATCTGCGTATACAATAATTTGAATGAACGGGCCGAGATTGCGGTGAAATATGGCTGAGAAATTTGTCCGGGATTGTTTTAATAATGTATTTATAATTTTATTATAAATTAAATTTCAGTAAATGATTAGCGACCTTTTAAAAGTTTAGGATTATATTGGTTTGATTAAAACTTCATAATTACGGGTTTTGGAACCCATTAATTTGCAAAACGAATTCGAACATTTAATTTTAAAATAAATAGCTTTATGTAAATATTTTAATAAGGTAAATTCATAATACACTTCTAATTTCAATCGATTTATTATATTGTTATCCAATACTTACCCTAGGCACAGCTCCAGTGTAGGGGTCTACTAGGGCCGATGCCTGCCCGGGTCGCGGGAAAGTCCGAAAGAGATACCGGGCAACACAGGCAACGGAAGGAACACGAGTGGATTTTAGTCGGTAAGAGTCTGACACACCCTCCCGCTCAGCCCAGAGCGGGAAAAGTTATTGAATAATTTCCCACCCAAAAAAAAAAGGCACAGCTCCAAGGGTTGCAAATGATGCTCTATATTTAGGCTAAGGCTAGTTCTATTATAGGTAATTTTAGGGATTGCAATCAACATTTTTTTCTTTTTTAATGCCCAAGCTTTACTCGACTCCAGATAATTTCCTTCACCATTTAGACAAAAAAACTCCAACAACCATGAAAACTGGCAACAAAAGCAGTTAATCCAATAAATATCCGTCAAAAATAATGGTTGCGTTTAAAAAAGAGAATTTCGCTTTTAGCTTTAAGAAGTTTTAATCAAAACATTGGGACGGCACCTTTTAAGAGGATAATTGTAGGCAAATTGGCCGATGGTTTAACGAGGTAGGAGAGGACACTTTTTATTTCTCATCTTCCTCATGGCCTTCTATCACACCGTACATTTACATCGTGTTAATGTTCGTGGCTAAAATTGGTATTTTCTAATAGATTTTTGCGGAAGCGGTGGTGGGATGGTCACCTTTGTCGGCTAGAATGGTGGCTGTGTAATAGTTGACTTCTGCGCTACGCGGACACTGCAAGATTCTAGACAGGAATAAAACATTTAAACATCCTGTTCCGCTCAGGGTTATTATGGACTGAGGTTACTAGCACTTGCAACGATGACGAACAATGCCACTACCGTTACCGCTTTTTTTTTTTGGGTGGGAAATATAACTTCTCCCGCTCTGGTCGGAGCGGGAGGGTGTGTCAGACTCTTACTGACTAAAACCCACCCGTATTCCTTCAGTTGCCTGTGTTGCCAGGGGCATCGGTAACCCTTTAGTACCTTCCCGCGACCCCGGCAGGCATCGGCCCTAGTGGACCCCTACACTTGTGCTGACGACATCTCTTTGAGGCGCGCGTGGAATAAAACGCGCTGTCGACGCGGGCCTAGTCCTTACCGGACGGTGAGCTACCCATTGCTCACCGTCCGCGAGCTCGCGCCTACGGTGGCCCAGGGCGTGTCCTGCGGCGGCCAGGGGCGAGAGGGCTTGAAATTTGCCTATCCCTCAACCGTCCCGCCTCCTCCTTCGCGAGCATTACTGCTTCGCAGAAGGAGGTGACAGCTGCCCATGCCCTCTCGCTCCGTACCATGGCCTGAACCAGGGCACCGTTACCGTTACTGTTGTAAATAACAGTGACAGGAAGTTATTATACCATCATCCACATAGACAAGTGGGAAAAATACATATTATTGAAGCTAACTCAAAAACTACCCAAGCAAAGTTAATAAAAAACCACCGCGCAAGCGATAAAAGAATTTCCAAACTTGATCCACAATTGACTAATATATCGATGAACATACATAAAAATGAAAAGTACATACAGACGAACATAGAACCTCCTCCTTTTTTAAAGACGGTTGAAAACTTTTAAGTAGGTTCGTGGCTATTTAGAAAAGCTGACGTCATTATAATTTCATTCGGTCAAGTGAACTGAATATAAAATTATGTGATTATTTTGCTAAGAGAAAATAACACAATATAACATCACCCCGGTATTCTCCAAAAGGTTTTTCGTCAGATATGTTTAAACGAGAGCAAGAAAAAACAGGCCAAGTGCGTGTCGGAACACGCACAATGAAGGGTGCCGCAGTTGGGATGAAAATATCTCAAAACAAACTTAACATTGTAAAGTCTATTTTTAATCTCGGAGATTAAATTAACACATTCAAATGTCAAACTCCAAATTGACAAAAACGAACAACAATCATTTGAAATGTCATATTAGTAGTAGGGATTAAAAAATGAACTATTGTTGAAAAACATCTTCTCCTCTTATTTAGTATATTACGCGTCTGTGTAAATGGCTGCCATTTATAATTCTCGCCTTCACATTTTTATAGGTGTCAAAGTATGCAAAATATGTCGATTCTCATTATGGGTTCATGATTGTGGTGGACTTATTATCTTATCGAACGTTATTAAGATTATTATTTATTCTGTGCACGTAGATTTTCGACGGTCAAAAAGTGCTATGTTGAGGAAATCAATTATAGTTACTGAGATGAATATCTACGGTAAGTTTTAGTTTGTTATTAATATTTATTACAATTTAACATTCTGTAATTAAAAGTGGATCCAAAGTGTAGCATAGAAATTTGCTTACTGAATTTCAAAAAATGCAACTTCATTGATTATCTTTTTTGTAAGGCAACCAAAACCAGCTTTATATCTGGTAAAACAGAGGTTAGGTTAAGATAATTGTAAAAAAACACAAAAAAAAAACTGAACTACACTGAACTACAAATATTGTTTACAAAATATGGAGCACTTTTTCAATAATGAGTTGACATAAAAAGACAACCTATAAAAACCAAAGACATCGATTTTCACTAAATTATAAGACACAAAAAAGCTACATCGAAATTACACTCTCAGCACTTTCTTGGTAATCCAAAGCTGTAATACGCACATTCGCAATTGCGTCTCTTACCGGAACGTAATATGTGTAATGAAGGATTGCACGTCCAAAATTGTATGTTAAAATAATAAATTTCCCGCGAAGTATCAGGTCTGGTACGATTATGACACTTAATTGAAAAATTCGGTTATCGGGATCTGTTTTAAGTGCTTTCGTAGAAAAGTCCGCGCGCTTTCAGGGTTGACGTTTTCAGATTTTATTTTTTAGGGAAGCGGAGGACGTGTGGTGTACAGCCTATTTGTGTTGTTAGGTTCATTTATCTTTATTTTAAAATCGACTAAACTGACATATCGATAATTCAGAAAGATTATTGACTGTAGTGTAGCGAGACAGTTGTAAAGATTGTTGGATTATAATAATTAAATAATATTATTATCTACCTGAGGAGTTTTATTACAGTGTGAATGTGTGGTATTGCCAGTTTTATCGTTTGTTGGTCAAGCCTTAATATGCCAAAAAAGCAATTTGTAATGTATGCAGCACATTTCCCTCTCAGCGAGAGGAGGCCAGTGTCCCAGCAGTGGGAACATTATAGGCTGATTAGGTAAGGGGGGCAGCACATTTCTATGAATTACTGCTAGTGTCTTCAGTTTCATTAATTACTATGAACCGTTAATTATTCATGATTCAATTGAATAGGTAACTACTTTTTTTTATCATAACCTAAATATCTCGTAATTATCAGAATAAGAATGTATTGGCTTTTTTATTTTTTTATTCTGTTTTTACAGATGCGTGGAAATATGAAATGTTTATTTAAACTCATCATCAATCTGACAATAAATTCACAAAATGGCCGCCGGCCAACCCTATCAAGTAACCATCCTGTCTAAGTAATGGCCCTCGAATACCCCCTTTTAGCGGTCAGTGTAAACAAGAAAATTGATTTTGAAAGAACCTACGTGAGTTAATACAACCTTACAACTTCACGGAAACATTTATTTCAGTTAAGTCCGTAGGCTGTATGAGTTGATTCCATGGGACAGCGGGGTTGCAATTAAAAAAATACGCCTTGAAATACCGCCATGTTTTACGAAAATGAATGTTCGCGGTTTAAAATTCGAAGAAATTTTGTGTTGATAGTAAAATTGCTGAAGTGAAGATTTTACGATCGCGTAGCGTCATCAATTTTTCAACGCAAAAACATATTCAGTAGGCATGTCTACAATATTAAATGTTTTGTGTGTCTTTATCTATGCTACTAATACCTACATATTTTGCAAAATGTCAACGATTATGTCAAAATCAATACCACATTTAATTGGTCAAGGACAGCTAATGAGACACAATTAATTTTCTATTGTTTGACTCCAAATCGGTGTCGCGCGGGGCTTTAAAACCGGTTAAGAAAATAGTTTCCCATATCACCACAGGTCAAGCTGCAGACTTGGATTGAAGCTGAAGGATTTCTACGGTGCGATGTCAAAAATGGAGAAATGAAATGTCACTATGTCTAGAAAAAGCTGTGTCTTATCATCATTCTCCTGCCCTTATCCCAATTTATTTGGGGTCGGCGCAACATGTCGCTTTCTACCATACTTCTATTAGTTGTCATCTCGGTAGTCACCCCCTTTTTAGCCATATCATCTTTCACACAGTCCATCCATCGTTTCTTTGGTCTTCCTCTACTCTTATAGCCATCGACATTCAAACTCAAGACTTTCTTCATGACATTTTCCTCATTCCTCCGCATCACATGCCCATACCATGACAACCAGTTTTCGCACAACTTTTCAGTCACCGGTGCCACTTTCAGACTTCCTCTTATGTACTCATTTCTTATTCTATCCATTAGTGTCACACCACACATCGCTCTTAGCATTCTCATCTCAGCTGCATGCAATTGCCTTTCATTCATCCCGTTTGTGCCCCAACATTCTGATCCATACAAGACAGCAGGTCTTACCATTGTTTTATATATCTTCCCCTTCAGCTTAAGGGGAATGCGGGAGTCGCTGATTGTTCCCTTGACCTGCTGCCATTTCATCCATCCAGTGTTAACTCTATGCTTAACCGTCCGATCTACTTCGCCATCGCTTTGCACGAGTGAACCGATACCGAAAGTTTGAACAGACTGGGAGAAGCGCGCTATCAAGTGCTATGGCTCCAGATCTGGAGAGACCGCTGAAATCGCAGAACATATATTCATTTTTGGTTCTGCGATTTTCAAGCCAACATTCTCCAGCTTCTGTTGCCATTTCTGCAATCTGCTCTGGATCTCAGGTCCATCTTCACCGACAAGAACAATGTCATCGGCGAACAGCATGCACCAGGGTGTCTCTTCCTGTATGTCCGCATCCATAATCAACAGGAAGAGGTAAGGACTTAACGCCGACCCTTGGTGTAAGCCTACAGCCACACCCTACAGAAACCCGTCGGTATTGTCAGCAGCCGACCGGACATAGGTACAAGATTGGCTGTACATAGCACGAATTAACTCTACATACTTCCCGGGCAAACCTTTCTCTTTCAAAGCCCACCACAACACATCCCGAGGTACCCTATCATACGCTTTCTCCAGATCAATGAACACGATGTGCAAGTTCTTGTGTGCCCGTCTGTACTTCTCGCACAATTGGCGGAGTGCAAAAGTGGCGTCCACTGTTCCTCGACCTGGCATAAACCCAAACTATTTCTGGGTAATCTCACTCTCCTCTCACAGCCTTTATCTATTACTTTCTCCCATAGCTTCATACTATGTGACATGAGCTTCATCCCTCTATAGTTGTTGCAGTCCTGAACATCACCTTTATTCTTGAAGATGGGCACTAGCAAACTATTGCACCATTCTTGTGGGATCCCTCCTTCATGCAACAACTTATTGAAGAATAAAGTCAGCCACATACATCCATCTTCTTTTAACACTTCCATACTTCTACTGGTATATCATCTGGGCCCATGGCCTTTCCATTTTTCATACTTCGAACTGCCTTCCTTACTTCATCCATGCTAATTTCCCTCACTAAACCCATATTTACCTGTACCTCTTTGAGCACACCATTCCATTTATTCTCTTCATTCATTCGTTTTTCAAAATAAACCTTCCATCTTTCTTTTATTTCGTCATCTTTGGACAGAACCTTACCGTCGTCGTCTTTCATACATTTAATGTGAATTATATCTCTCATTCTCTCAAAAAGCTGTGTCTTATAATAAATCTCTTAATTGCTTCGTAGAAATAGAAAGCTTCATGCTAAGCCTGCTGTACTGGGCACAGAGAGAAACAATTTTACTAGTGTTGCCTACCTATATGAAGGCAAGGTTACACAATAACAAAAAAGTATCGATACCTATCAGTTATATAAATGAGTTCAATATTTTAATCGGAACCAACTCGACGGGTCATTTTGTAAGTCGATTTTAGGGCTCGCCGTTTTGGATGTTCTGATTGCGATACTGGAATAAACATAATTTATTTTCATACGATAAGTAAGTTGGTACAATTCATTCTATTCTCGTCGAAGTAATTTTCCTATACTTTCCTTGCTTAGATTTGTTCTTATGTTGATACTATATTTTATTTATAATTATATAAACTTAATAGTTGTTTAAGTCTATTCCCCTTTGTGTTGTTTGTTCATTAAACTAAGCTATGAGACTACTAAAATTATTTCTGAAAAAAATGGCACTAAAACTTGCTCAAAATCGAATAAGGAAAATGTACTGTGGCATTTTTTAAACTCTTTTTGTGCTGTAGCTTTCGGGAAACTCATTTAATTTTAGTCCTATATCTTTTGTTATAGTTACTCGCAACATCGTCATGTAATGAGCTCATGAATAAGGGCTCCAATGGAGACTGACATTTCTGGAAGTTGAGTTTCATGAGCCATAATTAAGAAATCATATTAACTTTACTGTCTTCGTTATAACTAATCCCCTAATCAGAACAACCGATTCACACACAACGAGCGATTAATCTATAAAACTGAATAAATCGCGTTTAATCGCATGATACGAATCGCAACGCCTCATATTAACACGCGGGACCACCAGCAGTGGCGGACAAAAATATTAAAATGACAAATGAAGAATCGCTGGGCAATTATTTTTTTAATTGTGAACGAGAGCGAGTTTTCCAATTTTGATTCTGAGTGGGCGATGCGAATTTATTTTCAACCGATCTATTCTGTAAAAATCTCACTGTGATTACGAGTGAAGCGAGCTTGACGTTAGCTGTCAATCCGCATTCTTCTTTTTTTAATATTTTGTACTTGCGATCATAAGTATTTGTGAACATGGCTCATTTTAATTCTATTTTATTTTCTTATATGTAATTCAACTACTTGTACGTACTATAAATTTCTGTGCTAGTGCTGTGGACTTCTGTAAGTGACGAATTCACAATAATTCCTAAAATTATGTGATTTTTGTTTGTGTATGTCATAGTGAGTAAGTCGTTCAAGTGCTATTCACTTTGTCTCTCTCGTACTTTTCGGTCTGTTTTCACTGTTCACTGAATACGGAACGCTCAGTCCATTCTGTATGTCTATGGGTCCACCTGATGCTAGGGATTGAGCTTGAAGTTACTCCAGTGACTCTCGAGCTCTCGCCATTTAAATTTTCATGGTGATATTTTTACAAGAGCAGCTGGTGTTCCATTTTATATTTTTTAATTTTGAACGAGAGCGGGTGTTCCATTTTTTATTTGATATATACGAGTAAGTGGGTAATACGAGCTTGTTTTCTGGACCGTTAGATTTTTCAATGGGTTAATAGGTACTAAGATATAATGGCTAGTCAATAAATACTAAGATATAATGGCAACAGTTACAATGCCAAAATCTCTGTATTTATTTATTTAAACTTTTCGCAAATAAATAAGGTACAAAGGCGCACTTAATGACTTAGGCATACTCTATCAGTCAAACTAGGGCGATGAAGAGAGTGTATTATGTTCTGTATATCTGTCTATATACTTACGAGATAGTCTAACATTCCTGATTCAAATCAAATCAAAACTCATTTATTCAAACTAGGCTGAGAATCAGCATTTTTCGAACGTTAAAATTGCAAAAGACAATCCCCAAAAATGCCCGCCCCTCACAATTTCCTAGTGCTTTAGCTGGAAAGAAGAACTGGCGCAACAAAGTCCCCAGTAGCACAGCTGTCTTTTCAGTTAGAAAAAATTAAGTCTTATATATATAATATAATAGCATGTAAAATAATTTATATTACGCAACACAAAATATTATATTAAATTAAATTATTTGCCACACACGCCACTATACACAAAAAAACCTATACTCAAACATAAATAAAAATTGTAAACAGATCTTAATACCTAAATAAAAGCCTCCAGGTATAAAGGGCGGGCCCGCTTATAAAGCTTTAGCTGTAACTTGAAGTCACAAATGATAAACTAGCACCATCGAAGTAAAGTAAATAAACCGTTAATTACTAAAAACAATAACAAAAACAAGTCACAAGACGACCAGTCACCACAAGCAGCACCCATTCACGAGCATAACGCAAAGATCAACCATCACCCTCGCCATATTTGAGGGAAGGAGGCAACCCGATTGGCATAGAAAATAATTACAAATGGAGGAAATGGGTCCAATCTTTTAATCTTACACTGTTTACAGTAGGTATCTAGTTATACGAATGAGGAACGAATACAATAATACTGTGTTAAATACACCTAACTTAGATATATTCAGCGACAAGCTATCGGGATTCGAAAAGAAAATCACGCTATCCTTGCCAAGTTGTTTATAATTTATTTTTTGTGTTTACTTGTCTTATTTAAGTTGCTCTTTATTAGTTTTAGTTGAGTTTATTTTAATTTTAGTATATTATTTTTTGAGGCAGCAAGATATTGTCATCAATGCTATGTACGCCGTAATTGCCATGTACCTTAGTTCCTTAGTTATTAAGACTATTTCTAGCATAAGTTTAATGTATGTCTCTTTATATAAATAAATAAATCTTAAAATTAAGCATTCAAGATAACTTAGCAACAGTTTTTTAATGCATTTTATTACTAAATTCCATTGTTAGTTTGCATTAAGAAATCTTTAACAGAAATAATAGCAATAGAATGCAACAATGTACAATTCTAGCGCATAACAGCTCTAGAATACAATTCACGAAACCATAAACTCTCAACACAGATCTCATAAATCCCCACCAAAAAAAAAAATACTTCAAGCAGATTGAAGAAAAGACACTTCCTCCAGTCTAAACTAAGATCAATCTTAGCCAAACAATGGGCAGTTTGAGTGCACTCATTAAAAATACTGCTACAAATCAAGGGTGTTGGATGTCCAATAATTTCTTTGGACGTATGACTGTAAGGTCCAATTATAATGAAAACAATCATATCATTAAGGGACTCTTGGGCTCCATAAAGTTGTTGGCCTTAACAATTGGAATATTGGGCCGATGTTGGAAGGGATAGATGTGGTAGGTTATGAGATAAAAGTAAGGCTTTTATTCAGGACCAGGAATGAACGACGTACACAATGATTATTTTTTCTTGGTTTTCTTATGGTTCATCATTTTGTCAGGTAATTTTTTAAAGTGAAACTTTTATTCCATCACCTCAAATTTTTTCGTCCATCTATCGCATGTCGCATTACAGCCGGCCGCAGAGTATGGCTACAGTGAAAGGCGCAGGTTTCATAAAACCACACAATTTTTTTTTATTAGTCGACCACCTCTGTTACCTGTAATCCTTAAAAATATCTGGACTTTCAAAGTCATGTTCTCTGTTGAATACACCAACATGCATTTAGAAAAATATTACTTTCAAATTTGGACATTTTCGTCGATATCTTCAATAATTTCCCAGCAAAGTTATCTCAATATCTACTGCGTCCTACTTTTCGTCTTTCACAGTTTTTTAATAGACGTAGGTACTTCTTATCTAGATCTTCTTAACAAAATACCACCTCAATAAGCACACATACTTTCCCAACTCCACAACACCTTAATGGACAATTATGCATTGTGTATTTAGTAGCGGTCCACTGTTAGATTTAGACTGATAGGCCAGTCTCGTTACGTTTCTGAGTTAGTGGCTCCATACATACATACCTGCACGCATGCAAATGCGTCCACCAACGGATTTATGCATCAGGTGATGGGAGATTAGTTTTAAATGTACGATTCGTGTGACGATTGATGGGTTTAGAGGACAATGATTTAATTAATTTTGATTATTACTGTTAGTTATGGCCACCCTGCCTGATTGACGGAGCTTTGATAGCTGGTCTGGCCATCTCTTCTCATTTAATTCGCCATAAAATCTTAGGTTTGTTATGAGCAGCAGCCTTTCGGTCAATAATTTTAACGACAGATTCATCTCCCTTTACAATATAGGGTCTGAATATTCATTAAGTTTGATGGCTCGTCTCAATAGGACTTACTAGATATTTGGAACCATGCATTTAGTTGAGCTTTTTGATGTATTAAATCATAATCAGCCTATAATGTTCCCACTGCTGGGACACAGGCTCTGTGAGAAGGAGTGGGCCGTAATCCAGTGCAGGTTGGTAGATGTCACATGTCTTCGAATTTTTGGTTCTAGGTCATGCCGGTTTCCCCACGATGTTTTCCTTCACCATTTTGAGAGCAGTGGTGATGGAATAATTTACACAATGTAAAGCGCCTGTCAGGGTTCGAACCTACGATCTACAACTCGTATGTCGCGGCCGTTCCCACTGGGCCACCACTGCTCTCCCACTGGGCCACACCACGTATTAACTATGGGTTGCATTTGTTTTCATCCCATATTTATTAAGAGATTGGTGACAAAGTCAAAGTCAGGTTAAGATACCTAAGCTATAAACTTATGATTTATATGACTACGACGTTCACAAATCATTACCAGTAGCTGCGCCACCTAACAAACACAACAACTCCACAAAATCCCAAACATTGTCACTCTGAACCGGGACTACACGAAACTACCAATCCACCCAATACATATTCAATTTAAGCGATTTTAACAATCGATCGTGACCCAGCGAGATCTCGATATCGCGCCGTATTTATGAATAAATCGGCAGTAGAACGGATCATAGCTCATAAACGGAGACTGTGAGGAATAGATAAATATCTGGGAATTTTACTGTTTCACGTTTTGTTGTTTCTCACGGTTGTGTCTAGTTGACAATGCCGATGGGACGTGGTCATACCTTCTTTGTTAGGCTGTGATGTCCGCTTATTCAATAATTCATGGCATATTGCACTAATTTCACCATTATAATAATATAATAATTATTAGTCAGGTGCTTTTTAGGGTTCCGCAGTATACAAGGAACCCTTATAGATTCGCCATATCCGTCTCTCTGTCTATCTGTCTGTCCCCGCTGTAGCTCAGAGACGCTAACATAAATCACTCCGACAAAGTGCTAAAATAAAATCTTGAAAATAACAATTTTAGGGTACCTATCTTGGACGTAATGTATGTTAAACGGTTGTTTATGGAGATGTGAAAAAAACATGGCAGTAGTACATAATAATATAATATAGTCTAGTAAAGATGGGCGTGCCCCAAGGTTCAATTCTTGGCCCTTTCCTATTTCTAGTTTATATTAATGATCTCCCTTACATGATGGCAAACTTATCCGATACAATCCTATTCGCTGATGACACCTCTCTTATTTTTAAAATAGATAGAAAAGATCCGGATGTCTTACACGTCAATGATAGTCTGGCTGTTCTTTCGAAATGGTTCGCAGCTAATAATCTCTTACTTAATGCGACCAAAACAAAATGTCTTAAGTTCTCACTACCAAATATACCCCAAGTGGCTCTAAATTTAAAACTTGATGGCAAGAGACTAGATGCTATTACGGAAACTGTATTTCTAGGAATTATTTTAGATTCGAAGTTGCAATGGGGAGCCCACATTAGAGCTCTTTCAGGTAGATTAAGTTCAGCTGCATATGCAGTAAGAAAAATTAGACAGTTGACTGATATAGCTACAGCTAGGTTAGTATATTTTGCTTATTTCCACAGTATTATGTCTTATGGCGTTCTGCTGTGGGGATCGGCAGCTGATGTAGATTCAAATTTTATTTTACAAAAGAGGGCAATCCGCGCAGTCTATAGAATGGGTCCTCGTGAGTCCCTTAGAAACAAATTCAAAGAAATTAATGTACTAACTCTACCTTCTCTTTATATCTTAGAAAGTATTTTGTATGTTCGCAAAAACTTATATCTTTTCAAAACAAGAAAACTTAACTTTTCCATAATATAAATACACGTAGTAAAGATAAATTTGTGATACCCAAATTAAAATTAACAAAAACAAGCAAATCATTTGTTATCAACAGTATCCGCTTTTATAACAAGTTTCCAAAATCAGTTACAGAACTTAGCGATGGAAAGTTCAAAACCCACATCAAATGTGTCCTTACCAAAAATGCATATTATAAGATTAAAGACTACGTTGAAGACAAGGAAGTTTGGCAATAATTCCTTCTGCACATGTGGCTTCCCTAGTACCTCATAAACGGCATAACTATGTAAATGTCTATTAACTGCTCCCAAATTACGATGTTTATTATTATTTTTTTTTTATACAAATTTTCTTTTTGACATATTATTTTCACTGTTTGACATTATATACCTAAAATTTTGATTTCAGACTTGTTGTAATGGCAAACTTCATTTGGTTTAAATGGGTTTTTATTTTTATTATTTTATGAATATTTTACACAGATTTGTGTGTACCTTGTGAATGTGAGAACATTGTAGGCTTAATAGACTAGATATTTTGTAGACCTTTTCCTTTTGTTTTTTTTGTTACGTACCTGGTACGTCTAGACAGGCCTACACTGTCCTCCCATACCTATTAACACTGTAATTTGAAAACATTGTAAAAGCCAATTATTTTTAAAAGAGTAACCGTGGAGTTTCTTGCCGGCTCTTCTCCATAGGAAACAACCCATTGGAACCGTGCACCTAGCTTCTGACGTTTCATAAGTGCCCATGTAGGTTTATGTGAAATAAAAATATTTTGATTTTGATTTGATTTTGATTTAAAAAAAAATATTTTGAATAGTAATATATAACGAGTAATAGTCGACCAACTTAAATTCGCAGTTGGAGAATTGACCGTGACCTATATCGATGTTTGGTAGAATATGTTTTTCAACTGATCTGACCAAGATTATGTCCGGATATACACATTGACATTGATGAATTTTATTTAAGCAATGACATGAATATTTACTCTGTGTAGTATTATATTGTTTTAATTATTGTAAATGTGAAGACTATGTGGATCATTGTTTAATTTTGTTTTATTCTCAGTTAGTTTTTAAGGCAGTTTTGAGTATTTTTTGCGGCCTAGCCAAATGTCCTTTCTTTGGTATTGTTCGTTGAATCGTTGGGCTCCTTTAGTTATGAGTTGAGCTGCACAACGACTGACAAATGCGTGCACTGACTGGACAGGTCCACTCAATCTGTGTGGTTCTTTCATCAAAAGACCATTTCAGACACCAATCGACATGGTCTTCACATGATCTGACCAAGATTATGTCTGGACTTTAAAAGAGACTGTGACCTCTGAGTTTGTTTCGGCCTTTCTTCTCAGAGTAGTCAGATAAGAAACGCTGGCCTCATCTAGTTTAAAAAAAATATGTTTTGACGTGTAAAAGTGTTTGTAAAAACCTACTTACAGAAATAAAATCATTTATCATTTAACTACAATGTTAAGTTTGTTTTTGGTATAAATTCATCCCTACTTCACAACTGCGGAACCCTCCATTGTGCGTGGTCCGACACGCACCTGGCCGGTTTTTTTTCTTCCTTGATTTACTACGTAACCTTTTTGCGCCTATTCCAAGTTACAATAAGAGAACTGAAAGTTGATACTATTACTAAAATTCAATTATCAATTCACTGGAATAATTTGGCATGTGCTAGCTGTCACTTTCTGTAATAAAATGGTCATATTTATTGTATTCTAGGCTTTTACACTTATTATTGTACATTTATTTTACACTTACATATAAGTCGATTAAACTAAACGATCACCATTACAATAAATATGACAAAGTGACAGCTAGCACATGTTAGATTATTCCAGGAAAATAATAATTCGACTTAAGGCAGAGTTGTAAGGAAGTATTATTTGTAGGTACACTAACGTGTAACAGTATGTGTAAGTAGTTAAGAATAAAAAATGTGGCAGCAGATGACTCGAGTTCGAGTATTGTCTTGATTTAATACATACATACATAAACTCACGGTTTCTTCCCAAGGGACGGAAACTACAGAACGCCTGCTACGATCCTTGAATACTTCATTTGCTTCGTTTAAGTTCATACATCTGCGGGGTAATTGGGTAACACCCTATCAGTAGCAATAGGCTTCATTTTGACAGTTCCACAACATTCATTGCGTTTTTTACGTTGTTGAGCAGACGTACTTTTCGAACATATGAAGCAATGGATTAGCAATATACTTCAAAATCATTCAGATTGTGATTCAAACTGTGTTAAGTAATTAGGGTGCTGGTCATTCACCAATGCTGGTTGGGAGTACCTACTACGAACTTGACCTTTCTGTAGAACATCACCCATAAGGTGTGTGTTTTGATTTAATGATGACATATAAAATGAAATGATTTAAAATCTTTTACTTTTGTTCCGGAAATCAGGCCTTGTCCATAAATTTCCGCAAACGGCTATAAACAATTTAAAATTTATTTTTAAACTTGTGAACAATTTACAACTTTTATACCCCGACCTTGCCGTCAAATCTAGATAACTCAAAAATATCGGTGTAAAAAATGTGTCGATAACAATAAATCATCACTATAGTCGTTTACTTCACATTTAGATGCTCATTATAGTTGTCAACGAGCGTATTATGCTGTTCTGACCTCTGGGGGCTATCGCTTCGTACAATCACTGGTTAATACGCGAAATACATAAATTCTTGTTAAAAAAGAGAAGAGGAGATTGATCAGACAATCTGATATCGCGGGATTTCTGAATTATTTTGGAGAACAGCTGGGCTTTCATTTTGAGATCACAAAAAGTTGGTGCACCTATTATCGGAATAATTATGGTTATAAATTGCTTAATGATATTTATTTCTGTATAAAGCACACCACTTATATTTTTTAAATTAGATAAGGTCGGCAATGGTGACGCACTGATGCCATAAATAGCCGATTTCGGCCCAAGTGACTGTATTATTTGGTTTCCAGTATCCTACAATGCCATGTTAGGCCTATCACTGAAAGACCGAGTCCATAACTCAGAGACCGCAACTAAGGTTCAAGACGTAGGACTACGGGTAGCGGCTTTGAAATGGAGGTGGGCAGGACACTTGGCTAGATGTTGATGGCAGATGGAGCATAGCCCTAACGGAAGGGTTGCTGAGAAACGGTAGAAGGAGACCAATGGCCAAGTGGGTGGACAACCTACAGAAGATCGCGGGGAAGACCTGGATGAAACTGGCACAGACCACGGAGACATGGCACAAAAGGGAGAAGGTCCACAGTCAGCAGTGGGTGGAACAAAGCTGACAATGATGATAATGGTGATGATCCTACAATACCTATATAGCCCTTCAAATTAACCTTAGTTGAGTCACATCATGTAATGCCCATCGCTCACGACGCTAGTTAGTGATATACAAAAAATATATTTTTAAAGGAATAAAGTGACATACTTTAAATTAAATAAAGAACAAAATGCGGTGACCATCTCAAGGTTGCAGTAATTGAGAGTCCGGCTTAGCATGTGTCTGGCCTAGGCCGATTTCCGGCCACCGTAGGCGCGGGCTTGCGGACGTTGAGCAATGGGTAGCTCGCCGTCCGCTAAGGACCAAGCCCGGGTCGACGGCGCGGTGCGTTGTGTTCCACGTGCGCCTCAATGAAATATCGTCAGCACACGTATATCAGTGAAGCACAAGGCATCGGCCCTATTGGATCCCTAGGGCTGATGCCTGCCGGGGTCGCGGGAAAGTCCGAAAGGGTTACCGAGGCCCCTTGCGTGTGTTGCCTCGGTAACCCTTTTTCCGGTTCCTCGGCAACGGAAAAAACACGGGTGGGGTTTAGTCATTAAGAGTCTAACACACGCTCCTGCTCCGCCCAGAGCGAGAGAAGTTATTTGATAATTTCCCAACCAAAGCATGTGTCTAGCAAATATACCTGAATTGGGTGTTGTTATGATCATCTGAAGACTTACAATGTAAGAAAAAGGAAACTCCCACACATTCACGCACTCACACACTTAATTGTTATTTTTGAAAATATTGCCAACAATATTTTTTTTATTATAATATTTTATTATTATTGAAATATTTATTTTATTGTACTAAATTATTATTACTACTATATTATAAAACATCACTTTTTTTATCTGACGGCGCGTCTAAAGGTTTTACGACGCCAAACTTACAGAGTTGATTTTAAAACGATTATGACAGCTGTCAACGTGACGTAGCCCCGGGTACCGAGCCAGCGCTCTATGGAAAGCCCCATACAAAGCCGTCTCAAAACCGTTTCACGTGAAAGTCGTTCTTATGGATTAAAAATAATAAATTAATATACTTAATCTAATAAATAAGCTTTCTTTTCGCAATATTTTTGCATGTAGTTATTTAAGTTTCTTTTTTTAAATTAATTAATAAACAGCCTCCTAGCGGTCGCAAGCGCTACTGCTGAGCATGAGGTACTGGGTTCGATTCCCAGGTCGGGTAAAGTGTTATTGGGTTTTTGTAACTGGAATTTCTCAGTAGCAGCTCGGAGTCCAGACTCCGAGCACATCCAGATGTGTGCCCGGTTGATGGCAATAGACTTGCCCCCTATTACATGGGACTTCAACATAACTGGCGAAATGTGGGTGTACTACAGGTACACCTCTGCCCAACTCTTCGGGGAAACAAGGAGTGATGGCGTGGCATGTGTATGTGTATGTATGTATGTATGTATGTAATAAACAGAATTTTCAAAATCAAAATTACTCCTATTAAACTTTATACATCCAGGTATATGTGTGCAAAATTACAGCTCAGTTAGTTTTGAAACAACTGACTAATTACGTATGTTTTTGAGACAAAACATACGCGATTTTGCCATAGTGCGGCGGTCCGCCAAAATGAAAAATAAAAAAAGATCGCGGAGATCGATTGAAGCTGGCATTGATCTATGGTGACTCTGATATTGGTGATCATTGTAACTATCCTTGCAGTGCAGCGAGTAGATAGATTTTCGCTCGCGCCTCACGTGCTCCGTGGAACGTCGTTTACATTATCATTCTCAGGTAATTAAGGGACTCAGGAGTATTATTTATGCACCCTGGTATAAAAGAAATGAAACTGGAACAATTGAACCCTTTACTAACATAATCCAAAAATTTGCTGAGGCCCATGAACACCGACACCACCAACATGTGAACATCGAGGCAATTCAGCTGTTAGACCAAACAAATATAGTGCGTAGACTAAAACGAACAAAACCTTTTTGAGTTAGTGTAGTGTAAAAAGTGTAGACATAATAGTGACAATAACACACATCTACCACTTGAACAAAGTGTTTATATTATTATATCAGTCTCTAAGAAAGTGGAACGAACTTGTGTAAAGTAAAAACAACACTATTCTAAGTTTTTAAATAATTATCACGTAAAGAATTAAATTAGATTAAAATTACTTATTAGTCTTATAGGCTATAGTGTAATTGATTATTAAAAACCTGGTTCTTTTTAATAAAAATAAAAAATAAACATTATTGTCAATTTCCTAATGTGATCAGAGACTTGTGATTATTCAGAATATTATTAACTCTCATTTACTCATTTCTCTTCGCCCAAATAACTACGCATAAGAAACAATAAGACCTCTTCTGATAAAGACGACGCCGACGAGGCCTTTAGGTGCACCGTCAAATCTATAGAACGTTATTTATTTATTCTTCACTACAACGACTACGACAAAACTTCACTTCAATACGACTAATTTACTTACCGTACGACATCATATAATTCCCTCTAATCCCATAAAACCATATCAAAATGCCGATAAATTTCCTATTTTTTAATCGCCATGAGGTGGCAAAGCAAGGTCCGTACTTCTTCCCTTCATATAAGGTAAGGTAGCTTCACAGGGAACTTTAATAGTCCCATTAGGACTGAAAAGGCAATTATTGCCTCAGAAACAATTAGTGTACAGAAGAGTTAGCCACGCGAGTACTGACTTGCCAGTATTCTGGTTAAGACGAGGGTTATAAAAAATGCAGACGGGTTAGAGTAGATAGGTATTGGGAATTGATAGGGTTAATGTGGGATGTTTGTTTGTTTGGTAGGTGAGCTTAAATAATTCGCACAGAAATTAATTTTCAAAACGAACAGAAATGGAATGATGCTTTTGGTAAGTCTTTCGATTTCTTAATTAAGACGCTGACAACACCTAAACCGCGGTCACTGTCAGATTGCATAGAAAAGAAAGAGAAGCGCGATGACACAACGCTTGTAATTTATTGCAAAATATGAAGCAATTATCTATTTACTCAAAATTGAGTTGAGTAATCGAAAATAAAAACAACCAAGTTCTGCATTCAAATAAGACGTTCTTGTTATTAATTAAACACGTAACGTATGTTGATATTTAATACAGATATTTTGGATTAGAACTCAAAATAAGAGGTTAGTTTAACGTTAGTTTGTATCGAGATTATTTTTCAAAACGTGTTTTGGTAACAACCAAGTTCTGGTAAATATGTTCAAAACTAACATATATTTATTCCGCTACCACAAACTATACAGATTTGGCAATTTTTTTTCTTAAGAGAAGCCAATTTTGGTCGATTGGGTCTTGTCAGCGCCTTAATATTTGAGCAAGGAATAAGCGGCACAGTAGAAAACGAAGTGCCGGAACAATTACAAAAACACATTAGATTGTTCAATTGTACACTCAAGTGGCAGATTACAATCCTAGTAGCAAAAAATAATCCAAGGAGGCTTGAGACTGGTGGGCCATTTGCATCTACTATCACTGATTCGTACAAAAACGCAAAACAGTAAGCCTATAGAGACAACACATTCATGGAATGAAATAAGGTGCTTCCATTCTCCATGAAAATCATCCAGCTAAAAAAATATCCAGACAAAGCCGGGTAAAACCAAACACCTAGCCATTCGATTTGAAATGCAGATTTAATGAGTCTTCGCCTAAAGTATCAGTTTCGTGTTTTTTACAGTCAGTTGAGTGCTAAAAGTTATTTTGCAACTCAACATATTGAGCCATGTCATTTACTTACTGATTAATTAATTCGTTAAGGAATTACAGACTGGATTGAAATACTTTAAGAGAGCAGGAGTACGATCTGAGTACGATCGCTGCGCGGTGGTAGAACCAACGTTCTACTAGTGCGAATATGGTTTAAACTAATAACTGCCCTGTCTTTTGTTAGATATGGGCTTTACAGATAAACTCTTAAAGGAAAATTGCTTTTATGAGCACTGAAGATGGATTGGTGATTGTACATAGTTTCTTGTTATTAGAAGACAGGTGACTGATACTGCAGAAGTGCACATGCCTTTGTTGTTTTTTTCCTTTAGACTTGGTTTAAGGTGGATCCGCAGCTGCAGCCCGCGAAATTAAAATTTTGCGACGTTTTTTGGGATAATATTATTCGGGGCTATAACAGATTTATAATCATTAGAATCATTAATACATATCTCTAAGTTAGATTTGTTTATGTAAGTGAAATCATAACATTGGATCAAATCTAACTTAGAGAGAAGAATTGGCATTGCCATTCAACGTGGCAATGCTGCCAGTCTTCTGGGCACGTTTCCGGATGACAGCGATGCGGACGAATACTTTGACGCCTAAGTGTCCTTTTGTTTTTTGTATTAATTTGTATATATAGTTAGTTATTTAATTTAGTGTCTACCTAGTGTAAATAGGTAGTAGCATCAATATCGTATATTTGTCTTTTAAATTTATTATAAAAAAAAAAAAATAATAACTTAGATGTATTAATGCAAAAATCGTAAGAAAATTTAAATTTGGCGGGCAACAGCTACGGATTCACCTTAAGAGAATTGTCATATTTTTTGCTTGCAAGATAGATCTTTAAGCCGTCAACCAAGAATAGTTATATTGCTATAGGTTTATCCCCATTACAGCAGTGAATATTTATGGAATTAAGGAACAGTTTTGTAAAAGTTCTATTGTTGTATGTCAAACAGCCATTTTACTCGAAGTCTATTGGCACTTTATTAACGAAAATTGGAAAGAAGATGTATTATGTGCACCACTAAACAATAGTGTAGTGAAATTGCTGTAACTGATAATTTCTACTGAAAAATCCTTAAATTGTTGTTGGATCTCACCCTTAACCACCTGATCAGCAAAAGTTCACAGAATTGTATTGGCCGATAGCATCTTAGATCGACGCCCTACCCACTACCTAGATAGTGGCTTGAAGATTGACATGAAATGGGGCAAAAGAGTCACTTTGCCTGCAAGTGATTGACATTACGTGTTAATGGTGGCAAGGATTGTTCTAAACGGTTTGTTTACCCCCTTTTGGGGAGGTGGGGAGAAATTTATATTTTTGCTTGTAACTTTGTTGCCTATTAATGTCTGGCTGTTTTGGTTGAAGTGGATATGTGTAAATTGGTTGGAGTTGATGGACAAGCTGTGGGACGTTCGCCCAACTGTTACATATAGAGATAACGGGTTTATTGATCTTGCCAGTGAATAGAAGTAGTTATTCCTAGAGGAGGGTTAGAGTTGGTGTTACTGATTTCGGAAATTAGTATCTATAAGTCGTACGTTAGGTATTTTCATCTGTGAATAAAACCAGGTTTTATTCACAGATGAAAATACCTCACGTAAAATGAAACATAGCATGAAAAAATCAAATTGATTGACAAAATTAAGGCCACTGTGGTTTTAAGTGCATTATTCAAAGGGTACTGGCCTGACGCAGAGAGCAAGTATGGTGATAAGGGCCGTTCATTCTTAACATGATAACTATTCTCAGTGCCTTATCATCTGTATCCATATCTCAGTATTGAAATTTGAATTTTATTCATCACCAATGACTAATGCCATCTCTGTCCCAGCACAAAAAGAAAGAGAACCATATTCAATATCATACTTTCTATTAAAATAGGGGCTTGTGGCTAAGTAATAACAGCCGCACGCGTTAATCGATCAGGTTAAGCTACGTTTGCCACGGTTGGTCCGTGGATGGGTGACCATCTTTACATACCAAGACCCCTCCGTGCCTCGGAAAGATCGTTAAGCTGTAATTGCTGTAATTTGTAGATCTTTGACAGTTGTTACGGATCGTCAGCAGCTCGAAAGTCTGTCAACCAGACTTACCAAGGAGTATCGTGTTCCTCAGTAACTGGGTTGTGGAGGTCAGATAGGCAGTCGCTCTATTTAAAATACTGATGTGACCCCAACAAACCCAATTTTGTTGGGGTCACATCAGTATTTTACATGCTAGTAAGGCTAGGCATATGATGATGACTTTCTATTCAAATAAATAATTAAAACGCCACCCACACAGAAACCATACCTAAAACTTTTTATTGATACCAATAACCCTATACATCACAAAGTAAAAAGTAAATCACCATCTGACAACCCAATGTATGCGGGAAGCGTTAACTAGATATATATATTATTAAATGTTTCTTTTCTTAATGAATTGTCGTCAGCACGTTAACCCATAAAACGCCCACAGTAACCTCTGATGGGGTACTAAATCACCTCGATCACCTTTTAAGCTTAATGAGACAAAAGCATTATTCATATGATGCGATTTTTTTCATCGTTCAAAATAACTTACACTGACTGAGCATTATCGGCCACTCTTAAAGTCACAAAAGACTATAAATACGGACTTCGACAACGTTACCTTTACACCTGAATTGAGGAGCTTTAAATCTTAGTGGGTGGTGAATAAGGTTGTTTATAGGTGTACAGTTAAGTTGGTCGTGACAAAAAGTAGGAGACATTACTCCATTGTTGCTCCAACTAAATTATTGTCAAGTTAACATTCGATCCGTTACGTTAATCGAATACGATTTTAAATTTCGAGATTTCGATTTTTAAGGACGTCGTGTCGATCGCACGTTTTTTTTTTCTCTTTTGTCTGATTTTTCGCAAATTAACTGGGTGATTTAACCTTATTGGGTGGACTACAAAAAATAATGATTATGGTACTCGTAAGATAATAGGGATGTTTTTAAGCTAGTTAGTGGGTATTGTTTTTGGGAGATATACTCATACATTAACTAGGTAGGTACTATATTTCACGGTGGTATTTATGACTGCTTGCAAACTCAATCGCCAGTCTCTTTTAATTTTGCTTCCGCAACTGAGACATGAGCAGTGGTGACCCAGCGATAACGGGCCGCGACTTACGAGTTGTAGGTCGTAGGTTCGAACCCAAAACAGGCGCTTTACTTTGTGTAAATTATTTCATCACTACTGCTCTCAAAACATCGTGAGGAAACCTTCAAGTCTTAGAACCAAAAATTCGAAGATATGTGACATCTACCAATCGGCATTGGGCCCGCGTGGTGGATTACGGCCTACTGCCTCTCACAGAGAGGAGGCCTGTGTCCCAGCAGTGGGAACATTATAGGCTGATTATATATAACTGAGACATCTTAAAAGTTTTACTTCTCCTGACGTTTGAGTTTAAAGTCACATGGGGATTAGAATGTTAAAAGTCACCTATTACACTTATTATGTACAAGTACAAGAGATAGAAAGAGCTACAGTTGACATTCTTATTTTATGAGCATGTTATTTCAATAACCTCAGGAAATTATGCATTTCAAGTAGTTTCTCTTTGTCTACTTTCCTATCGCAGGTGTGCTGGAAGAGATTTCTTTATAAATAAGCATCACCTTTGTTTGATTTGTAAACCATTTATTTTTTGTTAAGTACCTGGTACTTGTTGATAGGCCTACATTGTCCTCCCATACCTATTAACGCTGTGATTTGAAAACATTGTAAAAGCCAATTATTTTTAAAAGAGTATCCGTGGAGTTTCTTGCCGGTTCTTCTCCACAGAAAACGAGCAATTGGAACCGTGCATCTAGCTTCTGACGTTTCATAAGTGCCCATGTAGGTTTATGTGAAATAAAAAAAAATTGATTGACTGATTGATACGTATTTTGAGAAGAAAAGAAAGAAAAATATTGTCATCAATCAGACACAAATTCCAGACTGCAGGCTGGTACTAGAAGAAAAAAGAAAGAAAATACATTTATTTGCGGTAAACATGACACAAAGAAGGAATCCAAATACAAAACAGAAACAATTTGGGGGAAAATATGCGTCACGTCCACGCAAAACGGCCAACGCTCAGCATAATGCTGCGACTCTATACAAGACAGAGCCCCAGCGAGAAATTTCTTATGGAAAAACCCCATTAGCACTTTGCCCGACCTGAAAATTGCACCCAGGGCTTCATGCTGAGTGCACTAGACTAATGAAGCACTACATATTAAATTACTGACCAATACACGTCATTGGTATCTATCTTCACTGTTTATTTTTATCATATTTTTAATTATTTAAATCTAAATTAAAATTAACATAATTACTTAAGCACTTTTTGCATGGAACATCACTCCATTCTGTATCTGGGGAAGGGCGTTGTTAGCTGCGCTACAGCCATTCTGTATCTGGGGAAGGGCGTTGTTAGCTGCGCTACAGTTTATACTTTTGTAGCTATCATCGTTTTACATGTTTTATTTAGTCTTGTGTTATTGTTCCGAAATGCACATTTTATTATTTTTTATTATTTTGGGAGTTCAGTCCCCAGCTTTACTTCCAATTGGCACAAAAACTGTTGCCCTTTCAGCTTTTCCTAACTGCGAAAAGCAAAAAATTGTTTACTACTAAAATACCCAAGAAAATAAGTGAACCCACTGAACTATAACGGTACTTATAGTACCACTGACTGTTAAGTGTGAAATTATGTCGTATAGTTCAAGTTAAGTGGTGCGGAAACAGCAGTGTGAGGAAACGCGTATGTTCCGTGACCTTACATATGTTAGCTTTGCAATAAACATGTGACTTGATTCTATGGTGTACGGCTTTGAAAATTGATTTTTTAGTGCAGAAATGTTATAAAGGCTTTGGTCTCAAGATATTAACAGTGATTTAAGCAGGGAAAACACTCTCGGCTCTTTCATCTTAGACTTTTCTTCAATCAACTCAGTCTATCCCAGTTCACTGCTGGACATAATCTTCTCCCAGGCTGCGCCACACCACCCTGTCCTCCGCCTTCCGTATCCCAGCCACGTTCCAGTGTCTGTCCCAGCCACGTTGTTAAGTTCGTCGGTCCATCTAGCTGGGGGGGTGTCCATACTACGCTTGCTGATATTCTATCTTCACTCCAAGACTCGTCTGCTCCACCGGCTATCGGTCCTACGACATACATGGCCAGCCCTCTGCCATTTCAGCTTGCCTACTCTGCAAGCTATGTCGGTAACTCTGGTTCTCATCCGGATAACTTCTAATAGAAGACGTTTCTTAAGTCATGAGTTTATGACTGATGCTAATTAAGAAAGTATAACATATATGAATTGGGTTTTCACACTCATAACATGTCGGTAGGTACACATACATCAATAAACTTGACGACCAAAATGTGAGCGACGAAGCAACCGATTAATATTTTTTTAAATAAAAATTTGCTCGAAAGAGGCACAACATTTAATTTGGCCCTTTTAAACCAATTAATTGATATCCCAATTAATCGGCTTAAAAAGTCCAAAATATCCAACATGTCGGATATCTGTCGCCAAAGACAAGGAACAACATAATTACGAATGACATACAAAAAAAAGAAACATGGAAATTAAAAAATGAATCGCTGTCACCGCAGATAACCAATCAGATGCGTTTATTTTGCATAAAAACAAACTTATTGTTACTCTCTAAAAACGAAACTGTCACACGAATTTAAACCCTATTATATTACTAATACTGAAGATTCAGAAATATTTTAATTATTCAACTGTCGAACAAAAATATCACAGCGCGTCGTACGTTCAAAAGGACCGCCATAATTTCTTTTGTTCCAATTTCAAAATTTCACGTCTGGTTTTATCAGAAACATGTGAACTGGAATGTCGTCTTTTATTTTCATAAATTAATTTGCCATTTTCGTTTATGGAAATGATTCATAATAATTATTACTACTAATTAATATTCACAAAAATCATTATAGGTAACGAGTTCAAAAAAATTGCTCTCAATATGTTCGTGCAGCCTTATTTTCATCATATGCTGGACAGCGCCCCATTTTTTTCCAAACCTGTATACGTAATATTGCAATAAAATTAACCAGCAAATACCATCCAGCTAGACACCTTAGGAATCAGGTATTTTCAAAAAACATCACAGTAACGCGGTTCTAAATAACATCAGTACCACGAGTTTTCAATCATGTAGTTTCGTTACTCTCATTGTAACATTGCTGGCACTTTCAAAACTTAGTAATAATTGTAATCGTAAAAAAGAAATCAAACCTCAAAATCTCACCATAAATTCGGTGGTACGTTGACAGCTGTCATTATTGGCGGCATACAACGAAAATTTCACTTAAAAACTCTTCATAATTTTAATACAATTCCGAAACGTGACTTTAGCACCTCACGTCAACATTTATAGGGTGTTTCAATAAAGTCATTATGTATTTTATTATCTAATTTTATACAGAAACAACGAACGTTTTAAATAAATAATATAACTTTCAATGGCTGACGTATTTTAGGCTGTTTCATACGTATTCAATAGGCTCGCCCTCTATTACTTGGGACTTAAACATAACTAGCGGCGGGAAGGTACTTATGGGTCACCGAGGCCCCCGCAACACAGGCAACAGGAAGGAATACGGGTGGGTTTTAGTCAGTAAGAGTCTGACACACCCTCCCGCTCCGCCCAGAGCGGGAGAAGTTATTTGATGATTTCCCACCCTCAAAAAAAAAAAAAAAAAAACATAACTAGCGAAATGTGGGTTTACTATAGGTATAATACCTCGGCTTAACCCTTCGGGGATTACAAGTGTGATGTTATGTATGTATGTAATAAGTATTCCTATGCTTGCTGTACTACACACTCGCCTCCACAGAGTAGGCAACTCGTTCATGGGTCAATGTATACGCTTTTACAACAAACTTCCTATTGCTATTCGAAATTTACCCATTAAACGATTTAAAAGCTGTATTAAAACCAAACTTTGTAAAAAGGGGTACTATAAAATTTCAGATTATTTAGAAGACAAAAAAGCTTGGGATTGAGCTGCTCGCTCTGATAAGCTTTGTGCTAAAACCATTAAATTTGATATTTAAATTATGCAAAATCATCATTATGTACAACTATATGTACATATTGACATTGATGAATATTATAAGCAAAATTAAGTGAATATTTATGTATGTACCTTGAAAAGTATTATATTACTTTAATTATTGTGAATGTGAGCACTATGTGGGTCATCTTTATTTATTTCGTTGTTTTTTTTTTTTTTTTTTCTCTTAGTTTTAATTATGGTCTGGCATTTTGAGTTCTTTATGCGGCCAAACCAATTGTCCTTTCCTTGGTATTGTTCGTCGAGTCGTTGAGCTCCTTAAGTTTTGAGTTGAGCTACACGATTACTGACAAATGCTTGCACTGACTGGACAGGTCCACTCAAATTTGTGTGGTTCTTTCCTCAAAAGACCATTTCAGACATAGATCTACATGGTCCTCACATGATCTGACCAAGATTATGTCTGGACTTTAAAAGAGACTTTGACCCTTGAGTTTGTTTCGCCATTTCTTCTCAGGGGTAGTCAGATAGGAAATGTCGACTCCATCTAGCTTATTTTTTAATATGACGTGTAAAAGTGATTCTCATATCCTATTTACAGAATAAACAATTTCATTTCATTTCATTTCATTTCATTTCATTTCATTTCATTTCATTTCATTTCATTTCATTTATGTGTGAATGATGAATATTGACTTAATGGGACCCGATTTTGTGCTAGAAAATCAATTAGTTTTAAATTCATGCCACTCAATCAACTCAGCCTATAACAGTCCACTGCTGGACATAGGCCTCTCCCAGGCTGCGCCACAACACCCTGTCCTCCGCCTTCCGCATCCAGTCTGTCCCAGCCACCTTTTTAAGCTTGCCGATACGCGGTCTCCACTCTAGGACTCGTCTGCTCCACCGGCCATCGGTCCTTCGACAAATATGGCCAGCCCACTGCCACTTCAGCTCATGCCACTTGCTGAGCAATTGCATGCTGTGGCAATTCATGCCACTAAGTTTACTTTATTATTTTCTAATTTGATAATCAATTAAAAATTAACGATAGGCATAACCGTGACATATTTTCGTATTTTCGATGAAAGACTTTTTGGATTGTACTAAATGAAACACACATACACATAACTATGTAAATGTCTATTAACTGCTCCCAAATTACGGTGTTTATTTTTTATACATACAATTTCGGCAAGCGTAGTGTGGGACGCCCCCGAGCTAGATGGACCGACGACCTTGAATAGGTGGCTGGGACAGACTGGATGCGGAAGGCGGAGGACAGAGTGTTGTGGCGCAGCCTGGGAGAGGCCTATGTCCAGCAGTGGACTGTTATAGGCTGAGTTGATTGATTAACCTACAATTTTAATATCTAACTATTTATTAGTGGCTTTTGTGGACAGGATATTAATTCAGACTTGTTACAGTTGTAATGGCAAACATGTCATTTGGTTTAAATAGGTTTTTATTTTTAGTATTTTACTAATATTTTACATAGTGTAGAATTATTAATTCTAAAATATTTTTTTGGTATTTGACCTGCTTTCTTTTCACTACATATTTCAACCTCTTTTGCGGAACCCTACTGGCACACATGTGTCTAACGTTCGAATTTTAGTATAAAATTTCTGATTTTTTTGACAAGATTGTTGTGTGTCATTTGATATATTTTCTTATTGGAGAACAGATTATTTTTCACTGAAATAATTTTTAATTGTCTCAAAAAAATAATCCGAAATCAGTCGTTTATTTTTTTATATAACACTCCTGCATTATTCATTGTTTATTTTTCGGTACGTATTGCATATTTCTTAACCTCGGATATTGTAATTTTGGCTATCTACCAATCATAAATTTATTTAAGAAGATTCGTCCTGCTCGGCAGTGTTTTAATGGCGTACGTTCCCATCAGTTGAAGGCGTTGTTTCGCCACGAGTCCCACGTTCCAGTGGTATGTAATTTATTTATTTTGAAAGTTCCGGCTTGGTAATCCTATTTTTTTAACCATAACGTTTTATTTAGGGAAAACACCTAGAGTACTACGTTGGGCGGCCTTTCATCTCCACACTCAGACCAAATCCAATCAAATCGCCTGGCAACGCGTAGCTCTTCAGCAAAAGCGTCTCACACCAGAACGCAGAGGGCCTCTACGTTGTATCGCTCCTGAGCTTCGTAGCGTGGTCCATCGCGGCGTGCCGTCATCTCACCCTGCCGAGTGACCATCCGGAGCTACCACAGATAACCTCAAATTTTTATTTTTTTTTATCTAACCTGCGTCTTCAACGCCTCTGGGGGGTTGATTGTAATCAATTATTTAGGGCGTTGACAAGCCATCAAATTCATATCTGATCTCATTTTTTTTAATTACATTGTATTGTTTTTTTACTCTACTCTTGAAATTATATGTTATATTGCCACGTACAGCGCTTTTTCTTTCAAACCACACTACAATAGGTAGATTCTTTTGTATTTTGTGAATGTGAGAACGTTGGAGGCTTAATAGACTAGATTTGTAGACCATTTATTTTTTGTTAAGTATTTTGGTAGGTACTTCCTGACAGGCCTACACTGTCCTCGGGATTACCTATTAACACTGTAATTTCAAAACATTGTAAAAGCCAATTATTTTTAAAAGAGTAACCGTGGAGTTTCTTGCTGGCTCTTCTCCATAGGAACCGACCAATTGGAACCGTGCACCTAGCTTCTGCCGTTTCATAAGTTCCCATGTAGGTTTATGTGAAATAAAATATATTGATTTTGATTTTTGATTTTGAAATCACTTAAAGTTCGTTTTTTAATCCCAGAGACTAATTTGACATTTCAAATTATTGTTCTTTGGTTTTTCAATATGGAGTTTGACATTGGCACGTGTTAATTTAGGCTCCGAGATTAAAAAACAGACCATAAGTCGCAGATGATGATATGAGTTTATTGACTTTTTTGTCTGTATGCTTTCAAATGATGCAAGTAAGAAATGCAAAAAATCATGTCAAAGCATAAAAAAAGATATTACTTTCAAAGTACTTAAGATATATGAACATACTATTTTATCCAGCTGGGTAGGCACAACTTTGATAAAGAAGCCGACAGAAGGACCCGGTTGGGTTGGGCAGCGTTTAGAAAACTTCGTCAAGTCTTCGCGTCACCAATCCCGCAGTGTTTGAAGACTAAAATCTTCAACCAGTGCGTCGTATCCGTTATGACTTACGGTGCTGAAAATGTATGAAAGGTTCTTTGAAGGATAAGATCAGAAATGAGTTATCCGGAAGAGAACTGGAGTTATCGACAAAGCCTGCAGAGTAAGCAAACTGAAGTGGCAGTGGACTAGCCATATTTGTTGATGGACCGATGGCCAGTGGAGCAGACGAGTCTTGGAGTGGAGGCAGCGTATCGGCAAGCGTAGTGTAGTAGGGCATGGACCCAGCTAGATGGACCGACGACCTTAAAAAGGTGGCTGGGACAGACTGGATGCGGAAGGCGTAGGACATGGTGTTGTGGCGCAGCCTGGGAGAACCATATGGCCAGCAGTGGACTGTTATAGGCTGAGTAGATTGATTGATTGAGACTATTTTATCATCTATAATTATATCTGTTATTTTTTACCCAATCCTTAATAGAAGGATCGTAGGCGTATGATCAGCGTTTCAATTACATTTTAAACTTAGATTTAAGATTAGGCACAATTCGCCATTCAAAGTGGCAATGTTGCTAGCCTTTTGGTCACGTTTCCTATTGACAGCGATGCGAACGATTTTTTTTTATGCCCAATGAGCTCTCTCATTTTTTATATACGTGTACATAAAAGTAAAAAAAAAGTTAATAGTACACATCGAAATGTTGCTAATGTATGTATGTTTTCAATTATTATCATCATTACAAAATTATTATGTGTATCATTGTAGTTATTAACATTTTTGTAAAATTTTATTGAGCGGCTCGCCAGCATACAGATAATCCCTGAGAAGTTTTCGTTGTGTTGCTAAAACCAAACTGTAAAATAAGCTAAGTGTTTTAGGAATAAATAAATAATCATATTCATGATATTCTATAAGTAAGTACCTAAATAAAACATGATAAATAAACATTATATATCATCAGATTAGTCACAAAATGGTGGCATGATCTTTGCCACTTTCACTCTACAACCTACAACAGTCCCTAATTCTTCCTACCCTAAAAACCACAACCTGTACATCTATCAACCCGCCGGATGCCGAATCATGGGTACCTAATTGAAACTAAAGGGGCGTTCATACCCAGCAATATAGTAATGAGCGCGATATGCAACGGGTCTGATAAAATAACACGTCATCATTGTACGGCGATACAGATTCGTGTGTAATGTCGGGGAAACAGTAGTGGTTGATTGGTGGGTTCTTGTTTTGACCATATCCCAGGCCACTCAGAAAGTATTGCGATAAAAAAGTTTTTATGTATGAGAAACTGGCCAGTTACAATCTATTTTGAAAATATGATTATTTGTAAGTAAAAATAGGTACGTTCCAATTTCAAAATTTCCCTCCACATTGTTTGCAAGCTGATTTAAATTATTGTGTCTAATTAAGAACAGGATCTGCGCCGGGAACATTTTCGACTTATGATTTTTTATGATTTCCAGTGTCGCATGTCGCCTGAAACCGGACGAATCATACGATAGACTTCAAAGAGCATTCATGGATGACGGCCCTTCTAAGGCAACCATGTATCGTTGGTATAACGAATTCAAGCGCGGTCGATTTCCCTTTGATGCCTTTGAAGGCTTTTACGAAAGAAAACGTGTTAGCCGTGAAACATTTAATTCATGACAATAGGCGAGTTACGTAACTCGCCTATTGTGTGAATTGTCATGATTAAGAGATTCAACACATACTGCAGGCTGGACCGGGAAGTCTTCACGAAATTCAACACGTGCATCTTCGCGTGAGGAGGATAGTTTCACGCTGGATACCGCACAACCTCACCGATGCTCAGAAGCAGGCCTGCTATATTCTTATTTGTGCTGAAGATACTTACATGTAGGTTACTATACATGTAGGTGCATAAAAACCTAGTCTAATTTAGTATTTGACGGCGCAGCAAGTGGTGACATCTAGTTTTGTCTCGAAATTACTGGAATCACCGACACGGTTGGGTAAAAGTAACACGTGCTGGTAACAGTCACTAGCGGAGCGTCGCATTGATGGTTGCGTGGCAGCTTATGACAGATGATTTCGTGGAAGCCGCTGTCGTACCACGACTACAACGAACTAATATATTCCGGCACAATCAAAATAAAAGCAAAGCTGCCAAACCACGAATACGATGACCACTTCTGGTAAAAGGTATCCGCTGCCACGCCCAGTACACATTTCCGTCCAGTTTTGAGTACCAGTTCTTTTGGTAGAAGTCAACCCCATCTTGTGTCATTTACGATGAATATAATACAGCTTAGGATTCCTTGTAATAAAATAATAAAGTTATTAACTGATAACCACTTAAAACTACCAATAACAGTTTACTGGCACAATATCAAAGAGCCAAGTGGAACGAACCAACTTGACCGCCGCGTAGGACGGTCATCAAGGCTCATTAAGGTTAATATCAAATTTTGAATGAATATCGATTTAAATGTATCGATGAAAGTATCGAATCGTAACGATTATGTCCTTAAGGCCACGGTTACGTAAGAAATTTACTTAATGATGCGTTTAAAATGTAATAAATTATTGCAAGCACGATTTTGGGCGCTTGGGCACGCCTTCTGAAAGTATTATTATGTTCCTTTTAGTGTGGATGTGTAGACTTCCCACCCAATTATTCTAGATAAAGAAACGTCTATGAAGAATTTATAAATGTGTATTGTTCTTGCTTTTTAATTAATATTTATATGGTACAGAAAGATGGCAATTCATCATCATGTTTTCAGCCAAAAGACGTCTACTGCTGGGCATAGGTCTCCCCCAATCACCGCCACTTCGACCGGTTCTGTGCTTCCCGCATGTAGCGGATTCCTGCGGCCTTCACAAGCTCACCAGTCTACCTTATAGGAGACTTTCCAACGCTTCGCCTTTCTGTACGCGGTTGTCACTCTGAGAAGAAGAACCTTTCGGCCCCATCGGCCATCTGTGCTGGGCAGTTATTCGTGCGGTTACCCCGGTTCTCTTAAGGGTCTCTTAATTTCTCATTCGATCACATAGAGAAACTCCAATAGCTCTCCATGAAAGGTGCAATTTATTCTCAATAATTACTGATGACTACACGAGTACCCGATGTTTCCGTATCGGAATCTCCTTATCCTCCTTATTATCGGAATTTACTAAGAATATGTAACGTGAAGATCATTTTTGCGACAGTTTCTTCGCTTTTATAAATATCGTAGCAAAAACCAGCCACGTCTCATGTTTCTGGTCCTTCGAGACACAAAAAGGACCACCCTCTAAGACTCAAAATGTTTTATTTCTGCCAATTTCATTTTAAAAATTTACGACACACAATTCCCACTGAAAACCTGCTCTTGTAAACTAATTACACGCTTTATTTTACAACTATTATAGAATGTAAAACTGTATCAATTAAATAAAATGCTCGCCCATTACATGGAAAGTCAAGCATTGGTACATGATTTATTTGAGTAAGCCATTTCTAATTTAACATAATATTGAAGGATTAGGAACCTTATTTTCTTTCCACATAGTTTAGATTCCGTTACACTTGCAATTATTGTATGATCTTTTAAACAGTGTTTGTCCAACTAAAATCTATTCTAAAATCTGGTTCTTAGAGTAGGTTTTCAATTGAGCAGTAATTAAGAAGTATTTCTATTGTTTATTATGTGCAAGATAGTACGTATATTAATGTTTATAGTAAAAGTAGGTTCAGTTAGTTATAGCTAGTGTAAACTGTGTGTTATCTTATCTGTGGGACAGTTTGGGTTTACGATGTTTGAATGTGTTTATGATGGTTTAAGGGCGAGGTTGCTTCGGTAAAAGTTTCGAATGAAGTCAAAGAAATCTTTTGATTTTAGTTATACAGTGTGTCTTTTTGCAAGTCAATCTGCCTAGCCTTTGGGGTCGGCTTCTAGTTTAGCTAGATGTAGCTGAATGCCAGTATTTCACGAGTACATACTGTCACTATCAAAGATCTACGAAAGACAGCCGGGACCAACGGCTTATCTTGCTTTCTGAGGCACGGAGGGGTCTGTAATAACAGATAGTCTAATATCACTTGAAATAACGTTCACATGATATAATATTTTCATAAGCTATACAAACGAGAAGCCTAAGAATATTGTTGCGAAGTTTAATACCCGTGTCTTTCGCGACAATATCCTAAGCGCATACCGCTTAAAGAGAGGACTTACTTCCAGTCAGCTGGGCATCCCGGGCGCATCTCAAACAGTTTATGTAAACGAGCACCTAAATCTTCAGAAGAAACAGCTTCTACGAGAAACTCGCGAAGCGGCTAAGAAATGTAACTACAAGTTTGTTTGGGTCAAACACGCCACCATCCCGGCAAAGCGTTGTGAAACCTCTTCTACGGTTGCAATCAAGTCCGTAAGTGATATTCGTAAGATCACTCACAACATTGACTAGTTGTATTTTGCTTTTTTTTCCTTTGTAACTCTTTTGTACTAAGACTTACCATGTCTACCACTCTGCATGATCTTAGTATCTACTACCAAAATATTAGAGGTGTACGCACAAAACTAAATACTGTTTACATAAACATTCTTTCTAACTGTTACGACATTATCATTTTAACCGAGACTTGGTTAATCCCTGCCATAAGTAATTGCAAATTTATCGATGATCGTTATGTTGTATTCTGATGTGACCTTAATAGATCCGCAACCAATAAGTCTGATGGAGGAGGTGTGCTGGTAGCAGTTTTGAGGGAATACAATCCTGTCTGTATCCCTTTACCTATGCAAGGCACATTTGATAAACATTGTGAACATATTGTTGTCGCTATCCCTATCAGCAGCAACACTTCACAAAGTATCATAAGTGCAGCCTACATCCCTAATCAATCACCACTTGGCGTTTACAATTTACATTTTGAGAATATGGATAATTAACTCGACAAATGTTGATGGTTTGCTGCTGCTAGGAGATTATAAGATACCTACGGCCCAGTGGACAAGAATTGATCCCTGTCTTGACTCCTTAGCTTGCTTAGGCACCTCTTCCATTTGCCAACGCTTAAGAGACTTCCTGACTGTTCACGATTTAAAACAATATAATCACCTGACTAATTCAAATGGACGTATACTTGATCTTCTCCTCTCAAACATTATTTGCTGTGTTTATAAACCCAACCATGAGCTGCTACAAGCTGACAATCACCATCCTCCATTTTTAACCTTGCTTCCGTTCAATATAAATATTAATTTAATACCACCACAACTTACCGCAAGATATAATTTCCGTCTGTATGGGCGCGCTCTCTGGCGCTGCGGCCAGCCCGCCGGTTGAGCGCGGCCCAAAGGGTCATGGCCATCCGGATGGTCCGGGGATACTGCACGGTCTCCTGTGAGGCAGCGAGCCTCCTTGCCGGATTGCCGCCATGGGATCTGGAGGCAAAAGTCCTCGCGCACGTATGGAGTGGCGCGAGGAGGCGAACCGCCGGGGCGTAAGTCCACTGCCACGAGAAATCGCGGCACAGCGGACGGAGCTCTGGCGGGATCTCATGGCATCATGGAGAGTACGGTTGTCGCAACCCAGTGCTGGGCACGCCACAATTGCGGCGATAAGTCCCTTCTTTGAGAAGTGGCTAGAGAGGCGCCACAGCGTCCTCACCTTCCGCCCAACGCAGGTCCTCACCGGACATGGCAGCTTCGGGAGGTTCCTGTGTCAGATGGAGGAAGGAGGAAACGCCCGGATGTCACCACTGTGTGGATCGCCCGGAGGACACGGTGGAGCATACGGTGGAGGTCTGCCCGGCTTGGGCAGAGCACCGCCGTGTCCTCGTGGAGGCGATCGGTGGCAGAGACTTCTCTCGTCCGGCCCTGGTTCAGGCCATGGTACCGAGCGAGCGAGCGAGCGAGGGCATGGGCAGCCGTCACCTCCTTCTGCAGAGCAGTAATGCTCGCGAAGGAGGAGGCGGGACGGTTGAGGAAAAAGCATGTTTCGCGCCCTCTCGCCCCTAGCCACCGCAGGAGACGCACTGGGCGTCGGGAATCCCGGGCGGATTTCCGGCCACCGTAGGCGCGGGCTTGCGGACGGTGAGCAATGGGTAGCTCACCGTCCGGTAAGCACCAGGCCCGGGTCGACGGCGCGTTGTATTCCACGCGCGCCTCAAAGAGATGTCATTAGCACAAAGGTAGGGGTCCACTAGGGCCGATGCCTGCCGGGGTCGCGGGAAGGTACTTATGGGTCACCGAGTCTGACACACCCTCCCGCTCCGCCCAGAGCGGGAGAAGTTATTTGATGATTACACACCCAAAAAAAAAAATAAAAGATATAATTTCCGTAAGGCCGAATACCAGCTTATTAACCAAGATATTGATGAAACTGACTGGGGCTTGGCTTTCGATGGCCATTCTACTGAAAAAAGCGTGGATATTTTCTATAACTACCTATATGGTATAGTAAAAACCCGTGTACCTCTTGTAAAGCCTAAAAACCCTGATTTCCCCGTTTGGTTTTCTAAAGGTCTCATTCGTATTTTCAATTATAAGAAGAAAGCCTGACGTAAGTGGAAGAAATATGAAAACTTGTCAGACTTCGAAGTATTCTCTTCATATAGAGCTCGTTTTATATTAGAATGTAACAAAATGCTATCTCATTTACATTAAGAGTGTTGAGGACAGTATTTCCCTTAACGTCAAACATTTTTGGACATACTGTTTAAAAATCTTTAACATTAATATTTAATAAATGCATTCAGGATGGTATATTTCCTTCTGTCTGGAAAAATGCAAACATAGTTCCTGTCTACAAAAGTGGCTCTAGACAAAATGTTGAGAATTATAGACCTATCTCTTTACTTTGTGCTTTAGGTAAAACATTTGAAAAACTTGTCCATCCAAAAATTTATCCTTTTATTCAACAACGCTTAATTCCTTTGCAACACGGCTTTGTCAAAAACAAATCTACTGCTACAAACTTAATGTTATTTACGAATCAGTTGTTCAATAATATGGATGTAAGAGCTCAAACGGATGCTGTCTATACGGACTTTAAAAAAGCATTTGATAGAGTTGATCACAGAATACTACTTACCAAAATTGCATTCAACGGTACCAAAGGCAACTTGCTGCGCTGGTTTCAGTCTTATATCTATAACCGCAATCAAACTGTAGTGAGTAATGTGTACCTTTCTGATACCTTCCTTGCTACCTCCGGTGTTCCTCAGGGATCAATTCTTGGCCCTTTATTGTTTTTAATTTACTTATATGACATCGGAAACTGCTTTCAAAATAGTGATTTTCTGATGTATTCTGATGACCTTAAAGTTTATAGGAAAATTGTAACGATCGAAGATTGTCATCTTCTACAACTTGATTTAAATAGATTGTCTGAATATTGTGATAGAAATAAATAACTAAATGTAGCTTTATATACTGTTAAAGATTATATTGAGGACAAAAAGGCTTGGGATTAAGCTGCTCCAGTTATTGCATACTGAAACTTTTATTTTATTTATATACCACTTTGACATATTTACTTTGTAGAGTTCAATATACTGTTTGGAATTTAATATTTACTTGTAAAGTATTATATTGTTTTCAATTATTGTGAATGTGAAGCCTATGTGGGTCATTGTTGTTTTTTTTTTCTCATTTAGTATTAATCATAGTCTGGCAGTTTGAGTAATTTATGCGGCCAACCCAAATGTTCTTTCTTTGGTATTGTTCGTCGAATCGTTGAGCTCCTTAAGTTCTGAGTTGAGCTGCACGATTACTGACAAATGCGTGCACTGACTGGACAGGTCCACTCAATCTGTGTGGTTCTTTCCTCAAAAGGACCATTTCAGACACCAATCTACATGGCTTTCACATGATCTGACCAAGATTATGTGTGGACTTTAAAGGAGACTGTGACCTCTGAGTTTGTTTCGGCCTTTCTTCTCAGAGTAGTCAGATAGGAAACGCCGACATCATCTACCTTTATTTTAAAAATATGATTGACGTGTAAAAGTGTTTGTACAAACCTACTTACAGAAAATAAATAATTTATCATTTAGGTATATGAATTTCACCAATAATAAAAACATTGTTAGTTTTAATTATTCTTTATGCAATGAATTACTTTTAAGAGAGTCTCAGATTAGTGACCTGGGTATCTTATTGAACTGCAAACTGCACTTAAATCTACACATTGATAAAATTATTGCCAAGGCACTTCAAAGGTATCACCTTGTAATGAGATCTTCTGTAAATTTTAAACGACCAGCCACTTTCCTGTATCTAGAAATCCAAATATTTTTTAACCAAATATTTATCTAGAAATCCAAAAAAAATCTACAAGTCCAAATAACTAATAATTCAGCCGTATACAACCTTCCACTTAACACAACGTAATATTTTAATTGGTCTGATCAACATAATTTAACAAATTTCTCCCAGCAGTTAACATTTAGTATCGCCACGTGCCTTTACAGATATTAACAGAACGTTCGTTATATTTATAATACCAAACACACATATTTCATTGGTCCGAATAAGTGAGCACTTTCTAAGTAATTGACGGAACTTAATTTTATGATGTTTTAATTAAGTATGGACGACTTGATTATGAAACATTTTTAAATAATTAGAACAAGCATCTTCTACAGCATATAAAAACAAAACTCAAAAATTACACAAACAATAATTTCTGTATAATAATGATAGGCGAGGAAGATTTTAAAACTACTAAATGTTAGCATAATCATGCATAATCAGCCTATAATGTTCCCACTGCTGGGACACAGGCCTCCTCTCTGTGAGAGGGAGTGGGCTATAATCCACCACGCGGGCCCAGTGCGGGTTGGTAGATGTCACATGTCTTCGAATTTTTGGTTCTAGGACATGCTGGTTTCCTCACGACGTTTTCCTTTATTGTTTAGAGAGCAGTGGCGATGAAATAATTTACACAAAGTATAGCACCTATCAGGGTTGCCACCTACCGACCTACAACTCGTAAGTCGCGGTCGTTACCACTGGGCCACTACTGCTGTACTAAATGTTACTTAATAATTACATACATGAGAAATGCATTACAGGATATAAAGAACACAGACATAATTATTACCTTGCCAACATACAAATGCGATAATAACTACAGTGTTTATCGACAATAAACTATTGATTTGAGGACCTGTTCAACCTTCACTTGGAAATCTGAAAAGATACGCTCAGCACAACAAATGAACCACAATAACTGTATTTTCTCCAGTAAATATATTACAATATTACTCCAAAATATTTCTGGTTTATTAAGTAAATCCTACGGTATGCTTAAATGAGCTATCTGATAAAAAGAAAAATGTGAATATTATATTATATAAAATAAATAAAAATAAAATATAAAAAATAGAAAGTTTGTTTCGGAACAATAACACAAGACTACACACTACAAGTAAAACGATGATAGCTACAAAAGTTTAAACTGTAGCGCAGCTAACAACGCCCTTCCCCAGATACAGAATGAAATGTTACGAGCTTTTCATCATGAAGGATTACAAAAAGAACTATGCTTACCAAATTAGGTTTAGCTGCATGTTATAGTAGACAGGATAAAACATATATATTTTTAAAAATTATTTTAAGGACTTTATCGCTGAGTGATAACGTCACCCTGTAACATCACCACAATCAACTTACTCCTGTTCCATTTTCAAAATTTGAACTTTTTTTTATTATATCGTTTACAGAGTTCCAAAAACTTTCAGTGTTGCCCTCGTATTAGAAATGTGGATAAACGATCCTCCATGTGTGCCATATTTTGTGTTATGACTCAGGCGATTTATTATGTCCAATAAAACACTTTGCTTAATAAATTAGAATTCTACGGTATCACAAGTAACGTGCACGATGAGATATCAAGGTTACGAGAACGTAAAATCGCATTTGGTATATCATAGGGAACCGTTCTGGGCCCTTTTTAGGGTTCCGTAGGCAACAAGGAACCCTTATATGGGTACACGTTGAAAATGTTGTCTCTTACACGTAAAATGGGGATGATATTTTTTTTCTCGACTATCCCATGACGTGGGGTATCGTTGGATAGGCCGTTAAAAAATATCGCAGCTTTTGTAAAAAACATTTTTAGATGCAGGGATCTATTTGCATAATATTAAGTTTTAAAGTGCTATTTTTTGTTAGTCAAGTGTGTCCTTCCCCCCCCCCCCCCCCCTCCCACAGTTAAGTAGGCAAAGAACAAGTTAACGAGTAATAGTTTTTCAACTACAATGTTGACATTGTAGTGTTTGTTTTAGGGTAAATTCATTCCAACTACAGAAGCCTTCATTGTGCGTGGTTCAACACGCAAATGGGCGTTTTTTTTTTTGTTAATCTGCTCTGTACCACTCCTGGCAAAGTCCTCGGGACCCACTTCTACCATCGTTCGCAAGCTACTCAATAGTTATTTTTTCCATATCATATCCTTGCGTAGATCCCTTCAAAGAAGAATTTATTTATTTTGACATTTTGTAATATTCAAATTTAATTAATCGTAACTTTATTTTGGGTTTTTATATGTTTTTATGTAGTCTAATTTAAATGTATTTTTATAAAATATGGACTAGAACTATGTCATAAATAAATATACAAGTGCCATGCCATGCATGAGTGCCATCTACTGATGGCGACATGTTGGCATATCGTAATTTAAATGTAAAAATTAAATCCAGCTAGCGAGCGAGCGAGCAAGCCGGGCGAGCCACGTTTCACCAAAGTCAAAGTCAAAGTCAAGCGAGCCGAGAGAAACTATATAACCTAAGCGAAGCTTTGGTGAGCTAAACTATGTGAGTTCACCGTAAACTACGGAAAGACGGGCGTCGACTAGTCCGAAGAAGATCCAAAGTGGGAACGGGTGAGCGCACCGGGCGAGGCTCGAGCCGAGCGAGTGTCGTTTCATCTCTTTTCATATTTCGGTTCACACCCCGAACTACAGAGATGAACTACGTCAGCGATACAAACGATGCGAACGCGCCCACATAGTTTACCTCGACAAAGCTACGTTTAGGTTATATAGTTTCTCTCGCCATAAAATATACTTAATACGCACGCTTTTCGATTTTTCTTTTTTTGTAAGTATATGGTTATGTTTGTCATATAAAGATGACAAACATAACCATATACTATTGTACTTGAACGAAAATGAAACCATTATTTAAAATTAAATATAAGTAGAGGTATTATCGCGACTGTGTACATTAAACATGTCTGATGCAATCTACTTTCAAACTAAACCACATAAACGACACATAATTCATTGCACGCTCATAAATAAATCAAACGGGAACCGGTGAAAACTCGTAAAAACTAGTCATAGCCGCTAAGAACCGCTTTTTTTCAACCGCACGCGACTAAATGCAATAATTATAGCATTTTAACTAGCTTTTATTACTAATTATGACACTCTTGTAATAGCATGTAATTGTGACGGTAATTACTGATTAAAATTACGCGGTAAAAGCGGTTAAGATTTCGTGGAGAAATATCTCTGATAAGTTGTGACAAATTGTTTGTCTTAAGACGTAATTATGGTAGTAAGAATAATTTAGCGTAATGAGTTTTCTAATTGGATTAAGTTGTTGTTTATTCAACACGTGCTTGTTTGTGGTGAAGCACGTGCGTGCTAACAGTAAACAGGAAAGGAAAAGTGTTGTATTTGTACATTTTCAATTTTCATAATGAGGTGGTTTAGTTTTGTGCTTGTGACGCATATTTTCCCCCAACTTGTTCTTATTATGGTTATGCGATTTTTTTTTTTACTGGGCGTCACTTTTACTGCAAATAAATGTATTTTCTTTCTTTATTAGACTTAAAAAAAAGATTAATGGAGGTTGACGGCGCGTTGTGTTCCACTCGCGCCTTAAAGAAATGTCAGCATAAGTGTAGGGGTCCACTAGGGCCGATGCCTGCCGGGGTCGCGGGAATGTTCGAAAGGGTTGTCGAGGCCCCTGGCAATACAGGCAACGGAAGGAACACGGGTGGGTTTTAGTCAGTAAGAGCAGACACACCCTCCCGCTCCGCCCAGAGCGGGAGAAGTTATTTGATAATTTCCCAACCAAAAAAAAAATCCGGTCTAATCTGTAAACATCTCACCGTGAAAACATGGGTGAAGTAAGCCGTCAATCCATCTGGTGCTCAGCTTTCTGGCGGCTGGTTTCTGTCTGAATATCATCATCTGCCTAGCCTTTTCCCAACTACGTTGGGGTCGGCTTCCAATCCCTTTATCTAGCGACCCCCACGTTTTCGCACGGTTCTTGACAAAACATCGAGATTACTTTATTATTTGTAAGTTAAAATATCATGTAACATAGATAATATGTATGTTACATGATATTTGGAAATAAATTCACTAAATTTTAACAAATCCGTTGCGTAGTTTAGAAGAACAACGCTGTTACACAGAGAGACACGAAAAGCGACTTTAATTTATATTAATAATTAAAGTCGCTTTTCGTGTCTGCGTGTGATATACGGTAATTTTTAGGATTACGTACCTCAAAAAGAAAAAAACGGGAACCTTATAGAATCACTAGTGTCTGTCTGCCCGTCTGCCACAGCCTATTTGCTTCCAATCTCCTGGACCGATTCAGTTGAAATTTAGTACACATATGAATTTCTGTGACCCAAACACGGACGTATAACGTAAATAAATGAATTTTGAATTTGACGGTCACGTTTGAGGGACTAATTAGAAGAAAAAAAAAGTTATTCTAACTGTACCGTGTGATTACGTCAAATGAAATAGCTTGTTGTAAGGATTTCAGTTGTTTTATCATTTTAAAATAAATACTTTGAGAGGCTACAATGTTAAGTTTATTCTTGGGATAAATTAATCCCAACTACAGAACCCTTCGGAGTGCGTGGTTCGCCACGCACTTGGCTGGTTTTTATAAAATTTGTAGGATTCTATAAGATTAGAGTAACGTTCAGAAACAGTTACTTACTGACAGTCATATTGAAAAGCTAAGTATAAAATAAGCAAGTTCCATTAACCGCACCAGAAAATTAAATTCGATGAGATTCAAGTTTAAAATTGACATTTATATCCATCAGTTGCTTTGTCCATAAGTTCTGCTTCTAACTGAAAACCGGACATAACTTATATTCATAATAAATCACAAGATTTACAGTGAAGACTAAAAACGTCGTGTTCATTAAAACAATAATTTTAGATTCAATTAAAATCGTATGATGGATTACCGAGCAGTAAATATCCAAGAAGCTTCCGAAACGCTTTGATGATGAATTATTATGGAAATATCATTTGAAATTAGATGTTCTAATTGTGAGAGTAGGCTTTTAAAGTTTATATATTCAGACAGAAACCATGGATGGGTGACCTTCTTTACATACCAAGACCCCTCAGTGCCTCGGAAAGAACGTTAAGCCGTTGCCGTTGGTCCCGGCTGTCATTAGTGTATCTTTGACAGTCGTTACGGGTCGTCAGAAGCCTGAAAGTCTGACAACCAGTCTTACCAAGTGGTATCGTATTACCCAGTAACTGGGTGGTGGAGGTCAGATACGCAGTCGCTCCATGTTAAATACTGGTATTCAGCTGCATCCGATTATCCTGGAAGCCGACCCCAACGTCGTTGGGAAAAGGCAGGCAGATGATAATGATTATATTCAGACAGAAAGCAGCCGCCAGAAAGTTGAGCATCAGATGGAATGACGGCTTACTATGCTTTCACGGTGAGATGTTTACAGATTAGACCAGATTTTTTTTTTTGGGTGGGAAATTATCTAATTTCTTCTCCCGCTCTGGGCGTAGCGGGAGGGTGTGTCTCTTACTGACTAAAACCCACCTGTGTTCCATCCGTTGCCTGTGTTGCCAGGGGCCTCGGTAACCCTTTTGGACTTTCCCGCGACCCCGACAGGCATCGGCCCTAGTGGGAATTTGTGCTGAAGATATCTCTTTGAGGCGCGCGTGGAACACAACGCGCCGTCGACCCGGATCTGGTCTTTATCGGACAGCGTGCTACCCATTGCTCACCGTCCGCAAGCCCGCGCCTGCGGTGGCCGGAAATCCCCCTGGGATTTCCGACGTCTCCAGCGTCTGCAGCGGCTAGGGGCGAGAGGGTGCGAAATTTGCCTTTTCCTCAACCGTCCCGCCTCCTCCTTCAGAATAGACCGGGTGAGGTAATGTTTAGGAAAATATTACCACATCATTCATTAAATGGATTGAACTATGTCTTAATTTCGAATACTACTTGATTAAAAGCGTACAACTTGCGTCTTGTAAAATTACACACATAAGCACCTAGTCTACTTCGCTTCTTCACAATCGATTAGCGCAAATCAAAAAGTGGACGTAAAATAATTTCGGGTGCCTGCAATGCCTTGTTTGTTCGAGGAGAGTTTTGTATGAATTTCGATGGCTGTAAGAGCAGGGGAAGACCAAAGAAATGATGGATGGACTGTGTGAAAGATGATATTGCTAGAAAGGGGTAGGGTCAGATTTATAGGTCTGGAGGCCGCGGGGCAACCAAGAAGAGGAGGCCCCGAAAAATTTTTGGAACACTCGAAAAACAAATCTCATTTTTCAATAGTTTATGCTAAAAATATACAAAAGAAAAAAGATAAATGTTAGGCGAAAGGAACTTTGCGAGCTTTATAATTTTAATTTTTGAAAAGGGTTCCTTGTGAATGTACGCTTCTTTTTTATAAAAAAATCTAATTGTTTAGGCCCCAATTTTGCGGAAGCCCGGGGTCAGAGCCCCTTCTGCCCTACCTTAAATCCGGTCCTGAAAGGGTGTGATTACCTAGATGACGACTAATAGAGAAAGAAAAAGACACGTTGCGCCGACCTCAAATATATGGCGGTATGGGCAGGAGAATGATGATTCCGATATTGAATGTATAAAAACATGTTATAGATTCAATATCGAAAAAGGGTTTAATGTGCTGAGGATTCGTGTTGATGATCAGTTAAGGTGCCTGGTCCTTGTAAGATAATAAATAATATTTAATATTTATCGCTTCTTCATGTCATCCAACGCTAAAGGCAAGGCAAGTCTCCTATTATGAGCATGCTCTATTTAAAAGTTAATTATTATATTTTTTTTCAATTTTACGTCATCATTAAGTACGGAGCTACCGTCAATTAAAAAGTAATAAAACCACAGATAAGGCTCTATTTGCTTTTTTGTTGTGACTCAAATGAACCATAACTAATTATAGATTGGTATGCCTGTTTGTGTGTTATGATAAACAGATCGAAGGTCTGTCCGTGACTTTGTCTCTTGAACTACTGTGCCGCATATTATTTTACTCCAACTTGTTTTTTTTATACTACGGTGCTGCATATTTTTCCCCAACTTGATGTTGTTTTTTTGTGTTTCCTTACTTTAAGTTTAGTGCAAATAAATGTATTTTATTTTATATATGTATATTACTTTTTATTTTTAGAGACATCGTCAAGCGGTTAGTCGACTCCTCATGTGACCAGAGGGCTGGTCTATTTTTTGGCCAAAGAATGAGCATTGCCATACAACGTGGTAATGCTGCCAGCCTTTTGGGCACTTTTCCTGTTGACAGCGATGCGGACGAATTTTTTGACGCCATGTGATATTTTGCCCTCTCTTTTTATATAATTGTACATATTATAATCATGATTAATTTAAGTTTGTTAGTTTTTAAATGATATAGTTATTTTCAAAATAAATACTATAATGTATTTTCTGTCTTTCTTATTAGTAATTTTTTGTGTCCGCTGAATCTTATCGATTTATGCCTACCTACGATTAACTACATGACGTGTGACTCCGGATTTTTAATTCGTCTGTCTATGATATCTTGTTTATACGTTTTAGTTGGCGTTTTTTTCGTAGTTGGGTTTGTAGTTTTAACTTAATTTTTATTTCTTTATTATTTTTGGCTGTCATAAACTAACCATATTACATAAATACATTAGTATTCCAACCGTGTCGTAATCTACTCATGCAGTAAACTTAGCAGTAAGTATCAATAAGAACGTACTATATTAACAACTGCAGAGCGTACAAAAAGTAGGATGTGCAGCGCGTGCGCAGGAAAGCTTGTCAAACTGAGACAAATAACTGTAGGTATCGTGCCGTAGAAGAAATATCTCGTAGACAGTGAAGATAAATAATTTTATGTCTATTCCGTCTCTAACTTAATTAATGATCCTAATAAAACCGTCAATTGAAAAATTATGTATGTAAACAATCGTTTGGTCAATTCTGGGGTATCCTTAAATACTTGTTAGTCGTCATCCACGTTTTTACCCGACTGCGCCAGGAGGAGTGTAATGTTTTTCGAGAGTATGTATGTATGTCTATTTCTTTGGCACGCTCTATAGCCTAACGGCTTGATAGATTTAAACATATGAGATGTCGTTAGATTCGTCTTAATTGTGGAAGTGACATAGGCTATATAATATTTATATATTTCATCTGCAAATAAAAAAAGGGGGGGGGGGGGTTCGGTTTAAAAAAAAAATACAACAGTATTGGTGTCAAAAAAAGCTAGTATTAAGTCAATTCCAGATGTATATTAAACCAACTAAAAATCTTGAAAAAAAAAAATAAAAAAAAAACCAACTGAAAAGACAAAAACAAGCATTATAATCTATAGAATTTTGGTATTGCTGGCAGGGACAAACCAATAACCTGAAATATGGTGTAACTTTTGTTTGTTGCCTGTGATACCAAAAATCTTTAGATTGTAATGTGTGTTTTTCTCTTATCAATTATGTGTTTATGCAGTCGGATATTTTGTTTAGTTTTTTTAATAATTTGTTTTATTAATCTTATGCTACAAGATAAATAGGTAATTTGAAGGCCCACATGCAAGCATTAAACAATGCTGCAATCTTATACCAGTGTAGAGTAGTCAAAAACAAATACTTACACCGTTACAAACGACACTACTCACGTTTGAACAAGTTCTTATGTCAAGGCAATTGATTTATTAACGTTTTATGTATCCAACGATTAATATTAAGTTTTATACCGTACACTCCGCTATTAAGCTGCGTACACACACTCTTTCGAACGTTGCTCTTTTCGCTGACGCGTGAGTTTATAGAACAGTGTATATAAGAATAGAATACTCTTACACTATGTGAATCGTACTAATATTATAAATGCGAAAGTTTGTAAGGATGGATGGATGGATGTTTGTTACTCTTTCACGCAAAAACTTCTAAACGGATTTAGATGAAATTTGGCTCACAGGTATTTTATAACCAGGAATAACACATAGAATACTTTTTATCCCGATATACCCACGGGATCAAAACGTATGCAAGTGAAACCGCGGGGCGCATCTAGTTATAAATATAAATGTAGGTATATATTTTACATAGGGTGTCACAGTGGACGGTCTTATCGCTAAAAGCGATCTTTTAAAGACAGCCTATGCAGCAGATGGACAGCGATTTTTGTTTTCAAACTTATGATCTTCGATGGGTTAACGAGGACATTACAATTTTGTTAAGTCACTGTTCTATGTTAGAGGGTTTGGTTTCCGCACTTAGTCCTTTAGGTGGACCATTGTGCGTGGGCCATGGCGGCCGTTTTTTTTTTTTTTTTTTGGTGGTTATTCCAACCAGCCCACCTCCCTCCAGAAGTTGATAACATCTCCTGGTCTGTTTAGAACCTCTGTGTAGGATCTAGGTGCCCCGAGGGTTTCTGTTCTAATGTGGGTGACGCCTGTGCATTCAAAGAGCACATGTGCAACGGTTTCCTCTGCCTCCATGCAAGCCCTGCACAGAGGGCTGTCTGTTATGCCTATTGTGTGGAAGTGTTTGTTTAGCGAGCAGTGGCCCGTAATGGTCCCCGTCAACAGGCGCAGGCCGGTCCTGTTCAGGCGTAACAGGCGTCTGGTTAACTTGCTATCCAAGGATGGCATAGCCTCCTTGGACTGTCTACACCCCTGTACCGAGGACCACCAGCTCTCCGCTTGTGTGTGGGTGAGCTCCTGTAGCCACCTGCGTAGTTGGTTGAAGGGGATGGGCACGATTGGCTCCGGTCCGCAGACTGACGTGCCGGATGCTTTCCTGGCTAGTTCGTCAGCTGCGTCATTGCCCAGGGATCCACTGTGTCCTTTTATCCATTGCAGTGTCACTGTGTTGCGGTTCAATACCGCTATACGTTCTAGCGCATTGTGACATTCTTGTGTTAATCTCGAAGTATTATGTTTCTTCCCTAGGGATTGGAGAACTGAGGCGCTGTCGGAGAGTATGCGTACATGAGTGTCCGTAACTCTCCTGGCTTCTATGGCATACGCCGCTTGTATAATGCCCACACATTCCGCCTGGTAGACGGTGTTGAACATTCCCAGCGGGCAGGATATATTTATGTTAAGGTCGTGTGAGAAAACGCCAGCTCCGGTTCCGGAGTTGGTCTTTGATCCATCGGTGTATACTCTTACCTCATACGGGCTTGAATAATCGCACCGTTCTTCTGTGAGTATTATGTTGTAGTGCTTTTGGAAACAGTGTAGTTTTGGGGCTCTGTCGCAGGGTGATGCCATCATCGGTCTTCGTTTGATCGCATCCTCCCTTATGCGTATGTGCTTGACTCTAGAGTCTTTGCTCAGGGTTCCTGTTATGTTAAGCCTAAAGGCGGCCAGGGCCGCCTCCTCTCGCACGATGAGGTGCAGAGGCGGCAGTCCAAGCATCGCCTGTAGGGCGGCGGTGGGCGTAGTTCTCATACAGCCTGTGATTGCTACACAAGCAAACCGTTGCAGTTTTTCGAGGTCTTTTTGGGCTGTGCTCAGGTCTGTCCTGGGCCACCAGACTAGTGAGCCGTATGTGATAGTTGGCCGGATGACCGTGGTGAATAGCCAGTGGGTAATCTTGGGGTTAATTCCCCAGTTCCTGCCGAGCAGTCTTTTGCACTGCCACAGCGATATGCTGGCTTTTGTAATGATGTAGTTGGTGTGTTTTGCCCAATTCAACTGTTTGTCCAAGAAAATGCCCAGGTATTTGGTTTCAGTTGATAGGCTTAGGGTGGTTCCAAAGAATCGTGGTAGCTGTAGTAGCGGCAATTTCCTCTTCTTTGTGAAAAGAACCAGTTCGGTTTTTGTAGGGTTTACTGATAGTTGGTGCTTATTGCACCAAACCTCTACTATTTTTAAGGCTTGGCGCATAAGGTTGCACAGGGTATTCTCGTGGGTGCCGTTTATTATTATGGTTAAGTCGTCCGCGTAGCCTACGGTGAAGTAACCTTTGTCGTTGAGTGTTTTAATAAGACTGTCGACAACCAGGTTCCATAAGAGTGGCGAGAGGACGCCACCTTGTGGGCAGCCCTTCGCCACTATGGCCCTGGTGGTGTCGTTCACTGTGACTTGTACCGCTCTCAGTTTAAGCATATTTGAGATCCAGCCACTTATGGTCTGGTCTATGCTGTGCCTGTCAAGGGCCGTGTTGATACTATTGAACATCGTTTTGTCAAAGGCGCCTTCGATGTCAATGAAGGCGGCCAGTGCTGAGCATTTGTAATCCACTGCGCATTCAATTTTGGAAACCACGCTGTGCAGCGCGGATTCTGTTGATCTGCCTGTGGTGTACGCATGCTGTTGTTTATGAAGGGGTTTGGCTCGAAGTGGTCCGTCTCGAATGTGTCTATCACAAAGTCTCTCGAGGGTCTTCAGTAGAAAGGATGTGAGGCTTATAGGCCTATAAGCTTTGGGTTGTGTATAGTCGGTTTTGCCAGGTTTCGGTATGAAAATCACTTTCACCTCGCGCCACGCGAGGGGTATGTACCTGAGTGCCATGCAGGCTCGATAAATCTCCGTCAGCAATGGCACCAGATGATTTACCCCCCACTGCAGCAGGGCTGGGAAAATGCCATCCAGCCCTGCGGACTTGTACGGCTGAAAGGTGTCAATAGCCCACCTTAACCGGTCTTCTGTTATTATGTTGCGGGCTCTGGACCAGTCCTGATCCGTTGGGGTCCATTCTGGTTCAGCTTCCCACCTCCCATCCTCCAGGAGTCTACAGTCTGGGAAGTGGGTTTCGAGAAGGACCTTACTGGTTTCCTGGTCGGTTAGTGTGTATGAATTATCCGGCTTTTTCAGCGCGCCAAGAGTTCGGTCCTGGTCTGCTGCCAGGATCTTCCTTACCCTAGCGGCTTCGTTATTTGTCTCTATGGATTCACAGAATTTCCGCCAAGCAGATCTCCTGGCGGTTCTAATCTGTTTTTTGTATGCATATTGTGTTTCTTTGTATAGTTCCCAGTCGTCCGGGAGTCTGGTGTTTTTGGCTCTGTTGAATTGTTTACGCAATGCCTCTCTGAGTTTACTAAGTTCTGCATTCCACCAGGGGTTCCTCTCGCCCTTGGTTTTTGGCGCTCTTAGTTTGCAGCATGCATGGTATGCTTCGGTTATATACTCGTATTCTGATAACTTTGTCACGGTGTATTCCAGTTGCGTTTGGTCTCTTAGAGTTACCTGTGATAGGTGCCTATCTAATAGAGAGGCTAGTAGACGTTTAAACCCGGGTACATCGGTGCGCCGCAGGTTCCGCCTTGGTGTTGGTTTCTTTGTATTGGTATTTATTGTGAAGCGTATCCTCCTATGGTCCGAGCAAGATGGCTCGTCCGATACGTGCCAGTTCATAATAAGGTTAGTCGCGTTTTCTGTAGCGAGTGTTAAGTCTATGATCGTTTGTCCTCGGACTGTGACCCAAGTGGGTTCAGAGCCGCGGTTAATGATGTTAAGGTTAGTAGAAAATAAATAGGTGGATAATACCTCTCCTCTGGAATTCGGTGCGTCGCTGCCCCATAGAGGGTGGTGAGCGTTCGAGTCGGTGCAGATTATCAGCTCCAGTTTGGCGCGCTCACAGTGCTGCACTAGGTCGGCCATCTCCTTTGGAGGACAGTTTGCGTCCTCGCCTGGCATGTACACCGAGGCCAGTACAACATCTGGAGCGCTACCATCACTGTGGAGCCTGACAGCTGTTAAGTCTCTGGAACAGAATTGAGTAAATGGTGTGATAGGAATTCCTTTGGGTATGTAGACGCAGGTTCTTGGCTTGTCTGCGCTGTGTGTGTTCAGGATCAGCTTACCTCCGATGTTACCGAGACCACATATTTTATTATTCCTGATCCAAGGCTCTTGGATCAGTGCGATGGTTCGGGGTGTTACCTCCAGCGCCCTGCGTAAACTAGCCGTGGCAGTTTGGCTATGCTGGAGGTTTGTCTGTATGATGTTGAGGGGGGGCGATGGCGACGGTGGGGTGGAGTTAGTCGGAGATGGATCCATCGGACAATCCCTCCGCTCCCTCCGCCCTATGCTGGTCGTCGTCTTGACCGCCCGGTGACGAGGCTAACAGTTGCTCGTTCCAGCCGGGCGATGTTGGCGGTATGGCTTCGTCTTGGTCGGCCATTGCCGCTCGGGCCATGACCTCCTCCAACCTGTCCATGTCCGTGTCCAGTGTGTCTGTCGACGTCGGTACTGTCATAGTCAGGTCCGTCGTTGTTTCAGTCAGGGTGGCAGGGGGTTGGGTCGCGGTGTCAGGGGGTGGGGTCGTGGGCCAGAAGCGTACGTATATCGACCCAAGCAGGTACGATATCCGACGCTCCCGGGCTAGGACCTTCTCAACTTCCTCCGGTGGTACACCTAGGGTCAAATATGTCCCATAGTTGTCGCCACCGACGGTAGTTGCCCTTTGCAGCGACCACTTGCCTATGTCGTACCAAGTATTCTGACGAATCAGAATACTTTGGAGCCGGGCAATGTCCCCCTTGTAGCGTGGGACGAAAAGTGAGGCTCGGGCACGGGTCGGCACGTCGGTCTGTTTCATTACCGTTAGGGTAAGGTCGGTGTCTGGGAGTTGTATTCGGGGCACGTTCTGAGTCAGCCAGGTCAGAGCATGGTCGTCCTCACACCACAACTGCACGGTGCCTTCCGCTACCCGAGGGTATCCGCGGAAGGCAGGGAGCTGTGATGTGGAGTCCGTGTCCAGCATAAGGCTCTCAAGTTTGGTCTTAATGTGTATGGTCTCTTCCTTGGTCAGGTCTCTAGAGGGGGTAGGGAAGCAGATTGCTACAGCCAGCCGCGCAGGAATGTCCTTTGTGGCTCGCGCGTAGGTCCTCTGCACTCCCTGAGCGGAGTGGACCCTCACGCGTTTGGCGTCCCCCTGAAGCGTGCTCGGTGAGGCCGATTCGTCAGGGCGCTCCCTCTTCACCGGCCCTGTACCGCTTGGTCCAGGCTGCGGATCGGAGGTACCCGTCTGGGTGCTTCTCGCCGGTAGCGGTTGGCGTGAGGATCCAGCGCGCTTACCCCTCTTCCTTTGGGGTCGAGGTCGGTCGTGGGTCAAGTCAGTGTCCTGGGGTCGGCTGGCGGCCCCGGCAGGCTCAGTCGCGTGCGGAGGTTTTTCGCGCTGGGTTTCCCCTTCGCGTACTTGCCCTCGCCCGCATATTTCCGCGTCCGGCCGCTTTTCGCGCTGGGTTTCCCCTTCGCGTACTTGCGGCTGGTCGCGTGATTCCGCGTCCAGCCGTTTTCCGCGCTGGGTTGCCCCTTCGCGTACACGTGGCTGGTCGCGTACTGCCTCTTCGGCGTCCGATCGCTCTTCGCGCTGGCTAGAGCCTTCGCGAGTGTTGCGCTTTCGGTCGCCTACTTTCTTCCCTCGAGCCATGATTTTTCCGCGCTTGTACAGCATGCGTACTCCATCGGCCGGGAAAGTGTTAGAGTTGCCAGGTCCGTCTTCCTTCCCCGTCACTCTCTGTCTGTGTTGTAGTTGGTCCTTGTCCGGGTTGGTGATGCTGTTACGCACAAGGCTCTGTTGCCAGAGACTTGTGGTAGGCATGCTCGTCGTGGTGGGTGTTGGCGCGTGAGATGCAGCCGGAGTTGGGTTTGTTGGCGCACTAGTTGCAGCCGTGGTAGGGTGGGATGGCGCGTAAGTCGCAGCCTGTGTTGTGGGCGCTGAGTCAGCAGCCGGCCGCGCTGAAGAGCGCGGCACCAGAGAGCAGTCGGATGCCCCCCCCAGAATACGATGGGGGCTGACCGCCGAAGCGGTGTGGGATTCCCCGGCTCGGCCGGGACCCACCTGGGTAGTTGTCTTCTCTTTCTGCTGCATGGTTGTGGTTTTGGGGGTGGGCTTTTAAGGAATCGAGGTTACCCCTCCTCGAGGACCGACGGGATATAGGGATAGGAAGGAAGGCATGGTTAGGTAGGTGGTGTGGTTTTGGGGGTCACCCTACGCCTGGGATTTGGCCTAGGGATTTGGGGACCGACGGGATCTATGGATGCGGGGGGATGGTTTGTTTGGTGATAGGTGCATAGGATAAGGTAACATAGGTTTCCCTGAGCCTGGGATTTGGCCTTCGGGAGCTTCTCTTGTCCGGGATCTCTTTCGAGATGCTCCGGGTGCGGGGTCGACATTAACAGTCGGTCCCGCAGCCGGAGTTGGGCTATCCGCAACCTGCCCACCCGCTCGGTTGCAAGAGAAGAAGTGCGTGGCTGTCTGGGTCTCCCCACCACAGATGTACATGTACATTTGCGTTGAGGCGATCCAGCTTGCCCCGAGTTTGTTAAGTCACTGTATTCCGGTACGAATATTTTGACGTATCGTTAATTCAATACTGATATCATAAACTAAAAAGGCCTAAAACCCCGAGCCAGGCTAAAATCCAGTTTTTGGTCCATCAACTACTACTTCATGAAAAATATAGGTATTCAACCACAATCGTGTGCAAACCAACCCTAATCTAAAGTGACAATATGAATCGGATGATATGAAATTACAAAGACCATTCGAGATCGATATTCTGTTTCGCAACGTTCGCATTCAAAAGTGTAACTTGAAAGAGTAACATACTGCTTAAATAAAATAAGTAATAGTGGTCTCAGTAGTTATTAATAAATGTTGTTAAAACTTGTAATCATCTAATATTAATAACTACTCGTATTTATGTCCTTATTTTATTGATTTTTTTTTTGTTTAATTTTTTTATTACTAAAGTTTCTTTTTTCAATTTTATTTGATTAGTAATGTTTTTTTTTAAAACAAAAAACCGCATTAAAAAGGTTTTTTGTAAAAAAAAATATTACTTAAATCTGTTGCTGGGCCCTAACAATATGTTGCTGGGTCCATATGCTTGTACCTAGCCTTTGTTACATCTTTTACACAATAGGGAATGCAATAAATGAATATAAATATGAAAGTGTATACTCAGCTTTACGCTGCCCGTTTAGGACCCAAGCAACTTTTTACCCAGATCTAATTGCTTATGCACCCGATTTAAACTGCCTTCTGTATCGGGAGTATTACGTACGACCTAATGAATACAAATAAATGGGCTACGTTTTCGAAATAGTAAACAAATGGCAGGTTTTAGTAGTGATTATGGATTTGTTACAGTTTTGTTATTGAATACCTATAATTAAATAAATTAACATATTATAATAAATTATTTTGGATTTTTTATTGCGATGGATTTAAGTAAGATGTTTCAATGCCACAGTAAATCATTTCTCAAAATTATTTCAAAGCTAACAAAGTACGGATTAAACTAATTTTGTTTATGGGGGAACCATTCATTACAAGGAATTCTAGTTCACCCAATGCAAAACAAACAACAAAATATAATAACGGATTGTTACCGACAATGCGGATTCACTATATTGTTCACTAATCAAATTATATCGCCATGTTTAACATAACTCTCCAAAGAAATAATCGATTCAACAATAACAACAGTCTTTGCTTCAACATTTTTTCTCGATATAATTAATATCTGATCATTATGAAGGACATCAACACGATCAGTGAAAAAAATAAGTACTTTAAAAAAATAATCATAAAAAATAATAGGGCCATCATATTTATTATTATTCATAATAAGTATCAGCTCATTATCACAATATTACAGCCGCTTTACAAAGGTCTGACGATGTAATCTTCCTGTTCCTTATAAGGCTGAGTTCAAACGGTATAAATTAGATATAGGTCAGTTCCAGTCAGTGGAGGGGTCTGATCTAGACTTTAACCTTTGAGCGATACAAAAGGATAGTAGTACTGGCAGCTAAGAAATGGAACTGATGTGACTTCTTTATCGTTTTATTTGATGTTAACTAACATCCAAATTCGATTACGAAATTCGATTTATATTTTAGAAGTGACGAATATTTATATTTACATAACCAAATTACAAATTCATATTAATATCAAATTAAAATTGTCTGTAATATTTTGATAAAATTAATGAAAAAACGAATAAGAAGTTCCAGCGTATTTCTTTTTTAACTTGGTTAACTAATGCCGCCTGAGCAGGCGCGCTTTTTTATTACCAGTGAGACTTTATTGAAGCCAAACTTTCAAACTTTTTAATTAAATAGTGTTCCAAATTCAAAAGTAATTTCGTCACTGTTATTAAGTGCGCCGGAATGACCCATTTAGGCTCGCACTTGTCAAGGAACCCTTCGCCTCTTTACTAATAGATGGTATGAAAAAAGAATTGCGTCCTACGCACACTACATTATCTATTGTCCAAGATTCGTTTCAAAGGAAAAACATCTTTGCATAATGTATCGTTTGCCAGTTGATTAGTAATAACAGCTGAGCTGAGTTGATTAGTAAAATGCTTGTGAATTATACCAGCTTATATTTAAAAAAATACAATTGTTTACTGCAGAGTAAAATGTCCACTGCCAGTTTTTGAGCTGCTACCTGTTAATTTACAAAGTAGAAGTCTTCAAACAATATTTTAACCGTCGACGTATCTTCTATTTCTACGATCCTTGTGTCAGCCGTGAGAAATAGCGCGTTCGTGGTCCGTCCCATCCAGTTTAGTGAATCGGGCGATATCGCTCAAACGCTTATGATCGCCGATCGACCGATCGCTGATTTATTCTCAATCGCCGCGAATGTCTCACGAACCCCGTGATTCTAAGGCACGACATTGTTTTTCGAGATTTAGTGCATTTTCTTCTAGTCGAGATTTTGTATTGTGTTTTTGATCGCCTTGGTCATGGGAGTCGATGCTTTACACAAAAATATTGTGCTCATTGTTCTCTCCCTTTTTATGTATTTTTTTCAGGCAACGTAGTACCGACTTATATTCTAAACTTGCTGCGACCTGCGGTTTCACCTGCGTAAGTCACGATCCCGTGAGATTATCGGGATAAAAGTATCTTAAGTACTAATCCAGGTCATAGTCTACCCACGTGTCGGTCTACCCAGGTCGCAACTGCCTCGTTGGTCGGGTTTGATTCCCGGGTCGGGCAACACTTTGCCCGACCCGGGAATTTTTTTATTGGGTTTTTCTATCTGGAATTTCTCAGTAGCAGCCCGGAGTCTAGATTTGAGCCCGGTTGATGGCTATAGGCTCGCCCCCTATTACATGGGACTTAAACATAACTGGCGAAATGTGGGTGTACTACAGGTACACCTCTGCTCAACCCTTCGGGGAAAGATGAAAAGGCATGATGTTATGTATGTCATGTGCCAAATTTCATCCAAATCCGTTCAGCCGTTTTAGCGTAAAAGCGTAACAAACAAACTTATTTTCGTATTTATAATATTATATAATATAATATATAACTAACTATAACTATATATATATAGTTATAGTTAGTTATATATTATATTATATATATATATATATATATATATATATATTATGATATAATATATATAGTTAGGAATAGGATTGTAGTATACCTACTTAAATGCATGGTACCTAACTCTGGCATTAATCATCTTTCAGTTCTCGTTTGGATCACACGGTACACCATACAATTTAATTCCACTCATGTCGCGAAATCTTTCACAAATTAAAATGGTAACCGCGTCCTAGCAATAACCATTCCCAATACATTAATACCTTTTACAACCAAACCCAATTTCAAGATTAAGCAATAAACTTAAGTACTACACTTGAAAACTTAACTCAATTTGTATAATGTACCCTACGTAACGATCCTGGACAATTATTAGTAACAATATCTTCGTTTACCAAAACCTATATGGGTTCGCGAGTAGTTATTTGGCCGAGTATAATGTCCCCTTAAATGTTAAGGCTCCAGTTAACATTTATGACACTTAATTTTGTCGGATAATATGCGATACATCGGTAGCGTAATAATAAAATCGTGTAACGATACGCTTGGGGTGTTGGTGTGTGGTTTTGGTATGAGGGGAGAGCGGGGCGGGTTAGGGATAATTCAAGAATCCTCTTTACCTATTCTCCCTTGAGAGCAAAAAGCAGTTCTTATCACAGCCAGCATCATTCAGTGTGCCCTTATGTCAACGCCTTACCTTGCCATTTACTCCAAATAATTGCTTGAATATTCTGTCCAGAGCTTTCAAAAGAAACATAAGAGTTACTGTTCAACTTCTCACCATTTATTGTGCATATTTAATGTTGCGATTAGTACCTAATATATTAATTGGCGAATACTTAAACCGTTTTAAGTGTAAAGAGAGCCCATCGTGCCCCTGTGACCCCAACGAAGTGGAATCAGTCCCGCACCTAATTTTAGATTGCCCAATTTATGCAAAAGAACGGTACGATTTCGAGCAAGAAATAGGCACAAGACTGCAGAGAGAAAGCTTACAGGAATTAATGCTGGGAAAAGCAGAAATAAACTTCTAGCCTACTGTGAGAGTATAGCTCTAAAAGTTATAGAAAAAAATAAAACCAGATGAAAAAACTATGTTTCGTATTATATTGTAAATATAGTCTTAGTAAACTTAAGAAACTAGCGCAATAAATTGTATAATAACATAAGCAGTAGGTTAAGGGTGATGGCAATATGTTATAAGTAGTTAGATAAAGATAAATGTTATATAAATAAGCAAAGCTAAAATATGTACAATAAAACAGAATCAGCTAAAATTATTTTCCCTAAGATATGTAAGAAATTAAATAAATAAATAAAGTAGAAGAATAGGAAATAGCTCAAAACTGGGAGTCCCATCCACAGAATAAACGGTGATGGATAAAAGAAAGGCAAAGTATGAAGCATGGAAGTACGAGAGGCATGTACGCGAGAACTGGTATGAAAAAGTATTAGATAAAGAATAGGCGCCAATCACGTTGGCGGAACTAGTCCGGAAAAAAAAATATACATATTAATTGGCTCACCTCATTAGGTTAAATGACAATGTACCTTTTATACCTGTAACACCTTTTTAACATGTATTATGCAAATAAATTATTTGATTTGATTTGATTTGACCATGGTTACCTACCATCGAAATAGCACATTTAATTAATGATCCTAATAAAACCGTCAATTGAAAAATTATGTATGTAAACAATCGTTTGGTCAATTCTGGGGTATCCTTAAATACTTGTTAGTCGTCATCCACGTTTTTACCCGACTGCGCCAGGAGGAGTGTAATGTTTTTCGAGAGTATGTATGTATGTCTATTTCTTTGGCACGCTCTATAGCCTAACGGCTTGATAGATTTAAACATATGAGATGTCGTTAGATTCGTCTTAATTGTGGAAGTGACATAGGCTATATAATATTTATATATTTCATCTGCAAATAAAAAAGGGGGGGGGGGGTTCGGTTTAAAAAAAAAATACAACAGTATTGGTGTCAAAAAAAGCTAGTATTAAGTCAATTCCAGATGTATATTAAACCAACTAAAAATCTTGAAAAAAAAAAATAAAAAAAAAACCAACTGAAAAGACAAAAACAAGCATTATAATCTATAGAATTTTGGTATTGCTGGCAGGGACAAACCAATAACCTGAAATATGGTGTAACTTTTGTTTGTTGCCTGTGATACCAAAAATCTTTAGATTGTAATGTGTGTTTTTCTCTTATCAATTATGTGTTTATGCAGTCGGATATTTTGTTTAGTTTTTTTAATAATTTGTTTTATTAATCTTATGCTACAAGATAAATAGGTAATTTGAAGGCCCACATGCAAGCATTAAACAATGCTGCAATCTTATACCAGTGTAGAGTAGTCAAAAACAAATACTTACACCGTTACAAACGACACTACTCACGTTTGAACAAGTTCTTATGTCAAGGCAATTGATTTATTAACGTTTTATGTATCCAACGATTAATATTAAGTTTTATACCGTACACTCCGCTATTAAGCTGCGTACACACACTCTTTCGAACGTTGCTCTTTTCGCTGACGCGTGAGTTTATAGAACAGTGTATATAAGAATAGAATACTCTTACACTATGTGAATCGTACTAATATTATAAATGCGAAAGTTTGTAAGGATGGATGGATGGATGTTTGTTACTCTTTCACGCAAAAACTTCTAAACGGATTTAGATGAAATTTGGCTCACAGGTATTTTATAACCAGGAATAACACATAGAACACTTTTTATCCCGATATACCCACGGGATCAAAACGTATGCAAGTGAAACCGCGGGGCGCATCTAGTTATAAATATAAATGTAGGTATATATTTTACATAGGGTGTCACAGTGGACGGTCTTATCGCTAAAAGCGATCTTTTAAAGACAGCCTATGCAGCAGATGGACAGCGATTTTTGTTTTCAAACTTATGATCTTCGATGGGTTAACGAGGACATTACAATTTTGTTAAGTCACTGTTCTATGTTAGAGGGTTTGGTTTCCGCACTTAGTCCTTTAGGTGGACCATTGTGCGTGGGCCATGGCGGCCGTTTTTTTTTTTTTTTTTTTGGTGGTTATTCCAACCAGCCCACCTCCCTCCAGAAGTTGATAACATCTCCTGGTCTGTTTAGAACCTCTGTGTAGGATCTAGGTGCCCCGAGGGTTTCTGTTCTAATGTGGGTGACGCCTGTGCATTCAAAGAGCACATGTGCAACGGTTTCCTCTGCCTCCATGCAAGCCCTGCACAGAGGGCTGTCTGTTATGCCTATTGTGTGGAAGTGTTTGTTTAGCGAGCAGTGGCCCGTAATGGTCCCCGTCAACAGGCGCAGGCCGGTCCTGTTCAGGCGTAACAGGCGTCTGGTTAACTTGCTATCCAAGGATGGCATAGCCTCCTTGGACTGTCTACACCCCTGTACCGAGGACCACCAGCTCTCCGCTTGTGTGTGGGTGAGCTCCTGTAGCCACCTGCGTAGTTGGTTGAAGGGGATGGGCACGATTGGCTCCGGTCCGCAGACTGACGTGCCGGATGCTTTCCTGGCTAGTTCGTCAGCTGCGTCATTGCCCAGGGATCCACTGTGTCCTTTTATCCATTGCAGTGTCACTGTGTTGCGGTTCAATACCGTTATACGTTCTAGCGCATTGTGACATTCTTGTGTTAATCTCGAAGTATTATGTTTCTTCCCTAGGGATTGGAGAACTGAGGCGCTGTCGGAGAGTATGCGTACATGAGTGTCCGTAACTCTCCTGGCTTCTATGGCATACGCCGCTTGTATAATGCCCACACATTCCGCCTGGTAGACGGTGTTGAACATTCCCAGCGGGCAGGATATATTTATGTTAAGGTCGTGTGAGAAAACGCCAGCTCCGGTTCCGGAGTTGGTCTTTGATCCATCGGTGTATACTCTTACCTCATACGGGCTTGAATAATCGCACCGTTCTTCTGTGAGTATTATGTTGTAGTGCTTTTGGAAACAGTGTAGTTTTGGGGCTCTGTCGCAGGGTGATGCCATCATCGGTCTTCGTTTGATCGCATCCTCCCTTATGCGTATGTGCTTGACTCTAGAGTCTTTGCTCAGGGTTCCTGTTATGTTAAGCCTAAAGGCGGCCAGGGCCGCCTCCTCTCGCACGATGAGGTGCAGAGGCGGCAGTCCAAGCATCGCCTGTAGGGCGGCGGTGGGCGTAGTTCTCATACAGCCTGTGATTGCTACACAAGCAAACCGTTGCAGTTTTTCGAGGTCTTTTTGGGCTGTGCTCAGGTCTGTCCTGGGCCACCAGACTAGTGAGCCGTATGTGATAGTTGGCCGGATGACCGTGGTGAATAGCCAGTGGGTAATCTTGGGGTTAATTCCCCAGTTCCTGCCGAGCAGTCTTTTGCACTGCCACAGCGATATGCTGGCTTTTGTAATGATGTAGTTGGTGTGTTTTGCCCAATTCAACTGTTTGTCCAAGAAAATGCCCAGGTATTTGGTTTCAGTTGATAGGCTTAGGGTGGTTCCAAAGAATCGTGGTAGCTGTAGTAGCGGCAATTTCCTCTTCTTTGTGAAAAGAACCAGTTCGGTTTTTGTAGGGTTTACTGATAGTTGGTGCTTATTGCACCAAACCTCTACTATTTTTAAGGCTTGGCGCATAAGGTTGCACAGGGTATTCTCGTGGGTGCCGTTTATTATTATGGTTAAGTCGTCCGCGTAGCCTACGGTGAAGTAACCTTTGTCGTTGAGTGTTTTAATAAGACTGTCGACAACCAGGTTCCATAAGAGTGGCGAGAGGACGCCACCTTGTGGGCAGCCCTTCGCCACTATGGCCCTGGTGGTGTCGTTCACTGTGACTTGTACCGCTCTCAGTTTAAGCATATTTGAGATCCAGCCACTTATGGTCTGGTCTATGCTGTGCCTGTCAAGGGCCGTGTTGATACTATTGAACATCGTTTTGTCAAAGGCGCCTTCGATGTCAATGAAGGCGGCCAGTGCTGAGCATTTGTAATCCACTGCGCATTCAATTTTGGAAACCACGCTGTGCAGCGCGGATTCTGTTGATCTGCCTGTGGTGTACGCATGCTGTTGTTTATGAAGGGGTTTGGCTCGAAGTGGTCCGTCTCGAATGTGTCTATCACAAAGTCTCTCGAGGGTCTTCAGTAGAAAGGATGTGAGGCTTATAGGCCTATAAGCTTTGGGTTGTGTATAGTCGGTTTTGCCAGGTTTCGGTATGAAAATCACTTTCACCTCGCGCCACGCGAGGGGTATGTACCTGAGTGCCATGCAGGCTCGATAAATCTCCGTCAGCAATGGCACCAGATGATTTACCCCCCACTGCAGCAGGGCTGGGAAAATGCCATCCAGCCCTGCGGACTTGTACGGCTGAAAGGTGTCAATAGCCCACCTTAACCGGTCTTCTGTTATTATGTTGCGGGCTCTGGACCAGTCCTGATCCGTTGGGGTCCATTCTGGTTCAGCTTCCCACCTCCCATCCTCCAGGAGTCTACAGTCTGGGAAGTGGGTTTCGAGAAGGACCTTACTGGTTTCCTGGTCGGTTAGTGTGTATGAATTATCCGGCTTTTTCAGCGCGCCAAGAGTTCGGTCCTGGTCTGCTGCCAGGATCTTCCTTACCCTAGCGGCTTCGTTATTTGTCTCTATGGATTCACAGAATTTCCGCCAAGCAGATCTCCTGGCGGTTCTAATCTGTTTTTTGTATGCATATTGTGTTTCTTTGTATAGTTCCCAGTCGTCCGGGAGTCTGGTGTTTTTGGCTCTGTTGAATTGTTTACGCAATGCCTCTCTGAGTTTACTAAGTTCTGCATTCCACCAGGGGTTCCTCTCGCCCTTGGTTTTTGGCGCTCTTAGTTTGCAGCATGCATGGTATGCTTCGGTTATATACTCGTATTCTGATAACTTTGTCACGGTGTATTCCAGTTGCGTTTGGTCTCTTAGAGTTACCTGTGATAGGTGCCTATCTAATAGAGAGGCTAGTAGACGTTTAAACCCGGGTACATCGGTGCGCCGCGGGTTCCGCCTTGGTGTTGGTTTCTTTGTATTGGTATTTATTGTGAAGCGTATCCTCCTATGGTCCGAGCAAGATGGCTCGTCCGATACGTGCCAGTTCATAATAAGGTTAGTCGCGTTTTCTGTAGCGAGTGTTAAGTCTATGATCGTTTGTCCTCGGACTGTGACCCAAGTGGGTTCAGAGCCGCGGTTAATGATGTTAAGGTTAGTAGAAAATAAATAGGTGGATAATACCTCTCCTCTGGAATTCGGTGCGTCGCTGCCCCATAGAGGGTGGTGAGCGTTCGAGTCGGTGCAGATTATCAGCTCCAGTTTGGCGCGCTCACAGTGCTGCACTAGGTCGGCCATCTCCTTTGGAGGACAGTTTGCGTCCTCGCCTGGCATGTACACCGAGGCCAGTACAACATCTGGAGCGCTACCATCACTGTGGAGCCTGACAGCTGTTAAGTCTCTGGAACAGAATTGAGTAAATGGTGTGATAGGAATTCCTTTGGGTATGTAGACGCAGGTTCTTGGCTTGTCTGCGCTGTGTGTGTTCAGGATCAGCTTACCTCCGATGTTACCGAGACCACATATTTTATTATTCCTGATCCAAGGCTCTTGGATCAGTGCGATGGTTCGGGGTGTTACCTCCAGCGCCCTGCGTAAACTAGCCGTGGCAGTTTGGCTATGCTGGAGGTTTGTCTGTATGATAATGAGGGGGGGCGATGGCGACGGTGGGGTGGAGTTAGTCGGAGATGGATCCATTGGACAATCCCTCCGCTCCCTCCGCCCTATGCTGGTCGTCGTCTTGACCGCCCGGTGACGAGGCTAACAGTTGCTCGTTCCAGCCGGGCGATGTTGGCGGTATGGCTTCGTCTTGGTCGGCCATTGCCGCTCGGGCCATGACCTCCTCCAACCTGTCCATGTCCGTGTCCAGTGTGTCTGTCGACGTCGGTACTGTCATAGTCAGGTCCGTCGTTGTTTCAGTCAGGGTGGCAGGGGGTTGGGTCGCGGTGTCAGGGGGTGGGGTCGTGGGCCAGAAGCGTACGTATATCGACCCAAGCAGGTACGATATCCGACGCTCCCGGGCTAGGACCTTCTCAACTTCCTCCGGTGGTACACCTAGGGTCAAATATGTCCCATAGTTGTCGCCACCGACGGTAGTTGCCCTTTGCAGCGACCACTTGCCTATGTCGTACCAAGTATTCTGACGAATCAGAATACTTTGGAGCCGGGCAATGTCCCCCTTGTAGCGTGGGACGAAAAGTGAGGCTCGGGCACGGGTCGGCACGTCGGTCTGTTTCATTACCGTTAGGGTAAGGTCGGTGTCTGGGAGTTGTATTCGGGGCACGTTCTGAGTCAGCCAGGTCAGAGCATGGTCGTCCTCACACCACAACTGCACGGTGCCTTCCGCTACCCGAGGGTATCCGCGGAAGGCAGGGAGCTGTGATGTGGAGTCCGTGTCCAGCATAAGGCTCTCAAGTTTGGTCTTAATGTGTATGGTCTCTTCCTTGGTCAGGTCTCTAGAGGGGGTAGGGAAGCAGATTGCTACAGCCAGCCGCGCAGGAATGTCCTTTGTGGCTCGCGCGTAGGTCCTCTGCACTCCCTGAGTGGAGTGGACCCTCACGCGTTTGGCGTCCCCCTGAAGCGTGCTCGGTGAGGCCGATTCGTCAGGGCGCTCCCTCTTCACCGGCCCTGTACCGCTTGGTCCAGGCTGCGGATCGGAGGTACCCGTCTGGGTGCTTCTCGCCGGTAGCGGTTGGCGTGAGGATCCAGCGCGCTTACCCCTCTTCCTTTGGGGTCGAGGTCGGTCGTGGGTCAAGTCAGTGTCCTGGGGTCGGCTGGCGGCCCCGGCAGGCTCAGTCGCGTGCGGAGGTTTTTCGCGCTGGGTTTCCCCTTCGCGTACTTGCCCTCGCCCGCATATTTCCGCGTCCGGCCGCTTTTCGCGCTGGGTTTCCCCTTCGCGTACTTGCGGCTGGTCGCGTGATTCCGCGTCCGGCCGTTTTCCGCGCTGGGTTGCCCCTTCGCGTACACGTGGCTGGTCGCGTACTGCCTCTTCGGCGTCCGATCGCTCTTCGCGCTGGCTAGAGCCTTCGCGAGTGTTGCGCTTTCGGTCGCCTACTTTCTTCCCTCGAGCCATGATTTTTCCGCGCTTGTACAGCATGCGTACTCCATCGGCCGGGAAAGTGTTAGAGTTGCCAGGTCCGTCTTCCTTCCCCGTCACTCTCTGTCTGTGTTGTAGTTGGTCCTTGTCCGGGTTGGTGATGCTGTTACGCACAAGGCTCTGTTGCCAGAGACTTGTGGTAGGCATGCTCGTCGTGGTGGGTGTTGGCGCGTGAGATGCAGCCGGAGTTGGGTTTGTTGGCGCACTAGTTGCAGCCGTGGTAGGGTGGGATGGCGCGTAAGTCGCAGCCTGTGTTGTGGGCGCTGAGTCAGCAGCCGGCCGCGCTGAAGAGCGCGGCACCAGAGAGCAGTCGGATGCCCCCCCCAGAATACGATGGGGGCTGACCGCCGAAGCGGTGTGGGATTCCCCGGCTCGGCCGGGACCCACCTGGGTAGTTGTCTTCTCTTTCTGCTGCATGGTTGTGGTTTTGGGGGTGGGCTTTTAAGGAATCGAGGTTACCCCTCCTCGAGGACCGACGGGATATAGGGATAGGAAGGAAGGCATGGTTAGGTAGGTGGTGTGGTTTTGGGGGTCACCCTACGCCTGGGATTTGGCCTAGGGATTTGGGGACCGACGGGATCTATGGATGCGGGGGGATGGTTTGTTTGGTGATAGGTGCATAGGATAAGGTAACATAGGTTTCCCTGAGCCTGGGATTTGGCCTTCGGGAGCTTCTCTTGTCCGGGATCTCTTTCGAGATGCTCCGGGTGCGGGGTCGACATTAACAGTCGGTCCCGCAGCCGGAGTTGGGCTATCCGCAACTTGCCCACCCGCTCGGTTGCAAGAGAAGAAGTGCGTGGCTGTCTGGGTCTCCCCACCACAGATGTACATGTACATTTGCGTTGAGGCGATCCAGCTTGCCCCGAGTTTGTTAAGTCACTGTATTCCGGTACGAATATTTTGACGTATCGTTAATTCAATACTGATATCATAAACTAAAAAGGCCTAAAACCCCGAGCCAGGCTAAAATCCAGTTTTTGGTCCATCAACTACTACTTCATGAAAAATATAGGTATTCAACCACAATCGTGTGCAAACCAACCCTAATCTAAAGTGACAATATGAATCGGATGATATGAAATTACAAAGACCATTCGAGATCGATATTCTGTTTCGCAACGTTCGCATTCAAAAGTGTAACTTGAAAGAGTAACATACTGCTTAAATAAAATAAGTAATAGTGGTCTCAGTAGTTATTAATAAATGTTGTTAAAACTTGTAATCATCTAATATTAATAACTACTCGTATTTATGTCCTTATTTTATTGATTTTTTTTTTGTTTAATTTTTTTATTACTAAAGTTTCTTTTTTCAATTTTATTTGATTAGTAATGTTTTTTTTTTAAAACAAAAAACCGCATTAAAAAGGTTTTTTGTAAAAAAAAATATTACTTAAATCTGTTGCTGGGCCCTAACAATATGTTGCTGGGTCCATATGCTTGTACCTAGCCTTTGTTACATCTTTTACACAATAGGGAATGCAATAAATGAATATAAATATGAAAGTGTATACTCAGCTTTACGCTGCCCGTTTAGGACCCAAGCAACTTTTTACCCAGATCTAATTGCTTATGCACCCGATTTAAACTGCCTTCTGTATCGGGAGTATTACGTACGACCTAATGAATACAAATAAATGGGCTACGTTTTCGAAATAGTAAACAAATGGCAGGTTTTAGTAGTGATTATGGATTTGTTACAGTTTTGTTATTGAATACCTATAATTAAATAAATTAACATATTATAATAAATTATTTTGGATTTTTTATTGCGATGGATTTAAGTAAGATGTTTCAATGCCACAGTAAATCATTTCTCAAAATTATTTCAAAGCTAACAAAGTACGGATTAAACTAATTTTGTTTATGGGGGAACCATTCATTACAAGGAATTCTAGTTCACCCAATGCAAAACAAACAACAAAATATAATAACGGATTGTTACCGACAATGCGGATTCACTATATTGTTCACTAATCAAATTATATCGCCATGTTTAACATAACTCTCCAAAGAAATAATCGATTCAACAATAACAACAGTCTTTGCTTCAACATTTTTTCTCGATATAATTAATATCTGATCATTATGAAGGACATCAACACGATCAGTGAAAAAAATAAGTACTTTAAAAAAATAATCATAAAAAATAATAGGGCCATCATATTTATTATTATTCATAATAAGTATCAGCTCATTATCACAATATTACAGCCGCTTTACAAAGGTCTGACGATGTAATCTTCCTGTTCCTTATAAGGCTGAGTTCAAACGGTACAAATTAGATATAGGTCAGTTCCAGTCAGTGGAGGGGTCTGATCTAGACTTTAACCTTTGAGCGATACAAAAGGATAGTAGTACTGGCAGCTAAGAAATGGAACTGATGTGACTTCTTTATCGTTTTATTTGATGTTAACTAACATCCAAATTCGATTACGAAATTCGATTTATATTTTAGAAGTGACGAATATTTATATTTACATAACCAAATTACAAATTCATATTAATATCAAATTAAAATTGTCTGTAATATTTTGATAAAATTAATGAAAAAACGAATAAGAAGTTCCAGCGTATTTCTTTTTTAACTTGGTTAACTAATGCCGCCTGAGCAGGCGCGCTTTTTTATTACCAGTGAGACTTTATTGAAGCCAAACTTTCAAACTTTTTAATTAAATAGTGTTCCAAATTCAAAAGTAATTTCGTCACTGTTATTAAGTGCGCCGGAATGACCCATTTAGGCTCGCACTTGTCAAGGAACCCTTCGCCTCTTTACTAATAGATGGTATGAAAAAAGAATTGCGTCCTACGCACACTACATTATCTATTGTCCAAGATTCGTTTCAAAGGAAAAACATCTTTGCATAATGTATCGTTTGCCAGTTGATTAGTAATAACAGCTGAGCTGAGTTGATTAGTAAAATGCTTGTGAATTATACCAGCTTATATTTAAAAAAATACAATTGTTTACTGCAGAGTAAAATGTCCACTGCCAGTTTTTGAGCTGCTACCTGTTAATTTACAAAGTAGAAGTCTTCAAACAATATTTTAACCGTCGACGTATCTTCTATTTCTACGATCCTTGTGTCAGCCGTGAGAAATAGCGCGTTCGTGGTCCGTCCCATCCAGTTTAGTGAATCGGGCGATATCGCTCAAACGCTTATGATCGCCGATCGACCGATCGCTGATTTATTCTCAATCGCCGCGAATGTCTCACGAACCCCGTGATTCTAAGGCACGACATTGTTTTTCGAGATTTAGTGCATTTTCTTCTAGTCGAGATTTTGTATTGTGTTTTTGATCGCCTTGGTCATGGGAGTCGATGCTTTACACAAAAATATTGTGCTCATTGTTCTCTCCCTTTTTATGTATTTTTTTCAGGCAACGTAGTACCGACTTATATTCTAAACTTGCTGCGACCTGCGGTTTCACCTGCGTAAGTCACGATCCCGTGAGATTATCGGGATAAAAGTATCTTAAGTACTAATCCAGGTCATAGTCTACCCACGTGTCGGTCTACCCAGGTCGCAACTGCCTCGTTGGTCGGGTTTGATTCCCGGGTCGGGCAACACTTTGCCCGACCCGGGAATTTTTTTATTGGGTTTTTCTATCTGGAATTTCTCAGTAGCAGCCCGGAGTCTAGATTTGAGCCCGGTTGATGGCTATAGGCTCGCCCCCTATTACATGGGACTTAAACATAACTGGCGAAATGTGGGTGTACTACAGGTACACCTCTGCTCAACCCTTCGGGGAAAGATGAAAAGGCATGATGTTATGTATGTCATGTGCCAAATTTCATCCAAATCCGTTCAGCCGTTTTAGCGTAAAAGCGTAACAAACAAACTTATTTTCGTATTTATAATATTATATAATATAATATATAACTAACTATAACTATATATATATAGTTATAGTTAGTTATATATTATATTATATATATATATATATATATATATATATTATGATATAATATATATAGTTAGGAATAGGATTGTAGTATACCTACTTAAATGCATGGTACCTAACTCTGGCATTAATCATCTTTCAGTTCTCGTTTGGATCACACGGTACACCATACAATTTAATTCCACTCATGTCGCGAAATCTTTCACAAATTAAAATGGTAACCGCGTCCTAGCAATAACCATTCCCAATACATTAATACCTTTTACAACCAAACCCAATTTCAAAATTAAGCAATAAACTTAAGTACTACACTTGAAAACTTAACTCAATTTGTATAATGTACCCTACGTAACGATCCTGGACAATTATTAGTAACAATATCTTCGTTTACCAAAACCTATATGGGTTCGCGAGTAGTTATTTGGCCGAGTATAATGTCCCCTTAAATGTTAAGGCTCCAGTTAACATTTATGACACTTAATTTTGTCGGATAATATGCGATACATCGGTAGCGTAATAATAAAATCGTGTAACGATACGCTTGGGGTGTTGGTGTGTGGTTTTGGTATGAGGGGAGAGCGGGGCGGGTTAGGGATAATTCAAGAATCCTCTTTACCTATTCTCCCTTGAGAGCAAAAAGCAGTTCTTATCACAGCCAGCATCATTCAGTGTGCCCTTATGTCAACGCCTTACCTTGCCATTTACTCCAAATAATTGCTTGAATATTCTGTCCAGAGCTTTCAAAAGAAACATAAGAGTTACTGTTCAACTTCTCACCATTTATTGTGCATATTTAATGTTGCGATTAGTACCTAATATATTAATTGGCGAATACTTAAACCGTTTTAAGTGTAAAGAGAGCCCATCGTGCCCCTGTGACCCCAACGAAGTGGAATCAGTCCCGCACCTAATTTTAGATTGCCCAATTTATGCAAAAGAACGGTACGATTTCGAGCAAGAAATAGGCACAAGACTGCAGAGAGAAAGCTTACAGGAATTAATGCTGGGAAAAGCAGAAATAAACTTCTAGCCTACTGTGAGAGTATAGCTCTAAAAGTTATAGAAAAAAATAAAACCAGATGAAAAAACTATGTTTCGTATTATATTGTAAATATAGTCTTAGTAAACTTAAGAAACTAGCGCAATAAATTGTATAATAACATAAGCAGTAGGTTAAGGGTGATGGCAATATGTTATAAGTAGTTAGATAAAGATAAATGTTATATAAATAAGCAAAGCTAAAATATGTACAATAAAACAGAATCAGCTAAAATTATTTTCCCTAAGATATGTAAGAAATTAAATAAATAAATAAAGTAGAAGAATAGGAAATAGCTCAAAACTGGGAGTCCCATCCACAGAATAAACGGTGATGGATAAAAGAAAGGCAAAGTATGAAGCATGGAAGTACGAGAGGCATGTACGCGAGAACTGGTATGAAAAAGTATTAGATAAAGAATAGGCGCCAATCACGTTGGCGGAACTAGTCCGGAAAAAAAAAATATACATATTAATTGGCTCACCTCATTAGGTTAAATGACAATGTACCTTTTATACCTGTAACACCTTTTTAACATGTATTATGCAAATAAATTATTTGATTTGATTTGATTTGACCATGGTTACCTACCATCGAAATAGCACATTTAATGCGTTATTCTTTACCCTCCTGATTCTGCTTTTGCAACTATGTTGGGGTCGACTTCCAGTCTCAGAGTCGGCAGAGTAATTGCGTAACACACATAAAATGACAACTGATCGCAATGGGTTTCATTTTGACAGTTCACCCACGTCCATCGCGTTATTTACGATGTTGAGTTGACGATTTTTTCAAACATATGAAGCAATGGATTATCGATATCCTTCAAAATACTCGGATTGTGATTCAAAATGTATTGCGCAATTAGGGTGCTGATGTAACTCAATACCAGTTGAATTCTTTAATTTGAATTTCTTAGTACCTATTGACCGCCACGTCAAAAAAGCAAAACGTGCCCTCGGCGTCAAGCTACGAATTATTCCTTAAAATCTGTCATGTAGTCATGACCGTGGTGTGCTGGGCACATTTTGGTCTGTCGTCTATACATGACTGTGGCGGTCAAAAGGTTAATTCGGGCGGCCCAGATTTTTGGAGTCTTTTTAAAATCATGTTCTATCCATAATGCCTTGCTATGATCCTCCTCTATCCAAGTGTCCAACGCTACATCTTTCAAATTGGGCCACACACCACTCGAAAAATATAAAATTTTATGCTCTCCACCGCGATCGAACTGGCCGTTTCAGTGCATTGTAAGTGTTATTGCTTAATTTCGCTATCGTATCAATCTCGGGTATCGTGTAAAAACTTCTTTATGTGGAGCGAATATGGGGATACGTTTGTAAGGTAATGAGATGGTCTGGGTATATTTTAACTCGTAATGTTCTGCCTTTTTAAATTTCTTTTAGGCCAGAAAAGGAAAAAAAATAAAATTGACAACATTTTTTAATTTATTTTACAATACACATAAAATCAACACACATACAATCCTTCTACATAAACCTAGACGTTAGAAACGAAAAACAAAATGATGATGATGATTGTAAAAAGATTTCTACGGTGCGATGTCAAAAATTAAGAAACAAAAATGGCACTTTGTATAGAAAGAGCTGTGTCTATTCTTCGTAGAAATAGAAAGCGTCAAGCTAAGCCTGCTGGTAGGAAAACCCAATATCGCTTGCCCGACCTGGGACGCAAACCTAGGGTCAAAACTATTTTTATTGGCTTTATTTATAATTGGAGCAAATGAATACAATTCACAAGATAGCCATGCTCATACCTATGAGCATGGCTACTTTTGTGAATATTATGGGTTTTAGAGGAACTGTATTTTTTTTTGGCCAACACCCGTCTAAATTACTCCATTGATTAAAATGTAGGCGCAGGTACTTCGTATTTTATAACCTACTATATTTTCTACATAGGTTTCATTTATTACTTTGTACACCTATTTAATCCCAGTATGTTGTCACGTTTTTCTTTTTCGTCCCTATTATTTCTTCCCCTTAACCAAGTCCGTTTGATCGTTAATTTTGGAACGAAATCGTCAAGCCCCTGTGGCCTAATGGATAAGGCATCGGCCTCCTAAGCCGGGGATTGTGGGTTCGAGTCCCACCAGGGGTACTATGCAATTTTTGCTAAAATTTTACTTTTATTGAAAGATCTTTGTTTATTAAGCCTTTATGATTTTGTTAATTATTGTTTCAATATTTTTGAAAAGAAAAACTCTTTTGAAGTAGGAAGACTTTTGGTAAAACCTCTTTTCTCGTTCGCCTTACCTGCCTGCAAACGGCCCGGCACATAGGTCATAGGTTCGAACCCTGCCAGGCACTTTACCTTGTGTAAATTATTTTATCACCACTGCTTTCAAAACAGTACAGGGAAATCTCGTGAAGAAACATCGTGAGGAAACCGGCATGTCCTAGAACCAAAAATTCGAAGCCGTTTGTCATCCACCAACCCGCAATCGGCTCACTCACTCTCACAGAGAGGAGGCCTGGGTTCCAGCAGTGGGAACATTAGAGGCTGATTATGCCTACTCCACAGGTAAACCATGGCATATAGGTACAGGTCTCCCTAAGAAATTTTGAGGCCGACAGCCCATCTGGCTGCTGGCAATTCCAAGTACAAACTAGAGATGCAAGAAGTAGCAAAAAGTATCGATATATATTATATCGTATCGATATTAAAAAAAAATTGATATCGATTTAGATATATCGATATATCGGTGAAATTACCAAAACATATATTTTTACTCTATGAAATCCTATTGTGTTTGTTTTTTATTCATATAAATATCAAATTAGGAACATCATTTCTGATGTAAAATCTTAAATTAATAAAACATTGATAACAATTAGTCTATTTTTTGCGGCTCCTGAATTCAAGTGGTTTTAGTCAATGGGGACAACAGTGTTGCTGTAAGAAATATATCTTATTTGATACGTTTTCGATACCTGATATTTTATTTTAATATATCGATGTAACGAACAAAAAATATCGATGTATCGATATTTTTTTCTGCAAGCCTAGTACAAACATTAAATTAAAAATTCGTTTACCCACACATATTTATCATCCGTTTTCATATCGTAAATCCTACCGAATCGAATCTGTACCAAAAACGATTCGATTCAATCGAGACTTGATTGTGATATGTTATTGTTCGAGTGCATAATTTTCGGTGTCACTTTCATTACAATAATTCTAGAGAATATTTTGGCAATCATTGGGCAACCTCCTTTAAATAATGTTACAGGAAAGGACGTGTAATGCTTGCTTGATTTGGTCTTCTTTATTATGGGTGGCCTTGAAAATATTGATATTACGTCTGTGATGTATTCATTTATTTTAATAATAATAATCTCTTTATTTCAGAATTAAATTTCATAATTGTACAACTTTGTTAACACATGACCACTTAAAAACTACATTAGCGTACAAATACAATACAAAGATGTTAGTAACATTAGAACTTAAATACTATGTTAGTAGACCAATGTTTACAGGAGCATGTAGCTGACTTAAGTACCAGATGAAAGGACAATCCAGTTTGTAAGCAATGACACTCAGATGACCGTTGGTACTGGCACGCACCCTATGCAACAAGGACGCTGCTTGCTTGCGCCTGATCGCAGCGAAGCTGTCAGACTATGCGTCCACGAACATCCCTGAGGCACTACAGAAGCGTGGCAGCCCCAACAGCATCCCGAATGCATGATTGTACTGGACTCGAAGAACATTAATGGCCTTTTGAGTGAAGCTGGACCAAAGCCTACACGTGTAAAATACTTGACAGTATGCTTTGAAAATGGTTATTTTAACTGAACCCATGCAGCGTGAGAACCTTCGAATCAACATATTACACCTCACCGCCAATGGTCTTCGCTCCCGGTCTACATCTAGACTGTCCTTCAAATCCTCCGTAATAATATGCCCTAGATATTTAAACTGACAAACACGGTTCAAGACAAAACCATTCAAAAAGACAGCTGGGTAGCTCTTAGTGACCTTGTCAGCCGCCTTAAAGATCATCAACTCACTCTTGACCAAATTTTATCTTAAACCGTGTCCCTCAGCATAACACTCACAGACTCTAATTAACTTCCTAAGACCAACCATTGATGGGCTCAGCAGCGCCATGTCATCAGCGTAGCTAATATTATTAAAAGCAACCGCCGCCACTGCATCCGGGAAAAACATCTTCGTGATCGAGACCGTCTGTCCTGCAGCGTACCTACGACTCCACTCACCAAGCGTCACCGTACGGATGTGCCGCCTGATGTATGAGACCGGACACAGGTCGTAGTCAGGCTTCCTCTTGCTATTCATGGCGGCCTCCTTTGCCAGCTGATCCGCGCTTTCGTTGCCCTCAAATCCTGCATGAGCCTTTATCCAGAACAAGTTTACCACCTTGTACTGGTGGGATATGGCTGTTAAGTTATCCCTGGCTTCAACTGCTAGGGGATGAAGACAACTGTAGTTTTTCACTGTCTGGAGGGCCGCCATGGAGTCGCTGTATATCCCGAAGCTGGATGCACAATATTTACGGATCTCCCTGGTTGCCCAGGCAACTGGCGCTGTGTCAGCACAGTGCCAGGAGTTCTGCCTGATAGACCGTGCAGTAGTCCGGCTGCGGCAACTTGAGAGCACGTGTCTCGGTGTCTCCCCTCCACACAGATAGTGCGGCACCGACGCGCCCCCCTATCATACTCCCATCTGTAAATATTTTTACTTCCAAATTGGCGCTGACTTCAACTTGCTCACGGTCCACCAGGCCCATGAATTTCAGGTCGACACGTCTAGCGGGGTGCGGAGATAACGTTGCGGGTGCCACCCGTTCCACCTCCCGGTCCCCCAGCGCTGACTGGGGTACTCCCCTCACGAACTCGTAAGAGCATCCCAGTCAGCAAAAGTGCCAGCAACACCGCGCTGCTCCGCACCCAGCTGCCTGCTGACTCCCAATTTATTGGCAGCCGGTGCCCATGCTCTGGCGGCGTACAGAACAATTGGCTCAATCGTTGCCACGTATATTATCTTAGTGACCTCGGGATCAAGTCCCCAGGTCACCCGAGCCGCCCTACATAATTGTTTGTGTATTGCTATGGCCCTCTTGCATACATTGGAGACATGCGTATTAAAATTCAGCTTGTCATCGATGGTAACACCCAATATTTTAATCTCTTTTGATAGAGATATTTCAACCCCGCCCATGCTCAGTCGTGGGGTGTCAAATTTGAGTTTCCTCATAATGACCATTGCTTTGGTTTTGTGATTTGCCAATTTCAACTTATTTTTCAAACCCCACGTCTGAACATGTTCAAGGGCTGCGTTCGACCTACCCTCGATCTCATTTGCCGTGTCAATATCGAAGACAAGGACGACGTCGTCCGTGAAAGCTTGCGAGTTGTCCCCTCTCTCTTCCAAGCTTTTCAAGAGAGGGTCCAGGAGCAGATTCCAAAGGATAGGGCCCCCTATGGAACCCTGTACGCATCCCTTATTTGTGGCTTTGGCAAATTCCTCATCGGTATATCGGACCCTGACCTTTCTGTCGTTTAGATAACTGTCAAATACCCTTCTCAGGTTCACCGGACACTTTTCCTCAGCCAGTCGGACCCTGATGGCAGGCCACCAGGCACTGTCGAAGGCTCCCTCTATGTCTAATGATACCAGAACCACTATTTTCTTTTGGTCTAGTTTGGTGCGGATGTGCTGCATTAAGTCATAGAGGGAGTCTTCGGTGCTCCTCTGTGGCATGAATACGTACTGGCGAGTGTTCATCCTAGGCAGAATATAGAACCTGAGACGGGCCACCAGCATCTTCTCAAATATTTTTCCCATGATAGGTAGCAGCCCAATTGGCCTGTATAATTTTGGTGTGGTGTAGTCCGTTTTCCCCGGTTTTCTTAACACCACCACCGTGGCCTCTTTCCAGGACTGTGGGAAATAGCCGTGTTTTAGGCATTGGTTCAGAAGGGCCAGGAAAGCATCTGGCAAACTGCCTATAGCGCGGTCACATATGTCAGCGGTCAGGCCGTCCGCTTCCGGGGCCTTCTTAGGGTTAAAGGATTTGCTGGCTGTTGTTACAGTGGCGATCCACCCTTTTGGCGCTTCCCTCTATCTCGTTAGGTTTTGTGGAGATACAGTTGCCACATCAAAGCCAAGCGATGAAGCTTGGAGCTTTGTATGATCTAAGTATGTGCGTAAAATACGTGCTACGTACTAAACAATCATAATAAAAATAAAGACCAGGGGAACATTATTTCATCTTCTTGATATGACATCTAACGGCGTATTTACTTTGTGGAGTTTAATATATTGTCTGGAATTTAATATTTACTTGTAAAGTATTATATTGTTTTCAATTATTGTGAATGTGAAGACTATGTGGGTCATTGTTGTTATTTTTTTCTCATTTAGTATTAATCATGGTCTGGCAGTTTCAGTAATTTATGCGGCCTACTCAAATTGATTCTTTGGTATTGTTCGTCGCATCGTTGAGCTCCTTAAGTTCTGAGTTGAGCTGCACGATTACTGACAAATGCGTGCACTGACTGGACAGGTGCACTTAATATGTGTGGTTCTTTGCTCAAAGGGACCATTTCAGACACCAATCTACATGGCCTTCACATGATCAGACCAAGATTATGTCTGCACTTTAAAGGAGACTGTGACCTCTGAGTTTGCTTCGGCCTTTCTTCTCAGAGTAGTCAGATAGGAAACGCCAACCTCATCTAGCTTTATTTAAACATAAATGATTGACGTGTAAAAGTTTTTGTACAAACCTACTTACAGAAAATAAATCATTTATATATCATTTATTGACAAAAATCATACGAAAATTCGTATATTATAAACAGATTCAAATGTTTTTGGATAAATTCGTAATTTTTCATGATTTGTAAGCATGTGAATTTGGTCGTAGGAGTTTACGTTTAACCCATGTGTACCTAAATAGGCTGTGAGGCTCCTTTTAAATTATTGATTGAGTGCACACGTGTTCTTAATATTATAAATAATTGGATATTTCCTTACATAACACGTTGGTATAATATGAATTACATAAATGTAACGGTGCACCAAGTGGCGCCATCTAGTTTTGTTACGAAGTTATTGGAATTACCGAAAAGTCGGATAAGAGTGACACTGGCTGATGACAGTCACTCAAGCAGAGCATCGCAGCCACACAACACTATTAAGCGGAGGTATGGTTGCGTGGCGGCTGTCTTCTGATGCTGTCATCAGAAGACAGCCACCACCCCTGCACCATCCCTTTTTTTTTCTGGGTGGGAAATCATCAAATAACTTCTCCTGCTCTGGGCGGAGTGGGAGGGTGTGTCAGACTCTTACTGACTAAAACCCATCCGAATTCCTTCCGTTGCCTGTATTGCCAGGAGCCTCGGTAACCTTTTTGTACCTTCCCGCGACCCCGGGACCCCGGTAGGCATCGGCTGTAGTGGACCGCTACACTTGTGCTGACGAAGTCTCTTTGAGGTGCGCGTGGAATACAACGCGCCGTCGACCCGGGCCTGGTCCGTACCGGACGGTGAGCTACCCATTGCTCACCGTCCGCGAGCCCGCGCCTACGGTGGCCGGAAATCCGCCCGGGATTCCCGACGCCCAGGGCGTCTCCTGCGGCGGCTAGGGGCGAGAGGGCGCGAAATTTACCTTTCCCTCAACCATCCCGCCTCCTCCTTCGCGAGCATTACTGCTTCGCAAAAGGAGGTGACGGCTGCCCATGCCCTCTCTGCATGATCTCTGCCGCCGATCGCCTCCACGAAGACACGGCGGTGCTATGCCCAACCCGAGCAGACCTCCACCGTATGCTCCACCGTGTCCTCTGGGCGATCCACACAGTGGTGACACCCGGGCGTTTCCTCCCGCCTTATCCGACACAGGAACCTCCCGAAGCTGCCGTGTCCGGTGAGGACCTGCGTCAGGCGGATGGTGAGGACGCCGTGGCGCCTCTTTACCCACTCCTCAAAAAGGTGACTTATCGCCGCAATTGTGGCGTGCCCAGCACTGGGTTGCGATAACCGCACTCTCCATGTCGGCATGAGATCCCACCGGAGCTCCGTCCGCTGTGCCGCGATTTCTCGCGGCATCACCTTTGCACCATCATATATATACATTTTTAGTAAAAAACAAAGTCACTTTTAATATGTATGTCTGTCTGTGTGGCCGCTTAAATCTTCTAAAGTACACAATGGATTTGAATGCAATTTTCATATTCATTTTGAGCCAAAAGTTTATAATACGTTAAGGTATATAATATACAGGGTGACATTGAAAACATGCGACAAATCGAAATGGGAGATTGTACTCATCATTATGAACAACTTTTACTAAGGGACCAAAGCTACAATCCCAAAAAAAAAACTGCTGTCATTTATGTTCGCAATACCTCATCAAAATGTAGGAAAAGCAGATTTTTTTTTTGGGATTACAGCTTTGGTCCCTTAGTAAAAGTTGTTAATAATGATGTATACAATGTCCCATTTCAGTTTGTCGCAAGTTTTCAATTTCAACCTATATATTCACTAATAGTATTATTTAAAGTTATATCGTTGCGTCGCATCTGAGATGTTTGCGCTGAATCGAACTGACGACTTTTATGCGGTCATTCGAAAAAAAATCTCGTCCTTAATAACAAGATTGCAGGGCAGTGACAACAGTATTCTGAGGACAGTGGCGGAGAACATCTACTCTCCTATTCTGAGACGTTTTGTGGAGGTGATAACGAGTGAAGTTCTTTCCTTTCGCTTGTACGTCGTCCACATTAAGCGAACACAGATAATAACTTTTATATATGTAATACTTTAAATTATACTAATAATATTAATATATTTACTAACATTAATTATAAGAAATTTACTAACACAGTGGATCTTATGTTGTCCGATATAAAGAATTTATTATTTTTATTATATAAGTCGCCATTGCACCCGTGAGACGCAGGAACGGGTCGCTAGTATGTAATAATGTATGTAAATAACTTCAAACCTTGGTAAGTCCTACTAAACTAAATCACAGCCACTTCCGTTACATATACGGGTTCGGTACATGTTTATTTGTCCGCCAAGCTCTTAAAGTATCAACATTAACATATTTTGTCACGTTTTATCGACACTTCACGCCAGTTTTGCCTTACGGGGCAGACGGAACTGCTGGTGCTGTCGATATGTATTTACTGGAATATAAATTAATGCTACATGCTAACATGTTCATTTTATTAACATTATCATTTACAACACTATCAATAAAAGGTTTATTTTTTAAATGAATGCAATAATGTGCAAAGACACAGCTATTTGCAATTTTTGTAACAAAAAATGGACTATGTAGGTTGAGGTATGCCTAATTTAAGTACATTTTGTACCAAAAGAGAATTGATACCTACTCATCCAAAAAGGGTTTCTTAACACTTTATTTATCATCATCATCATCATTTCAGCCGAAAGACGTCCACTGCTGGACATAAGCCTCCCCCAAGCACCGCCACTTCGACCGGTTTTGTGCTTCCCGCATCCAGCGGATTCCTGCGGCCTTCACAAGATCATCGGTCCACCTTGTAGGAGGCCTTCCAACGCTACGTCTTCCGGTACGTGGTCGCCATTCCAGAACCTTTCGGCCCTATCGGCCATCTGTTCTGCGAGCAATGTGCCCTGCCCACTGCCACTTAAGTTTGGCAATTCTTCGGGTTATGTCGGTAACCTTGGTTCGCCTGCGGATCTCTTCATTTCTGATTCGATCACGTAGGGAAACTCCAAGCTTTATTTATATCATCAACTTATCTTCTACCATTATCTGCTATTTCTGGGTTGGTAGTCAGCCTCAAACGCTGGCTACCGATGCAGAGTCTTCTTATCATAACTTTACGCCTGTAATGCCCGGGTTAGGCAGAGGTATACCTATAACACATCCACATTTTGCCAGGTCCCATGTAACAGAGGGTGAATCTATTGCCATTAACCGGGCACAAAGCAAGACTCCAGGCTGCTACTGAGAAATTCCTGATGGAAAATCCCTATAAAACATAAGGTTAGTGGCACTTGCGACCATTAAACCAACGAGGCAGAGCGAAGTCTTCTGACGCTGAGAAAAAAGAAGTTCTATATCCAGTTAGGTTGGTAACAGCGCTGATTGGGATATCTGAACGTAGCGACATTCAAAAGTATCTACATTTCTAGTATTTCAAAGTACAGTTCTTACAACTATTAGCGACGAATCATAATTTTATAACCTACTATAAACTACTTTTTAATTTTATTTTTTTTTACTATTTAATTTATTTGGTTTTTGTCAAATATGCCTACCACTTTAACAATTTTGGAATGTTTTCTTATTGCACTCGTTAGCGCGTTTTACAGTTTTGAATTTTGAATTTTAATTAATTGTTTATTTTAAATTTTAATCTTAATGTTTTAATTTTGATTCTAATAATATTTTTGATTTTGATTTAATTTTGTATTCTAATTTCGATTATAATTTTGTTTTTTACTTAATGTTTTGTTCTTTGTTTCTAATTATTTTTTCTATCTACGAGTAAAAAACCTTGTTAAAACGTATATTTAAGAAGCTATTTTTTATGTAAGTGCTGTGTATACATAAATTGTCAAAAAAGCTTAGCTCTGCAGCATACGCCGTTAGAAAAAATCGTGATTTAACGGATTTAGACACAGCCCGTTTAGTATACTTTAGTTGTTTTCATAGCGTAATGTCGTACGGTATTCTGTTATGGGGAAATGCCGCCGATATTCAGACAACAGATTTGTTTTACAAAAAAGGGCAATCCGTTCAATTTATAAATTAAGTCCCAGATACTCCCCCAGAGAAAAAATTAAAGAGATTAATATGACTGTAGCTTTTCAGTATATTTATGAAAACCTTTTGTACGCACATAAAAATATTAATTTGTTTAAAAAATACAGTGATATCCATACTGTAAATACTAGGAAGAAACACAAATTTGTTGTTCCTACAACCAGGCTCAAAAAAATAGGCAGCTCGTTTAGATGCCAATGTATACGTTTTTATAATAAACTTCCTAGCCACATTCAAGAACTAATCCTTAATAAATTCAAATGTTTTATAAAACAGAAACTGTGCCTAAAAGCCTTTTATACTGTTAAAGATTATATTGAGGACAAAAAGGCTTGGGGTTGAGCTGCTCCAATAAACTTACAGTGAATGTTGTTTTTTTACTCTTTTTATTTTGCTAGCTATTTATATTTTCTTATTCTATATAACATTCTATATAAACAATGACATGAATATTTACTTTGTATAGTATTATATTATATTATTTTAATTATTAGGAATGTGAGGACTATGTGGGTGATTGTTTGTTTGTTTTTTTTTTTTTCTCTTAGTTTTAATGATGGTCTGGCAGTTTTAGTACTTTACGCGGCCTACCCAAATGTCTTTTCTTTGGTATTGTTCGTTAAATCATTGAGCTCCTTAAGTTTTGAGTTGAGCTGCATGATAACTGACAAATGCGTGCACTGACTGGACAGGTCCACTCAAATCTGTGTGGTCTTTCCTCAAAAGACCATTTCGGACACCAACCTACATGGTCCTCAAATGATCTGACCAAGATTATGTCCGAATATACACATTGAGATTAATGAATTTTATTTATGCAATGACATGAATATTTACTCTTTGTTTTAATTATTGTAAATGTGAAGATTATGTGGACCATTGTTTAATTTTGTTTTATTCTCAGTTAGTTTTTAACATGGTCTGGCAGTTTTGAGTATTTTTTGCGGCCTAGCCAAATGTCCTTTCTTTGGTATTGTTCGTTGAATCGTTGAGCTCCTTTAGTTATGAGTTGAGCTGCACAACGACTGACAAATGCGTGCACTGACTGGACAGGTCCACTCAATCTGTGTGGTTCTTTCATCAAAAGACCATTTCAGACACCAATCGGCATGGTATTCACATGATCTGACCAAGATTATGTCTGGACTTTAAAAGAGACTGTGACCTCTGAGTTTGTTTCGGCCTTTCTTCTCAGAGTAGTCAGATAGGAAACGCCGGCCTCATCTAGTTTAAAAAAATATGTTTTGACGTGTAAAAGTGTTTGTAAAAACCTACTTACAGAAATAAAATCATTTATCATTTACGCCTGTAAGTGACTAATTCACTATAATTGAATGCTTATGTATCTTTTTTTTATGTTAATGTTTTTAGTGAATAGGTCGTTACCTTTCAAATAAAATAAAATAAAATAAGTACCTACATAGAATTGTAATTATTAGAACATGCGCGAGCTATTTTTGTCTGTTTTTGAATGACCATAAATACCTCAATTGTATATAATAGGCAATTGAATGATACTCCTTAACACATGTGAAATGCTTGGACTGAAGAGCAGCGCGCGGTTCATGGATTCATAAGAACATTGGATACGGCATCGAAACAGTAGGAGCACACTCGCAGTTTTTTTACTGGAGTCCACTGCAGGACATAAGCCTCTCCAATTGCACGCCATGCAGTATGATTCTCGGCAACTCTCCCGAGTTTTTTCGACTTGGACCTGGCTCTTCTTTTTCTTCGTATCGCTGGCGCGACTGTACCTATTTCAGTCTATATCTTGTTCGCCCAAAACTTCGCCATTTTCACGCCGTCATCAGTGGCAGTACAGTGTTACTTCGACTTCAAATTTTGGGACACAGGAAGAAGGCAGGATTGGAGGTGGAATATTTGCGTACATAGTTTGCGTCATAGCTCCACCCACATCCTCCCAGTTACATCTCCTAACTTTTGTCCGGAGACAGTTGAGATACTTTCAAGTGGATCACGAACGGTCCCTACAGGGACATGCTCCTTTCGTGTTTTTATTTTTTCTCTCAGTTAGTTTTAATCTTGGTCCGGCCGGCAGTTTGAGTCATTTAAGCGGCCTACCCAAATTTCCTTTATGGTATTGTTCGTCGAATCTTTGAGCTCCTTAAGTTCTGAGTTGTGCTGCATAATTATTGACAAATGCGCGCACTGACTGGATAGGTCCACTCAATCTATGTGGTTCTTTCCTCAAAAGACCATTTCGGACACCAACCTACATGGTCCTCAAATGATCTGACCAAGATTATGTCCGAATATACACATCGACATTGATGAATTTTATTTATGCAATGACATGAATATTTACTCTGTGTAGTATATTGTTTTAATTATTGTAAATGTGAAGACTATGTGGATCATTGTTTAATTTTGTTTTATTCTCAGTTAGTTTTTAACATGATCTGGCAGTTTTGAGTATTTTTTGCGGCCTAGCCAAATGTCCTTTCTTTGGTATTGTTCGTTGAATCGTTGAGCTCCTTTAGTTATGAGTTGAGCTGCACTGACTGGACAGGTCCACTCAATCTGTGTGGTTCTTTCATCAAAAGACCATTTCAGACACCAATCGACATGGTCTTCACATGATCTGACCAAGATTATGTCTGGACTTTAAAAGAGACTGTGACCTCTGAGTTTGTTTCGGCCTTTCTTCTCAGAGTAGTCAAATAGGAAACGCCGGCCTCATCTAGTTTAAAAAAATATGTTTTGACGTGTAAAAGTGTTTGTAAAAACCTACTTACAGAAATAAAATCATTTATCATTTACGCCTGTAAGTGACTAATTCACCATAATTGAATGCTTATGTATCTTTTTTTTATGTTAATGTTTTTAGTGAATAGGTCGTTACCTTTCAAATAAAATAAAATAAAATAAGTACCTACATAGAATTGTAATTATTAGAACATGCGCGAGCTATTTTTGCCTGTTTTTGAATGACCATAAATACCTCAATTGTATATAATAGGCAATTGAATGATACTCCTTAACACATGTGAAATGCTTGGACTGAAGAGCAGCGCGCGGTTCATGGATTCATAAGAACATTGGATACGGCATCGAAACAGTAGGAGCACACTCGCAGTTTTTTTACTGGAGTCCACTGCAGGACATAAGCCTCTCCAATTGCACGCCATGCAGTATGATTCTCGGCAACTCTCCCGAGTTTTTTCGACTTGGACCTGGCTCTTCTTTTTCTTCGTATCGCTGGCGCGACTGTACCTATTTCAGTCTATATCTTGTTCGCCCAAAACTTCGCCATTTCCACGCCGTCATCAGTGGCAGTACAGTGTTACTTCGACTTCAAATTTTGGGACACAGGAAGAAGGCAGGATTGGAGGTGGAATATTTGCGTACATAGTTTGCGTCATAGCTCCACCCACATCCTCCCAGTTACATCTCCTAACTTTTGTCCGGAGACGGTTGAGATACTTTCAAGTGGATCACGAACGGTCCCTACAGGGACATGCTCCTTTCGTGTTTTTATTTTTTCTCTCAGTTAGTTTTAATCTTGGTCCGGCCGGCAGTTTGAGTCATTTAAGCGGCCTACCCAAATTTCCTTTATGGTATTGTTCGTCGAATCTTTGAGCTCCTTAAGTTCTGAGTTGTGCTGCATAATTATTGACAAATGCGCGCACTGACTGGATAGGTCCACTCAATCTATGTGGTTCTTTCCTCAAAAGACCATTTCGGACACCAACCTACATGGTCCTCAAATGATCTGACCAAGATTATGTCCGAATATACACATCGACATTGATGAATTTTATTTATGCAATGACATGAATATTTACTCTGTGTAGTATTATATTGTTTTAATTATTGTAAATGTGAAGACTATGTGGATCATTGTTTAATTTTGTTTTATTCTCAGTTAGTTTTTAACATGGTCTGGCAGTTTTTAGTATTTTTTGCGGCCTAGCCAAATGTCCTTTCTTTGGTATTGTTCGTTGAATCGTTGAGCTCCTTTAGTTATGAGTTGAGCTGCACTGACTGGACAGGTCCACTCAATCTGTGTGGTTCTTTCATCAAAAGACCATTTCAGACACCAATCGACATGGTCTTCACATGATCTGACCAAGATTATGTCTGGACTTTAAAAGAGACTGTGACCTCTGATTTTGTTTCGGCCTTTCTTCTCAGAGTAGTCAAATAGGAAACGCCGGCCTCATCTAGTTTAAAAAAATATGTTTTGACGTGTAAAAGTGTTTGTAAAAACCTACTTACAGAAATAAAATCATTTATCATTTACGCCTGTAAGTGACTAATTCACCATAATTGAATTCTTATGTATCTTTTTTTTATGTTAATGTTTTTAGTGAATAGGTCGTTACCTTTCAAATAAAATAAAATAAAATAAGTTTTCTGGTAGGGATGCAGTCGATTTTATAAAGCTGTGGCTGTTTTTTAGCCGTTGCGTTGGTTGTTGTGCGTCAGATCATAGTGGGTGTCTAGTATCAAATTCCTGTTTGTGTTTCTCCACTTCTTCTCTTCGGACTTGTGGTGGTGCTATGCCAGCTGTGGGATATAGTGCGCTGACCGGGGTCGGTTACAGGCAGCCTGTAAATGTTCGGCATGTTACAACCTGGCCAGGGTAATAGTAACAGTTTCTTCCATTAATAGGGTTAGTTTTACGTGTTTATTATTCTAAGAAAGCCAAAGTAATGTAGAGAAAATACAATAAAAACATACACGTACGGCAGAACATTATTATAGTCTTTCTACAGATTACATTGTAAATGATATTCTAAGAAGGAATCAGATTTAGCTATGAATGCTACTTTAATAAAAGATGAAACAGTCACCACTTAGTTTATTCTCTGAAATATAAGCCTCAAAATATCCATACTTACCACAGTTTTCCTCCACACTTTCGTAGCTCCACTTCCAATTCTAAGTAAGGTTTTTATAAGTAAATTCTCTGGTAAAAATGTCGGTTTCTAAGCAAGGTGGGAAATAGCCTCTAAACTAATAAGTGTCGGGTATTTCCTCGTAATTACCTTTATAGCGATAGATATAGGGCGCAATACTTCACGTCAGTTAAGGGGTACTTTCACAGATTTGAAAATTATTTATTTGCTTAACCATTTATGTACAAAAAATAAACGAGCAGAAATACGTACAAAGTATGTACTTCCAGCATACATGCGATAGGAAAAATGATAAAGTGATGTAGACACCGTGTGTAAGAGTAGAGAGATAGTTGAACATCAAAAACAATTCACTTATATTTTGTTAATTATTTTATTTTCTTTAGGTGCTGTACAAGTTCGTCATTCAGAGATATACGACGATACAGTAGCGTATTTATATTTAATCTAGATAATTGTTTAGTAAGTTACTTTACCTACACATTTTAATATTGACTTCAAAATATGAACTCTGTTTCTAATAGCCCGATCAATTAGTCAGACTATCAGACGGAGTTCTGTATTTAGCAGTTCTAACTTAGTAATTCTGCTGCTAAGGTTAAATAATTTCAAGTATTTATAAGCGTTTTGATAACAAAGGTATCTTTAATCATTACTTTAATATCACGGAAGACGATTTAAAAGAGTGTCCGTGGAGTTTCTTGCCCATTCTTCTCCATAGGAATCTACTACGCTTTGGAATGGACAACTAACTTCATGTTTCTTACTGAGCGACCCTTGACTTGAATTGAAAATATATGTCTGTAATTTTATTATTGGAAACAAATGGTTTGAGTTTGATGCTAGAGTAGGTTTTCATAATATTTTCGCCATCAACTTCACCTTAACCCCAAGAATTAATCACGCGAATAAAATAAAGGTGAGAATTGTCTCACTCCCATTAAGTTTTCTATGTGGTACAAGTAAATTGATCGTTCTAGACTTCATACCTACACTGTAAATAAATGGTGCATGATAAAATAGTAGATTGTGTCATAAGGGACCTAAATAATGTATTGAGGGCGAGAGCAAATGTTTGAATCCAGAGCGAAGCGAAGGATTCTAGAGTAGAATCCCGAGCCTAGCGAGGGATTCAAAGTACGTCGCTCGAGGTTAAATAATTTTGGTACCGTGTGGCACTCTCTGTTTTTCACTCCCCTCTCTGAGAAAAAAAATAAGAGATGCTTTTAGTAGTGACGAATAAATAAAATATTAATTAACCAAATTACAAATTTATATTAATATCAAATTAAAATTGTACAGACAATTTTAATTTGATATTTTGTAAAAAAATAATGAAAAAACGAATAAGAAGTTCCCGCGTATTTTATTTCTTTGACCAACGCCGCTTCGTCGGCAGGCGTGCTTTTTTTTACTACCGGCCAGGATTTTATCGAAGCGAATTGCGAAACTTTTTATTTGATAGGGTTCCAAATTCAAAAGTCATTTCGTCACTGTTATTAAGTGCGCCGGAATGACCCATTTTGCTCGAACTTATCGAGGAACCCTTCACCTCTTTTCAAATATCTATTCGAAAAGAGGCGAAGGGTTCCTCGATAAGTGGGGATCAAAAATATTAATCGCATTATTGAACTATATATATATATATATATCTGAAATCAAACTATACGTACAATAAAATCGTAGCAATGTCAAAACTGTACATTGCATATTTTTTTGAAAAAGTAATTGCCTCGAGGTCTGGGAATGATTTTAATGCCGAAATTATAGTTGTTCGATATTTTATCTGTTTGTCGGTTTATCTGTTTGTCTAAATATATATTTCAGCATCACAAAAATACTACCAGATAGATTTTGTCAAAACTTTGCATAGATAGCCCCCTATAACTCTGGCCAGTCTATAGGCTATAAATTATCACCCCAAAAGGTTAAAATATTGCAGATAGTTATAGATTTAAACTTTTTAATGTCGTGCGTGTCGATGAAAATCTATATAGAGTCGGCCCAGAATAAATTTGACTACGACTTTGGCACCTTCAGTCGCGTCCATCAGCTCCTGTAGCATGCAGACAATAGGACAAGCTGGACACGATATTAAGTGTCCCATTGTTTGTGGGACAGCAAGATGGGACTCCGCATTAGCCACAAACAATTATTCAAACCACAGATTCACAGATGTCTATCTGTGAATCTGTGGGATTCTTTGCTTCGGCCTCTGAGTCTAGAGTTTATTTAAAGACCTTCAGGTAAGCGAAGGCAACTCACATCCAGGTCTAGGTCCATTTGCAGTAAGTGGAACAAATGGGCTAGGTAGATAGGTACTATCTCACCACAGCTTACGCTGACCTTTCAGCTTTCAGCCTTTCCTCAGACCGTTCGCCAGTGAGTGGGAGAACACACTTTAAAAAGCTGTAAAGCTGTGTGCTGCTGTGTACCTGTTTGTAAAGCTGTGTTTAAATGGTTATCATCACGCTATACCTTTATGGAGCTAAACAGTCAATCATGACATACAGGGTGGATTTTTGAGATGGGGCAACCTTAACTGTTGTCGTCACGAGCAAACGGTCAAGAGATTGTCCTTAACTTTTTTAAACATTTTGATCTGCATTCACAGATTTTGAAAACATATATATACTAATATAATATAGATAACAGTCAGCAAGAAAATGGGCAATTTTCTAAAAAACTTTTTTGATGCCAATCGGTTCTGTTTCTTTTATGGATAAAAAAAACTCTATCGGAACGACTGAGGTTCGGTTACTAGAAAAGTCTGAAATTGCAAGAAGTTAGCTGGACTGGGCAGAATAGGGAACGAATGTAGCAGATAGTTACAGATTTAACATTTTAAATGATTATCATACCTTTATGAATTCAGCAGTCAATCATGAAATTTAAAAGAACGGCTACGTTAGTCAACTTTCAACAAAGCAAACAGGTTAGCGGTTCGGCGACTGCTTTGCAAACCTAAGTTCGATTCCCGACAATTACATATTTTGTGCTTCTTTTTTTTAATTTTATTTATATACCCAGAAAAATATTAAGTTTAGGCCTCTTCTGTTATCTATGGTTATAGTAAAAATAAATATCTATGGATTAGTGAATGTCTATGAGCAATCCCGTGTATTTACAATCGTTGCAATCGTCGTTAATTACAGCTGAACATCACGAATAATCTGTAAGTGCAACAGTCAGTATATCAGTGCCATTAGGTAGTATAATGCAGGAACGCTGGCGTTCAGAAATGCACTAAAAACGAACAGCTTCGCAAGGAATGGGAAATTGATACTGAAGACTGCGGGTATCGACCTCAGGACGAGCTGCTTCTCACAACTGTACGAGTACGTCACTTGCTCCCGCGTCACCAGTCCTAATTCTGTTTATATTTTGGTTGCTGACACGAAAACTAGAAACAGGGAAGTTTTATAAAATGTGGCTTAGTATATTTGGTTTATTCCATAATTACTGCCTGTACGTTCTTTTGGAGGGCTTAGAGGGGTGTTTCCAAGGGTGTTTGCGGAGATTTTAATTTCCGTGTTCTAAGGATGCCGACTGTGGGATTTAACCGGAATCCAATGTACACATCCGCCCTTCACAAATAAAAAAATACTCAGGTAATTCGTTAAAACACGTTCGGGAGTTGTTAGCGTTTATGTGATTTATTTGCAAACTGACGTTTTAGACAAAGCGTTGCCACCTGGCCAATGCTAATAAATCAATTCACGCTTGACTTGTATTCGATTAGTGCCCGGTTGATGCCAAGAGACACCTATTTCCGCCCCTTTCAAGAATGCAGACGTAATTTTATGTAATGTAATCAATAAAAAAAAACTAAATATGTAATTCTCATGACCAATGTTGTTTATACTCGTAATATACAACATTGGTATATTCCATACAACGAGGAGGCAGAGAATAAGTACAGGCCACATCCTACGATCTTTATATACCCATCTAATTTCTTCGTCCACGTTCATCTAGTTATTGCTACGTGGCAAGTACCCCCATATTTCAATAATAATAATCTACATTGTACCCCAGTACTTACGAAGGCAGTAACAAAATACAGGTCCACGCCTCATCTCAGGCATCAATTCGACTCCATATTATAAAGAGATCAAGACCGTCGTAATTAAATCAGTTAGGGAACGTGACTGTGCGTTCTACGGTGCCTTTGGAACAGTTTTTGTGGCGTTATTTTTAGACATCCAATCATTATTGGGTTATTGAGATGTACTCGTAGGTAGGTAAGATTGAACGAGTTTTACACTGTAGATTTGTTTGGATTATAAGTTAGAGTTCGCTGCTTTGTTAAAAAGTATTGTCTTTTCCGTAAAACATGCCTTTTTTTCCTTCGGACTAAATGTCAATAAGGTGCTTCAAGGGCTGTCATCACGACTAGCCATTTACCTAAAAAAATCAAAACAAATCAAATCTTTTTATTGTGGGCATAAGTTATACATACAGATGTTAGGTAAATTACAGATCCATTATGTCCTGCCTAGCAGGCATACATGACAGGCATACATGATAAATTGTGTCAATATGCAGTATAAAAAATTTAGTTATCACCTAAAAAGCAAATCTTACAAAAAGAATTAGTGACAGATTGTAGTATTGGTGACAGATTGTAGCAGGTACTAATTATAAAGAAAATTTTGGATCGTAGGCTTTGTCAATTAAAAAAATAACCTTAAAATGTCTACAGGTATTTTATTGTAAATTATACTCGTAGATGCCATTCCAAAAAAACTTTAACCGCAGTCCTCTTTAGCTATGAGTCTTTTCCACAAAGTTTTAATTGTAGACATGCCAATTTAGCTCAATTATTGGTTTTTGTTTTTTGATGCAAATAAGAAAATAGCGATTTACTCAATTCGTAATCAACAATTATAGTGGGTTAAGTAAGACTGACGGAAAACTATTTTTTTCACATCTTAGTAAAAGTTTTGAAGCTTTATTTTAAGATGTTTTAAATGAGAGCGTGACTACTTTATGAAAAGCCCATCAAGATATATTTGTGGCAAAACAAACTATCCTTAAACTGACTCTATATCCTCCATAAGATAACTCGAGGAAAACAATATTAATTTCAAAGCGCACACGACCAAACTCACGTCAATAAGATAGTTGATTAGATTACAGAGAAGCTTCGGCTATCTAATTATATGTATTAGAGCAATCTAGTTCATTTCTAGATGACTGATCTAATCGAGTCAAAGGCCAGACTCGAGCGTAATAAGCGGTAATCAATTATTATCGTTATGTAATTTGTTATTGTTGTATGCGATTTTATGAAGGTTGTCTATCTGTATTGTCGACATACGAAAACCTTAACCATACTTTATAAAATTTGATAAAGCTATACCAGGTTATTTTAGCGTGTGGCCAAAATTGGTACTAATGCCGCCATCTTGTTTTTAAGGTTCCGTAGTAAACAAGGAACCTTTAGAGTTTCGCCATGTCTGTCTGTCTGGCTGTCTGTCTGTCTGTCTGTCCCCGCTGTAGCTCAGAGACGCTTAGTACTAGAAAGCTGTAATTTGGCATAGGTAGGTATACATATTAATCACGCCGATAAAATAGTAAAAGGTGGCCGTCCGGATATTGAGAGGATGAGCATTCCAAAGAAGAATGGACTGAATATGAAAGGAAGAATGAACAACGTCAGAAGTATTAGAAGGACAGAGTAGGAGAAGATTGTTAAAAGAACACAAATTCTTAATATGTGAAGAACATAGATATTGAAAGTGAGAACCAAGATAAGAAGGAGGAGTGGGAGAGTTGAGAAGGGAGAAAAGCGTGGTCAAAGCGCTTAAACTTTTTCTTTGCCGAATGGACATCCATTTGAGCTCAGACCTCGACACATGGTCATATTTCCTGGACGCAGGCCACAAGCACTTTGGACAAGAATGGGAGAGTGAAAATGGGTCAAAGTGACTGGATAGGGAGAGATTTGAAATGTAAGGGAGTGGGCGGACTTAGGCCATACGCCACAGGGATGGGAATTTTCCGGAATCAAGAGAAAAGTTGATGATATGGGTAATCGGAAGGAGAAGGATATCAATGATCCAAACGACTATACTAGGACCGCTACCGTCATAGCCCACAGCCTTGGCTTTTATGGACAGGGTGATCTTTTCAATTTCGTCCAAGGTGACCGGAGAGAAGTGAAATGGTTCTATGATGGGGCTGACTAAGCCAGTAATGAAATCGACCATCTTGGACTTCATTTGGGAAGCCAAATGACAAGTGGTTGTGAAGTGACAGTCGATATCATGAAGGTCTACTGTATAAGAAAAACCCACATGACGAGGTCTGCTGATACAAAGAGTACCAAGGAACCTCCAGATTGCAGCAGATATGTTCTCGAGAATATGGCGGCGTTTAGCGTTGCGTATTTGTAGCAGCTTTAAAAAAGTTCTGATTTTATTCACATCGATCCCTTTTCATCTATGACGTTCATTAGTCATAAATGAAAACCCCGCCTGCGGGGAGTCCCGCATGCTATAATTATATCGACCGAGTTATCGACAAATGAAAATGAGCCATTAGCCTGCTGCAATATTGGAAGAGCATCACAACGGGCAACTTTATTCCTTTAAGAACTAGATATATAAAACTTTTCTTCAGCGCTTTATAGTTTTTTAGTGATTGGTTTTATTTCAATGCCAATTATAATTCAATATTTTTAATTTCTCCACAAGCATCGCCAGGAAAATAGCTTAGTACTCAACAAAATGTGCATCAAACTAAAATAAATGATTACATTCTCATGGGAACGTGCATTATACTCGACTTAATGCAAAAAGCTGTGCAAATTGAATCAACCGACATTAATATTAACGACAGAAACAGTTCGCGGGATGAGCAGACAGCCAGGTCTCGTAATCAATCAAAACATGTATGTGTATTAAAGTGTTAATGTTAGAAATAACGAAAGGAGTGCAACAGTCTTTAGGCAGGAACTGGATACAGTTAAATTAGTTTTTACTTTAAACGCACTCTGCGTCCATTTCTCGAACTCTTTCGTCCAAAGCATTTAAAATCAAGCTGATGAGAAGAACCTTCAATATCTGGTCAAATTAAGTCATTGTACATTGATATTTTCATGTATTCAATTAAATATATACTTAATAACTATAATGAAACCGCAAAATTCAGGCAAAGACTAGATTTTAAACGTGTTCTAAGATACATTCGATACAGTTGTTCTATCTCACGACGACGGCGGGAGAGCAATACTTGTAGTGGTGATGTGTATAGACACGCGCTCTTGACTTGTGTGCGTAATTGCAGGTAGCGTCAGCAAGTTCATAATTATTGAACAACATAATATAAGTAGGTCCTGGGTTTGATTCCCGGGTCGGGCAAAGTATTATTGGGTTTTTCTATTTGGAATATCTCAGTAGCAGCCCGGAGTTTGGATGTGTGCCCGGTTAATTGCAATAGGCTCGCCCCCTATTACATGGGACTTCAACATAACTGGCGAAATGTGGGTGTACTACAGGTACAACTCTGCCAAACCCTTCGGGGAAACAAGGCGTGATGTTATGTATTATATTACGTAATAAAATAATTAGACTCACGTATTATATGTTACAATTAAACTCACAATTAAACACTTAATTATTATTTACGTACCTCACGGTGAACAACTTTTCTCCGTTTACTTTCCATGTTGACGGTACGCGACGCAAAAGCCCGACCGGCAGCTCGGGCTATACTAAGCGCTCTCGAACATACGCACACAGACACAATGTGCATGTACAGATTACACATACAACTAAGACCAACCCGCGGAATTTAGACAACGCCACCCTCTTACAAGTCCACTCCAGGACGGAGAGCCCTTCTATTACTAGGGCAATCTATCAACATGGCGTTAGACACTAACACAATTCTCTTGCTAGTGTGAAACAACTCACACCAATTACACTCCAACATACCACCAAACTACCACAAAACCTCTTGGTTAACAAGGGACGTTTTACTCCTTGGGACAGAGTTGCCGACCGGCTGCGGCTGCGAAATCAACTACGGCGTGTGAAATACCAGCCTCATCTTCGCGCTCCGCCTCGTCTGCCAGCCCTGTCCCACTGCTGCCTGCCGATCCAGTCTTACAACTACCTGCCGATCCTGTCCAGCTGCTGCTAGCCGATCTTATATCCTGATATCCAAGCGTCTCGAACACTCGAACTGGAAGCCTGGAACTCTCTAACCTTTTTTAATATCTAGTATTATCTTTATTTTTTTTTTAACGGGACTTACGGCCATCCAATCGTAACGTTAGTGAACCATCCTAACCAGTACACATTTTTTTTTTTAGATATTTTAAAGAAACTAGCCATTAAATAAGCTTTTAGCATACCAATGCAAATAAAAGCTTATTAGCATTGGTATGCTAAAAGCTTATTTAATAAAAAAAGGTTAATATTGGTATATTAACTTTTTTTCATGTTAATTTCATGTCATTTGCCTATCAACTCAACCTATAACAGTCCACTGCTGGACATAGGCCTCTCCCAGGCTTCGCCACAACACCCTGTCCTCCACCTTCCGCATCCAGTCTGTCCCAGCCACCTTTTTAAGGTCATCGGTCCATCTAGCTGGGGGGCGTCCCACACAACGCTTGCCGATACGCGTTCTCCACTCTAGGACTCGTCTGCTCCACCGGCCATCGGTCCTTCGACAAATATGGCCAGCCCACTGCCACTTTAGCTTGCTTACTCTGCAGGCTATGTCGGTAACTCCGGTTCTCTTCCGGATAACTTCATTTCTGATCTTATCCTTCAGAGAAACTCCAAGCATAGCCCGCTTGATGGCGCGCTGAGCGACCTTGAATTTGTGGACCAGCCCGACTGTCAGTATCCACGTTTCGGCACCGTATGTCATAACGGGCAGGACGCACTGGTTGAAGACCTTAGTCTTCAAACACTGCGGGATTGGCGACGAGAAGACTTGACGAACTTTTCCAAACGCTGCCCAACCCAATCGGATCCTCCTGTCGGCTTCTTTCTCAAAGTTGTGTCTACCGAGCTGGATAACTTGTCCTAGGTAGACGTACTCCTTCACAACTTCGAGAAGCGACCCTTCGATGTGGATTGGACTCGGCAAGACGTGCGAATTGTACATGACTTTCATCTTGTCCAAATTCATGCCAAGGCCAACCCGGTCCCACCAGGCATCTGGTCTAACTGTTCCAGTGTCTCTGCCATTATGACGATGTCATCGGCAAAACGAAGATGTGAGATGTACTCGCCGTTTACGTTGATAACCTGTCCAGTCCAGTCCAGCGTCTTGAAAACGTCCTCCAACGCATTGGTGAAAAGTTTCGGGGATATCACATCCCCTTGTCTCACCCCCCTAAGCAGTTGGATAGGGCTGGTTTTTTTATCCTGGATCTGGACAGTCATCGTTGCAGCGTCATACAAACACCTCAACACTTCGATATAACGCCAGTCAATTCGACATCGTTGCAGAGAGGCCAGAACTGCCCATATTTCGATGGAGTCGAAGGCTTTCTCGTAGTCCACAAATGCCATACACAGCGGCTGGTTGTACTCTTCGGTCTTCTGTACAATCATCTGTCATGTCATCTGCCTAGCCCTTTCCCAACTATGTTGGAGTCAGCTTCCAGTCTAACCGGATGTAGCTGAATACCAGTATTTTACATGTAGCGACTGCCTATCTGACCTCCACAACCCAGTTTCTGGGTAACACGATACCCCTCTGTAAGACTGGTTGTCAGACTAAGTTGAAAAATAAAGTAACAGATTAGTAGTATGCCATAATCCATAATAACCTATTTCCCGAAATAACTATGTTTATAAACATTAAACTGTCCACAGACAAATTTTCACATAGCACGCACGCACATCACACACCTTAACTATTCAAACTAATCCAGCACAGAATGATAGAATACAATTCACTAAGACCATTCACTTCAAACCTTTTGAATTTATATTAAGATTAATGCCTTTCCTCATCCCTAAGTGTAGGAACGAAATTAACTTTGCATATAAATTGGCACATTCACACAAGATTGATTCAAAAACGTCAAACTATTTTCTTTAGAACCGTTTTCTGTATTTACGGAGATAATTTAATCATTCTGCAACCAAAAACCGACGACTCTGACTATTTGTAAAGACTGTTTCAAAGCTAATTGGTTTTGAACTAGCTTTCTGAATGACGTAACAAATGATTTTCAATACCGAAAAGGAATAAAATGTGGGGCGAACAAAAAATATAATTAATGTTTATGAACCTTGTGGGGCGAATGTGGAACAAATCGAACTAGATTCTTTGACAATTCAAAAGGGCCTGAAATTGGTGAAATTGAAATAAATAAAGAGATAAGGTTTCTTGATCAATCCTCAATGTTGACTATCGCAAAAGTGGCGTTAGAAAAACTTGCCAACAATGCTTTCAAGTTAAAATCAGCAGTTTCAATAAAATTAGGCCGAGCGTTGTCAGTCAGTCAATAATAAAAACGATTTTCCAGAAAACGATCTTATTTCGATTAGCTTTTCGAGTTTATATTTTCTTTGTTAGTGTTAAAAAATACGTTTGCAATATAAAAGTATTTTTTTTATTTATTTCTTTTACCTATTTACGACCGAAGAAGGAAACTAAGTACACAGCCATCTAGCGATTTTTTGAGTACAACACATAATTTACGGTTCAGGTTCTTATCACAACAGAAAAATTGAAACTCGATTTTCTAGGGTGAAATATCGATTCACTGGATTGATTCCGTACTAGATATCGATTGAAAGATTGATCTTTTTGGTTCAAGAAATTGATCCTTCGATTAATCGATCTCAGATCGCATCCCTAGTGCATACCATATACCATACACCATAAACCAATGCCATAACCTTGAACAAAGTTAACTTAAATACCCTTACAAATAACGCTTTCTCTCGCTTAAGTTTATTTTTCGACCCAAATGTGCTTTAACCTTAAGAGTGATGGGCAAACATTATTTCTTTAAAACGAGTGCGTAACTTAATTCCTTAACATTTACAAGTAAGCAGGCAGAACGCCCTATAACATTTTGTACCTCGGTTAATATCGGTCATATATCATACGGATGGATACCACACAATATTTTACATACTCTTTATGATTTTGGGTGCAATAACCGTTATGGTTGAAAATTATGTTAAAAATGGTGACGGGTTGGAGATTTTTTTGTAGGTACGGGTTCGGTATGTTATTTGAGCAAAAGACGTTTAGAGAAGAGAGAGAATATTTGTGTTACTTATCGTCACTTTAAATCCTGTACCTAGTATGTTCCTTGGCTGAATATAGAGCTTAATTAAATTCTATAAACTATTTGTTTTCTTCCAACTTAGCGCCTCAGCTACAAAACTTTGACCTACGTAACCACTTATTTAATTTTGAGAAAGAAGCGGGTTCGCGTGTATCAACGTGACAATGTTTAAGGGAATTCTTATCTCCTTCGATGCTACTGCATCCATTAACATTATCATCCTGGATTTGTGGTATCCTCAATTTGTTCTAAGCTAGCAATCTGATCTGTACCAGCTCGCCCAACTAAACGTCCAACGTTCTACACATTAAGTTATACTCTAATTTCATCTCCAACCAAAAAATAGCTTGCATAACCTTTAATCAGACCCTTGGCGACCTTTACCAGCGGGCTCCCAAAACCATCGCCGCACTGATGATGTTAACAATCAAGGCTAATGCGGTTCCCGTGGCGTCGTATCACGCATCTGCGAAATATTTTAAGCCTTCATCCTTGAATTAAATACTAGTGGGTAGGTTGTAGAGCAATTATGATTTTCTTTCAGTGATTATTTGGATTATTACCGTAGCCCGAGAGATAGGAAGAGGCAGAAAACATTTTAGTTGTTTGAACGTTATTTTTGTTTAGTTATTATAAATGATAAATGATTTATTTTCTGTAAGTAGGTTTGTACAAATACTTTTACACGTCAATCATATTTTTAAAATAAAGCTAGATGAGGTCGGCGTTTCCTATCTGACTACTCTGAGAAGAAAGTCCGAAACAAACTCAGAGGTCACAGTCTCCTTTAAAGTCCAGACATAATCTTGGTCAGATCATGTGAAGGCCATGTAGAATGGTGTCTGAAATGGTCCTTTTGAGGAAAGAACCATGTGTGGTTGAGTGGACCTGTCCAGTCAGTGCACGCATTTGTCAGTAATCGTGCAGCTCAACTCAGAACTTAAGGAGCTCAACGATGCGATGAACAATACCAAAGCCTACCCAAATGTTCTTTACATTTGGGTAGGCCGCATAAATTACTCAGACTGCCAGACCATGATTAATACTAAATGAGAAGAAAAAACAATGACCTACATAGTCTTCACATGCACAATAATTGAAAACAATATAATACTTTACAATTAAACATTAAATTCCACACAATATATTAAAATCCAAAAAGTAAATATGTCATTGTGTTTTGAATAATCATTAAATGTCAAAAGTGTATATAAATAAAATAAAAGTTTCAGTATGCAATAATTGGAGCAATCCCAAGCCTTTTTGTCCTCAATATAATCTTTAACGGTATAGTTTTACTAATGTATAAGTTGTACTTGTAGTGTCAGTTGCAATTTATATTACATAAGATTACCTTTTAACACATCCGATGAAGGACACAGGGATCCGCTGGATGGGAGAAGCACAGGACCGGTCGATATGACGATGCTTGTCTTTCTATGTCCAACAGTGTCCGTCTTTCGGCTGAATCAGCATAAAGGTACCTTTATGAATCAGGGATGTACTTAGTTACTTGTGGACTTAGCACGAACGCGCGAAATAAACGTAACGTACATTCGAATAATTATTTAATTGGAAATATTCGTTTCACACATAACATTTATTTAGTTTGAAAACTTTATTCATAACTATCATTTGTGATATTAATATTACAAAATGAAACCAAAATACTTTAGGACAGTTGTATTTTCGATTCAAAAATCAATATTTGACGAACGCAACAAATTGAGATGTACCCTCCTGGTTCAAACAAATTCATGATTCAGCCGAAAGACGGACACTGTTGGACATAGAAAGACAAGCATCGTCATATCGACCGGTCCTGTGCTTCTCCCATCCAGCGGATCCCTGTGTCCTTCATCGGATGTGTTAAAAGGTAATCTTATGTAATATAAATTGCAACTGACACTACAAGTACAACTTACAGCGTAGCTCTTATGCGCAGTATAGCTGCACCACACACACCATTTTAAAATCAAATAAAAAATCAGAATACCATCTTATAATTCGTGGTATTATAAATATTTTCACCTATTCTTTCAATGTGGGTCAGACAAAACATCTCAAAAACGTTTCTCAGACAATTCTGTTGCTGCAAACCCGCATAAACTGGCGACCAGCAGTCAGGAGGTCAAATGCATAACTCTCGGCACCTCGAGCGCTCGCGCATGTAAATAAGGGCATATTTCAAACGTACTAGCACCGACCGCAGTGTTGGGTTGCTTCTCCAAACTGTTCGGGCCGGAGTTGATTTACACGAGCATTGTGCTGGCGTATATTTAAGCATTTCTTATAACAAGATATCTTTACATTTGCTCAATTTTATACCTTGGATATAGATACTATGACATATAAGATCTCTGAGTTCCTAATTTACAGTTAAAGATAATAATTATGAGGTAAGTTTGACTTAAAAGACTCAAATGCAAGCAAGCAGATTATCGCAGTCTACTGCTGGACATCGGTCTCTCCCAGGCTGCGGCACACTCCGATTTCCGCATCAAGTCTATCCCAGCCGCTTTTTTAAAGTCGTCGGTCCATCTAGCGGTGTCTACTCCAGGATTCGTCTGCTCCACGGTCTGATCAGGATTATCTTTCGACAATATGGCCAGTTCAGCTTGCTTGCTTGCAATGAATGTCTGCAGTAAGACAATGGCAGGCTTACATTATAAATTCTTGTGCTATGTTCGCAGCCCAAGATCCTAATTAGTTGAATTTTTGTCTTCTGCGTTTCTTAAACATAAAGACTAAGCCTTTTGCTATGGGTTTGCCTTTTGGGAAGTATTTTGCTGTTTACACTGCAACTGTTACATTATATTTAACGACTGCCACAGAAGCACACATCGTCATCCTTTAAGTTAGCACAACAAAAAATAGACCGAAAATGACATAAACGAACAGCCATCCTGCTCGCGTAAATCAACCAGCATCCTTACAATCACCATACACGTTAGACAGGAATGTGTGAATGCGATTCATAAATAAATCGATCCGAACAACGTCAGTGCTTCCGTGCTCTTATTGATATGGTAATCGTGTACTTAATGTATAGTATTGTACATACTTACAGTTAGCGATGATGATTGTCGCTAAAGGTGGGCGGTAATTAAAAATATCCAAAGCTAAGAGCTGTTGACTCTGGGTTTCATTGACTCCGAAAAAGCAGTGAGGATTTTCTTTGGATGCTTCATTGGGACCTGAGAAGATGTGATATTGATGTAGTAATAAAAAGTCGAGATGTGTCGTGGGACACCTGGTTGGGATGAAATTCCTTTCGCTGTGACATATGTATTAAATAATAGGCACAATTAATTAAATTAAAAACGTGTGAGAGTAACTAAATCAAAATAAACATGCAGAAGTGTCGCGATGGTCAAAATGTTACGGCTTTTTCGGACTGGCTCTCATTTGTCAAGTGTGCAACGTATAACGTACGATAACTTCGTTTAAAAAAGACTCAGAAAGGTATTAGCGATTGAAATCTTACAATATTTCCTCGGTCAGTATTTTGAAACTTACCACCAGAACACCAAGCGAACAGACGCTTTCACGTCAATATAATCCAAGGATAATGTTGGATATTCGTGGAGACTGCGAAGAATGGAACTCAATAATGTATCAATAAGGATGGGTATATTATTGAGCAATCAATCTGCCTATAATGTTTCCACTGCTGGGACAAAGGGCACCTCTCTGTGAGAGGAAGTGGGCCTCCACGCGCGCGCGGTGTGGATAATGACATCAACCAAAATCCAAATATCTTGAGGAAACCGAAATGTCTTTCGAACCATAAAATTCGAAGATAATACATTCGGGGAAATGTGGTATTTTGCTACACAAAGCCACATCTTTATATTATATTTATTAATTTACCTTTTAAAGGGCTGTTATGTCCAACAATTCTTGTTATACTCTCTATACTGTTTCCTTGCTTCAAATGTATTGTCTTCGAATTTTATGATTCGAAAGACATTCCTTCTCAAGATATTTTCCTTTAGCGTTTTGAGAGGAGTGGGATGAAATTAAATACACAAAGTTAAGTGCCTAGGCGCCTGGGTGTGAAGTCAGGACCTCAACTCGTAAGTCGCGGCCAATACCACTGGACCACCACTGCTGTATATTAATTAATAACTTCTTAATGCGACACAAGATAGATTTAAGAACTATTTTCTAAAACCAAAGTTTGATTTTCCAGGCTCTTTTACTATAGTAAGATTTCAAATTCGTACAAAAATGGTTTTGGTATGAAACAATACTGGGATGCCGAATCTGGGTGTGCACAATAGTAGGTATTTCAACTTTCCTTTCCAAGCAACGGAAAGTTAGCTGGTATGTATCTAAGACCTTATTACGTAAGAAGATCAACCTCCATCGTTCCGAGAGATTTCAGTAATTTAATTTTAATATAAATCTACAAAAAGGTCATAAAAATATAATCCAACGACGAACTAAAAATAGATTTACATACAAAAACGTCAATTTCTTCGCAGTACTAGTAGTCGAGTTTCCAAGCATTCTCACAGTAACCCGCCACACTAATGTAGTTTACGATCGACCTAGAATCGAGTCATTCATTCGAGCGCATTCGATTGTCGATTTAAATCGAATCGATGCGCCCCGCACTGTGCCTCTTTACGTCAAATAAATATAGAGCTTTAGTTCCAAATAACGACACTGGTATGTCAATGGCGCTAGTGTAGATTAGTTATGTACATTTGTGATAATACGTATGCGTAAACAGAATATATTTTGATTGTAATGCACGATCCGTTCGATTAAATATGTATATGTTCAAATCCGGTATCGTGAAATACTATAGTAATATTGACATTTGCAGTTCAAGAAAAATAATATAATATCTGAAGTATATTTGCTAATTAAAAAAAAACTTTTTTTCAACTAGCAAAAATACTTCAGACCTTTTATACCTCTACAATTTTTAATTTATTCATGAAGCTTTAACATACCTACTCCTATTTTATAATCCACATACCATAGTCAGGCAAGGTAAGTCTATCGACATCGACAACATCCATCACTATGAATGACACTATGAAACATCTCCGCCTGCCCTGGAAAGAATGATTTAAACTTAAAGCATCAGTCACCAATAAAAGGATTCTAGCTCTAATAAAAAGTCAAATTTATTACCGCAGCAACATTTTGTCATACAAAAAAACTGAACAAACATAGATACGGTCAATTCATTAAAAATCATTGACTTGTCAGAACTTTTTCACTTCAGTATGAACTGACAAGCTGGACTGACAAACGACGACAAATGACTGACGAAACAGGTGGATGCTGACTGATGTTTATCTGGAAGATCAGTATCCGATCCCACGTGTATTAGAATTTCAGATAGGAGCTTGTTTAATAATGTATTGACCAGGGATGTATGATGTGTAGACGGTATAACAATAGATATGCATGCCGTTAACTTATAGATTTTAATTTATTAAAAGTAGCTATGCTAATGCTAACTTTGCTTTGACTTTGAGGCTCCCGACTCAATAAACTTGAATAGACGAACTTTTCTTATGCAATAGGTGTCGTAGGTAATATGTCCAATAGAACAAGCTAATGTTAGATCAATCCAACATTGACTCAAAATTCTTAGTGTGATACTGATGTCCTAATTCAATTGATCAAGCTGATTGTAGCTTTGTGGATACAGAAGGTACTTAAGTATATTAACTGGCTCTATGGTATAGGTACTTATTGTTTTTTTTTTGTTAAAAACTTTATTGTACACCAAATAAAGGCTCGTGCAGACTAGCGCGATATCGCAGGTGCGACAGGCAGCAATATACCTGTCGCGCCCGCGATATTGCCTCAGTCTGTACGAGCCTTAAGGCGCTGACAAGACCCAATTGACTAAAATAGGCTTCTCTTAAGAAAAAAAAATTGCCAAATCTGTATAGTTTGTGGTAGCGGAAAAAATATATGTTAATTTTGAACATATTTCCCAGAAGTTGGTTGTTACCAAAACACGTTTTGATAAAAAAATCTCGATACAAACTAACGTTAAACTAACCTCTTACCTTGAGCTCTAATCCAAAATATCTGCATTAAATATCAACATACGTTACGTATTTAATTAATAACAGGAACGTCTTATTTGAATGCAGAACTTGGTTGTTTTTATTTTCGATTACTCAACTCAATTTTGAGTAAATAGATAATTGCTTCATATTTTGCAGTAAATTACAAGCGTTGTGTCATCGCGCTTCTCTTTCTTTTCTATGCAATGTGACTGTGACCGTGGTTTAGGTGTTGTTAGCGTCTTAATACAAAACAGGCGGCTTTATACAAGGCGATTTCTTGACCGATAACCTCGTATCCAAGATCACCCTGCTCCTGCTGACCTGCTCGAATATAAGATATTGTAAAACAAAATTAATATAAGAGCTCTACAAATAATAGCTCCACTGTATTTTAAAAGCCGCGCGTGCGAAGCTTCAACATCTTCAACATTTTAAACGTCTTCATGTAGAACGGTTTTGCAAAATTTCACAATGCGCAAACGCCTAGTTTTCGAAAAAAAAAACTACCAAAAATAAAAAAAAAAACAACATTCATTTAAGTAATAAAATTTACATTTTACCACAGATGATGTATGAATTTTACTCCTATGGTGTTCCGTTTCTCGTTCAGACAAAGTGACAGCGGATTTTAATGATTTGTAGTATAAATATTGTATTTTTTATATGCGGAATCCTTAAAGGATCACTCGTGTATCTGTCTGTCTGTCCGTCTGTCGTAGCCGGTTTGCTCCGAATCTACTGGACCGTTTAAATTATGTTGTATGGGGAACATGCTTTTCAACTACAATGTAAGTTTGTTCTTGGGATAAATTCATCCCAAGTATGGAACCCTTCATTGTACGTGGGACACGCACTTGGCCCATTTTTGTTTTTACTTTAATTCATTTTTAAATAGCTGTTATGCAATGAACTCAATCATGAAGCAAATAATATAATTAAAGAAATTGCTACGCTGACGTTTGACAAGACAGTTCAGCCATTGTCATTCATCTTCGTAATTCATCGTATGCACTCACAGTCGAGAGCATCTATCGTACTCCTGTTTGCAACAACGACTGATTGACACCATGGCGTCTCCGAAGTCCCCGAACTTATTTACACACGCACCAAACCAACATATTACCTATACAAATTTAGACTCGACACCTAATCTTCTCCACCATACTCCCACTGTCCCACCAATCCAAAAAGAAACTGGCGATTTTTTTCTCGGCACCATGGTTTTGCGCACTTTGTGGTTTTCGCGCTCGCGAAGTACGGAATTAGCCTTGGCTGCTCTGCCAAGCGCCTTTCAATTTACCCCTACTCCGCGGCCGGGTGTAATGCGACATGCGATAGATGGACGAAAAAAATTGAGGCGATAGAAAAAAAGTTTCACTTTAAAAAAAATATACTAAAACCGATTCCCAGATAAGTAGGTATGTATGGGTAAAGTATGTAGAAAGATGTATACAATAGAAAGCGTCACCACACAAAATTAGAACAGGAAATCATAAAAATACCTTTTTTCGTATCTTCACCGCAATATACGACTATCAAAACACATCAATCACAAAAACTCCACAACAAACTTTATTGTTTCTTCATACAAATAAAAAATGTCTTAAATACGTGACTGCAGGCAGGTATTCCATGAACTATAAATGAAGGTAGCCTAGTACATGCTGGTACCTGTGCGTCATGAGGAAAAAGGTGTTGCAGAGATAGGAATCAGTAATTTTGGGTTTCATTGTACGTGCTGGGATATGAGATTTCTACACTATGTCTCATTTCTCTCAAGATCTAAATAAGTATGATTGGTGAAAACTGTAAAAAGCTTCATTAGAATGAGCTCATGCGTTTGAGAGAAAAGGCGCGACACGATTCTGGTAGAACAATTTCCATGAAGTTTTCATAGAAATTGTTCTGCTAGAGTCGCGTCGCGCCTATCTGCGTGAGCCTTAACGTTGCCACACCATGACAGACTGATAAAGGCAGCATGTAGGTACCTATTATTTTTTTTTAGATTAGTCACAGAATAGATAATAATTGATAGGAATTACGCTACGGTTGCAAATCATCAAATTTCTCACAATGAGTCTCGGTGTAATGAAAATAAGGAAAGAAATCTAACAAAATGGTAAAATTAAATGTTTGTTACTGTATAAATGTTCTTAATACTTAATTTCATAAGAGTCAAGCCCAAAGACATGACGAGATTTTTGCTAAGTTTAAACAACTCCGCTTAATTACTTTATCTAATGAACGATTATTATGTACACACTACATTCCTTTTAGTCTGCTTGACTAACAAGATTTTTGGATTTAGACCTGTTTTACAGTCAGATAATTGCAAGTGATGGTGTTTTAGAATTTGGTCAATGGCACTTGATCATTTTTTTAAATTGTTTACTTATCCCTTTCCCAGTCCAGTGACCCAACGTTATTATTATCTAGTCTAATTTCTACAAGGACAATTCAATGAGGACCTTTAAAAGTTAATAGTTATTACTCATACTTTTTAAAAGTTCGTTCTTAAATAATCAAAACAGTAGTTCTAAAAGTATCTCAAGAATTAGCTCAATTTCTACAATAAATAAAGTCTGTTCTTTTAATTCATAAGGCATAACGTATATTATTACTTTCATTTAATTCTGCATTTGTCTCCAACATAACTTTTGGGACTTAATCATAACAGGCGAAATGTTGCTGTAATTAATTGGTGTAACATTTCGCCCCGAAGGGTTGGGCAGTCTCTGCCGCTCCTGTGATGTTATGTTATATTCATTTAAATCTTCTATTACATTTGTCCCAAAGACGGTTACAGAAGATTAATCTAAACTACACACAACTAACAGTACCTCATTCCAATCCCTAGCCTAGCCTTATCATCATAGTTTCTATATCAAATTACAGATATTAAAGCTATCTAGTTATTTGACAGACGTCTAAGTAAACAGCTCATTAGTGCGTCCTGCGCGCGCGCACGTTGGCTATTACACTGGCAGTGACCAGATGACTAGTCGTGATGGTATTTGTTGTAAGGGTTGGCGGTTAGAGGAAATTGCTGGAAGAATAAGGATAATATTTTTTTGTACAAATGCGAGCACATTATGTTCACAAATATACATAGTAGGTAAGTTTCCATCATTCTACCTAGTAAATGGTGTATAATAATAATAATAATAACCCCACCGCCGTATCTCCACGTTGACGTCGTGGTGGGGCTTGCGCGCTCCAAACTCTAGGTCTGTGCCGGTAGAGTTTACTTTGCCGGAACAGGTCTAGGGTAAGGAGCCAGACCAAGAGAGATACAGAAACCCGCAGGGCAGCATGTGGCGACCTGTTGGCAGTAGGGACCCCACGGACCCTATCTCCTGGGAGAAGTCTTGTTCCTCATCTCTGGCTTGCCTTAATTGGCCGGCTGGAGTGAACACTGACGGGGAACAGAGCTCCCACCTCATTCTTGCCTTTATTGGCAGGCTTAAGTGGAGACTCGCAAGAGCAAACGTGCTCGGATAAAGGAAGTATTCCAGTAAGATGCTGGTAGGGATCTTGACCGTACTTCCGGGATTATCCTGATAGCCGTGAAATACCTCTCCACTCCTCAAGCACCTCAGGAAGTGTTGCCCTCTTATCACTACGTCACTATGTGCTAGCGACCGTTTTCGGGGGCCCATTATTGAGTGTGCAAGTCACCCCCTGCCATTTTATCGGTGTATTTTATATAAAACATCGGTCAGGTAGGGGCCATAGCCTTTCTATAGTCTAAGGAAACCGAACCACTATAGCCTCCCAAACCCATAGCCCAATATGTTTTGTTCCCATGTTCTGCAGTAGACCTGCATCAACCGGGGGTTGTCCTTGGGTGCACCTTCATAGAGCAAACAGGGATAATCGTCGGTTGGTGCCTCATTAATTACAATTGTCCAAGGGGCCTCTGCGAGTTAGCTTCGGCCCCTAGTACGCCTTCAAAGGCCCGGGACCCTATGGTCCCGAGATATGTAAGGACATAATAATAATAATAACCTTTATTGTTCCCACATGTGGGACACAGGCCTTCTAAGTCGCGGCCATTACCACTGGGCCTCCACTGCTCTCCAGTAATGTAACTCACAGTAACTGGTGTGCAAATCTAAAATGAAGGCTTACAAAAAAAACCTTAATGACTAGAATAAAAGGTTTGTACTGATACAAAATGTTTGTTATGTGATCACACAGACACATTCATTTAAACAGTTGAATAGAATAGAATCCTTTATTGTGTACACCATAAAAATTACAGATATAATTAATGTAGAAATGTTTGCATAGGGTGAAGCAATGGGCGGTCTTATCGCTATAAGCGATCCTTCAAAGACAACCTTTGGATGGATTAGATTAGGATGGATGCGGGGGAAAAGGAGAGACAATACTACACAGTAGTCTGTGGTGTACCATACAATAAATACATAAAACATATTAAAATTATCTTAATTAGGTACTAAAATAAATTCTGTGAAACTTTCAACGCCATTTTGGAAGATTTTTGTTGGAAAATGGGAATGATAATGCGAAATCAATAGTAGAAAAGATATCCAACTATAAATTTTAATTTCAATCTGCGTATTAGAGTACGGAATGGGCGCCGCAATATTAGCTTTGGCTGCTCTGCCGAGCGCCTTTCACTGTACCCCGGCAGGGGTACAGCCGCGGGGACCGCGGAGTACCGCGGCCGGCTGTAATGCGACATGCGATAGATGGACGACAAAAATTGAGGCGATGGAAAAGTTTAAACTTTAAAAAATCATACTATAAAAAACCGATTCCCAGATAAGTATGAATGGGTAAAGTATGTAGAAAGATGTATACAATAGAAAGCGTCGCCATACAAAATTAGAACAGGAAATCATATTTTTTTTTTTATTAGGAAATCATTTTGGAAGATTTTTATTGGTTTTCTTATTTTCTTGAACGAGCATGACTCGTGACTTGACAAATAGATTAGCTACCCTAATGGTTGATAATGGCGCCAACTGTCAGGATGCCAGGGACGGATTAAAATATTAGTCACTTCCGTCAAAGTACAATAATAACTCAATGTTCTAGTTTCATAAAGAAACCAACACCCTAATTTCGTAACACAGTTTGAATCACAATCCGAGAGTTTTGAAGGATATTGCTAATAAATTGCTTGACAGGTTTGAAAACTTCTTCTGCTCAACAACGTAAATAAACTGAAGGCGTGGGTGAATTATCAAATGAAAGCCATTGCGATCAATTGTCATTTTATGTGTGTAACGTAATTACCCCAGGGGAATTTACGACTGCCCTAAATCTTTCTGGTGTAGATTAAAGCTTTCGTCAAATGGCAAGTCTTGTTCAAATATTCTTAGATAATCTAGATTTAAGCCTAATTATTTCAATCAAGGAGGGGCTTGTGGCTAAGTAATAGCAGCCGCACGGGTCGATCGATCAGGTTAAGCTACGATTGCCGCGGTTGGTCCGTGGATGGGTGACCATCTTAACATACCAAGACCCCTCCGTGCCTCGGAAAGCACGTTAAGCCGTTGGTCCCGGCTGTCATTTGTAGGTTTTTGACAGTCGTTACGGGTCGTCAGAAGCTCGAAAGTCTGACAACCATTCTTACCAAGGGGTATCGTGTTACCCAGTAACTGGGTTGTGCAGGTCAGATAGGCAGTCGCTCCATGTAAAATACTGGTATTCAGCTGTATCCGGTAAGACTGGACGCCGACCCCAACATAGTTGGGAAAAGGCTTGGCAAATGATGATACTCGTATTTCAATCAAGGAAAAGCTATTCGTTCGGTCTGCTAACTGACACTCCTAGACACAAAGATAACAAGCAGATCACCCCCTGGAGATTTTGATAGGCTGTCAGGAATCCGAGGTACTCGATATACATTCTACGTCACAGCTGTAGTTCAAGTTAAACGTGACAGGGGGCGCTTGTTGTCATTCTTTGAATATGTGGTGGTTTACATGTTAATTGTAAACCTGTATTGTTTTAAACAAGGTATGTTTTTGCCAAATACACCTGTTCGTTGTATGTGATGATGGATACCTGTTTTGTTGATTTACAAGCTAATAAGAATAAATTATTTTGAAAACAACCGCGTATCCGCCACCATTATTACGTATCTACCTAATTCCACAAAATAATAAAGATAACCTTTGAATGATAAAGAAATTAAAACCACCAAATGTTGCTTTTAACTACTAAACTACTAGACTGAATTAAGGCCAATTTCAATCTCTGGAAAAGCGATATTCACCAAAGCACAATCAGCCTATAATGTTCCCACTGCTGGGACACGGGCCCCCTCTCGGTGAGAGGGAGTGAGCCGTAATCCACCACGCGGGCCCAGTGCGGGTTGGTAGATGTCATATGTCTTCGAATTGTTGGTTCTATGACATGCCGGTTTCCTCGCGATGTTTTCCTTCACCGTTTTTGAGAGCAGTGGTGATGAAATAATTTACACAAAGTAAACCGCCTGACTGAGTCGCGGCCGTTACCACCGGGCCACCACTGCTCACTATTTACCAAAGAACTGTGGCATTTTTTTACCGAAACTTGGACCCAAATTTGAAATCCCACTCATCCATCATCATTCTCCTGCCCTTATCCCAATTTATTTGTGGTCAGCGCAACGTGTCTTTTTCTTCCATACTTCTCTATTAGTTGTCTCGGTAGTCTCCCCCTTCCTAGCCATACTACCTTTCATGCAGTCCATCCATCATTTCTTTGGTTTTCAAACGTGACAAAGAAATATTAATAAAAAACTTGGAGTGATGACCATTTTTTTTTTCTTTTTTCGGTGGTAAATTATCAAATAACATCTCCCGTTCTGCGCGGAGCGGTAGGGTGTGTCAGACTCTTACTGATTAAAATCCACCCGTGTCCTTCTATTGCCTGTGTTGCCAGGGGCCTCGGTAACCCTTTCGTACTTTCCCGCGACCCCGGTAGGCATCGGCCATAGTGGACCCCTATACTTGTGCTGACATCTGCTTGAGGCGTGCGTGGAACATAACGCGCCGTCGACCTGGGCCTGGTCCTTATCCGACGGCGAGCTACTCATTTCTCACAGTCCGCAAGCCCGCGCCTACGGTGGCCGGAAATCCGCCTTGGATTCCCGACGCCCAGGGCGTCTCCTGCGGTGGCTAGGGGTGAGAGGGCGCAAAATTTGCCTTTCCCTCAACCGTCCCGCCTCCTCCTTCGCGATCATTACTGCTTCGCAGAAGGAGGTGACGGCTACCCATCACTCACTCCGTACCATGGCCTGGACCAGGGCCGGACACGAGAGATCTCCGCCGCCGATCACCTCCACGAGGACACGGCGGTGCTCTGCCCAAGCCGGGCAGACCTTCACCATATGCTCCACTGTGCCCTGTCCTCCGGGCGATCCACACAGTGGTGACACCCGGGCGTTTCCTCCCGCCTTATCCGACACAGAAAGCTCCCGAAGCTGCCGTGTCCGGTGAGGACCTGCCTCAGGCGGAAGGTGAGGACGCCGTGGCGCCTCTCTAGCCACTCCTCAAAGAGGGGACTTATCGCCGCAATTGTGGCGTGTCCAGCATTGGGTTGTGACAATCGTACTCTCCATGTCACAATGAGATCCCGCCGGAGCTCTGTCCGCTGTGCCGCGATTTCTCGCGGCAGCGGAGTAACGCAAGTGATGACCCTACAACTCTCGTATTAGTATCGATACAGATTAATATTTTTTGCTATTTTTGCACGTAATTATAATTAGTGATAAAGATGTTGGATCCTTACTGGATGTTTTTTGTATGGTATCACTTACATTCATCTGGGGCTGGCAGAAGTGTGGCAAAAAGGTTTGGAAAAAGTAGGGAATGGGCAAGTTACACTGTTCCTAGGATTTCTTCAACGGAATCTAGGATTAAACGGTATTGATAATATCAGGAATCTGCTGGTCTAGACAGCATGGTGAATATCCCATTATACTCGTATCTTGGGATTTTTCACGGTAGCAGTTTATAGGGAAGACCATATTCAGTTATCTTTGTCGGATATTGTCTGTCATAAAAGTCATGGAGAAATACTTTACATAATTGGATACGAAAAGAAGAGGAAGTGATTTTTAGAATAATATAACAATATATAAACATTTTATTTTATTTTAGATTTCTGTCTTTTATTTTAGATGCTATGTTATTCAGAAGAAATTAATGTACGAGTATATGATTGAGGCTTTCGATCGGTACAGTAAAACTACAGGTTTTTTATTCACATTCAGCGGGTACGATTCCTGGTTCAGACAGGCGATTATTTAAAAGTCTTTGAACGCAGTTCGTATTGTTTTTAAAATATAAACAAAGTCTTCATTCAGTATTTTTTTCTATCTACAGTATTTAAGGTACTTTCCTTCCATGTGGCAAACTCGTGGGACGCCCTGTATATTCTTAAACTCTAGTAAAAGAAAAACAATATGAAACTGATGGATTAATTATCATTTGTGGAGTCTGAAATCACCTATCACATTGTTCTGGGGCCCTGATCATGCCCATTCGTTCATTTGTTTTTGTAAAATCAAGGAAATTTTTGAGCAAATCGACTCCAAGTTCTGATTTGACAAATAATTGTCTAATCAGAACTGTCATTCTTGGACAATTGTTCGAAGTGTCTATAAAACGGCAAATTAATTGAAATAGGGTGTCCATTTTCTTAAAAATTATATAAGTTTCCCTGGCTATACAAGAAGAAGCTTTAGCCTTTCAGTTGAGATACTCGTAGAGAGAGTCGGTTATAAGCTGAGTACACAAAAAACAAAACAAGCCACCATTAACCCAGCTTATGCACTAAGTGGAGCGGCGTGAACATCAACATAGCGACGAAATAAACCCGTCAATTCTGAAAAACAATTATGTCGACTAATTATGACATTTCTCTTGCGAATAATCGACAATGTGCGCCCGACTTTATTTCTGGTTGATGTGAGTGGTGCGCACCTGTGTTGCTAAATTGATACCGTACATGGAAGAATTTGTATTTTAAAAAGATTTTTTAATAGTTTTATAATAAAGGTTGAAGTCGTAAGTCCGTTTTTTATGAGAGTAAGAGTAGGTATTTCAGGTTTTTTTTAAAGCATACTGGGATTTACGACAAAGTCAAAGTCAAATAATTGATTTCAACTAGGCACAGAAAATGCAGTTTTTACTGTCAACATTTTTTTTTTTGTTAATTTGATTCTAGTTGCCCCTTCCAAAATATAGTTTCGTATGGAGAAGAATGAGCAAGAAACTCCATAGGTACACTTTTAAAATACCTTATACATTTAGGACTTATTCAATTCCTCACATTATTATTCATAGTTGTAAGCAATTAGGATTAAATTTCCTTTAAATTATTGTGGATAAGATTAACATGTTTGTCCATCTACATAATATTAAAATATATGAGGTCAAACGGCAGTAATTTTGAATAAAAATACCAAAAAGCTGATTGTCGTGCTGACCAAAAAGGTATTTATTTCTCGATTTCTTTACGGATCTCCAAACAAATTCCTGTCCGAAAATTATAACATTGCGCCCAGTGTACATAGTTTGCGTTACTATATAATACTCTTATTTACTAATTGTTTTGGAAAACCAGAGCATTGTGCTCTGTGTTCACTAGACTCGCTAATTGTATGCTAAGTATTTTGAACTACAGTGTTCGTTAGGTCTCTTTTTAATAAATTCTGCTGGGGAGTTTATTGCGCCAGTTCTTCTTCCCAGCTAAAGCACTAGGAAATGGTGAAGGGCGGCCGTTTTGGGAGACTGTCTTATGTAATTTTGATGTTTGAAAAGTGCTGATTCTCAGCCTAATTTTAATAAATGATTTTCGAATTTGATTTTGAATCATTCTATCTTTGCGATCAAATTTAAATTACCAAAACTATTGAAAACAGTGACACAATTTTGTAATCATCCATTTGAGTTCTTTCACATAAATATGTACAGAACGACTTAGTTGATCGGGTTACCTGTTTATGCTTATGAAGGCTTTTACAATAATGTGAGCACTTGGTACCTACTATAAAGCTACCCTTTACTGGGTACGTCTTTAATTGACTTGAATGTTCCCTGGCGGATGAGAGTATGTCGTGCTTACTCAAATGTCTCGCTGGTGGTGACGTGTGTGTTGGATCACTAAGTTCCCTTCAAAATAGTCGAGCTGAATGGTGCTGATCACAGAACACTATTACTCCTAGATGCTGATCCATGCGCCATGTTCGTGAACGGGAGTCGTCAGTAGGGACTGGTCATTTCTTAGCTTTTTGTTTTTTGGGTGGGAAATCATCAAATAACTTCTCCCGCTCTGGGCGGAGCGGGAGAGTGTGTCAGACTCTTACTGACTAAAACCCACCCGAATTCCTTCCGTTGCCTGTGTTGCGGGGGCCTCGGTGACCCATAAGTACCTTCCCGCGACCCCAGTAGGTATCGGCCCTAGTGGACCCTACCTTTGTGCTGACGACACATCTTTGAGGCGCGCGTGGAATACAACGAGCCGTCGACCCGGGCCTGGTCCTTACCGGACGGTGAGCTACCCATTGCTCACCGTCATCATCGAGCATTACTGCTTCGCAGAAGGAGGTGACGGCTGCCCATGCCCTCTCGCTGCGTACCATGGTCTGAACCAGGGCCGGACGCGAGAGATCTCTGCCGCCAATCGCCTCCACGAGGACACGGCGGTGCTCTGCCCAAGCCGGGCAGACCTCCACCGTATGTCATTTCTTAGCTGCCACGGCTTGTTTATTTTTTCAATTATTTTTATCTTTTTATTACGGTCACTTTTAATGTGCGCGTCTTTCTACATTGTTCTCAAATGTATAATTTCAACATGAATGATCTAACCAATATTTTTGTAACAATATTTTAATTTAAAAGATTGTCCATGGAGTTTCTTGCCTGTTCTTCTCCATAGGAACCAACTACGCTTTGGAATGGGCAACTAGCTTTATCTTTCCGACTGACTGATCTTTTGACAATTCAAAAGTGTCTGTAATTGATTTATTTTAAAATAAATGGTTTGAGTTTAAATACTTTTGTAAAGTTTGGACTATGGGTTTAAAATAAGAAAGTATAGTTATTAATAATGGTATTATTGAGCGTCTATTCCAGATAATTTCAGAAATAAAAATGCAGTTTTGAAATCACCTTCCATCCACATCAATGCATCAACACCTTAAGCTCCGAATTTCCCTTACAACTTTCAGTTTTACTAAAAAGGTTTTATATTTATGGGTTCAGTTTAAAAAAAGAATAAAGGGCGATTCCATTGGCCCGATAGACGCGAAACTCTCGTTTTAATGTCCGCTCGTCATTTTTAATGGGACCACACCTTAATACGGATGGACGCTTTATATAATAAAATGGTTCGCAAAAACTGATTGATTACCGTTTCTTTCTGTTATGTAATTTTGTTGTAAAATTCATTTTAAAGTGCCTTGTAAATCTTAATGTTTATTATTATTTGTTTTTTGCCACATTAAGGCAAAAGTCTCTGATACCTATATATTTTTTTAAACTTTTGGTTACTGTAAATACGGTGGACGATAAAATAGTTTTTATCATGGTTAGTAAACTACTAACAAAGTTGGCTCAGTTTTTATAAACTAGCGGACCAAAATACAGGTTTTTTTACCCGTCTTAATTTAAAGTCGGATAAAAGTAATAATAATCTTAATCATTTTACATATTTTCTAGGAAAATTGTCGCTTTGAAAGGTTTAGAGATATTTATTCAAAAAGATACAAAGTCACTTACATGAGAACAACGCTTACCATAAATTTTATTATGCCTAAATATAGAGATCGTCACAGACGTCACGGTAGCAATTTTAATACACCCATCCAATGCATTCAGCTTATAAGAAGGGTGTTATTTGTGATTAAATAGTCAGCTAATTGAGTTTTGAATGCACTGAATGATTGTATCTTTTTTATATATGAGGGTATTTTGTTGTATAATAAATGGTGCTCCTTCAAACGCTAATATTGTTTGCCAAACTTAGTTCTCATCTACGGTAAAATCAGAAACTAGCTTGACGAGTCCTACGTTAGGTTACTTGTTTTACTTTAAATAACATCACGCCTTGTTTCCCCGAAGGGTTGGACAGAGGTGTACCTGTAGTACACCCACATTTCGACAGTTATGTTTAAGTCCCATGAGGGCGGGCGAGCCTATTGCTATCAAAGGGGGACAAATCCAGACTCCGGGCTGCTACTGAGAAATTCCAGATAGAAAAATCCAATAACACTGCCCGACCCGGGAATTGAACCCAGGACCTCATGCTCAGCAGTAGCGCTTGCGACCACTAAAACAACGAGGCAGTCTATATACGATAAATTAGTCTGTATACTTTTGTTGAGTGTCTTACGAATGAAAATACATGTACTGTACGTATAAAACTGTGTAATGTTCATTATTTTGGTTTATTAATAAATTTTGCGTAGCATAATCAGCCTATAATGTTCCCACTACTGGGAGACAGGCCTTCTCTCTGTGAGAGGGAGTGGGCCTATATCCACCACGCGGGCCCAGTGACTCAGTGTCACATGACTTTGAATTTTTGATTCTAGGACATGCCGTTTCCTCACGATGTTTTCCTTTACCGTTTTTTTGCAAAAAAAATTGCATGCTGATGTTAAATATTGGCTTTGGCCTGTCTAGTTCACCTTTGATTTGATTTTTATGATAAGTGGAGTATTTATTTATTGATGTCCCTTCATGTCCTGTACATTTCCATTGATCAGTTATATAATCAACGTTTTCCGATCGATATTTCAACTTTCTAATCTCAATAACAGTTTACGACCGTCAATAAGACGCATATATGTTAATGGCCGCAGAAGTCATTCTAATTTTAGTTTTTTTTTATACATAATACATAAATATTAATATATCTACCATTCATCCATCAACATATAAATATGTAAATTATATTAAATACCTAATAGAATTTAGAGCCTATACGTGAGGATGACGAATTCTTGACAGGCGTTGACATTTCATTAATTTTGTTAAACTTAACCATAGTTAAGTTTATACTTAAGGCGCTGACAAGACCCAATTGACCAAAATAGGCTTCTCTTAAGAAAGAAAATTGCCAAATCTGTACAGTTTGTGGTAGCCGAAAAAATATATGTTAATTTTGAACATATTTCTCAGAACTTGGTTGTCACCAAAACACGTTTTGAAAAAAAAATCTCGATACAAACTAACGTTAAACTAACCTCTTACCTTGAGTTCTAATCAAAAATATCTGTATTAAATATCAACATAAATTACGTATTTAATTAATAACAAGTACGCCTTATTCTAATGCAGAACTTGGTTGTTTTTTATTTTCGATTAATCAACTCAATTCTGAGTAAATAGATAATTATTTCATATTTTGCAATAAATTACAAGCGTTTTGTCGTCGCGCTTCTCTTTCTTTTCTATGCAATCTGACAGTGACCGCAGTTTAGGTGTTGTCAGCGTCTTAACAAACATTAGCTTCATCGGGTCCTATCAGAACACAAGCGCTGTGACACTTATTTTTAAGTGTCACGGCATTATGCTCAGCCTTTTGGCCTCATACAGGAATTTTCGTTTTTATTTTAAAATTACTTTGTTTTTGTTTTTTTAATGTTTCTATGAGTGTATTTTAGTTTAATTTGTGATATCGAGTCCCAATAAATACGTTTTCATTCTTCTTTCATGTATAACTAGCTTCTGCCCGCGACTTCGTCCGCGTTCCCGCTGTACCATAAAATATATTCTGTAGCACTCGGCAATAGTATAGTTTTCAATTAGTGAAAGATTTTTGAAATCGGTTGAGTAGTTTCGGAGATTACCTCCTACATACAAACTTACAAAATTTACCACTTTAATATTACTATTTAATGTTAGATCGGTCTTGGTTCTCGGTTATCGATCTCTCAGTAAAAATTGCTTTAGATAAAAAATTAAAACAAAGTAATTTTTTTTTTTTTTGTAACAACATCACATTTGACATAATTACGATAGAAACGATGATAGCTACAAAAGTTATAAATTATGTTGCAGCTATCGATGCCCGTCTAAATATAATAAACACATGTTCCAGAAATTAGCTGTGATATGGGTACAGTTTAGCTAACATTGGTATTTAAATAAAAATCGTAAACATGCAAAAATAAAAAATAAAAGACATGTATGTTGGTAGGTGTGGTGCAGTGTAGGGTAGTGTGAGTGAGGATGTGTGTGAGTGAGGGTGTGTGCGAGCAAGAGTGTGTGTGAGTGAGGATGTGTGTGAGTGAGGATATGTATGACTGAGGGTGTTTGTGAGTAAGGCACCCACCCTTACTGTGTGACTAGTTAAGTTTCATTTTCCAGTTTTTTTGTGTAGTTGCATCAAATGATACAGTTTTCAACCAGTCGATCAACTTTTCTCTAAAGACATTACGAGATAAGCGGTAAATGTCGATGCTCTTAAATTTACTTTATTGTACATCTTGGAGCGTACGAACCTGAAGTATCTTCTGGCCACTGCAAATTTTACAGTCTCTGTCGGAGAGGCGTTTCGCAGTACGGGTGGGGCGGTGGGTTAGGTCGAAGGGCATAGAGCATAGTTACTTATTTTTGTATGCTACGGCTACACTTCGTACGCAATCTGTTTACAGCGAGTCGTCGAGCGGTGTGCGAGAAGTGTAGTTTTGCCTTATCGCGACAACGTGGCCGCAGCATTATTTCTGTATAAAATTGACGCCTTAGGAAATCTTACTCAAACCGTTTTCTGAAAAGTTATCTTTTAGCTCCTCCAATGGGGCTGCAGATCTTCAGCTTAGATTATTAGTAATTTGCATTATTTAAAAACGTTATAGAAGTAATTCGACACATTACTCATACCTACAAATCCGGTAATCCGGTCCCATAAAATAAAGCATTTCTGAAGATATTGGACGACAATCCACAAATTCATAGCCCGTACTACGCAGGTGACGAACACGCAGTCAGTTTTCGACATACATACCTACATATATTTATTCACAAAGCAGGAAGACACAGAAAATTCGACCTACACAACGTACACTGCTAATTTCATTTTTCCTTATAGCCTTGATTGTATGATGTATATATGATGTATGATGTATATAATGTAGCATTGATTCGGCTAAGCAAAAAACTCATCTATTTCTACCAAAACTTTGCATTCATCTAGTTCGTCTTGTCATCATTAATATGTAAATATGTGACACGAAACCCATGATATACGAAATACAAAATAGAAAAGTGAAAAGCTTCAAAAACGTAGTGTCTGCTCACGACTGCGCCAAAAAGGTTCGTTATGACAGTAATGCTCATTGAACATAATGATATTAAGGGTTGACGATTCGAAAAAATATGTGTAGGACCCTTTTACACCCTAAACTCCTAGGAACGTAATTATGGACCTTCTGAAATATTTTTTTCTTCGTATAATCGTCTTATACAAAGACTGTGAAATACGATCACTGGGCGTGTAACCTGTGCTCAGTGTTCACTATAATTTGATAGTTTGTTGAAGTATTGTTGATATTCCTAGCTCTTTAAAACGAAAGTATTTAGCTGTAAGATAAGATGGACAAAATAAAACATTAGAAACCAAAATTCCTTCCAACAACATTTTAGAACAGGGTCTTATAGTAAAATGTCAAGAGAAGTGCTATTAACATTTCGTATGCGGTAATTACAGAAACAATTAAAACGCCATCGTGTCTCGCGTGGATTCACTGCATACGAAGAGTAAAGGACTGGGGTGAATGTGGGTGGAGTGGGCCATAATCCACCACTGAGTACCAGCAGTGGGAACTTTATATGCTGGCCTACCCTGAATTTACCTGAAAAGACTGATGGCTCATTTTTAGTATTACTATTTTAAAGTAAATAATAAAAAATGGTCTGGTTGATGTACCTAACTGGTGACCGAAAAGCTGGCGGCTTTCTCGCGCAACGCATCAGCATTGCAATTCAGCGAGGAAATGCCACCAGCATCCTCGGTACAATGCCTCGAGGGCCTTTTTAGGTTTAACTTAGTTTTAATTGTCTTTATTTATTGGTAATATCTAAATCATTTAAAAACTAACAAACTTAAAATAATAATAATTATATGTACAATTATAAAAAAGGGAGGGCAAAATATCAAAGGGCGTCAAAAAATTCGTCCGCATCGCTGTCAACAGGAAAAGTACCCAAAAGGCTGGCAGCATTACCACGTTGTATGGCAATGCTGATTCTTTGGCCAAAAAATAGACCAGCCCTCTGGTCACGTGAGGAGTCGACCAACCGCTTGGCGATGTCTCTAAAAACTAAGTGGGCACTCGGACCCCATGGCCCTAGTGTTTCAACCCCAAACGGCTCGAACATATAAGTCCCAAAAAGATTTGAGTACTTGCGCCGTTTGAGGTTTTCCGCACCTGCAGCAGCCGCCTCAGCACAGCCCGCCGTGCTAGGAAGATGGGATGGCGCAAGGGTGTCGACACACGTGGCATCCCACACCAAAGGCCTACCTACCTTCCAAGGCATTATGGTCATTCCGTCTGGTCTCTTCCCACCGTCGCGTGCCAAACCATTAGGTTCTAAAACAGCGGGCACCCTGACGGTGCCAAGAGCGCGACGGATGATGTCGTTGATACTGGCGTGCCGTGCTATCCGCCCTGCGCTTTTACTGCAGGATAGACCATGGTGTCCGAGGCAGTCGACACCTTCACCGCATTGGCAGCGATGCGGAGCTACGCAAGGAGCGCCCAGACAGAGACTTCAGAGTCAACCAGGGAGGGGGCTAAAATTTCCCTGGTTAGCTTTTCAGTGCTGTGGACAGAGGACAGGAACGCCGGTAAGCTAATATTAGTAATTTTACGGACACCGAGGCCACCAAAACGAATGGGTAGTGTGGCTTGCAACCACGCTCGGTCGTCCAAGGCCACATTTAAAATGGAAGTTAATGTATTGCGAATAATTTGGTCAATTTTGTCCAAGAGGTGTGACTGCTTCCATAAGGGGGAAGAACGTAGAAAATATATAAAATTTGGGCCAAAACAACAGTATCTAATCAGGGTGAATGCCGAATGTAAATTAATTTTGGAGAATCTGTCTGAAATGTCGTTGAAGTTTTTGATTTTTTCGTCGATAAAAAAAGAAAAACTGTCTTCTAAAACTGGGGAACCTAGGAGGTGCAGTGAACTTTTTTCTAAAATTTTGATTTGTGGGGTTATTTCATTAAATTTCTCTAGGGTCAATTGTCTGTCGGTAATGTCAGAAAGGTAAATTTCACATTTAGATGGGTTAAGGTCCAGGCCAATAGATTTAAATTGCTGTTTGAGAAATTTTAAGTCTTTCAAAACGGTGTCTACATCACCTCCTAGCGTTCCATCATCTAAATACCACACATTAAATTTTGAATTTAGTTTCTGAATAATTGGATGAATAGCCAAGCTAAAAATGACTGGTCCGAGAGGGTCACCTTGTTGGCATCCTACTGCAGATTCCAAAACATTGTCCTTGTATAATAATTTAGAAGGGTACCTGTAACATTGCCACATAAAACCATAAATTTCGGGTAATTCCTTTTGACTTCAGCCAACAAAGTGTCCCTGTTGACAGAGTTAAAGGCATTCTTAACGTCGACCTTGAGGATGACCTGACCTTTGTTGGAATTCAAAAAGGTGGAAAGGGCATGCACGGCAGCCTCACAGCCCCCTTTTGAGCCGAAACCAAGCTGCAGGGGCTGAAACTTAGCTATAAGCGGTTCGCTATATAACTTACAGCATATTTTGGCTGCCGTACGCCTGTAAGTGCAGCCAACGGCGATGGGATGGATACCGCCGTCCTTCTTACGCAGGGCACATAGGTTGGCCCCGTATAAGACATCGACGACGGCCTCGTTCACACCGCCGGTGAGCATGAGGTTAATCAGGGCTGCAAGCTCCTTTAGAAGCGATTCACCAGCTTCCCCGGCGCCTGAACTCAAAAGATCCTTAAGATGTTGAGGAGTCAGACCGTCGAGGCCACCGGCTGAACCACTTCGGAAGGAGCTCACGGGTGCAATCAACTGGGGGGCCGAAACGTTTAGGAAGGTTGAATTTAGGTTGGGAAGGTCGGGGGGATCGGGAAAGGTGAGACCATCCGCAGGCGCTGGGTGTTTAAGAAGTTTTGAGTAAGGCGCCACCACATCGCTGCTGAAAAGTATCCTGGCCGCACCTCTGATGTAACCTTCACCTAATTTGGATTCCACATGTGAACATAATCCTTTTCGTGATGAAAAGGATTATTTTAGTTTTAATTTAATTTAGTTAATAATCATCTTGTAATTCGGTTATGTATATTATCGTTAATAAAATAATAATAGTAGGACAACTCAAAGATGAAATCAGGGGTGGTGAAATGAAGGGTGAAATTATGTTACCATTTTTCTTATACCCATATAAAGTTCATTTAATTCGGAATACAATAAATCAAATTCCATGCAGCTGATTACCAGTATTTTACATGGAGCGACTGCCTATCTGACCTCCACAATCCAGTAACTGGGTAATACGATACCCCTTGGCTGATTGTCAGACTTTCGGGCTTCCGACGACCCCTAACGACTGTCTAAGATCCACAAATGACAGCCGGGACCAACGGCTTATCGTGCTTTCCACGGCACGGAGGAGTCTCGGTATGTAAAGATGGAATATAATGGATAATAACCATAAAATTAAACGTTATTTAATTAGGACTAAACTTAGCCTTTAATTTCCTGTTAAATGGATTACTTAAGATGCAATAAGATTATGAATTAGTATGTATCAGGATGTTGAGCAGTATCCTGCATTATATCGTTAGTTACAAAAAGGCATGTTACGACCGATTTCCGATGTTAACCGCAATAATATTGTAACAGACTGCTTATGAGAAAGATAAGCAAATGAAAAGGTAACTTGACTTGGTTTCGTGTGTTCTCCGTCAAAAGTTTCGTCAGTCTGCTGGGTCAGTCGCTGGGTTCACCAATTGCTGTATCGCGATTCGTGCAGGATTTATAACGTTCCATTTTAAGTTTTCTTGATAATTGGGCCGATTTACGTGATTCTTTTTTCATTTGGTAGAGAAAGCTCGCGCGGTGGTCCTAGATTTTAGTAACTTTTCGTAGTTAGTTATTGAGTTAGCTTCAATAAATAGGTACGTATACAATCCACTCGGTGTATGTTGATGCTTTTATAAAACTTCCTGTCACTGTTGTTTACAGAGCAAGGTGATATACAAATTTGTGTAGGGTAAGTACCACAGCTAAAAAACGTTTTACAAAAAAAAAAAAAACAAATAACTTAATTTCGGAAATTGGTGGCAAAAATGAAAATACAAAACCAAAGTCACCGAATTCCGAAACTTAAGTTATTTTTCACTTTTTAGTGTTTTTTTTTTTGGAAGCCAGTTTTTTTTTGTAATTAAGTTTTTACACTTTATAGAGTATTTTTTATTTTTATAATTTTTTCTATATTAATAAGATTAGGCACGAAATCTCAGTCATTTATCAATGGTTATACTAACAATGGACCGTCAAGATGGAGCGAAGCTAAAATAAAAATAAACATCAACAAATCGTTACAAATTACAGGCACTCTCCTAATCGGGTTCCTCAATAAATCGATTAATTTATTCACATCACTAATCTCATTAGTATAAGTAAGGCCTGGCACACACTATCGAAGTACGAAGTTGACTTTATGAATCGGTTAAGTATCAAGAACAGACTGCATTAATATTTGTCATTCAATGATGAACTGCTGTTTTCTGCGGGACAACCTTATTTCCAGATTCTCTCAAGAGACTTATTTTCTTTTGTCGGAGAAACAAAGCAGTATAATCCTTATTTTACCTCTTTTTTTAACTACGTACATGCCTTGAAACTTTAAAATATTTTTTTCCGGACAAAACATGGCAATCATATATTATTGTAGAGTTGATTATTGGGGCTAAATCGTAAGTGGCCCCACTGTTTTATTTAGCCAGGCAAGTCTTAGAGAAAACAACATTATATCATTTTTTATAGTCTGTGTAGTATTATAGTCCTCGGCTTATACGAACCTGCCGAACCAAATCCGATTATAAGGGATTGATTTATAATCATCCGTCCTTAATAATCACTGTTTTGGTACAATTTTATTATTGGACCACTTGACTTGTGGGACTAGTTATCATCTTTTAAAACACGTTCATAACATAAATCATATTCATATCAGCCATACTAATGTTTGTCTGTGGATGTGCCTGGCATATAAACTTCTGTATGATACTGCAATTTTTGTCCATATTTTCAGAACGGCGTGTTCATACATTTCATTATCATACGGGAGTTTAAACTGTCCGTATCGAACAAATTAAATATCAGTATTGCCGAATGTTATAAACTGAAACAGAAAACTTGCCAGTAAAAGTAGAGACTCTGACAAACCCAATTGACCAAAATAGGCTTTTCTTAAGAAAAAAAAAATGCCAAATCTATGTAGTTTGTGGTAGCGGAAGAAATATATGTTAATTTTGAACATATTTTCCAGGACTTAGTTGTTACCAAACCACGTTTTGAAAAAAAATCTCGATACAAACTAACGTTAAACTAACCTCTTACTTTAAGTTCTAATCCAAAATATCTGTATTCAATATCAACATACGTTACGTATTTAATTAATAACAAGAACGTTTTATTTGAATGCAGAACTTGGTTGTTTTTTATTTTCGATTAAGTACTCAACTCAATTTTAAATAAATAGATAATTGCTTCATATTTTGCAATAAATTACAAGCGTTGTGTCATCGCGCTTCTCTTTCTTTTCTATGCAATCTGACAGTGACCGCGGTTTAGGTGTTGTCAGCGTCTTAACAAACTTCTGTCGATTCGAAAAGACAACTTGCTGATTAAAATTCTTAAAAACCATTACCCAAACATTACGTCCCAACAGGCCAACACCCAACCCAGATAAGAAAAATAAACGAATCTCCAAAAACACATTATTAAAAAATAAATGAACACAGATGCCCTTATTGTTAGTAGATACAAAGCAACCAGTAAGTCCCATTCTGTCGGCCATAAAATATCGATGTCTCAATTTTTGGACCTCGTTCCAAATGATTTATTAAAGCCGTAACATGATGTATATGAAAGTGCCAATATTTTGGTGCCAACATTGCGCAAAGTTGACCAAGTTTATGGGCTGTGGAACTAAATTAAGGCATCCTTTTGAGGTTTGAGGCTAATATTTTTGGAACATAAAATGGTTGGTTGTGGATTTTTATGATGGTTAATTATGGAGTTGTAGTCTAACAGGATTTGTTTCTAACTGTTTAGTTAGAAACAAATCCTGTTAGTTTGACTTTCACAGCAGCTGCATCATCAACACGCAGTTATGTCAAATTCAATGTACAATGCTTAAAAATTAAATAGGGATGATAGCTTATTTTTTTTTGTCCGTCGCGAAGATTATTAATAAATATTGGACACGTATTTTTTCTTTTTTTACGTAATCAAATGATTACGGCGATAAATTGTCATGACGTTACACCTAGCTTTTATACTGAATTGTGACGTAGCGAGCCCCCACTCTCCAACTGTAATGCGTTTTATGTGTATTAAGTGTGTACAGACCTCCTTCAGGATTGTATGATTGTTTTGAAAAGGTTATGGATGATGTGTTGCACAAAATCTGTAATTCGAATAAGTCTATCATCACTTGTGGTGATTTTAATGTTAATCTATTAGAAAATTCAGGTTTAAGTACTAAAATTATAAGTTTGTTTCAGTCATACAATCTTGCTCACCAATTTTTAGAGCCCACTAGAATAACCCCCACTAGTGCCACATGTCTAGATAACATTTATACAGATGTTACACCAGCCCACAAAAAAAATATTAATTTAATAGAATCAGATCATTGCGGACAATTTATCACTGTTCCAAATCCAAGCAAAAAAGTTACTAAAAAGGAAATCACTGTCAACCCAAAAACGACTACGCGTTTGGAAACATTTAAAACTAAAATTCTTAGTAAATTACCACTATTGTCAACTAATGATGCCCCTAATCAACAATATAAAGATTTTTTTAATATGTATTGCACACAATTTGAGAACACTTTCATTCCTAAGACATTGTCGGTTAATAGTATCACTTCCTTCAGTGACTGGGCCACCATTGGTATACATAAAAGTAGAAAACGACTATATGATTTGTATGATGAACGGATTAGTATAAACACTGCTGAATTCAATTTATATGTTAAGAATTATTCTAAATTATTTAAAAAAGTTTGTTGTATGGCCAAGTCACGTTACTTGAGCTCAAAAATTAAAAATAGTGGTAATGTGATTAAGATGACATGGAATATCATTAATAGTGAAACGGGAAGGTCATCCAACCGAAGTAGTGACTACAGCCTTGCTATTGATGACAATATAATTAAATTAGATTCTGAAGTCGCCATGGCATTTGAAAATTTCTTTACAGAGATTCCCATATCAACTACAAAATCTCTAAACTCATCACCCACTGCCGCAGAGTCTTTACTTATAGAAAAAGTTCCAGTTTGTGATTCAGAATTTAGTTTCCAATATGTCACCTGTAAAGATGTAATTAGAACCTTTCACACGTTAAATGTTAAAAAGACCGCAGATCTATTAGGTAATTCTGTGGACGTTGCTAAGTCGATTATAAACATAGTAGCACCTACTTTAGCTGTTATTTTTAATAATTGTATTGACTGTGGTGAGTTTCCTGATCTTATGAAAAACAGTAAAATAATACCGTTGTTTAAATCGGGTAGTACATCAGACCCTACTAATTATAGACCTATTTCAGTACTACCTACCTTTAGTAAAATTTTCGAGAAACTTATTTTAGATCAATTCCAAATATTTTTCAATAAACATAAATTAATGCATAACAAACAGTTCGGTTTTACAAGGGGTCGTTCGACTACTGATGCCGATGTTGAACTTTTGGGACATGTTTATAATGCATGGGAGGATAAATGCGATGCTTTGGGTATTTTTTGCGATTTGTCCATTCATTGTCCAGGCATTCGATTGCGTTCTTCATGAAACTTTGATCAGAAAACTGCACCACTACGGAATCCGAAACTCCTCTCTGGATCTTCTTACTTCATATTTGAGTGATAGGATTCAGAGAGTTGATGTTAACGGAAAAAGATCACCCGGATCTGTAGTAAGAAAGGGGGTCCCCCAGGGCTCAATTCTCGGCCCATTTTTGTTTCTTATTTATATAAATGACTTGCCTTGCCTCATAAAGGATAATCATGATATAGTGCTGTTTGCAGACGACACTTCACTTTTATTTAAACTCAAACGTCAGCAGTTGGTTACTGACAATGTAAATAGAGCCCTTGAAAAAGTAGTTAACTGGTTTAATGTTAATAACCTACTTCTTAACGAGAAAAAAAACAAATGTATTAAGTTTACAATACCTAATGTTAGACAAGTAAAAACTAGTGTTCTCATAAAGGGTGAAGAGTTGAACCCCGAAGATACCACTGTGTTCTTAGGCATAACTTTGGATGCCAAGCTTCAATGGGGCCCCCATATAGATAAATTGTCAAAAAGGCTTAGCTCTGCAGCATACGCCGTTAGAAAAATTCGTGATTTAACGGATTTAGACACAGCCCGTTTAGTATACTTTAGTTATTTTCATAGCGTAATGTCGTACGGTATTCTGTTATGGGGAAATGCCGCCGATATTCAGACAATTTTTGTTTTACAAAAAAGGGCAATCCGTTCAATTTATAAATTAAGTCCCAGATACTCCCTCAGAGAAAAATTTAAAGAGATTAATATAATGACTGTAGCTTCTCAGTATATTTATGAAAATCTTTTGTACGCACATAAAAATATTAATTTGTTTAAAAAATACAGTGATATCCATACTGTAAATACTAGGAACAAACACAAATTTGTTGTTCCTACAACCAGGCTCAAAAAAATAGGCAGCTCGTTTAGATGCCAATGTATACGTTTTTATAATAAACTTCCTAGCCACATTCAAGAAATAAGCCTTAATAAATTCAAATGTTTTATAAAACAGAAACTGTGCCTAAAAGCCTTTTATACTGTTAAAGATTATATTGAGGACAAAAAGGCTTGGGATTGAGCTGCTCCAATAAACTTACAGTGAATGTTGTTTTTTTACTCTTTTTATTTTGCTAGCTATTTATATTTTCTTATTCTATATAACATTCTATATAAACAATGACATGAATATTTACTTTGTATAGTATTATATTATATTATTTTAATTATTAGGAATGTGAGGACTATGTGGGTCATTGTTTGTTTTTTTTTTTTGTCTCTTAGTTTTAATGATGGTCTGGCAGTTTGAGTACTTTATGCGGCCTACCCAAATGTCTTTTCTTTGGTATTGTTCGTCAAATCATTGAGCTCCTTAAGTTTTGAGATGAGCTGCATGATAACTGACAAATGCGTGCACTGACTGGACAGGTCCACTCAAATCTGTGTGGTCTTTCCTCAAAAGACCATTTCGGACACCAACCTACATGGTCCTCAAATGATCTGACCAAGATTATGTCTGGACTTTAAAAGAGACTGTGACCTCTGAGTTTGTTTCGGCCTTTCTTCTCAGAGTAGTCAGATAGGAAACGCCGGCCTCATCTAGTTTAAAAAATATGTTTTGACGTGTAAAAGTGTTTGTAAAAACCTACTTACAGAAATAAAATCATTTATCATTTATCATTTATCGTTTTATCTAAGTATTTTTTTTTTAATACGACAAAGCCAAAAAAAAAAACACATGTCTAATATTTTGTTATTATCTGACTGACAGACTAAATATAATTTCTTTTTTTTTGCTCAGGCGTCATCCCTATTGTGAATGCATTCTATAAAAAGGTAATTTATTCATTTTAAATTACGTGTACCTTGTATTTATAGAACATACATGATGGGTGGAGATGTGAACTTGAAGTGAGCTGTCAAATTAGCAACAGCTGCAAGTCGATTCTGTAAAAATCTCACCGTGAAGACTCGCATGGAGTGAGCTGTCAGTGTCATCCCACTGATGCTAGGGAGTGACCAAGCATTACATTTATAATCATAATCGAGATTTTAATAATATTTTTATGCTAAGTCTATTGATAATTTTTATATTATTTCAAAATTAGTATTTAAGCGCTGAAACCTTACTATTTAGGGTTTTTTTTTTAATAAAATAGCAAAACAGAAATTCAGGCAGAAACTCAATTTGGTTTTTTTATTCCAAAAGGATTGGTAATTTTCGCAGCCGCCATCTTGCCTTTTAGATTTGACCTCACTATCGGCTTAAGCACCCCGAAAACCATGAAAACGACACCCATGATGAAAAATTTGAACATTTTCGCAGCCGCCATCTTGCTTTTAAATTTGACCTCACTATCGGATTTAATACCCCCGAAAACCATGAAAACGATACCCATGATGAAAAAACTGAACATTTTCGCAGCCGCCATCTTACATTTTAATTTTGACCTCACTATCGGATTTAACACCCCCGAAAACCATGAAAACGTTACCCATGATGAAAAATCTGAATATTTTCGCAGCCGCCATCTTGGTTTTTAGATTTGACCACACTATCGGCTTTAACACCCCTGAAAACCATGAAAACGACACCCATGGTGAAAAATCTGAAGATTTTCGCAGCCGCCATATTGGTTTTTAGATTTGAACTCACTATCGGCTTTAACACCCCCGAAAACCATGAAAACCATGAAAAATGTATGTAGCCGCCATTATGGATTTTGGTAAAACCAAATTTTTGTTTGTCGCGCATTTAAAAATAATAAATGCCAAATATAAAAAAAAAACAACTTATTATTAACAGCTCCTCACGCGCAAGCGCGGCGTGATCTTATCACTTCACCCGATTCTCGTAACCATAGTAACCACTCGCGCCGGGTAGGTGAAGTGAGTCGGTAAGCGCGACGCGCGATTGACGTGATCTTATCACTTCACTCGATTCTGGTTGCCATAGCAACATCACTTCACTTGGGCTGGGTGAAGTGAGCCTAGCGGCCCGCCGGCCGGTGCGCGCGCTGCGCGAGTGTCAGTTGAACTGTTGAATTTTGTTACAGTATTGATGACGTTGATTTTATGAATATTATTTTATTATTGGCAACGCGTAGGTCGGCATAAAACCTACTTAGAATAAAACATTAGAAAGGTACTTATTAAATAATCCGCACGTTTTTTATTCAAATGGCTTATGTACCCAGACACACACATCGTTTAGTTAGGTTTCCACATAGTTTGTGAGGGGATAAATTCTATGGTCCGTCAGCCAGGCACACTTTTAGCACTCGATCACTTGACACACTCAGTTATCTCTTCTTATTGAAAATATTTGGGTTAATAACAACGCTGAATAACGTCGCATAGGCTTTAGTCGACTCAATCCACTATCGCTTCTTCAAAACACATCGCAGTTGGGTCATGGGATTGCGTTTATTTAATCAGTTAAAACACATCGCGATTGGGTCATGGAATTGCGTTTATTTAATCAGTTAACTGATTATGATCAATAGAATTAGCATAAAAATATTATTAAAATCTCGATTATGATTGTAAATGTAATCCTTGGTCCATCCCTAGTATCAGGTGGGATGACACTGACAATTCACTCCACGTTCACTTCACTTAAGTTTTCACGGTGAGAAGGTTACAGAATAGCACTGCAGATGGAATTACAGCTCACTTTAGTTTTCACGGTTAGATTTTTACGCTAAGTCGATGCCCTAGTAGGTACTACATTATTGAAATCTCGGGGGGTTTGTGGCTAAACAATAAGAGCCGCACAGGTCAAACAATCAGGTTAAGCTACGCTTGCCGCGGTTGGTCCGTAGATGGGTGACCATCTTTACATACCAAGACCACTCGGAAAGCACGTTAAGCCGTTCGTCCCGGCTGTCATTCGTGGATCTTTGACAGTCGTTACAGAAACCCGAAAGTCTGACAACCAGTCTTACCAAGGGGTATCGTATTACCCAGTTACTAGGTTGTGGAGGTCAGATAGGCAGTCGCTCCATGTAAAATACTGTTATTCATCTACATTCGATTAGACTGGAAGCCGAACCCTACGTAGATGGGAAAAAGCTAGGCTGATGATGATTGTTGAAATCTCGTAACCAACTAATTGTTTGAAAATTCAGGCTTGTTAACTCTACCCAGTGGTGGCCCAGTGGTAACGGCCGTGACTTACGAGTTGTAGATCGTTGGTTCGAACCCAGACAGGCGCTTTAATTTGTTTAAATAATTTCATCACCACTGCTCTCAAAACGGTAAAGGAAAACATCGTGACGAAACTGGCAAGTCCTAGAACTAAAAATTAGAAGACATTTAACATCTACCAACCCCCACTGGGCCCACGTGGTGGATTACAGCCCACTCCCTCTCACAGAGACCTGTGTCCCAACAGTAGGAACATTATAGGCTGATTATGTATGTAACACCTCTATGTACAGTCCCCGTCAATAATATCGGGACGAACAGACCGTTCAAAATGATCTAAACAACTATTAATTATTTATTTTTTTTTAAGAGTATCTAAGAAAACATTTAAAATTAAATATTAACTCAATGACACAAGAATGTCAAATGAAGAAAGTACACGACAACTGTCATTCTGGCAAGAACTTTATCAAATCGAGATAAAGTTTAATTTTCTTAGTTGTTGAGATCATTTTGAACAGTCGGTTCGTCCCGATATTTTTGACGCTGACTGTACCTACATCGAATTGAATAGTTAACACAAGAAGCGTTCCCAATGAAAGTTTGTTGCGTTGTTGCGCGAACTTTCCGGAATAAATGTTCTGACTGATGATGAAGACCGCATCAATTGAGAAGTTTAGAAGATGTAAGCGGTCACAGAGAGACAAGATACAGTAAAATCTGTACATTAAAACAAAGTCGCTTAACTTTTTTTGAATGTACAGATTTAACTATGTCACTTCTTTATCTAAAACACTGAAAACCCAAAAAGTGTACCCCCAAAAAATAAAAAAGAAACATGCATCATAATTTTTCTGTAACATGTTTTCGCCTCCCAATTATTTGTAGCGTCGAAACAGATAAGTTGCGGCGGTTTTAAGAGCGCGTAAGCATCGAACATCGTAAATATGATCGTGATCAGCTGCATTATGTTAAGGACGGAACGAGATCAACCTTACCCTTAAAGGATCAAGCGTGGGTGGATATGGACAGAAATTATGTAGCAAAAAATCTGCGGACTATTTTTGTTTTATTTATTTTAACCATTTAGCACACAAATATAAACAGACAAGAAGAAAGGAACAGAAAAATACATACAAAGGTGCTACTTATTGGAACGAAGTTCTTTAACGCATCTTATGGTAGGAGTTGACTGGTCGCGGGCCCGAGGTGGCCCGCAAAGGCGAGCCGCGAATTCCGTGATCGCGGAAGTCGCACTAGATCCCATGATCCCCGGTGCTTAGTCAGTAAGAGTCTGGCAGACACGCCCCAGGGCAGAGGACATCCATGAGGATTTTCCACCCCGGAAAAAAAAAAGAGTTGCCTGGTAGAAATCGTCACGTAAGGAAAACGCGAAAATGCCCCTCTATGCGACTTTCTCTCTGAGAAAGTGTGAATTTAAAACGCGTTTTTAACTTATACTAGATGGCGCTATATTACAAACGTCTCTGTGGGTGGGTAAAACAGTCTCATCTCGTCTCACTTGCCTAGCCTATCGGTCGGCTACCAGTCTATCCGGATGCAGCTGAGTAGTATTTTACATGAAGCGACTGTTTATCTGACCTCCACAACCCAGTTACTGGGTAAAAACACAGTCTATGCGAGCTAAAAGAAACTTCAGAAAAGTCAGCTACAAGGTCTCAAGTTTCAAATGTCCGCAGGCAACGCCGAGGGCGTCGGGAATTCCGGGTGGATTTCCGGCCACCGTAGGCGCGAGCTTGCGGATGGTGAGTAATGGGCAGCTCGCCGTCCGATAAGGACCAGGCCCAGGTCGATGGCGCGTTGTATTCAACGAGCGCCTCAAAGAGATGCCAGCACAAATGTAGGGGTCTACTAGGACCGATGCCTGCCGGGGTCGCGTGGGAGTTTGAAAGGGTTACCAAGGCCCCTGGCAACATAGGCAATGATAGGAATACGGGTGTGTTTTAGTCAGTAAGAGTCTGACACACCTTGCCGCTCCGCCCAGAGCGGGAGAAGTTATTTGATAATTTCCCACACAAAAAAAAAAGTTTCAAATGTCAAAGTTTTTTTTTAATCATGCGTGAGAAGGAACATTGTTCCTGACGGGGATCCCCCGACCGCACACGTTTTTTACTTATTTCTTAAGAAATCTGTTCCAGCATACATGTGAAATCAAAGTAGATAAAAATATATGTAGACAACGTGTAGATGTGCACAGTTGTTGTTGTTGGCCTTAAGGTCTTTTGTTTGAGGAAGGGAATCTTTGGTTTTTAAATCTTAAGTTCCTAGTATTGAAGCCACCATATTCAACTATAGTTTATTTTTCTTGTAAAATAAAGGAAGACTTGGAGAAACCAGTTCAAGTAGATTGTTGAAGTGTAGTTGTAAAACTTTATTGTGTGTACTGAACTTAATGTGAAAAGTTTGTCTAATAACAAATTTAAATGATTTGGTAGTTTGCAAAGGAAAGGCCAATATAATACAAAACATAATATTCGTAAAATTCAGTGACTAGATAAATTGAAATAAAAAGGTCTTGATTTGATGATTGAGACAGCTTCTGTTTTTTCTATTGTTACTACGAGTACTCGTAGATGCACTTTTGTCTTTTAGAAATACTTTAAACTGCTGAAACTTTGTTACGTTTTTTTGCTGTATTACTTATCCAGCACAACGAATCTTTGCCGCTACACTTACGAAACTCGACCCAATATTTTAGAATAAAGAAAAACGAAGAGAATGTTCAACTTTATAACTGAATGGACAAATAAATTCAGTTAAGTCGAACTCATACGAGATAATAACGTGTCTTGTTTAAATTGTGGAAACAACAATATATTGGAGGTACAATTGTACTTTTTAATGTTGGGTTGGTAGCACACGTGAGGATATTTGTGGATGCAGATGATTATGTTCCTGAGTTACTTTTCAGGTACTTATTATATACCTAATTAGGTAAAGGCAAGAGAAAAGCAGAAATTGATAAAAAATCATCCTACTAATATTATAAATGCGAAAGTTTGTAAGGATGGATGGATGCATGGATGTTTGTTACTCTTTCACGCAAAAAGTACTGAACTGATTTGGATGAAAGTTAGCACACAGATAGTTTATAACCAGGAATAACACATAGGACACTTTTTATCCCGATATACCCACGGGGTAAAACTTATGCGGGTGAAACCGCGGGGCGCAACTAGTTATAATTATTTTGAAAAAGTTTTATAAAATTTATGATAGCCGATAAAGAAGCCTAGGAAAATTCGAAATAAAAAAACTGTTTCCGGGCGTATTAAATAAAATTCAACCTGCCTTTAACCTGACACCAATATTTAAAACCACAATAGGTAAGTACATCCAAGTTACCAGAAACTGTCAAATTTCTCTAAATGATTTAAACCTTAAAATTTTGATGGTTAGTTCAAAATCGAATGAGAAAATTTTACAGTTTGTGGTAACTTGCGACCGCACAAGCCGAGAAATTATAAGTGAATTAATACCCTATGTCAATGTGCTGTGTTATTGCCATTTATAAAGCTGTCAAGGAATGACCGTTGTGATTTGAATATACGGACAATTTAAATTGTCCGTATATTCAAATCACAAGGTGGTAGTCAATTTCCGACACTTAATGACATAATCCGCCGGTCTCTTGCCAGCGTCAATGTGCCTGCTCTTCTTGAGCCGACTGGCATTGTCAGAGATGATGGCAAAATACCTGATGGTGTGTCTTTGGTCCCGTGGAGTTAGGGGCGGATGCTTGTGTGGGACGCTACCTGTGTAGACACACTGGCACCGTCCCACCTCCAACGGACTACTTCTAAAGCGGGTGCAGCGGCAGAAAATACCGAAAATATGAAAGTTATTAAATATGGAGGCCTTGGCAGAGAGTACAACTTTATGCCCTTTGGCGTCGAGACCCTCGGTCCGTAGGGTCCCAGTGTGCATAAGTTATTTGCGAAACCTCTAGTTGATGTAACTGGTGACCGAAAAGCTGGCGGCTTTCTCGCGCAACGCATCAGCATTGCAATTCAGCGAGGAAATGCCGCCAGCATCCTCGGTACAATGCCCCGAGGGCCTTTTTAGGCTTAACTTAGTTTTAATTTAATTTAGTGAATGATAATAATCATCTTGTAATTTGGTTATGTAAATAAATATAATTTCATAGAGCCAACTGGGATCTCTAGACCACTCTTCATAATTTACCTACTCCAAGAATCAAAACCCCAATAAAACTAAAGACGATACGTTTATCGATCGTCTACACTCACCTTAAACATTAAAACAAAAATGGTTTTTATTCAAGTCCTCTCGACGATACCGGCGACCTTTGTAATGATTTATACAGTCTAGTGACATTACGTAGCCAATAAATAATATTTTAATTCTTCTTTTGTACTTTTAAACAAGGTCTCAAAATATGCATGATATGAACCTGAGGGTCACAATTTAATTTCTTGAGATTCTTTATATCCGTGATCAGAAATCGAGACAATATCAGAAGTGACGTTTCATGTGTATCTCTGACACTATAATTACAGATTGTAAATTACAGGTGTAAATGATATTAATTAATTTAATGTTAATTGTGATCTATCCTTGCTTCTACATAATTATAATGTCCACGTATCTCGGTGACAATATAGACATCATTTGACGTCAAAAAGGGTAGCAGAAGAAATTTTACAACATAGTCAGGAACAAAGTATTTTAGAAGAATAATTCTCATTAGACTACGGCACTGATAAGGTCCTTGTAGAACCTAAAATTTGCCATTATCATAACAAGAGGCAAGACGTCCACTTCCAGACAAACTCTTTGTAGTTAGAACTCAAATAATGATAGTCCCCGAAAAGACGGATTCAACGTTTCTTCAACTATTCATGCTTACCAGATTTCGCAAAGGAGAAAGGGAAGGCCTCTGCCCAGCAGAGAGGGTAGGCCTAAAAATCATGTTTACATAACAATCATAGATAGAGCTTAAGGTTGTTCTTAAAGCTTAAGGGGACTGCAGGACCTAAACGCAAATTTTGTAAGTTTTATAATGCCTATATACTTTTGTATATGATCCACTGCAGTAAACAAAATCAGAAAAAAATATATATCATATTCTTCAGGATATATGCTAGGTATACATTGTGTTGAAAACATAATACAACTAATTTGATGCGATAGAAAAGAATAACCAAGATACCTCTAAAAATGTATTTTAACGATTAAAAACCATACTAGTGTACATGCATCATCAATCATTTTTTATTAGATTATTATTATTATTATTTATTTTTTGTTAGATCATTCTACAAGCAACATATTAGTATAATAGTGTTTTAATTTTTTATCCAATCAATTTTGCTTCATATTTTGCAATACATTACCAGCGTTGTGTCATCGTGCTTCTCTTTCTTTTCTATGCAGGCCGACAGTGACCACGCTTTAGCTGTTGTCAGCCTCTTAAGTAAAAAGCTCAGGCAGAATAGTTTTGGTCTGGCGCATACTCTTGCTCTTGGCTCTTGGTGTCTAAACACACTATGTCGAAGTTACGCGACCGAAGTTCGGCGTCTGATTTTACGTTCCGACGTATTCGGCTGATATGACACACCATAAGTGCCGAACTTACGCGGCAGAAATTCAGTTCCGCAACTTTGTGTGTGTATTTAGTGTCTCGAGCGCTCGAACTTCGGTCGAACCGAACCGAACTTCGGTAGTGTATAATGTGTGCTCACAGAATAAGTTGCCGCTGAACTTACGCCCGACCGAAGTCAGGCTGTACGCTATCCCGCGACGTAATTTCGGCATAGTGTGTCGTCAGTAACTCAAATAGCATTGCAGGCGTAATTGTGCAGAACTTCGGTCGCGTAACTTCGGCGTAGTGTGTTTAGACACTTGGCTCCACATTCTAATCAGCCTATTATGTTCCTACTGCTGGGACAAAAGCCTCCTCTCTTTGAGAAGAAAAGTGGGTCGTAATCCACCACGCAGGCCCAGTGCGGGTTGGTAGATGTCACAGGACTTAGATTATTTTGTTCTAGGATATTCCGGTTTCCTCGCGATAATTTCCTTCACCGTTTTGAGAGCAGTGATGATGAAATAATTTGCACAAAGTAAAATACCTGCCTGGGTTCGAACCTCGTAAGGCGCGGTCGTTTCCACTGGGCCACCACTGCTCACACATACATTTATATTATTTCAACATAAATCATTTTAAAGGTACCTACATAAAAATTGTACAGTAAGATGTGACCAGTTATTGGAGCGTTAAAAGTTAAAGTTATTGTTATTTATTATTCTTGTTACCGGCATTTATCATGTACAAATTGACGCCTTTACAAATGTAACGAGTAGTGTTGCCGACAAAGTGGCCTGATAAGTATTGTTGTAGTGTACATGGACCCGTAGAAGTGTTTTGTTTGAGGTGGCCCAGTTTAAAGACCCACTTCAAAAATATCAGTTTTCGGAGTCCATTCCTGGCAAAAGTTATAATTTTTATGGAACAAGAAAATCTAATTTATTATTAACTCAGTTGCATGGCTGAAGCTTGTTTAAGCTTCTACCTTGATATAAAGCTAATAATTTTGTTTTAAATCATCATCATTCAGCCGAAAGATGTCGATTCCTGGACATAAGCCTCCCCAAGCATCGTCACATCGACCGGTCCTACATAGGACCATATCCCAAGTGGATTCACGGAATGGTTTAAATAATACTAATAAACCTCCTTCCATTTTACCGGTGTATTTTATATACAACATTGGTCAGGCAGGAGCCTTTAGATAGTCCTAGGTTACCAATCCACTATAGCCACCCAAGCCCATAGCCCAATATATTTTGTTTCCAGGTTCTGCAATAATCCTGCACCAACCGGGGGTTGTCCTTGGGTGCACTTGCATAGTGCAAACAGGGATAACCGTCAGTTGGTGCCTTATTCCATTTAAAATTGTATAAGGGGCCTCTACGAGTTGGCTTTGGCCTTCGTACGCCTTCCAAAGGTCCGGGACCCCATGGTTCCGAGATATATAAATAATAATAATACCACTTATTTCAGGCGACACAGGCCCATAGAAAAATACCTTAATCTAAACATACGTATTTTAATTTAAACAAAATAACAACTATGACAGTTTAGAATGGGGAACTAGTGCATCAACATACAATTTGGGAAAAGCTAAAAAGATGATAAAAGAAGAGAAAGCACTAAAAGCAGCCATTGCAACTTTATATCTCAAACAAGAACCGAACCCAAACTCTCACATGTCGTATATCAGAGAACGATTACATCGCCCCCTATAGATACGCATGGAAATACTTCAAGCCTTATTTACGAGTGCAACAATATCACCCTTGCTAATTTGTAATAATTGTACCAAGGGTGATAAGAAATCAGTATTATGGTGACCACTGGAACTGGGGCCGACCGAAAAAAATATACATACTTAAGTTTTCTGAAGGCTGATTTCATGATTATCACATAGTTTAGTTACATTGCTGAAGTTCATAAAGTTATTATATTTAAAATAAAATAAACATATTTAGTCCATTCCTATTCTGCCAGAAACCATATTTCGTTAACCACAAATCACGTATTACCTCATTCATTAGCTTTAAAAACTTAAATTATGCTTTACAAAAAGAAAAGTTTTTGAAGGCTTTGAAATAACGCAAGCTATTTTGAACTGACTGCAGCCTAGGAATCTTGTACCCAGTTTGACCAGGAGAAATTGTCGCTAAAGAATAAACCCACTACTGTTTCCAACCGACTGTTATTCACATAAAATAGCACAGTGATTATAATCATCATTACATCATTAAATCAAAATCAAGTCATTTATTCAAACTAAGCTGGGAATCAGCACTTTTCGAACGTCAAAATTACATAAAACAGTCTCCCAAAAACGCCCGACCTTCATCAATTCCTGGTGCTTTAGCTGGGATGAAGAAGTGGCGCAATAAACTCCCCAGCAGCACTCCTGTCTGTTTAGTTAGATAAAATTGATTCCATATAAATACAATATGGTGGAAACTGGCCCACATTTATTCTAATTTTGGACAAAAACTTTTCCCCTTGCCTCCATAGTCCACGGTATCACCTGCCGGGGTCGCGGAAGGTACTAAAGGGTCACCGAGGCCCCCGCAACACAGGCAACCGAAGGAATACGGGTGGGTTTTAGTCAGTAAGAGTCTGACACACCCTCCCGCTCCGCCCAGAGCGGGAGAAGGCATTAGATGATTTCCCATCCAAAAAAAAAAAAAGAGAATAAAAAAAGTCCACGGTCTCAGCAGTCTTACAAATTCGCTTACATACTCGTACATCTTTATCAGTACTTTCGCGGAAGGAGTTAAATCGTGTCAAAACGCAGATTACTAGGGAACGGCAATCGTACGTCTTAACTCGTAGAGTTCCGAGTTATGTGTCGGTTTTTAGGGTTCCCTAGTAAACATGGAACCCTTATAGTTTCGCCATGTCCGTCTGTCTGTCTGTCTGTCTGTCCCCACTGTAGCTCAGAGTCGCTTAGTACTAGAAAGCTGTAATTTGGCATAGGTTTACATATTAATCCCGCAGACAAAGTTATAAAATAAAATATTAAAAAAAAATGTTTTAGCTCCCTTTCATGTAATATGTTTTTTTCATGGTATGGGGTATCGTTGGATAGGACGTTCAAAAATATTGCGGGTCTGTGAACATTATTTTTTGATTCAAGGATGCGTTTAAGTAATATTAAGCTTTAAAGTGCTAATTATTGTTAGAGTCAAATGTCCTCCCCCTGCCAGCTAAATGGTTGTTTCCATAAACAACCATTTAGTTGGCAGTAGTTCATGTAATGAAATTAAAAGGAAAGCTATCTATGTATGCTTTACAAGTTAACGAGTAATAGTGGACCAGCTTTGCAGTTGGAGAATTAACTGTGTCGTACATCGATGTATGGGAGAACATGTTTTTAAACTACAATGTTATGTTTATTTTTGGGATAAATTTATCCCAAATTCCCAACTACGGAACTCTTCATTGTGCGTGGTTCGACACGCACTTGGCCGGTTTTTAAAATTATTCTGAATGTGTATTACAATTACTTACTAGAGAATGGGCAGCAGCGTTCTCTATGCATTTTAACACCATACTGCGATCGCCAACCCGCCTGCCAAGCGTGGCGATTATGGCAAACCCCCCCAATATTGGAGGAGGCCTATGTCCAGCAGTGGACCTCTTTCGGCTGGAATGATGATGATGATTATGTGTATTACAATATGGTATGGCTGTGTGTAGTGAAATGATGATGTTAAAAAACGAATGTTATAAGAATATTTTATTATGGTTAAAAATAGGACCAGTGTTCCATACAGTTACAGTTACAGTTGCGATTAGGTTATCACAGTACAGCGGTTATTACAAGTTGTTATCAGTCTGTTAAAGTAATTAAATAAACAATTTACTAAAATTACAAAACTATTTATTTTTCAAATAAAATAAGTAGCGTAAAAAATCTACATATGAAATAAACAAGCCTTGTTAAGAAGGCACTAAACGATGTCGATGGTATCAACAATTCAACACAAACTATATGGTATTAAATTAAGTTTAATCTTATTAAATAATAATCGAAAAAAAAGGTCCCACGACTAGAATGTTAATTGTTGTTAATTATTTTAATGGTATATGTTTATTATACGTAATGTTGAATACGTGGTTTCTATTAATGTGATAACCTAATCGCCACACTGCAAGAAGTTATGATAGTGCATGATTTGCAATGATTCAATAAAAGAAAACCCGAAAGTGATAAATCATAAATGTTCGATTTTACTTTTAAAGGTCGGGACCCTAAAAACACAACACAATGAAGGGTTCCGTAGTTGGGATGACTTTATCCCAAAATAAAACTTAACATTGTAACTAAATAACTTATACAACATAACCATTTTTTTTTTATTGTAGTTGAAAAACTACTTTAGTATTTTACCTCTTTGCCGGCGTTATTAATATGATTACCCATACCAAATTAAAGCTGTCTATAATCTAAGGGTCTCTGAGTTAAAGTGGGGACAGACAGACAGATGGACATGGCGAAACTATAAGGGTTCCTTGTAGACTAGGGAACCCGAAAAATGGTCAAAATTTGTAGAAGCTACACTGGTTTTTTGGAGAAATCACCACTGGAACGCTTTAAGTAAGTATAAATAATCCATAGCAGTATTGATTGGTTCCCAATACAATATCCCATTCTTCATCATTCTTACTCCCGAAAAAGACAGTAAATTCAACCACCAATCACTTAAAGACCTCTTAAACGGTAAAAAATTGGTGCAAGCAATAAAATTATAAACGCTTGATCTGGTTGAAACGATTCCCTGAAATAATTTGTCTTTCAATGCAGTAGACATTAACTGTAGTTCAATGATAATTATCGTTCTCGAATTTTGATTAATAATTAAAGCTTGATTTACACGATGCAATTGAATAGCCCGAGAAAACAATAGACGTTGCATCATGTAAACAGTGTTCAGACGGTGCAAATTATTTGTTGCTTCAGCTTTATTGTAGGCAAGAAACTCGCATCGTGCTAACGGGGCTTTAGGTATGTAAACATGGCCATTTTCTCTTCCAAACAATTTTTCGGCTCATACCGTATATCTTAAGCAAGACATTATACATCACCTCACCCCACAAACATACAAACGGACACTTCTCATAAGCCATTCGAAAATAATAAATAATATTGATAACCTCGCAAATTGTATTTACGACCGTACCAAAACGTTCATAATTGAATTTTCGGAAATGCCCACAAATTATTGGTGAAGTAATACCATGGAGGCTACTACCGGGAATTCGGGGATGTTGTTTTAATACCCACGCTTTTTGAGGAGAAATTGAAGAGATAATGTTTGTTTTACAAGCATATCGGTTTACGGAGTCTTACGTACTTCATCTTCATTGTTCAACTCTCTTTTGTCTTCTTACGACCGAACCCAATAACGTACCTATCACAGATTGAGGAATCTGGCAGAAGAAGAAAAAGGCTGACTGTACCTACTGACTGCGCTGGTCATGCCTAATTCGGCTTCCATCTGAATTTACAGATGGCCTCTTCGACGTAACTCACTCAAACCAAACACGTAATAAGTTGTTGAGTTACCATTTATTAGTTTTGCTAAGATCCCAGAAGAAAAAAGTATTTCCAAATTATTAGACCACATCCTTTTGCCTTAATGTATGCAATAAATAGCTATTCCCAGCTACTTTTTAGGGTTTCGTACGCCCGAATGAAAAACGGAACCCTTATAGGATCACCCGTGTGTCCGTCTGTCACAGCCTTATCACTCCGTAACTAACGGACCGATTAAGATGAAATTTAGTATACATATCAATTTCTGCGACCCAAACACGAACGTGTAACGTAAATAATTTAATGGGTAAATGAATGAGGATTACAAATTATATTTTTTTGTAATGTCAAAATAATTCATTTTAAATCTCTTAAAGAAAATAGATAAAAATTGACCATACCCCTTAAAGCCACAATTTTTGAAAAAAATAGAGAGAAATGTTCTATACTTATATATACAGGAAAACCTATAGAAGTCTGTGGTCTTAAAATAACATGATAAATAACGTAATATTGTGCGTACAAACTTACATTTGCAGTTGTAATGTATGGGGGACCATGATTTTCAACTACAATGTTAAGTTTGTTCTTGGGATAAATTCATCGCAACTACGAACCCTTCATTTTGCGTGGTCCGACACGCACTTGGCCGGTTTTTTTGTAAATAGTAGGCTATTTAGATTGCAAAAAATAAAGCCACATTGCCTCGTTCTCCCAGCTCCTAAGCCTAAAGCGGTAAACTATATAATCCAATTAGCAAGTCACGGTAGCTAGCAGTAGTGGCAGTGTATAATAAAGTCATAAGCAACACTGGTAGCCGGTAGGGCGCTACATTAATCACAGATTACTGCGCGCTTAGATGCACTATCTCTTTGTGCTGAACTCCCAGGGAGGGGCAAAGAGTAGAGGAGGAAGTTTAGATGGAAGTTCGTTAGCCTATTTGTGTGAAGTTTGTGCACGGAGTATGCTCTAGCAATAAAGAGCGCTTTTAGATGCATGAATGAGAGAAATGATGGAAATTTAATCTGATTTACTTACTCACCATTTTGAGTGCCCCTTTTCCATCATCGTTCCTTAAATTTAAGGAGGCACCTAAGAAATTTTAAGTGTTAGTTTCGTTTTTACCATCACATAAGGCCCACCTATGGTACTAAAGGGTCCCTTAAAATATAGGGGCCCGATATGCGTCAACTTTGCGCTAAGTGACACTTGATTTGTTGTTGAACGTGAATAATAACTGCGAAATAGAAGATCATATAAGACTCCAAAATTCAATTCACATGGTCAAAAGGTATTGCTCCCTTATCTACTCAAGCTAGGAAATGTCGCAACTTATCTTTGCTTGCTGTATTTCTTAGCTTATCAGACTTAATTAGATTTCAGTATTCAATTGAGATTTGCATCTAGTGACGAACCAAGTCCACTAAGGATCAGGATTAACATAGGATCTGGTGTGAAGGACACATAATAATGAAATCTATCTTCAAAGTGTCGCATCTATAAAAACCACAAAAAATAATCTCTGCCCATTATTACGCTAAATAATATATGAGACGATTTATCTTAACCGAATAAGTAGTTGGTAATATTTTATACCGTGTATTGTGTCGCTAAACTTACGACTTCCGGTCAACGGCGGCAACTCTGTCATGTGGCTTATCTTAAGATGAGATATTACTATTGTTATCTTGGGTTTACTGTGGGAATATTTAGAACACTCTGGAATGATTTGTATCGTGAGGAGTGAAATATGTCGGTTGGTCCTTGAATGGGTCACCTCATTTCTTGCGAACTGGAGGTCTTTGCCGCCTCTTGCAGATATGATTGACTATATCAGGTTATGATATAGTGTTTTGTCATTATGATTTGTGTTCTTATTGGTGTTGTCCATATACGGTTATTTTTGTGGGGTCATGACCACAGTTATTGTAGTCACTTGACATATCAGTATAAAAAATCTGTTTTTTTTTTTTGTCTAAACTACACAGACGTGGGTGTCGATATCTAAATACGATTAAGAAAACATTTTTTTCCACTCATACTTCAAGTAACAACAATCCCACCAAAAACATTTTCATGTAAAATGTTGCCAAGACGAGACCACATGGCTCGCACCGTCAAAAAGTTATCAAATCTTATGTAGAGCCAAGTTTCGTTAGCCGTTTTGTTACTACTAGAACTATTGTACATATAACAGAAAAGAAACGAACAGTGAATAAATTTAACCCTAAGAATTTTGATGATGATCAGTGAGTAAGTCAGTGACGAAATCGGGGTTTAATAGATATCAATGAAATCTAATGTATAAGAGCTATGCAATGGAAACTTTATAAGTTTAATAAGTCTACTATTGACATCGTTATCTGGTATAATCGAAACCCAAATTATGAGGGTTCAAAAAAATGACGAAGCTCTTCGAGAAAAGGTAGGTAGTGCCCCTGCGTTTCGCTTGGCTCATCTTGACGGGGGCACTACCGCCAGATAATTACCATAGCTGACCGCCCAAGAAAACATTTTATCGTATTAAGATAACGATACTCATCGGGCCTGCGGAGTTCAGCTAGCCAATTTAATATAACCCTATATATGTAGTGCTCGACTTAGGTACCTAATGTCAATATGTGAGTTGATCTTGTGATTGGGTCATCTAATTTCTTGGTGTGCGTTACCCCAGCAAAATAATGTAGAAAATAGTCATTTAAATCTTATAGATAATTAGTTGCCTAGCTTTTGTAATTGTTGCGCAGATTTTTAAATTTGTTGCACTTATAGTTTTTTAGTTATTTCACAAAATGTTTTTGTGAAATAACTCAAAACTCCTGGTGGCTCCTGCTGGGGTAAGCCGGTCCGATATTGTCCGGTCCGGAGGTCATTATTGCTCCTGCTGTACTGATTACCTATCATATCAATCATCTGTCTAGCCTTTTCCCAACTATGTTGGCTTCCAGTCTTACCAGAAACAGCTGAATACCATTATTTTACATGAAGCGACTGCCTATCTAACCTCCACAACCCATTTACTGGGTAACACGATACCCCTTGGTAAGACTGGTTGTCAGACTTTCGAGCTTCTGACGACCTGTAACGACTGTCAAAGATCTACAAATGACAGCCGGGACCAAAGCTTAACGTGGTTTCCAAGGCAACCGCGGCAAGTGTAGCTTAACCTGATCGATCGACCTATGCGGCTGTTATGGTATATATCTTCATTTGATATGATAGGTACATACCCACTATACCTATCATATCAAATGAAGATATATACCATTATACCGTCGGGCAGCACCAACAGCATCCTGTCTATGGTAGCAAGCAGGCTAGATTGTGCGTTTGTGAACCACTGCTGCAGGGTATCGGCTGGGCCTGTGACCTTGCAGCAGTGATGTCACATATTGTTTTGTTAATGTTTTGCTAACATAGTTTGTAAGTATTTTGTTGAGTCTTGTTACTTGAATTAAATGAATTATTATTATTATGAAAACTTGGTCTTCTTGGTGAGTACTTTTGCATTTGTATTGCTCGATTTTATTTCATTGACATGCCGTCTCATTAAGTCGTCACTGCTCAAACATGCTACATAGGTTATTGGAACGCTGCAGGCTCTATACCGACTGAAAGATGTATTACCATCAAGTACTTGGTACTTGATGACAATACGTGTGCAGTCTTTAATTTTCCCTATCATCGATATGGTGATGTGTGCCACTATGACCTGAATGCAATTCTCCTCGACAAACTTGACAGTCTTCTCAATAACTGCATTCGATTCGTTTTCAATCAGCGTAAATATGTATGATCATGTCACTGCGCATCGGCTGCTTCTAAAGTGATTGCCCATACGCCAGCGCAGAGAGCAAAGGGCGTGGACCACCTTGTTTTCATTTCTTTCTTTTCTCTTCCCCTAGTTATCTCGCCCCCCATTTTCAGAACATTTGCGCGAACCACAGTAGATCATAATCTAGGTTCATCACACAATCGTCTTCTTCAATGTCCCACTCACCGCACTGACTTCATTAACTCTTCCCTTTTTGTTCAGTCTATCTCTCTATGGAATGTGCTCCCCCAGGAAATCAGGATGGAAACCAACCGATTATCTTTTAAAGTTAAAGTTCGTGAGCATATTCGTAAGAAGCTGGCAGTATCATCACAACGGTAATGTTTTTCTACTGTTTGTCTTATCTGTTTTAGTATATTCGTGTATATATTTGTTCTTATATTTATGTATAATCAGGTATATATACATATATAAAATGTTTAAAGGGTTTAATAGGTATACAGGTTTTGCATGTGTTTAATAAATATATTTCAAAATGTTCGTTATGCACCTACCACTGTTTGTCTCTGCGTCACCCAAATAACGACTGGTAGAAAATGCCTATGGCATTAAGTCCGCCTCTCTACGTTTGTGTGCTTAAAGTATTAAATAATTAAATAAACTAAATTAAGGCTACAATTAGGTTTTTGTAATGAAATGATAAACGATACAGTTTAAAATCAACATCAAAAGTCATTTATTTAAAATTGGCCGAGAATCAGCGCTTTTCGAACGTCAAAATTACACAAGACAGTCCCAAAATCGGGGCGCCCTTCACCTCTTCCTAGTGCTTTAGCTGGGAAGAAGTGGCGCAACAAACTCCCCAGCAGCACAGCTGTCTGTTTAGTTATATACACTTAATTCTATACAAATCGTATGCAAAGTAATTAACATTACGAAACACAAAACATTAAATTAAATGTATGTTTAACTGAACACTGGTTGAAAGAACATGAAGTAGTGTTTATGAATAGTGATCATTTTACTGTACAAAGTGCTTTTATAAGAAAAAGTGCTATTCGCGGTGGATCTTTAGTTCTTGTTGCAAACAAGTTGAAGTGTAAACAACGTTTAGACTTAGTTAATCTTTCTATCGAGCGCACTATTGAGTTGTCTTGTGTTGAACTCGAGCGATACGTTATAATTTGCGTTTATCGACCCCCCTCTGGAGATTTTATTCTTTTCGAATCGGTAATGGAGGATTCACTCAACAGGTTAAAAAGTAGTAACAAAAGTATAATTTTATGTGGAGATTTTAATATTAATATTTTAGATGTTACTCCATTAAGTATTAGGCTTCTCAATCTGTTTAGGTCTTATAATTTAATTAACTTGTTTTTGAACCTACTAGGATCACGGCGTCCTCGTCGACTTGTATTGATAATATTTTTAGTGATTGTGATGCCAAAAATAAATTAGTGTTAAGTAACTTAACGTCTGACCACTGTGGTTTATTAGCTAGCTTCCCTATGCCATTACATAAAAAGCCGCATAAAATAGAATGCAGGCCATATACAGCTAGTCGGTGCGACAAGTTTAAAAATAATATAGCTCATAGAATTACACCATCTATAGTAGAACACGTGAATCCTAATGATATCTATGGAGCTCTTTTTGATGTTGTGCAAAAAGAGTACCAATCTACTTTCAAGACCAAAACCATTAACATTAATGGCACCTCCGCTGGCTTTAACCAATGGGCTACTCCAGGTATTTATAAAAGTAGAGCGCGACTATACGAGTTATACGGTTTGAAAAAATTCAGGTTTGACACTCCTTTCTTAGAGTATGTCAAAAATTATTCAAAACTATTTAAAAAGATTTGTGTTTTTGCTAAATCTAAATTTTTAAGCGATACAATTAAAAATTCCAATAATAAAGTAAAAACCACTTGGAAAATTATTAACAATGAAACGGGTAAGTCGGTTAAACAAGAAAAACAACTTGAGATTATGGTCGACAACAAATTAGTTAATAAAGCAGCTGACGTAGCTGAAGCATTCAATGAGTTTTTTGCCAACATACCTATAACTACGACTCGCTCCTTGAATTCGTCCCCGTCTAAAGCTGAAAACCTTTTGCATAGTAGTGTGCCTAAATGTAGTCGCTTATTTAGCTTCGAACATGTAACACCTCGTGATGTAGTTAATATTTTTAACACACTTAAGTCTAAAAACACTGGTGATATCTGGGGTATCTCCATTAAACTATTAAGCAACATAATAGAAATCGTAGCCCCCTATCTAGCTGTTACTTTTAATAAATGTATTGATTTGGGCTCTTTTCCTGACCTCATGAAGAGTAGTAAAGTCATACCTTTATTTAAATCAGGTAATAAAAATGACGTTGGCAATTTCAGACCTATTTCTATCTTACCTGCATTTAGCAAAATATTTGAAAAGTTAATACTCAAGCAATTGCTAAGACATTTTAATTTAAACAGCCTCCTTCATAATGAACAATATGGCTTTACAAAAGGTCGTTCGACTACAGATGCGGGTGTTGCACTGCTGAAACACATATTTGACGCATGGGAGAACTCGCAAAATGCTATTGGAGTTTTCTGTGATCTCTCCAAAGCCTTTGATTGCGTGGACCATGACACGCTTTTGCGTAAACTGTGTCATTATGGTGTCCAAAATGAAGCTCTCAAAGTAATAAATTCTTATTTACATAATAGGTTCCAATGTGTAGATGTGAATGGTGTAAAATCTTCCGGGTTACCAGTTCAGTTAGGTGTACCTCAAGGCTCAATACTGGGTCCATTCTTATTCTTAGTGTATATTAATGACTTACCATTTTATTTAAAGGGTATCTGTGACGTTGTATTGTTTGCAGATGACACCTCACTTCTTTTTAAAGTAAACAGGAATAGACAAGATTTTGATGACGTAAACAGTGCACTCTCAATGGTCACGGATTCGTTTACGACGAATAACCTAGTTCTCAATGCCAAGAAAACGAAATGTATAAAGTTTGCCTTGCCAAATGTTAGGAATCTAGGTCCCAACATCGTCTTAGATAATGGGGTGCTTGAAACTGTAGACTCGGCAGTTTTTCTTGGTATAACAGTAGATGCCAAACTTCAGTGGGGCCCTCATATATCAAGCCTAGCGGGCAGGCTCAGTTCGGCCGCCTACGCCGTCAGAAAAGTAAGACAATACACTGACGTTGATACAGCTCGATTAGTTTATTTTAGTTATTTTCATAGCGTTATGTCCTACGGTATTCTGCTGTGGGGCAAAGCCGCTGACATTCAAAATATATTCGTTCTTCAAAAACGAGCTGTTCGAGCTATTTACCAGCTTGGTGCCAGAGTTTCTCTGAGAGATTTTTTTAAAGATGTTGGTATTCTCACGGTGGCATCACAATTCATCTTCGCCAACATCTTATATATTAGGCAAAATATACACTTATACACTAAAAATAGTGATATTCACAATATTAACACCAGAAATAAGGACAAATTACGAGCTCCATTTCACCGGCTTCATAAGGTACATAACTCATTTGTTGGGCTTGGTATAACTTTTTATAACATGCTGCCCTCTTCTTTGCTAGATTTGCCTTTTAATGCGTTTAAAACTAAAGTAAAATCCACCCTTTGTTCAAAGGCATACTATTGTATCAATGACTACTTAAACGATAAGAATAGTTGGTCGCTGTGATTAACTCAAGACAATGTTTATGTTCTTTCTCCAGAATTAGCTTTCCTACTGACAGGTTATATGAGTTCATATAATTGATTATTTTTTTATTTTGACTGTATAAGTCAATGTAATTTAATTAGTTAAATTTTAATTTATTAGTTACATAATCTACTCATTACAATGTGTGTTTTATGAGTTGTATTGCAATAAGTGGTTAGCTAGCGTCCTCGACTATTGATTATACTATTCTTGCCTGAGCAACCGGCAGCAAGCTCGTCATGCTCCCTTAGATGTCACTGCCTGCGGTAGCGTCGGGGATCGGGTTGCCTCCTTCCCTCCAATATGGCGAGGGGGGTGATGGCTGATCTTTGCGTTATGCTCGTGAACGGGTGCTGCTTGTGGTGACTGGTCGTCTTGCTGATCATGGTTTTAATTGTTATTAGTAATTGTTTACTTATTTTACTTCGATGGGGCTAGTTTATCATTTCTCACTTCGAGCTACAGCAATTGCCTTATGTAAGCGGGCACGCCCTTTATGTCTGGAGGCTTTTATTTAGGTATTAAGTTCTATTTACGTTTTTTTTTATGTTGAATTTATCTGCTTGAGTACAGTTTGTTCATTGTTTTGTTGGTATACTGGCGCGTGCTAGCTAACGTATGGCAAGTGTGTAATTTAATCCAATGTTTTGTGTTTCGTAATGTTAATTACTTTGCATACGATTTGTATAAAATCAAGTTTATATAACTAAACAGACAGACGTGCTGCTGGGGAGTTTGTTCCACCACTTCTTCTTCCCAGCTAAAGCACTAGGAAGTGGTGACGGGCGGGCATTTTTGGGGGACTGTCTTATGTAACTTTGACGTTCGAAAAGTGCTGATTTTCAGCCTAGTTTGAATAAATGACTTTTGATTTTGATTTTTGATTTTGAAATGTCTTGCCATTTGTTAGCTAGCATTCATCATTTTCCTGCCCTTGTCCCATGTTATTTGGGGCGGCGCAACACGTTATCTTCTTCCATCCTCCCCTGTCAGCCTTCATGCTATCATTCACTCCCTTCTCTTTCATATCATTCCTCACACAATCCATCCATATTTTCTTTGGCCTTCCTCTCCCTCTACACCCATCAACATTCATATTCATCACTCTTTTAGTCACATTTTATCGCGTTTCATCCCTCCTCATCACATGCCCATACCAAGCCAAACGATTTCCTTTCAACTTTTCTGTCTCTGGCGCCACTTGCAAGCTGCCCCTTATATATTCATTTCTTACTTTATCCATTTTCGTCACTCCACACATCCATCTCAACATTCTCATCTCCGCTGCATGCACTCTTTTTTCGTCCGTCTTCTTCACGGCCCAGCACTCCGATCCATACAGTACGACAGGCCTTATCACGGACTTGTAAATTTTCCCCTTTAACTTGAGGGGCATCCGTGGGTCGCAAGTTGTTCCTGTGACCTGTCGACATTTCGTCCATCCCGAGTTGATCCGGTGCGTTACATCTCGGTCTATTTCCCCATCCCCTTGGACACGCGACCCGTGGTACCGAAAGTCGAAGCAGATCGGTAAAGGCGTTCCGGCAAGATATATGGGCACAAGACTGGAGAGACCGCCAAAATCACAAAACAAGTACTCTGTTTTGATCCGACTTACTCTCAGGCCAACGGTCTCCAATCTTTCCCACCACAACTCCAATTTGCTCTAGACCTCTAAGCCTCTCTCGGCAACCAGCACAATGTCATCGGCAAACAGCTTACACCAGGGTGCCCATTTGTTAGCTAGCACACGCCAATATACCAACAAAACAATGAAAACTGTACTCAATCAGAAATAAAAATGACTACATAAAAACGTAAACAGAATTTAATATCTGAATAAAAGCCTTCAGGTACAAAGGGTGCTAGCTTAGCTAGCTAGTATTAATAGCTGTAACTCAAAGTCACAAATGATATACTAACACCAACGAAGTTTCTGCTTCGCAGAAGGAGGTTACGGCTTCCCATGCCCTCTCGCTCCGTACCATGGCCTGGACCAGGGCCGGACGCAAAAGATCTCCGCCGCCGATTAGGCAAGGATTGGAGGCCCACGAGGACACCGCGGTGCTCTGCCCAAACCGGGCAGTCCTTCACCGCATGCTCCACCATGTCCTCCGGGCGATCCACACAGGTAGGTATTTACTGCCTTGTGAGTAGTTGTGACCCAGACTAACAGAAAATAGGATAAATGTCTAACTACTTTTTATTTCTTCCATTGCAAGTATTCAAAATCTTCAATGAAATAAATCTAATAGTCTTGTGCAGAGTATAGCCCCAACACCATAAAGCATACCTATATTTCTGGTACCGATTACTAATTATAGGTTCCCCTGACAGTATCACAACAACTTGTATATCAAATCTAACTGGAACTGAACCAATAATTAACTTTGATCTAATTAATAACCACAAGGCTATGATTAGAATCAATGTGAACGTTCTCACGTTAGAGTTTTAATTGTAATGATTAATCTATATTCTGACGGGTAGACTATTTTGTGAGATATGAGAGAGGCTGGCTAGATGAAGAGGGAGAAAGCTTATAACTATTTGGTATGCTATATGAAATGGTGCATCCTTTTTTTTCTTTGTTTGGTAAATTATCCAATAACTTTCCCGCTCTGGGCGGAGCGGGAGGGTGTGTCAGACTCTTACTGACTAAAACCCACCCGTGTTCCTTCCGTTGCCTGTGTTGCCAGGGTCCTCGGTGACCCTTTCGCACTTTCCCGCGACCCTGGCAGGCATCGGCCCTAGTGAACCCCTACACTTGTGCTGACATCTATTTGAGGCGCGCGTGGAATACAACACGCCGTCGAATATCTCCCCCATGCGCCCATGCTTCGTACGGGTGCAATTTACTGGTGTCGTAACACCTTAAAACATCGACGAAATGGTGCATCCTGAGAATTATTTTGGTTCTTATGGTGCAAATCCTTGACACGTAAGAGGTAGTAGGACCAATAAGTCAAGCCCATCCAACTTAGTATTCTGACAATTTTTCATTACATTGATCACATAAAACTGTTCGTTATAGTTTTATCAGTAGGTATATTATTATTTAGTGGTGAAAATTGGGCTCTACATCAGGATTTAGTTATGCCATTCTAATTGTATTTTTTGTTCTATTTGTATTTTTAGTTAGGCATTTAATTTAGTACCTAGTGTATATAAAGATAAAGACTAATTTCTCACTACACTATATAAGTACATTTAAAAAATAAACTGGCTGTAATCTGTAATAGGTGGACGCTACAAAAATTCAAGTCCAAAAGTTCATAGCAAGTATCCAATCGTTAAATGTTGCTAAGATAATATAGCAAGGAATTAATAGTGATGAATGAACTCTGAAGCCAAAATAATATTCATTGAAATATTTAGTTCAGTATTAACGCCTTGCAATCAATACCTTTTTAATAAAAACTTTCACCACAAAACCACATCCATTACCTACCTATTTTACAGTTATGTTATATAAACGCAACTTCCCTTGAAAAATGTCCACCATTTTTCTTTACGCACCTTAATTAAGCGAGTGTGCCGTATGAACATAATCATTAATACAAAACATATAGATAAACAATACTCTATATTCCTGGGCGGTACACTCGAAATAAATCAAACTGTGTGCGTAGGTGGCCAGCGCAGGCGCAACCCGCAATTACCAATTAACCTCGCGTTATATTCATGTTCGAAATTCAAAATTCATATTCATTCGGTCATACCCCGTCGAACGAGACACACGTCTAAAATGGTGGCGTGAAATCGGTGCGCCATTTTTTTTCTTAGTACCTATTATATTAATTTCAGATTGGTACGGTCTTACACAAAAAAAAAAAAAACAAAATTGACGAAAATAAAACACAAAATTGATCCAACGATACTTTTATTAAAATCGTTAATTTTAAAAATAAAATCTCAGACCTAAAAATAAATTTACAATATGTACTACATAGTATTTTCTAAAACGATATCCATAAATTACATTTAGGCTCGATTTCCATGTTATCTAATATAACTAGACATACAATATGGTTTAATAATTCAGGTTTTATATTTCTGTGTATCTAAGACCATGTTTCCACGAGCTAGAAATCTTGATAAACATCTAATACTGTAAGATAGCAATTTGATATGGGGTACAGTAATGTGAGTCGTATCGCGATTGCGATTCGAGATTTGTTGCAAGTGTAAACGCCCGCTAACAGCAATATTTAAGTACCTAAATGGTAGGTACATACAGATTATAAATATTAATAAGTAAGTACTTCATAAAATATTTTTTTATAAGATTTCGCGCTGTGGAAAATATTTAACATAATAATGAGCATATTAACTATATCTAGGTATTTATATTATTATGATATACGTAGGATTATAAATAAGTCTAATTCATTTAAAGAGGCCGTCGAAAACTGTTTTTATTAAAAATACTAAAAAATGTTGGAGGTTTACTAAAAAAATACAAAAAATATTTGCATTAGATTTTTTTAATATATTATCAAAATTGCAGTCGCCTAAATTGGTGGGATATGCATTTTTTTCTTCTATTTTAATCTAAATTAAATTTAGCACCATAACACTAAAGAGTATTCAAATCAACAATAATTGTGGAACTTAAAATTATGGTATTCTTATTAAATGCAAATTAAAAACTAATTATTAGGAGTCATGCATTGTGTCATGTTAAATAATAATAATTCTCTGGTTTATCACACTTGATACTATACAACACTAACAATATGTTTGAAACATACATTATAATTTATGTAGGTACTAAAATATTTACATAAAACTACCTATAGATAGTATAATTTAATACGTAATATTTCTCTTAGAAATATGTAATGCATTCTCTACGTACAGGTTACTAGGTATAAGAATAAATAATTTGAAATATAAAATATTATATTACGTCAAAATGAAATAAATAAATAGTTATTTTTTTGCTTTTTTATAGATATTTTAGTTGAATAAAAATTTCAACTGTGTTAAATCATTCAGCAAACCACACGTGTACAACATTGTTTATTTTATTTATCAGGCGTTTTATTTGTTCTGTGAAAAGATGATGGTTTATTTATTATACGAGAATCTATTGTGAAGTAAAAATATTTAGACATAAATATTGAATATGTTTATGTTATATCATAATAATGTTTAATTACAAAATATACAGAAAAGACAGACTATTCAGCTATTGATTATTATATATTAAAACATGTTTTTTCTACACTTATTTCCAACAGTAGGTTTTACATATTACTGATTTAGGCCTAACGTTTACGACAATACCGGTTCCTTTTGTACTGATTAATTTATATAATATAAAATTTCTTGACTTTTGAAAACGTAAGTAATTATTGAATAAAGGTGTTTTAGGTATCGCTGCTCTATATACAAATTAGTTAGGTTTTAGAGTACATAAATATTATAAAAATGATGTGGGGCTACCCTTATATAAGTCTCACAAACCTGTTTAAATTCTTTCTAATAAAAAAATACAATATTTTATTGTTTATCATCTACAGCATAACCATTCCTGTCGGAAATGTTGATACTTCATTTTCAAATCAATCGCAATTACTTATTTCATATGTTATTGAAATGGTTTGATATTGAAAGAATTTCAAATATATATTAATATTTATTTTAATTTCAAAATATTATCTTCATCATTTCCATAAAACTTTCCCCGATCTAAAAACTCCATCAATCTTGGTGTCATTTTTCCTTGAACATTCTTAAAGACCCTGATTTTCGATGCTCTTTAGCGCATCATCCACCGTTTCATCCTCTTCCTCGACGTTCTGTTTTTGACCTTTGCTCTCCCCAGTGACGTTTCTAGGTTTTCAATCTGCCATGAGGTCACTGAAGTCACAGGTCAACTGACGCAACTTAAATTCCTGCACCAACATTGGGTGTTTTCACAAAATATGTTGTTAATGTGCCCTTGCCTTTGACGTAAGTGGGACCCCGACATTCACAAGTGTAGCCTGCATTCATTAGTACCCTGTTAAAGAAAATATATTTTACTATAATATCATAATATACTGCGACAATTGCGGTAATAATTGAATTAGCTCCTTTTAGCCAAGTGAGGGCGGGCCTCTATTTGGTATCTAAGCCCTTATACCCTGTATCGATCCTTTAGTTTAAAATCGCCCGCCCCTCCATTCCACGTACGTACGTAATATCGAACACTTTATTTTGGTCCTTCGAATCGAACCTATTTATTCTGGTCCTTCGTGACGGATACTATTTATTTTGGTCCTTCGAGACGGATACTATTTATTCTGGCCCTTCGAGACGGATACTATTTATTTTGGTCCTTCGAGACGGATACTATTTATTTTGGTTATTTCACTCGGATGCGATTCTCGAAATAGTAGGTCACAATGTACTTACTTAGCAGTATCTTCGGTGACCTGTATCTTGCCCATGATCCCGGTGGAGTCCATTCTCGAGGCCACATTGACGGTGTTGCCCCAAATGTCGTACTGAGGCTTTTGAGCACCAACCACGCCAGCTATCACGGGACCGTGGTTCAGTCCTACAGTGTCAAAGACAGAATCATTTATTTAAAATAATTTTTAGTCATTTATACCTACACTCACGGGATAGTTTCTGTCTACACAAGTCAATAAATCATAACACTAACCATAACATTGTAGAAAATGAGAACAATTCAAAAAATATATTCATAAACCAAACGAAACAACAAAATAAGCTCTGAGAATCTAACAATTTTGAAAATTAATGCAGTCAATTCGATGTATTTAACGTAAAGTCAGAGACATTAATTAATTAATTATCAAATTGACTACCAACATAAAATTGTCCGTATGTTCAAATCACAACTTTAATTCATTGTATGAAATGGCTAAAACACGGCAAATTGACGTAGCGAATCAATTTATTCAATCAATTAATTTCCCTGTACCTAGTTAAATAACAAATCTGGAAGAAAATTTATACTCTTAACAACTTTGTCTTAAAGGTATGCCATTGTAATAAAACGCCATCTATGCGTTGATAATGTATTCACTGAAGAAGATGGCTTTGCGTACAAGCGCTAGTGCCATCTTTTGCGGCCGAGAAGAAACTAAAACAAAGCGAGGAAAGCTCCCGTCTTCAAAGTTCGAAAATATAACGTATTAGGCGCTTATTATTAATATTTTTTTTAGTTTTGTGGAACTTTCTTTGGCATAAAAAGCCTTTCAACCATAAAAATCCTACGTTTTAATGAAAAGCTTTATTAAGGAAGGCTAGATCCTGCCGGGGTCGCGGGAAGGTACTAAAGGGTTACCGAGGCCCCTGGCAACACGGGCAACAGGAAGGAACACGGGTAGGTTTTAGTCAGTAAGAGTCTGACACACCCTCCCGCTCCGCCCAGAGTGGGAGAAGTTATTTGATGATTTCCCATCCAAAAAAAAAGGAAGGCTAGATAAAAGCACGTTTATGACTAAAAAAAATTGTTACTATAAGCTCTACGAGATGTCGCTCCGAGTTGGACATAACTTTACGCGCATGATATGATTTTTTCTAAAACATTGTCATCATGTGTCTAGACGATGACAAGGTTTTAGTAAAATAAATAAAAAAATCCTTTTCCCGAATATGTAGGGATTGGATTCTAGTATAGCCGGATGCAGATGAATACCAGTATTTTACATGGAGCGACTGTCTATCTGACATCCACAACCTAGTTACTGGGCAATACCATTAGATTTTTCCAAAACCTTGTAGATTGCCAATATCTTTGGTTAAAAAATACCAATATTTCCTTACCTATCCTAAGCTTGAACCTCTGGAAGGATTCCCTGTTGATCTGGTCCAGTATTGTCATGAGAGCGGTCGCGAACTCTACTAGGATAGCTACCGTGTGCTCCTCTTTGCTTGTCGCGTCCTGAAAATAAAAGCGTCCGTACATTACAAAAATATAAGGGTGACAACAATTGAAAAGAGTATGCTTGATAGTTTGGTCATGTTGAGAGGATGAATGAAAGGCGACTAAAAAAAGGTATTTACAAAGCAGGTTACGGTGGAAACACGAGCCCACACCCCATGTGGACATATAGTGACCTTGTTGGTGATCAATCAACTCAGCCTATAACAGTCCACTGCTGGACATATGCCTCTCCCAGGCTGCGCCACAACACCCTGTCCTCCGCCTTCCACATCCAGTCCGTCCCAGCCACCTTTTTAAGGTCGTCGGTCCATCTAGCTGGGGGTGTCCAACACTACGCTTGCCGATACGCAGTCTCCACTCTAGGACTCGTCTGCTCCACCGGCCATCGGTCCTTCGATAATTATGGCCAGCCCACTGCCACTTCAGCTTGCTTACTCTGCAGGCTATGTCGGTAACTCCGGTTCTCTTCCGGATAACTTCATTTCTGATCTTATCCTTCAAATAAACTCCGAGCATAGCCCGCTCCATGGCGCGCTGAGCGACCTTGAATTTGTGGACCAGCCCGACTGTCAGTGTCCACGTTTCGGCACCGTATGTTATAACGGGCAGGACGCACTGGTTAAAGACCTTAGTCTTCAAACACTGCGTGATTGGCGACGAGAAGACTTGATGAAGTTTTTCAAACGCTGCCCAACCCAATCATATCCATCTGTCGGCTTCTTTCTCAAAGTTGTATCTACCGAGCTGGATAACTTGTCCTAGGTAGACGTACTCCTTCACAACTTCGAGAAGCTGGTTTTTTTATCCTGGATCTGGACAGTCATCGTTGCAGCGTCATAAAAACACCTTAACACTTTGATATAACGCCAGTCAATTCGACATCGTTGCAGAGAGGCCAGAACTGCCCATATTTCGATGGAGTCGAAGGCTTTCTCGTAGTCCACAAATGCCATACACAGCGGCTGGTTGTACTCTTCGGTCTTCTGTACAATCTGCCGAACAGTATGGATGTGGTCCACGGTACTGAAGCCTTTTCGAAAACCGGCTTGTTCTGGTGGCTGGAACTCGTCAAGTCTTCGTGACGACCCTCGAGAACAGCTTGTAAACGTGGCTCAGAAGCGAGATGGGTCTATAGTTCTTCAGCAAGGTTTTGTCGCCTTTTTTGAAGAACAGAACCACCGCACCTCTGCTCCACGCCTCCGTCATTGTACCCTCTTGGATGACGGAGTTGAAGAGACTCGCTAGCTCACTCAGGACTGGAGCCCCGCCCACTTTAAGGAGCTCTGTCGTTATGCCATCATCACCAGGTGCCTTGTTGTTCTTTAGCTGCTCGAGAGCCGCCCCAATCTCGCACTGGTCGACATCTGGGATGTCTTCCGTGTAGTGGCGCGTTAGTTCGGTTCGATGGTCATCTTCACTATGCCCCGCTAGTTTCGCCGTCCGCGTTGAGTACAAGTGCCCGTAGAAATCCTTGACATCCTCAAGTATCTCGGACTTTGAAGTCACGATCCTACCATCCGCAGTTCTCAGTTTCGTCAGACGGACCTCCCTAATTCCTGAGCGAACATTTTCGACCCTCGGTTCTGCTCAATCGCGACCATAATGTCACGAGTGTTAGAGCACCGAAGGTCGCGTCGCGTCAGCTTTCTAATTTTTAGATTTAAGGCCCTCTTATCTGACGAAGACGGTGGCGTAGATGGCAACTCTCGTCTTTCCCTCATAAGTCCGAGAGTCTCCGAGGAAAGTTTGGACACCTTACTTTTTCGTTGCGACGGGAAAAGTCTGCGGGACACGACGCGTAGTGCTTTGACCACCTCGTCGGCCTTCTCATCGACAGTGCCTGTGGTTTCCAGGAGGGCGAATCAATTTTGAAGTTCCAGTTGGAACTTATCGGATCCTAGAGCGGCTTGAAGCTGCGTAGGTCGGAGAGTAGGCCTCAACATGCGGATTCTCTAAGCACGAAAATTGATAATTAGAGTGCCTCGGACAAGCCTGTGATCGCTTCCGGTATTAAACCTGCTGAGCACAGAGACATCTCTAAATATGTGCCTTTTATCCGTCATAATGAAGTCTATCTCGTTCCTTGTCACGTTATCGGGGCTCTGCCAGGTCCACTTCCTTTGGGGTTTCTTCTCAAAGAACGAATTCATCAAGAAGGGCCCCTGAGACTCTAAAAAGTTGACCAGCATTTGCCCTGTGATTCCTGCGCCACAAACCGATCGGACCAATTCTCGTTTCACCGCATTCTTGTACTCCCACTTTGGCATTGAAGTCACCCATAACAACGTTGTAGTGGGCCTTTGTAGCACTGTGCATCGCCTTGGCAATGTCCTCGTACATGGCCTCGGCTGTCTCGTCAGAGCATGTCGAAGTCGGCGCATATACCTGTATCACTTTCAGGTAGGTAGTACCTGTCAGTGAGTTTCAGTACAAGGTACGCTACCCTTGTCTACACACTACTGATTTCCACAACGCTGCTAGTGAGTTCCTTGTTAACAAGGAAGCCGACACCGCCTTGGGAGAGCTTGGACTGCTAGTGATACAGCGTAATTATTTATTTTTCAGTTGAATACCTTTTACATGACTGTCGAAAAAAAGGAGTAGGCATTATGTTTCCAGAGCTCATGTCTGTGTGTGCAGGTTTCTTTTTGCAGACTGCATGTAATGTGTTTAAGGTATTGGTGGGGCTTCCCCGTTTCTGTAGTGCGATAGGGACGTTTGCAGATGCGCATGTAGATTGCTACTACACAACAATGCGCACGTGGTGCGCACCCCTGGTGCCTGTGATTTCTTTGTTTTTGTCTAGTGTCTGCGCTTACTAACACAGTCGTAAGGTTTACTAACAATCTTGTTGAGTCTTAATCGAATAAAGAAAAATTATATTATATTCTATTATATTGGTAACTTACGTTTTGTTCTTCCTTTCCTGGCCTCAGTCCTGAAGCAATCATGTATGTGCTTCCTATAGTCTTTATTTTCTCTATACAGCTGAACTTGGGCTTTAGCAGTAGCTGAAAAAGACGTAATGTAAACTGTTAATGCACTAATATTTTTCTCTTGTACAATAAACTCTCAGTTTTGGCAATTAGTACTTCTAATGATCAAAAAGTAGTTTTTACAAAAGCTTGACGACAAAGTTTTCAGCCAATATAGAAAATATTCTGTTCCATGCCATTATACGAATTACATCCAAGAACATCAATTATTATGTTTTATCAAAATTGACACAGTACGTCAATTTGCCGTTTTATATCCATTTCGCACCATTGTCAAAAAAATACAGTTGTGGTTTGAATTTAAGGACCATATAACAATTTGATGAATAATTAATTTCCCTGACTTTACATACTAATTTCATCTCACTTACCTACCTCGCCAAGATTTACAAATCGAAGGCTTACCTTATCAAAATCACATATGATTTCATTGAGCAGTCGCAAGCACTCCAAGCCTTGCTTGTTGACGTCAGTCTCATCGTAGAACTCTTTATAGTTCGGTATCGACGCAAACATCACAGCTATGGTTGAGTATCTCTCGTGGTACAATTCTGCCTGGAAGTAACAATAATTTGAGATGTAAGATTAATATTGATATTATGCCGAACCAATAACTGTTGGGGTAGACGAATTCTAGAGTGGAGATCGCGAATCGGCAAACGTAAGGTAGGGCGCCCTTAGACAGGTGGAGCGACGATACAAGCTGGGGCTGGTAGCAGCTGGATGAGAGGAGCCGAGGATCAAGCTGACTGACGAGTAATTGCAGAGGCCAATGTCCAGCAATGGACTGCTGTAGGCTGATGATACAAAATCCTATAATGTTCCCACTGCTGGGACACAGGCCTCCTCTCTGTGAGAGGCAGTGGGCTGCAATCCACCACGCGGGCCCAGTGCGGGTTGGTAGATGTCATATCTTCCAATTTTTGATGTGTAACATCTTTCCTCTCGCTTTTTGTGGGAATGATTTTGTGAAAAGGGACGGAACTGTGTAGACAGGAAGCTTGAGCATGGAATAAGTAAGTACTATATAGATTGTAAGTAGAGGGGGCCGAATTTCGACCAGTGGGCGACCACTGGTTAGGTTAGGTTAATTTAGGTTTTTTTTAATTTCGAGGTTAATTTCTGTCGCTGCTCAGTTGCTTATTACCAAGGTGGGATGTCAGTTATTACATAACGTAATGTGACTACTGTAAGGCCCGCTCGTTTTTTTTTTGTCGTTGATATGCTGGTTTCCTCACCATGTTTTCCTTCACCGGTTTGAGATCTGATGATGATGATATTATGTAGCATTGTTGTTATTGAGTTTTTCCATCAAGAATTTCTCAGTAAGAGCCAGAGGCGTGCCGTCCATAGAGGCAATTAGGCCTAGCCTACCCTACCAACAACGCCAAATGCATTTATTTTAACTATGTAATACAATAATACAAAATATTACAATGAAGTTAAACTCCTGTTAAACACTTATAGCAACTTGTCGCAATATTTATTAGGCAGGCGCTCGGCCGGCCTAAATCCCATTCATAAATTTACGCACACTGGTGTATATTTTCGTGTGTATGAACGGCACACAATAGTGATATGGTTTAAATTAGGGGCGTAACTCCTGCGGCAGGAGCTGACCACCGCGTGCACCCATTGGTTGTGTGTAAAGTCAAGATTTAACGAATGAAAAGTATTGAAGACCAGGGTTCTCAATTTTTGGACAATTCCCCGAATTGCGGGAAATTTGAGAAACAGACTACACACAGACCCGATAGTTTCCTTAATACTACTAGAGACAATTAAAAAAACAGGGTGGTATTGTCGAATTTATACCTTCAAAAAAAATTATAAATTGTAAGGAATAGCAAAAGTCCTATAAAAATAATTTAAAATTTCATAATTTTTTATTTTTCTCCTCATATTTGAGAAATTTTGCTTTGATTTTTGGGGAGTTAGGAAAATTAGTTTTGGCAACCCTGGACTGTATTATCCGGCAAAATTTGGTAGTCCTTTTTGTGGAAGAACACGGTATGACAATGATACAATTTTAATTGGTAGTGTTTGTTTCATGTGACAGTGACAGACAAGCAATTTACATATATCCGATCTTGAATTTTTTGCTATTTTATATTTTATTTATAAGTAATTGGTTTTGAAAAGTAAAGTAGTGTGTAAGTAATCTGTTGTGAAGTTTGCGCCGATAATGTGTTGGTTAGGTTAGGTTAGTCGCAATTGTCGTTTAATGATAAGATTCAAGTTGTGTCTAAAGGTAGATGTGTGCCCGAATTACGAGAATTAATCCAAAAATATGATAATTCATGACTTCGGATATCTTGCAAGTGACGTGTTCTGTAATTATCACCCACCCACTTGGTTATAATATTTGAGGTGGCCGAATCTTTCTTCTGTGTGCATCGTTTGAAAATCGTGTTTCAAACCTTGAATAATGTGGTGAGTTCTTGCATTTGTTTTTACAGGATTATTTTCAACGTTTTTTTTTTTCAAATATTATAAATCAATAGTGACTACTTTGAGGGTCATCATATGTAGAGCGGCGCTGTGATGTTGCGCGAATTAGTTTTTTTTTTTTTTGGTGTCAGTATGCGTGGCCTACCCTCTGTGGAGAACCACTGCAAGCCACTGGTAGGAGCCTGGAGTTTAAATTTATGCCAATAGGCTCGCTCCCTATTACAAGGAACTTAAACATAAATTTTGTAATGTGGATGTACTATAGGTACACCTCTGCCTAACCATTCGTGGATTACAGGTGATATTATGTGTACATTAAAAACTTCATGGTAAAAATGGGAGGTGATAACAGGAAACTTAAGTTTATTTGTAAGACTAACCTCAGATGCCACATTAGTTAGGAAATGCTCTGCAACGTGACCTGGTAGTATGTTTTCAAGAAGTATCTGGAATAAAAAAGAAAAAGCTATTACGTCTGAAACTAAGGTGTTTTATTTTTGTTTTGTGACCTTTATAAGGATATTATTAAATATTGCCAACACTTTCGAAAAGTTAAAGTACAAAAATAATTCAGGGATTGCTTCCCACGAGCACTGATACCTTCCAGTCAGAATACAACAATCTTGTTTTGCATTAGAGTGAAACGCGACGGCAGTACTTTCCCGTAGATACAACAATTTCACAAGCCAATAAATTTATACCAATAAATACCAATATTTTTTTGAAAATAGTGCATCATTGCAAGGATACAGAATTTCAAGAAGTGGATAAGTAAATACACAAAACCGCTCACTCATATCAACGGCATGTCGGGACATAAAAATAATTCAACCCACCTTATTGATCCCTCGCATAGTCTCCACCTCTTCCTGTTCAAACTTGAGCTTGTCTTTCCATAAGAAGTCAGTACGTGATGTGAATTCTATCTGTCTGTCCAGGATGTGCAGTAATGCAGCCAGGAATACCAGCACCATTCCGGCTTTTGTGGCGTAGGCGAGCATTGTGAATCTGGAAGAATTTAAATGATGTTCAAATATATTTTGTATACTTATGTATTGAATGGATAAAGAAATTAGTATACAAGAGGAAGTCTGAAAGTGGCACTGGTGATTGAAAAGTTGTGTGGAAATCGGTTGTGATGCGGAGAATTGAGGAAAATGTCGGGATGAAAGTTTTAAGTATGAATGTGGTTAAAAATATAAGAGGTAGGGGAAGACCAAAGCAATAATGGATGGACTGTGTGAAAGATAATATGGCTAGAAAGGGGGTGACTACCGAGATGACAACTAATAGAGAAGTATGGAAGAATGGGACATGTTGCGCCGACCCCAAATAAATTGGGATATGGGCAGGAATGATGATGATGTTTTGATTATTATTATAACACAAGAGACATTTTAGTGTGGTTTTTATAAAATACCAAAAAAAAAACACTTTTAGCTGAAAAAGTAAAAGTAAAAGTTATTTACAAGGTAGATGTGAGTGGAAACGCCGGGAGGACGCCCCAGTAAGACATAAAGTGAGAAAAAAGTCTGGTAAGTAGTACTCGCAGCCGGCGTGCGTGTATGACCAGGGGGACAACTACGGCCTCATATAGCAGTATTATTTTAATATTGCTTTACAGTGGGAAAGAAATAGAGCTATACTCCCTGTATAGCTTCATCTCATTCTCACACTGATGTAATATTAAAATAATACTGCTATAAGTGGCCGTGGTTGCCCGCCTGATGTATGAACGTAAACGAAGCAAAAGGAGTATGTAAGGAGTGTAGCAGGTGGAGTTCTATAGTTTCTGCCTAACCCCATGGGAAGAAGGCGTGAGTTTATGTATGTGTGTATGTATATATGTATGTATGTGTAGTAAAAAAAATCGTTTTGAACTCAATCGACGCAACAGGATTTCGTTCGCCATAAGTCTCTACAGAGTTGCTTTTGATTAGCAAAACATAAAAAAAAACATAACAGGATCACAATTAATAGCAGTTAGAATCTACATTCCTTAATATAGGTACCGTCAGACGCACGTCCAAAGTAACAACTTGGCTTTGACAGCGCCTTTATTTTGTAGCAGTTAGAGCAGTTTTCGTAATTAAACTTCTACTAACAAGTCCCGATTGACAATACTGAATCGGCCTCGTATCAGTTCGGCTTGTATCATTTCTACATTCCAAGGCTTTAATTATCTTTTACTTTGAAAAGGCAAGTTTCGCGCCCTCTCGCCCCTAGCCGCCCGCAGGAGATGCCCTGGGCATCGGGAATCCCGGGCGGATTTCCGGCCACCGTAGGCGCGGGCTTGCGGACGGTGAGCAATGGGTAGCTCACCGTCCGGTAAGGACCAGGCCCGGGTCGACGGCGCGTCGTATTCCACGCGCGCCTCAATGAGATGTCGTCAGCACATAGGTAGGGGTCCACTAGGGCCGATGCCTGCCGGGGTCGCGGGAAGGTACTTATGGGTCACCGAGGCCCCCGCAACACAGGCAACAGGAAGGAATACGGGTGGGTTTTAGTCAGTAAGAGTCTGACACACCCTCCCGCTCCGCCCAGAGCGGGAGAATTTATTTGATGATTTCCCACCTTCAAAAAAAAAAAAAGGGTGCATTCACGTAGAAAGCTTTATACAAAAAAAAAATGTTTTTATGTAATATAAAATAACATAAAAATGTCAATAAGTTAAACAAACTATGGTTTAATATTCAAAAATACATTTTTATTTTTGTTTTATTTTTTTAAATATTATAAATTAAAAATTTGACAATAAATGTGTCATTATTGCATTGTATATACTCTGGAGATACTCCGTGCCAAATTTAAGCTATTTACTGTTACAGGTTTTAGAGACGGTACGCACGGTCCTGTCCCATAGCGCGCCCACCGGCCGCGACACCTCGCGCTTGTCCGCGCCTGCAGTCACTGGTGCCCAGCTTTCTACGTGAATACGTCCTTATATTATCCTACTGCAGAGCAAAGGGCCAAAGGCAGAGGCCTTTGGCCCTCACATACCGAGAAGGATTTATTAAGGATTGATCACCACGCTTGCTAAAGACGGGTTAGCGATTTCAGACTTATACTCGTACCTATTAACAGTCCAAGTTTCCTCACAATATTTACCTTCACCAATGTCAGAAATGTTCAAGATAACCTAAGAAAGTACGTATGAATTGAAAAAGTCACATTGGCACTTGCCCGGATTTGGAACGACAACCTCATGCACGAGACGCGAGGCCCTAAAAAAAAGTTTTACTCACTCATTCTCCAAATCCTTCTTCTGGTATTCGTAGAACAGCTCAGCGGAAGCAAACAGCGTGATATGTGACACTAACGTGACTAGCATCAGTACCAGTTTGAGCACGAATCCAACTCGGAGGAACACCGATATTGAGGCCAGAGTCAAGACTGAGCTGTACAGGTAGCTCTGGAAACAACAAAATAAAAACACTGAGAATCGCATTATGTGATATTTTTTGCTATAGTACGCGTCAAACTTTAGGACAGCTCTGAAGTGCGCTACTCGCTACGCAGTACCGCACTCCTCACCCCCGCTGACACATGTATTCGTTACTGCGCAGCGACTCGCCTCATGTTTCGAGCTCCCATAGAGTTTGATTCGGACTGTACCAAAATATCGTTCATTCTGCACTCAGTCAATGCGTTTACGCACTACCGAATTTAACATCCAACTTCGATTCAAATCGTTAATAATCTAGATTCGAACATACAGATTTAGGATCTTATTTGCAACCCCTTTCACAAATAAAACAGTCAGGGTCATCAATTGTTTATCAAATTACGTCAATTTGCCGTGTTATAGTCATTTTATACAACTTTCAAAGAATTACGTCATGATTTGAATATACGGACAAATTAAGTTGGTCAATTTATTTTTCTTCCTGCCCTTGCTTGTCCCACGTTACTTAGGGTCGGCGCAACAAGTTAGTTTTCTACCATTCTCCCCTGTCAGGCGTCAGTTGTTAGTCATTTCAATACACAATTTATTCATTACCTACCTATTACAGATGGTTCGGACCGACATTTCTCAAATTCGGTCATATTCAGTATAACATTTCTCTTAATTAGATTTGTTTCATAAGAACAAACCTCTTATAAAAAAGTTCTCATGGAACAAATCTAACTTAGAGAGATGTGTTAATGATTTTAATGATTATAATTCTGTAAATACATAATTGTTATGGTCGCGAATCATATTTTGATCAAGATACAGCCTGACAATGACCAAAAACGTAAGAAAATTGAATTTCGCGCGCTAAAACTGCGGCACTACCTTAAACAAACTCTACATTTTAAGTCACTGTATCGTGATATTTTTTTGTTGTTAGCATTAACTTTCTTCTAAACTATCTCACTTACAAAAGAACTTACAGGAGCGGAATCGACATCGTTGTGGATATGAAAGCCTCCCATGCCGTTGTCTTCGGTGTAGTTGTACTCAGTCCAGTTCAAGCTGCCGTTACTGCGCAAGTACATCGGGTAGTCGATTATTACGAACGACTGGAACTGGAAAAGAAAAATAATATTCATGGTTTTAAAGGGATTTTTATCCGACATAAAAAAGGAGAAAATCTTTTTGTTTTTCCTGACTATGAACTAATTTCAAATAAATTATATTCAAGTTTTTTCTGAGCATGAAATACATAATTATGGTACTTGTATAGAAAAAGTTTCAATGTGAACAATTCTAGAAACCCACGCGATCTCATACACTTACGTTAGACACTCACGTAACTTCAGACACTGAACATGTTAGTGTCTGAAGTTACGTGAAGTTGTCTACTTCTGATCACGTGTATGTCAAACATGTTGACAACCACGTGATCAGAAGTAGACAACTTGCCGTGGAATATCAATTATTTTACACTTATTAACATGAAATATCTCACCAAATTAATAACTGCACATGCACCTATCAGTAGCACAGACACCGTGAACATCGTCAGCCTTATAAACCGATTATTGGCCACCACCTGAAAAAATATTTAACAAAGTAATAGCTATTATAATTTTATTAATTATTATTTTCCCATCACAATTTATTTGAAGACAGCGAAGCGAAGCGAAAGTCTTTTCTGTTCATTTTTATTTTTGCCGCCTTCGTTGTATTCCCCTCTATACTGAGTGATGTCTTTCTAGCCGGTCGACGTCATCACGTCAACGCCGGCTATCGCTGAAAACCATCGCTGGGGCTCTGTCTCGCATAGGGTCGCAGCATTTTGCTGAGTGCTGGCCGTTTTCCGTGGATGTGACGCATATTCTCCCCCAAATAGTTTCTTTTTTGTATTTGTGTTCCTTCTTTGCGCCATGTTTACCGCAAATTAACGTATTTTCTTTCTTTCTTTTCTTTACATCTTTACTTTTTATTTCCGAATTTTGTAAAACTTTTATCAAACTCAATTCTGTCTTCAGCATAAAAAATTCGTAGATACACACTTGTATTATCATAGTTTTTGTAAAAAAAACGACTAGTTGATTTGAAAATCGAACAAACCTGTCCAGGTTTTGTGCAGTTGTCAGCATACAAGTCATCCGGTACATCAGATATAGGCCGCAGTCCTCGCGACATCATGCTGCCATCATACCAGGATAGGTACACAAATATCAGAAGAGTGAAGAGTGTGGGGCCGAAAGATGCATATAGAACTATGCCTCTAGAAAACAAAATAGTTGATATATTAGTTGTTTTCTTTCATGAGGTCAAAAAAAATTGTTTCAACCGAGGCTGCTAAAGATGCCATGGAAACTCGCTTTAGACATTAACGATGGTGAAAAAAATAATATTCTCTTCTTTCTGTTAAGTTAATGCTTTGTTATTTACTTAATTACTGAGTAACCAGAAACGGGAAAGTAGTTACAAAATGGTCCTTAGCTATAGTCAACCGCGTAATTGCATAAAACGACAAGGAAAACAAATATTCAGGAAAAAATAAATAACCATCGCGAAAAAAATTTTGGTTGTTCAGTATCAATAATACATTTCCATTAATTGTTCCATACTTATTTTTTTATCCGACATAAAATCAGAAAAATATGGACACAATCTATTTGTAACAATATCAACAGCCCCGCGCGTGTCGCGCCTGCCGCACGATGTCAGACTTCACTAACCACGAGTTTTACGAGAAAAAAAGCAGCTCGAAAAATGTATGTGAGACCATATCTCGTATGCGAGCCATTAGGATCAGTAACCCCGCGGTCCCCAATGAAAGGACCATTTTGTTTTTTTTTTTTTTTTCAAGAAAAACCATTTCTCGAGAAACATTGGAATTACTATGGTCTGAACCTAAAAAGTCTAGTTTGAACATGATAAAATTAGCGGTCAGCAACCGCGTAAACACCAGGCAGAAATCGATTCAGTAAGCAATTCTGAACAAAATACTTTCGTAATGTGCATTAATTCAGTTACATGTTGTAGTTTTCAACCTTAGTGAAGTTTCAATTAACTAGGAATTGTTGACAAAACCGGTAAATCAACTGCGAATTCGACTATACGCAATCACAATAATATTACCAGATATGTCAGTATGATGACATTGTAAGACTAACTTTGCATTGTATAAATTCAATCTACTTTGTATTGTATAATTGCATTGCACTGGTGTGAGTACTGAGTAGTGGTGTGAGTATAATGATGAGCTACCATTTACCGGTTATGTAATTGACTTCAATGTGCCCTGGCGGCTGAGAGTATGTCATGCTCACTCAGATGTCTCGCTGATGGTGGCGCGTGTGTTGGATCATTTAGCTCCCTTCAAAATGGTTGAGCTGAACGGTGCTGATCCACGCGTCATGTTCGTAAACGGGTGCCGTCAGTTGGGACTGGTCACCTCTTAGCGTCCTCGGCTTATTTGTAATTATTTTATTTAGAAATTGTTTTTGTTTCTTTTTCTACTATGGACGCGTTTTTTATTTTACATCGTCCTCACATTTAGTTATAATTTCAACATTATTTTTGTACTAATCTTTATTACGTTTGAGTTTGATGTATACTTACTTAGGAACTGTCAGTAGCTGTATAAATGCCAATAAAGCGAACAGTGCAGCTGCGCAGGCAACGTTATACTTGAACTGTGCATCAGCCTGGTTGCGGTACTGACGCTCCTGAGTACTGCTCTTGAACCAAAGAGTAACGCGATTCATGCCTTCTGAGTTGGTACTGAAAACCACAAATATTTTAAGTTTAGGTGATTACTGCTAAATGCTTACCGTTCTGTCTTTGGAGAACAGAAAATGTGGTTTTATAACTCTTCTTGTACTGATTCAATTGGAAAATTTCCGAGATAAATAAAAAAAAATTCTAACCTGCAGTCACAACATGTAGTCCTTTGAGGAAGAAGATTCTGTTCTATCATTGCTAGACTCTGAAACAAAGATAAAGATTAAAATGTAGTTAAATAAGGAAATGGTGGTAAAACAACCATAATTAATGCCTAAGGCATTATGTCCGCCTTTGTACTTAATTGTGTGCTTGAAGTTTAAATAAATAAATTGTAGAAAGAGAATACGAAAGAAGGAAACAAATAGAATGAAGAGAACTAAACAAGATAACAAATAAAAGAGCTAATAGAAAGTAAATAGCTAATAAACTTACAGAGATTCCAATATTCTTGGCAAGAGTTGAGTCAGTAATATTAGCAAAAGGTTTGTCTGCGCCCCAACACTCCACGTATTTAGTCATCTTGCTTGAAGGACGTGATCGCGATGGTACGCCAGGAGTCGCTGGAAGAGGTTGTAGTAGTGTTATTGATCAAACATTTATGTTAGATGATGAATACAACATTATGAATTTTGACGTTGGATTTGCACATTTGAATCGTGCTGTAACCATGTAGATTCACTCATTATCATGACGTATTAACACCTGATTAAATTACAAGAAAACAAATTCTGGATTTTTCATGCGTGGTTTTCTAATGAGGAAGTAAGTAAAGTATTTTATGACTACTATACACTTTGGAAAAGATGAGAGCGTTGGCTTTAGTTCATATTATGCAGATAGAAGACGACGAAATTGTATTTTAATAGTTTATGTAAAAAAATATGACAAGGCGAATATAATGCCAAAATTATTGTGACGACCAATAAATTAAGATTCCTTTTACACATACGAAACATGACCATAAAAACACAGACTAAAACCTATGGACAAGTTAGGATGCGACTCAAAACTGTTAGCCACAACGACAACGATCTAAGATCTAAAGACACTAACATAGTGATTCCGTCGACATTGTACTTATCATCCTAAGGAATAAGGGCGCTAATAGCTCAGTAGGCGTCAACAGATCAGTGGGCGTCAATGGCTCAGTTGGCGTTAATGCTCCAGTCGGCGTCAAAGCCCCAGTAAGCATCATTGCCCGAGTTGGCGACATATCTCTAGAAGGTGTTAAAGCCCCAGATGACGTCGAAACCCTAGTGGGAGTTGCTTGATCACTGTGGCTACTAGAATCTTCTGGATAAAAAGTAGAAGGGTTATTTTTTTAACTTTACCTATATCTTATTATTCAAATCGTGAATACGATGACTGATTCTTATTTATTTTTAAGTCCTTAGTAAAACTAAAAATGGTTTTGATTTTATCACTATCCTACAAAATATCCATATAACATTTTATTTAATTTAGACCTAGATTAGACTTTTACCATACGTAATCAGTAAGTAGTATTTTATTTTTATTTTGCAGAATATTTTATGTGCTAAATATATATATATTCATTCTTTCTTTTCTTATCATCGTTAAACAACCACTTACCTGTGCCCATAATAGGACTAATGGCTCCAATGATAGATCCACTGCGACTCTTAGGTTTAGCAGTGACCACAGTTCCATTGCCAAGTCCTTCACCAGGACTTGTCGCCTGATTGCTGTCGAAAGCAACTACTTTCATTGATGTTCTTCTACTTAGATCTGGAAAAACATTTTTAAAAGATTTTTATACGTTATCATTTTAAAATTCATTTTGTTTTTAGGGTTCCGTAGTAAACAATGAACCCTTATAGTTTCACCATGTCTATCTGTCTGTCTGTCCTTCCCCACTGTACCTCAGAGACGCTTAGTACTAGAAAGCTGTAATTTGGCATATTTATACATTATAAACCACGCCGACAAAGTTATAAAATTAAATCTTGAAAAAAAAAATAATAAAAGTAATATTAAGCATTAAAGTGCTAATTTTTGTTAGAGTAAAGTGTAACCCCCCCTGCCAGCTAAATGGTTGTTTATGGAGATGTGAAAAAAAATCATGGCAGCAGTATATGTAATGAAATTAAAAGAAAAACTATCACAGCTAAGTGGGCTTTACAAGTTAACGAGTTATAGTCGACCAACTTAAATTTGCAGTTGGAGAATTGACCGTGGCATATATCGATGTAAGGGAGAACATGTTTTTCAACTACAATGTTAAGTTTCTTTTTGGGATAAATTCATCCCAACTTCCCAACCACGGAACCCTTCATTGTGCGTGGTCTGACACGCATTTTCTCTTTGTTATTGCTGCCTCGAGGTAATACATAAACATGGCACTATGTCTGTCATCCCTAAAGAGGAAGGCAAGAGTGTTTAGTAGATCCATTTCGAAGTTATCCGAAAAGTTCCATAAGGCGAATAATTGTTATAAACTGAGCACAAATCCATTAGTAGTTCCGTGTGGTGCCGGACGTAAAGAATAGCACCATCCCATTTCTTCCCGTGGGTGTCGTAAAAGGCGACTAAGGGACTTACTAGAGAATGGGCAGCAGCGTTCTCTATGCATTTTAACACCATACTGCGATCGCCAACCCGCCTGCCAAGCGTGGCGATTATAGTAAACCCTCCCTATTGGGGGAGGCCTATGTCCAGCAGTGGACGTCTTTCGGCTGGAATGATGATGATGATGATGAGCACAAATCATAAAGAAAATAGGCAGTATTTCTTGATGGAAAAACACACTACTAGCGTACTGACACCTAAACAGCTACAAGAAGAATTACGTAATCGGCCTATGTATATACAAGTTTTTTGACCAATCCGGGGATCGAACCGAGGGTGCTATATATTCTCAGCAGTACCGCTTGCAATTGTCTTCTTCATTTGGTGCCACTCCAATTAATGAAGGTTGGCCATTGACTCCGAATATTGCAACCACAAGTCCAATGTTGCTGAAGTTTGGGAACTTACCTCCAGTAGTCCTAAGAGACTCAGTCCTCAACACTCTGCTAGGGAAAGTTTCCATTTCATTGAAGCTGTTCTGTGACGGCGCAGGGCTGATGTTGTCTCTCGGCTTGGTAGGAGATATGTCCTGGTATAGTGAAGATGCAATGCTTGCTTTCCGGTCTACTGTGCAGACTGAGAGACGGCCGTTTTCTGAAGGTTTCTGTAATCAAAATTAAATAATAATTTTCAACTGGAACTTAACGGAGCAAAGGACCAAACTAATTAATGAAGGTAACGTAGGTATGCAAATAAAAATAATTCTGTTATAGCAGAAATACTAGAACATTTACAGAACAAAAAATAATGTCAAAAATCTGTACAAGACCAAAATAATCTAACATGTCGCCCTTACTTGACAGCGGAACGGGTACCACAAATTGATATTGACATCGTGAATAACGATGCAAAAATAGAAGGTAACAACGATGTATTTATTTTCCTAGTGTGGTGTCTAAAATTCCTCCATATTATCATAATCAATAATACTAACCAAACAGCTCTATTTTAAACTATGTTTGCGAACCATTAAAAAAGTAGAACGCGGTCGTTGACTAAAGTTCCAATAATAACCTTTTCAACTTTTCCAAGATCTCATTCCAAACAAATATTTATGTATACACAAATATAAAGAAAGAAAGAACAAACAGAATTAGGTTCCTCTGTCTCCATCTCAGTGATAAACAATATTACCTAAGCGCAAAAACTAACAAGAGACCCAGAATAACACTAATAATACTGGGATGAGAATCAAAAATAACATTTCGTCTATGAACATAATTATTTGTTTGAATGTCTTATCTGTTTCAATCGAGCTCACGTACGATAAAAATTCATATTATTGTTGATCAAACTAAAATGCCAAACTTTTTTTAAATCGCACTGCTGTGCGTAATAGAACGAAAGTTAAGTACTGAGTAACTGGTTGTAGTGACTATTAGTAAATATTTTTCAATAATTAATTAATTCAAAACTCTCAAACCGGTGAAGGTAAACATCGTGAGGAAACCGGCATGTCCTAGAACCAAAAATTCGATGACATGTGACATCTACCAACCCGCACTGGACCCGCGTGGTAGTTTACGGCCCACTCCCTCTCACTGAGAGGAGTCCTGTTTCCCAGCAGTGGGAACATTATGGGCTGATCATGTGATGTGTGAATTAATTCAGCACTTTCCAAAGAACATAGCTCTGGCTAAACTGAGGTGAATCCCGCGCAGGATGAAATTGTGTCAACTTACCTGTGTTCACCAGTTTGTGTTCACCACACCTCCCATGTTTAAACTGGCGAGACTTCCTAATCATTAAACAATCGACGTACACAGTCGCGTGCCAGTCCTTTTTAAATTAAAACCAGTCGTAAAAACAACAAAGATAAAGACAAAAGTAATCCCGACTCTTATCAGTCAGACTACGAGTAAGATTACAACTGCAATTAACAGTAATCCTTCAATTCAACTTGCGACGTTATCCAGTGTACCTATCTGAAGTCTGCTGAGAACTTTCCAATTAGTCGCCGCAACTGTTTGAAAGTTGTCGGATTACGGACTTATTTTTGTCGTTTCGGATTATAGACTCAATTTTCATTGAAAGTGGTCAGTTAATTCTTTCTAATCTGTCACATCCACTTTATTCTCTAAGTATGATATATATCGGTATTTATACATAATCAACCTATAATGTTCTTACTGCTGGGACACAGGCCGCCTCTCCGTGAGAGGGAGTGGGCCGTAATCCACCACGCGGGCCCGGTGCGGGTTGGTAGATGTCACATGTCTTCGAATTTTTTGGTTCTAGGACATGTCGGTTTCCTCACGATGTTTGCCTTCACCGTTTTGAGAATAGAGGTAATAAAATAATTTACACAAAGTAAAGCGCCTGACCGGGTTTGAACCTACGACCTACAACTCGTAAGTTGCGGCCGTTACCACTGGGCCACCACTGCTCTATTTATAACACAATGATAAATCATATAAGTCGATCAGTTACGTCAGCTGTAAATTTGTCTGTAAGATCAGTATTTACGTTGCGTTTACACCATGGTATAAAACATGTATCCTAAAATCAAATTATTAATGAACTGGAGTAATCTGGCGTGTACTAGCTTTCACTTTGTGTGGTGGTTATAATGGTCATATTTATTATATTCTAGACTTTTACACTTATTACATTTAATTTACACTTATATAAATCGGTTAAACTAAACCATTACAATAAATATGACCATTTTAGTACACAAAGTGACAGCTAGCACATGTCAGGTGAATTAATAACTCGGCTTTACATGATGTATTCCTTTATCGTAAACACCAAAAAAAGTTGTAGAGACTAGCTAATTGACTATAAATCTTGTCAAAAAAGTGAACAAAAAAAAAGTTAGCGATACCCGTCTGAATCAACACCACGTTTACTCGCATAAACAAGTTGTTGACTTGTCAACGTGTAGGTATGTATCATCATATATGTACATGTATGACACATACCTACACGGTATGTTTTTTGACAAGTCAACAACTTCTTTATAAGTGTAAACGGGGGTTATAAATTCATCCTACTGGGCATCATGCTGTCGAAAGCGCTATCATTAACCCCCCTTATTCATAAAAAAACTAAGACGCTCTACAAACCTATTTTAGTCAAAATAGTGTTTTATCAAATTCTTTCGAATTGTGATTTGAGTTTGAAAGAAGAAGACAAAATACTATTTTAATTACAATGGGTTTGTAGAGCGTTGTAGTTTTTTTATAAATAAGGTGGTTACGGTTTAACATTACCTAGTATTAAGATTCTGCTAAAACTTTTTGCCACTACCACTTCGTAAGTAAGGCAAAACACCACAAATCACGTAATACGTTTACCGCTAAATGAATTTAAATCATCGTCCTATTTCTGTTAATCGTCTGAAGATGACAGAGACCGAGACGTGTTTTAAATATATTTAACGCATTTAGTGTTATGGTGCAAGCGGACTTAAGTCCAGTAATTCTGCTGCAATGGGTTGGTTGGCCCCACCTTGTGATAGCAGATGAGCTCTCTGGTCAAGAACCTGCTTCAGTAATTTGACACTTTCTTTTTTTTGGGTGGGAATCATCAAATAACTAATTGATGTAATTTGACACTTTTTTTTTGGGTGAAAAATCGTCAAATAACTTCTCCCGCTCTGGGCGGAGCGGGAGGGTGTGTCAGACTCTTACTGACTAAAACCCATCCATATTCCTTCCGTGTTGCCAGGGGCCTCGGTAACCCTTTTGGACTGCCACGCGACCCCGGCAGGCATCGGCCTTAGTGGACCCCTACACTTGTGCTGATGACATCTCTTTGAGGCCCGCGTGGAATACAACGCACCGTCGACCCGGGCCTGGTCCTTACCGGACGGTGAGCTCCGCAAGCCCATGTAATTTGTAATGTAATTTGACACTTGGCTTTGCGTTACGGGCTGTGGTTCACAGTCAAGTGGCTTATATCATTAGACACGCTTGACTATCATTCATGTTAATATATCAGGAAATAGCATTGATCTAAGTTTGGCTCAGTAGACGAGTTATGTCCATTTAGTTACAGCTTGAAAGGTGACAAAAGTGATTACTTAAGGCGCTGACAAGACCCAATTGACCAAAATAGGCTACTCTTAAGAAAAAAAATTGCAAACTCTGTATAGTTTGTGGTAGCGGAAAAAATATATGTTACTTTTGAACATATTTCCCAGAACTTGGTTGTTACCAAAACACGTTTTGAAAAAAAATCTCGATACAAACTAACGTTAAACTAACCTCTTACTTTGAGTTGTAATCCAAAATATGTGTATTAAATTTCAACATACATTACGTATTTAATTAATAACAAGAGCGTCTTATTTGAATGCAGAACTTGGATGTTTTTTTTTATTTTCGATTACTCAACTCAATTTTGAGTAAATAGATAATTGCTTCATATTTTGCAATAAATTACAAGCGTTGTGTCATCGCGGTTCTCTTTCTTTTCTATGCAATCTGACAGTGACCGCGGTTTAGGTGTTGTCAGCGTCTTAAATTGGATGTCCAGTTTCAGTAGTTTTGTAAATTGAATTGAAATTCATCACAAACACACAACGTCACACCTGTAATCCCTGCAGGGTTTGGCAGAGGTATACCTATAGTACACCCCCATTTCGCCAGTTATGTTAATCGTAAATATTTAAATCCATCTTAAATATTTTATCCTAACTTGCGTTTGGGTTACTGTAAGCCCCAGCCTGAATACAAGTTTCAATTTCAGTCTGAATCTAGTCGTAACTTCGAAAATTATATTAATCTGAAAGTGGAGCAAGTGTCCAGTAATTAAGTTTATCACTGAAGTTGTCTAGTTTCAGTCGCTACTGTCCCCAGAGGCTGACACTCTCAAGTAATTGTTGGTGATTAAACAGTTTTAGTTCGTGTGACTTAGTTACAACAGTTGGCTAAGATTTGATTAGTAAGACGTTATTTTGTTCTTTGTTGTTAATTCAATAATCTATTGTATATAGTATCATCAATGTTTATGTAGGTATGTCTACAGCTATTTTCAGGAATCTATATTTCGAATAAATGAAGGGAGGAGATTTTTTATTCTTTTTAATAAATAATTTCTTTATTTAAATAAAGTGACAACATTATTACAGAAATTATATTTACAACATACAGAAGTAAATAAAGTAGTTAAACATATGTAGATCCCCTGGCTCCCAAACTAGGTTTATGCCTGTGACTTGGGAGTCAGTGTTCCTCCATTAAAAAAGAAATTTACGTATGTCGTTGATTACTTGTTAGTAATCAACGACATACGTAAATTTCTTTGTTTACTGAAAATGAAAAAGAAAAAGCACATTTTATTGAAAGATTAAGTACAAAACAAAGAGAGTGATGCGTTTTGGGGCTGTCGTTCGTAACGATTACATTATTCGCTATAAGACTAATAAAACACTTTTTTTTAGTTAATTTTGAATGAATCAATATTAAAAGTTTGTCAACTACTAAGCCACCATAAACCATGAACTAAAGAGATATCTTGAACTATGTATAGTTACGTTTTTCACTAACAACCTTTACGATGAAGAGATGCCTCCGGGTATGAAGCGTTTCCAATAACTTAGTTAGAGGATCAAGTTCACGTTCCGGGTTAATATTATCTCAAGAGATATTTCATGTGATCGCTGGCAGCCATATATTATAGGTATCTGTTCAATTTGTATCTGTTATTAAGACGAGATAACTGATTTAGAATATAAACTGACACATGAATAAAAATATTTCAACTCAGCCTGTCGCAGTCCACAGCTGAAAGTGTCTCGCAAAAAAAAATCACTCAGAGCACTCCTTTAACATACACCACCGCTTTAACATCCTTTACGCTGCTAGATACTGACGAGACTGAGGTAGAAAGTATAATTATGACCTTGAAAGAAGACTGTGCAGTTGGCTGGGATAACATATCGAATAAAATTATCAAAAAATTCAAGGACATTTTGGTACGACCACTGACTTATATTTTCCGCATTTGTTTATCTTCAGGTCATTTTCCTGAGTGTCTCAAAAAATCTATAATTATCCCTGTCTATAAATCAGGCAGCAAAGAGCAAGTGACAAATTATAGACCTATTTCTTTACTGCCTTCTATGTCAAAAATAATGGAAAAAATTATAAACAAAAGGTTGTTGAAATATTTGGAAGATAAATCAATTCTGTCTGAACGGCAGTTTGGATTTAGGCCTAAAGTTTCAACTGCCGATGCGGTACACCACCTGACTGACTATCTAGCGAAAGAACTTGACAAGGGTAACCACACAGTAGGAATTTTCCTGGACCTCGACAAAGCTTTTGACACAGTTTCCATTCCAATTCTGTTGCGCAAGCTTGAGATCATTGGTGTAAGAGGCACCCAGCTAAAAATGTTCAAAAGTTATTTAGAAGATCGTTCCCAGTGCGTAAAGATTGGAAATGTTCTCAGCGCTGTTAAAAAAAAAAACACATTTTTCTGTGTTCCTCAAGGTAGTATTTTAGGGCCTACTCTGTTTTTGATCTACATAAATGACCTTTGCAATCTAAAGATAGAGCATGGCACTATCATAACGTACGCTGACGACACTACTCTACTTTTTTCAGCTGACTCAGAAAATGAAGTCTACAATCTTGCGCAACACGGATTCAATATTGTAAATAAATGACTTCAAAATAACTCACTAACTCTCACATTACATTATGTTTTCGATGCGCAAGCAAATATCGAAGAACCCCTCAGCGTTGCATGCTCACTGTTGCCCAGTCTCTGCAAATAGCCAGTGAAGTGTCCCAATATTAAAAAGACAGATAAAATAAAATACCTGGGTATAATAATAGATGATACCCTATCCTTTAAACAACATATGGAAGCTCTAAATAATAGAATTCGTAAGCTGATATACGTATTCAAAAAGCTACGATTTATTGCAAATCCAAAAATAATTAGGCAAGTGTACTTTGCTCTTTGTCAGTCAATTTTGCCTTATTGTATTACTTCATGGGGTGGGGCAAGTAAAACTTTCTTATTGCAAATTGAAAGAGCTCAAAGAGCTATTCTCAAGGTGGCTACTTGCCGACCTTTCCTATTCCCCACTAACCTCCTGTATAAATCTTGTGAAGTACTAACAGTTCGACAGTTATTTATAATGAGCACGGTACTAAAACAACACGCAGCACTTCCATACAGCACTGAATTTACTAAAAGGAGACGGAAAGATATAGTTTGCCCTCAAAAAGTACAAAACATGCTTTCATAGCCAAATTGTATATATAACATTTTATATAACAGGCTAAATGAAAAAGGAAACATCTACTCCTTAAATCACAGGAACTGCAAGAAAATCCTTAAGGAAACTCTTCAAACTATGTCCTATGAAGATACAGAGAAGTTATTACTAGTGCTATAGTGAAATATTGTTTGTATTATTGTTATTTTTTTAATTAGTTAGTTAAGTTAAGATACTATAATTTTAGACACCATTTTACATTTATGTACCAATAAGATTAACATGTTATGTGATTATTTAATCAATTAATGTTACCTCCAATCGCCTGAAACACAGGATTACCTAGTTCAGGCACAAATCATGGGTGAACTTGACATAGATTTAAGAAAAACTGTTATTTAACGTTGTACCTTATATTATTATTACTGCTGGACATACGCCTCTCCCAGGTTACACCACTCTATTCTCCACTGGCGATACGCGGTCTCCACTCCAGGACTCGTCTGCTCCAATGGCTATTGGTCCTTTGACAAACATGGCCAGCCCACTGCCACTTCAGCTTGCCTACTCTGCAAGCTACGTCGTTTACTCCGGTTCTATTCCGGACAACTTCTGACCTGATTTTATTCTTCACAGAAACTCCGAGCTAACTCGCTCAATAGCATGTTGAGCGACCTTGAATGTGTGAACCAGCCTTACTGTCGGTATCCACGTTTCGGCACCGTATGTCATAACGGGCAGGACGCCCTGGTTGAAGACATTGCGAGAGAGGTAACGTGCGAAAACCTGACGTCGTTTTCCAAACGCTGCCCAACCCATCTGGATGGTTGCGTCTACCGACTTGGATGACTTGCCCTAGGTAGACATACTCCTGTCGGTGTAATTTCGGGTGACACAGGTGCTCTAGGGGCATGGTTGCTTCGGGAAATACCTGTGTCGCATAAACAGGGAGCCGGACGCCCAGTGTCACCACTGCATCGACTGTCGGGAGGATACGGCGCGGCATACGCTGGCAGTGTGTGCCGCCTGGGAGGAGCTACGCCGTGCCCTCATCTCAGGAGTGGGCAGTGACCTGTCCCTGTAATGGTCGGCAGCGAGGAGTCCTGGGACGCGGTGGTATCCTTCTGCGAAACAGTCGTGTCGCAGAAGGAGGCTGCGGAACGGGAGCGGGAGATCTCTTCCGCTCACCCGGCCCGCAGCAGGCGCACCGGGCGTCGGGAGAGGGCGGACTTGGGGACGTCCGCCGCCCCCCATCACACTGAACCCGAGGTGGCGGCGCGTAGTGTTCCACGCGCGCCCCTTTCAGGCGTCGCGGGGGGGGGGGGTTAAACACCTTACCCCTGACTCCCCCCAGACTTGAGACTTGAGGTGGCCCGCAGAGGCGGGCCGGTACTAGCCGGGGATCGCGGAAGTCGCATTAGATTCCATGATCCCCGGTGCAAGTGTGGGAGGGGAACACCGGGGTGGTTTTTAGTCAGTAAGAGTTTGACAGACCCCTCCGCCTACCCCAGGGCGGAGGACATCCACGAGGATTTTCCACCCCGGAACAAAAAAAAAAAAGTAGACATACTCCTACACAACTTCGAGAAACGACCCTTCGATATGAATTGGACTCGGCAAGATGTAAATTATTCATGACTTTCGTCTTGAAAAATATTGATTCAAGTTTTTCTAACACAACAATATAAAGTTGTTGTCAGATTACTACTTACATCTTAAAACGTATGGTTTCATTAGCAAACGTAATTTTTGGAGTGCCTAAAACTTTTAAGGCCCTTGCACGAAGCATTTTCGTACTCATTTTTGCGGCAAGCATAATTAGTATCACCCAGTCTTAAAACAACGTAAATATTATATGCAAAATGAGTATGCCCAATTTTAAAATCGTGCTAATTTACGTTAAGTTTGCTCCACGCGTTCGTGCCAACCGGTAAAAATAAAAAGAAAATACTGACAACACAAGTATCTATCTAAGCGAAAATAAGAGAGATGTAAAATAGTAACATAGTACACTATAATACCAACATAATAAGGGCGTGATCGTAATTACTTTAAACCAAATCCCGGCCACGCGCCTTAAGCTAACAATTAGGTTGGTTGAAGCAACAGTCAACAGTACGGCAACAGAATTATTTCAGTAATTGCGTAAGTAAAAGCGACAGCATTTACCCCGAATTTTAGGAAATAATTCTATAGGTTGTTAATTTTAAAATGAGCTTAATGAAGTTGTAAATAATACTAATGATGAATGATGAATAATACTAATGAATTTATTGTTGTGTATGAATGCGTTAATTAATGTCACCTTTGTAATAGAAGACTAATTTGTCTACGCCTTATTGGGTTAGTGCAAGAATTTCCAAAGTTGTCGATATCGACCCCTTGGGGTCGAAATCGGTTTACCCAGAGGTCAACATAAACGAAAACTGATTTTAGGGGTCGACGAGGTGTAAAAATCGACCCCTATTAATTAACACAAGTTTTTATTTGAAACTTTCAAGATACTGTATAAGTTGTATTACATGTACCAATTTGTTATAAGAATGACCATTCCGCACCCAAAGCACCCCTGGAGGACACCCCTGGGGGTGCCACGAGAACTTGAATTCGGACCCGTGGCACCCCCAGGTCCTTAAATCCCTACAACGGTGTATCCACTGATACCACTGTATCACGGGTTCTATTTACTAGTTCCCAGAAATCTACCAAGCGAATAGTGATGGGACAGATGGACAACAGTGACTAAATAATTTCAACAGTGTAATTTTAATATTTATTTAACGCAATTTCTCCAATGTGGCATAATGTTATTTCTCTGTTGAGAAATTGCAATTGAATTTACACTCATAAATCGTCATTATTGATGTCTGCTTGTTTCCGTATTTTAGGCACTGCATTCAAATTGTGAACATTCTGCAATACGTTTAGTAAACGCATGTCGGAAACCGTATATTTATTGATAAATTTATTTAATTTGCAGTGGTAACCTTATAAAATTCGTCCTATGACGCTCTACAAAGACGCAAAAAATTTCAGGTGAATGTACGCTGAGCCAAAATCTTTCTATGTAATTGATGATTTTTTCCATATCGACAGTACATTCGGATTTGATATATTCAAAAGCCTCTCGAATGGTATCAAATGGAAGAAGTGGTACAATTGCTGTTAGGCCCACAAATCTTCTTTCAGCCTTTGTGTTAGTGTACCCCAAAGACTTTTCGCCATATATTTCGCGTCCAATGATAATAGCATTACTTTACGGTGATGTTGGGAAACACTTTAAAAAGCGTTAATTGCTCCTTTTTCGTAGACACAATGTACTTTGATGGGTTCCCATTGTTGTATTTGCGACTTAATGAGGCTAAACAGGATGTAATAACGGTGCTCCTTGCGGTTTGTCATCAAAGCGAAAATTAAGGACTTCGCGTTAGTGTACTGTTCATATCTCCGTCAAAACTATACATCTAGGACAAATGGACAACTGTGAAATGTACCATCAGCGAAATATTCTATAATGTACGGAATTATCTTTCGAGATTCTTTTGAACAAAAAACTATTATACGTGTATTATCTGCCGGATGTTGATAATCTGCTAGCACAAATTCCTGAAATTTCAATGGGCTTCAACTTCATTTGCTTTATTGAATACAGTCTTCGACACTCCTGCAGACTTGATTAAAAAAAAAAAAAAATGCTGAAATGAAATGATAAAGAAAATGCTTTACCCCTTCGTATGCTGGAAATTTCTTTGTTGACAGATAGATTATGTAATACTACTACTTTCTTTTCATATATTCTCTAGACTGGTTCATCAGATGTAATGACGTCTTCTCGTAAATCGCATATATCCATTAATATCTCAGAATAACTGCACGTGACTTCACTAAGTCAAAAAACTAAGTCACTAAGTCGTACTAGTACTTCACTAAGTCGTATTAAAAAGTATAGATCACTATCAATAATTTTTAATACGACTTTTCTTTCCTAAAATAAAATTATTAAATCTATTATTATTATTATTTTTTAACATGCAGAGACTACGTTTTCCAGTGTGAGTCCTCGGTGGACATACTCATTACCAAGTGTAACCTTACCTTATCTATGGTTAAAGACCCAGGACATTTTGATTTTTTATATAACTTTTATATATCTGTATCTTTAGAAAATTATGATCCTCCGTTTCCATTTCTATATTTATTGCTACACAAAATTCCAATACATGATTAATTAATATTATAATGCTTCGACACACTTCAATTTGATTGCTATATATTGTAGACTATCACCTTTGAACATTTCGTATCGACCTGCTCTCCACCAGATGAGAGTCCTAGAGGCACGAGACGAGTGTGGCGATACGGGTCAGCGGACTGGGATGAGATGCGGCACTTTTTTGCGTCTTATCCATGGCGGCATGTGTGCTTCTCTTCGGGTGACCCCTCGTGCTGTGCAGACGAGGTTGCGGACGTTATTCGGCAGGGAATGGAGTATTTTATTCCATTCTCCGACATCCCAATCGGCCATAAATCCCGGCCTTGGTATAATGCAGAGTGCGCCCACGCTGAGGCCCGAAAAGAGTCTGCCTACCAAGCCTGGGTCAAGGCCCGCGACCGCAAAGTTAGAGCTCGTAGGGTTCGCGCGAAGAAGAGAGCCTTTAACACTGCCGCCAAGTCCTGCAAGCGGGTTTTACGAGAGGCACGTTTTGGCCATGTCGGACGTATTGGGGCCAAGCTGGCATCGCACCCTCCGGGTAGTAAACAGTTTTGGTCCCTGTCTAAGGCGGCCGAAGCGAATTTCTGTCGTCCCACTTTACCTCCAATGCTGAAACCTGATGGGTCGCTGGCCCACTCCGCAAGTGAGAAAGCAAATTTATTTGCATCTCTCTTTGCAAGCAATTCACGTCTGCACGCTGGCTCCAAGCAACCACCTACAGTACCTCATTGTGACTCCTCGATGCCGGAGATCGCAGTTCACATTAGAGAGGTCCGAAAAGTATTGTGCAGTCTAGACGTGAACAAGGCCAGCGGGTCTGACGGCATTCCGGCGAGAGTGTTGAGGCAGTGTGCGCCTGAACTGTCTCCTGTGTTGACACGTTTGTTCCGCCTCTCTCTTAAGAAAGGAACGGTACCAAAATCCTGGAAGCTTGCAAATGTACAACTAGTGCCCAAAAAGGGCGACCGTGCAGACCCTGCCCATTACCGTCCGATCGCCATTACCTCCATTCTGTGCAAAGTTATGGAAAGGGTACTGAACAGTAAGTTGCTGACCTACCTCGAAGACAATGATCTCCTCAGTGACCGTCAATATGGCTTTCGCCGGGGACGGTCAACTGGTGATCTTCTTGTGTATGTCACGCACTGCTGGGGCGAAGCCATCGAGAAACATGGCGAAGCACTTGCTGTATCGCTTGATATCTCGAAGGCTTTCGACAGGGTCTGGCACGCTGGTCTGCTCAGCAAGCTTCCTGCTTATGGCATCCCAGCTGGTTTTTGTAGCTGGATATCAGACTTCCTTAGTGAACGGTCGATCAGAGTAGTCGTTGACGGCTGCTCCTCTGACCTTATGGCTATTGATGCCGGAGTTCCTCAGGGGTCTGTTCTCTCTGCAACTCTTTTCCTGCTGCACATCAATGACCTACTACAGACTGGTATTGTTGGGTACGCGGACGACAGTACTGTTTCAGAGAGGTACTTGTCCAGCGCAAAAACCAACGGGGCCGCAGTTCGTTCCTTGAGATAGGCCTTGGTAGAGCGGACAGAGTTGACGTTAAGCCTTGTCTCCCAGTGGGGTGATGATAATCTGGTCACTTTTAACACCACCAAAACACAGGCGTGTCTTTTTACCATAAAAAGGAGTCGTTTCGACCTGACTCCTACTTTTCGGGGTACATCGGTTCCTGTAACTGATCGGCTCGAGCTCCTAGGCACGGAGTTGACATCTAACCTCAACTTCGGCGCCACCATCGAGTACAAAGCCCAAACTGCGGCCAAGAAACTGGGCATCCTAAATAAGGTGAAGCGATACTTTACGCCTGGACAGCTTTTGACCCTTTATAAAGCGCAGGTCCGATCCTGCATGGAGTATTGTAGCCACCTTTGGGATGGCTCGGCTAAATACCAACTTGCCGCGCTTGACTCGGTGGAACGCAGAGCTAAGAGGCTCATTGGCGACGTAAATCTGGTGGATGCCAAGCTTCACAGTTTGGCCCATCGTCGCAAGGTTGCCTGCTTGTCGGTCTTCTATAGATTGTACTTCGGAGAGTGTGCCCAAGAACTCCACGACCTCATTCCACCGGCCCCCTTCTATTATCGGTCATCTAGGCGCACTTCAGGTTACCATCCCTTCCTGGTGGCTATCCCACCAGCTCGCACTAAGCGTTTCCAAACTTCTTTTATAATGCGCACAGCAAAGGAATGGAACTCTCTGCTTGCGTCTGTGTTTCCGAACGCATACAACCCTAATCTCTTCAAAGTGAGAGTGAACAGGCTTCTTCTGGGTAAGCTCGCTCCATCGTCGACTTTGTTTCTGTCACCTCTGACATAGACTAAGGTCAAGAGCAAACCCATCACAAATAAAAAAATAAAAAAAAAATCGAATTTTACAGCTTCAGCAAGAAACTGAAAACTGAAAAACCTGACTAGGTACTCGTACATTATCAAACAATAAATACATAACTACAATTTAGGTCACATTAGCTTCACATTAGAGATAAAAATGAAATCATATATTATTAGGTAGGTATACATAGTATGAATACCAAGTACTAGTGTTTGTTTTAATAACAAATTCCAAGCACTGCACTAGTTTACTTGGGGGTGCCATGGGTCCGGATTCAAGTTCCCGTGGCACCTCCAGGGGTATCCTCCAAGGGTGCCTTGGGTCCGGAATGAGAATTACTAATATTTTAGTAGAAGTATAATTAATATATTCATGTTCCAAGCACGGCTGGCTGTGCTGGCGCCGCTGCTGCAGTTGCTGAGACCCTCAAGCGGCGCAAATACTGCAACCTTATAGGAAACTACAGTTTTGAGCCGTTTGGGGTTGAAACGCTCGGGTCATGGGGCCCAAGTGCGCGTCTCCTTTTTAAGGAAATCTCTCGCCGATTGATCGACACTTCACGTGACCAGAGGGCTGGCTCGTTCTTTGGACAAAGAATTAGCATTGCCATTCAACGTGGCAATGCTGCCAGTCTTCTGGGCACGTTTCCGGATGACAGCGATGCGGACGAATACTTTGACGCCTAAGTGTCCTTTTGTTTTTTGTATTAATTTGTATATATACTTATAAAAAACTCAACAAGTCGATAAGCGTGCACAAGTTCGTACAAGATGAAAAAAATGGCTATAGGGGTCTGAGGTATCAGTTAATTTTGGAAAAGGGGTCTCTTGCCCAAAATAGTTCGGGAATCCCTAGTTTAGTGTCGGTTTATAAACGCATGATATCATGATGTCTGGGTTCGATTTCCGGAAATAATAAAATGTTACCTGCTGGTTTTCTTGACAGCCGTAACTGTAGTAGGTATAATACAATGGTACAATAAGAGATTCACAATATTATACTAGTATTTTGCAAAGGTCTTCTCACAATTTTCCTCACCGCAAAACTCTGTTCAGTCTTGCTTAATCATCACGCCTACCTCCACAGATAATTATTTATTATTACTGTATCGATTATTTTCTACAATATTAGCCTCAATTATAGTATTCATATCCAATTTTACATGCATATAACATGAGACAATGACATTGGCTCGACATACACGATCCCATTCGCAGTGATACACGGATATTGCCAATATTGGATACCAATGACGTCGCACCACGCCTGATTGAACTATACACACGATATGAGAGTTATCATGTAACTTGATTGAGTAGAAGTAGTGACAGCGATTGGTAGCAGTTTCATTTCGTATGTTTGTTTAAAACGTAAAAAAAGGATGTAGGATTTGTAACTAAGAATGTATACATACGTGTATTATGTAGGAATTATATAGATGATATTGAAAGTAGTCATTCTTTGGCATACATATATTAAATCGTCTGCCTTAAAATTAACCTTGCGACCTTTAAATTAAAAATAAATGCAAATTAAATATTTAGGGATCGAAATTACAAATGAAATAGGTTGTGTTACTATCAAAAACATTTCAGTATTAATTAACACTTGACATATTCAATAACATAAAAACAAAATGAGAATCCTCAGTACCTTGAACTCAATGTTTTTATAATTTTTTATTAGATTTCAAAAACGAGAAAGATGCACTCATTCACCAAAGCAATTTATTTCCGATACAAGATCATCTTAATTTTATTTTACCCACTGAACTGAGAGCAACTGATTTACAATTCAATGAAACTGCGACTAGTTGCGTTTGCATGATTGAGTTTAGCCATGAATAGTTCGTTTGGGAAGCAATCATTTTTCAAACTTTTTTGATGAAGGATGAATTTGAACGTAATTGGAGAGATCCAATGACGGGAATCAATCCATTGGAATGGGATTTACGAATGGTTGATTTGTGTGAGAATTGCGACAATTTTCTTTTTGATGGAATACTGAAACGATTGCAGATAAAAGAAAATGAGTTCAACATTATTCTTAAATCAAGGATCGTTTTATTCTTCTGATCAATTTGAGTGATTTTGCTGATCTTAGAGTGAAACTGAAATTTTGAAAGGAGAGAGCTAAACGGATTATTGTTAAATAACCACGCTTGACGAATTTGACTGCTGTGCTGTTGGGGAGTTGTTTGTTGCGCCACGTCTTCTTCTTCTTCGCAGCTAAAGCACTAGGAAGTGGTGTAGTGCGAGTGGTTTGGGGGACAATCTTATGTAATTTTGACGTTCGAAAAGTGCTGATTCTCAGGCCAGCTTGAATAAATAACTTTTGATTTTGATTTCTATTGCAATCTTTTATTCCCACCAGTTACTCATTTATAATGTAATTCATTAAACAAACCAGATTTTTCTCAATTCTATCTGTGATATTAAAAATATTGTGTAAACACGCAACCAAGTTAAAACGTCATGCTCGACATCCGACCAAGAAGGATTACGACGGTAGATAAAATTGAACATATTTTGGTAAAGCGGAAAATCTCGGATATCTGACGCCTTGGCGGTTTCTTGTTAATGTTTAACGAATATAAGGAAGGAAAAGTATCTTCCAAGAAACTGAGCAGGCCCACTGCTCAGTTTCTTAGAAGATATTTTTTTAAAGTAAAAATCGGAAAAATCTCGTTAGTGATAAATAGATTATGTCAAAACTTGGCGTTGATGAGCAATCAGCTAAAATAAATTGTAAGGCCCTTTGTGAGCTTCAATATATTTCCCGCTTGCGACTTTGTTCGCGAGAAATTCCTAGTTCCCCCGGCCTCGTCGCATCGCATCGCATTGCTCGCCCGCCCTATTACTTCTTTTTCGCTTATCGCTCTTTCTGACATTTTCTCCTAAGGGTCGAAACATGTTAAATAGCCTTATGCAAAAATATTTTTTCAAATCTGATTTCTAGTTCCAGAGATTAGCGTTCAATTCAAAATTAAAAAAAAAACAAAGTTTTTGTTCGCATTCTATAAAATACCAAGTAAGGATTATTCAGGGATAAGAGACCGATTTTTATACCTACGTTACTTCGATGTATTATGTTGATGTCGGACCTCGCACAATGAAGTTAAAGAAGAATAATAATAATAAGTTAAGTTAGGAAGAATTTATCCTAAGAACAAACTTAACATTGTAATTGGAAAACATGTTCCCTCATACATTCCAACTGCTGTTCTATAAGTACAGAACTATTTTCTGTATTATTTTCAAAACTTTAGGCTGAGTATTCTCTGAGATAAGGGGGGGAACGGGAAATAGTCAGTTTTCATCTATTTTCCTAAATAATTCTAAAAGTATTTATTTTAAAATTATAAGAAATATGTATCTGTAATTCTTATCACAAGCCCTTTCATTTGATATGTCACAGGGTACAGTTTGAAAACTTTTTTATTTAATTGTCTAATTTGCCTCCCCAAAGTGTTCCAAATTCCATATTCAAAATTCATTTACTTACGTTACACGTCCGTGTTTGGGTCACAGCAATTCATAAGTGTACCAAATTCCAACTTCGAGTAAGTTGGAATTTGGTACAGCCCAGTACATTCAGAAGAGCAGACCACGAGTGATCTTAACGGAAAAACAACTAACGAATCTTTGTCTAGGTCCTTTTTTATGTAGACTATCTCGGTAGTTTTCTATCCCAAACTACCAAAATCAGAGAAAAATTGTACGTCGTGTTGACGTTGTAGACAATTGTGATTTTGTAATCACCATGCTAAAGATAGTAGATAACTTTCTACTATCTACACGGAAACTTCATTTTTTCTACTATTCCGTCGACAGATCGCTTTCTCTACGGTTATCATGCTAAGCCTGCATATTGATGTCATCCTAATTAAAAACGAACACAAAAATAATCAATCGTCTACCTCGTTGGTCCAGTGGTCGCAAACGCTACTGCTGAACATAAGGTCTTGAGTTCCATTCCCGGTCAGCCAAAGTATTATTGGGTTTTTCCATCTGTAATTTCTCAGTAGCAGCCTCCGGGTGGAGTCTGAATTGGTGCCCGGTAGTTAATCAAAAGCTCGCCCCCAATTACATGGGACTTAACTAGCGAAAGATGGGTGTACTATAAGTACACCTCTACCTAACCCTTCTTGGAATACAGACGTGATGTTATGTTATTTTCCAAAAATAATTTATGGGACAATAATACTAATAGTTTAATAACCACTTATTGGACAATAATACTAATAGTTTAATAACCACTTATTGGACAATAATACTATTAGTTTAATAACCACTTATTGGACAATAATACTAATAGTTTAATAACCACTTATTGGACAATAACACTAATAGTTTAATAACCACTTATTGGACAATAATACTAATAGTTTAATAACCACTTATTGGACAATAACACTAATAGTTTAATAACCAGTTATTGGACAATAATACTAATAGTTTAATAACCACTTATTGGACAATAATACTAATAGTTTAATAACCACTTATTCCACCCTACGACTTTTATAAAAAAGAAAATCCACTTTTAATCTTACGAAAAAAAGGTTTTCAAAATAATATTATTTCCGTAAAATGATCTCGGAATTTCCCGTATGTTATAAGAAAAAAAAAAAGAAAACAGTTATTTAGCACAGACTAAAACACATCACGAACGAGAATGTCGGTCTTCACTTGACAGCCAGCCAGCGTGTCGCTCAGAATAATAACTTATTAATCGAGGCTTGTTGTATCTAATGTGACGTGTAACGAATCGAATAGAGTTTTTATTTATAGAGACGACTTTTATTGACACATGTCAGCTGACAATAACTTTTATTGACACATGTCACCCGACAATTACTTTTGTTTTGATTTCCAAGATTTGATTGAAAAACAATCTCGAATGTTACTATAGCTGTACAAGGTTATTTGACGCGTGGAAAATCGGAACTAAAGCCACCATCTTGTTTTTTTAAATACATTTCACAAAACTATTACACAAAATGCTTAACTTTGAACAGCGCCCGCGTCAACGTCATTCGAGCGCCTTAAATTCCCTGTAGCATTTTATGTAAGTCCAATGCTAAAGTTCGTTTTTTTAATCCCTGATAGTAATTTGACAGGTGCAAATGTCAAACTCCAAATTGAAAAAAAACAACAAAAATGTCACATTACTATCTGTTATTAAAAAACGACCTTTACAAAGGTTCTAACTATGCTATTGTTGTAAAATTCAATTTGTTTACTCGTCAAATCTATACAATAAGTTAAGCGAAGTGGTTAGTTTAATTACATAATCAGCCTTTTATCTTCCCACTGCTGGAGCACAAGTCTCCTCTCTGTGAGAGGGAGTGGGCCGTAAACTACCGCGCGGGCCCAGTGCGGGTTGGTAGATGTCACGTCTTCGTTTTTTTTTGTTCTAGGACTTGCCGGTTTCCTCACGATGTTTTAATTCACCGTTTTGAAAGCAGTGGTGATGAAATAATTTACACAATGTAAAGCGCATGGCTGGGTTCGAACCTACGACTCATAAGTCGCGGCCATTACCGCTGGGCCACCACTGCCACTGTTAGTTTTATTATAAAAGATAATCATTGGTCTTATGAACGAGCTTATTCAAACTAATAAATTCAGAACCACCGCCAGGATCCCTGTTTCTGAACATTTATGTACAAAGTGACATTTTATCAGCGATAACGATGATAAAAAGTCAAAATTTATTGAATTGACATAAACCTTATGTCAATCTGCAGCCTACGCGGTCTATACAATCCGTCATTTGACTGATGTAGAAACAGCTCAAAATCAAAGACAAATTTATTACTTCAAATAGGCACTTTTGAATGTCAAAATTTACAAAAAATATAATTGATTCTAGTCGCCCCTTCCAAAAGGTATTTTTATATGGAGAAGAATGGGCAAGAAACTCCACTGTTTCTCTCGATTAGTATATTTTAGTCATTTCCATATTATCATGTCGTACGGCATTTTGCTGTGGGGAAATACAGCCGACATTCAGGCTAAATTTGTTGTGCAGAAACGAGCCATTCGAGCAATTTATAACCTAAGTTGTAGGCATTCACTGAGGGATAAATTTAAGGATATACACATAATGACAGTCGCACCTCAATGTGGCAATTAGAACCTGATTTATGCAAAAAAGAATATTAATCTATATTCTAAACACAGCGACATTCATAGCATAAATACTAGAAACAACGACTTACTTATTGTGCCCAAGACTCGGCTCCAAAAAATTAGTAATTCATTTAAGTGCCAAAGTATAAGTTTTACAACAAACTCCCAAGCCATGTTAAAGAACTGAGCCTCATTAAATTAAAATCATTTATTAAACAGAAACTCTCTTAAAAAGGTTTCTATAAAGTTAAAGATTACTTGGACGACAAAAAGGCTTGGGATTAATTAAGCTACTCCAAGCAACAAACCACTACTAAGTCTATTTTTATACTAAGTGTTTTAGAATTAATATTGACATTTTTATTTTTATTGGCATATATGTGAGGACTATGTGGATCATATATTTTTAATTTTATTCTCAGTTAGTTTATTTGATAATCTAGCAGTTTGAGTACTTTATGCGGCCTAACCAAATGTTCTTTGGTTTTGTTCGTCGAGTCGTTGAGCTCCTGAAGTTCTGAGTTAAGCTTCACGTTTCCTGACAATTGCGTGCACTGACTGGACAGGTCCACTCAAATTTGTATGGTTCTATACTCAAAACATCATTTCCCAATTTACATGGTCCTCAAATGATCTGAACAAGACTATGTCTGGACTTTAAAAGAGACTGACCTCTGAACAAACGCTTTAAAAAAAGAAAGAAAATATAGTTTATTTTGTCCCAGAAACATGTTAACGTAAAAAAGAAAAGTTAGCTCCAATACCTAACAGTAAGACCAAGTTTGCACGAGCGATGTTTTCCTGCGGTGATATTCTTTCGCGCACTGGATTTTCAATGCTCTGCGCTCTGTAAGCTCGCGATAAAATCCCACTGCGATATTTTTACGTCTGTGACGTAAAAAAGCGATTGTCACTTGTGGATAGGTCATCTGGTAGCCAAACCAATAAATTTATAGTAATGCTTCGATCAATAATTATTATTGATCGAAGTAGTAATGCGTGGTTGTCAAATAATTAGTACAGTAAGTAAGAAAAACATGTAACATACCCTCGGTGGCACTATAAGGTACGTCTCCACTTTGTGATCAGCCAAGTATCCTTCCCTCGAGGCACCGTCACCTGGCTCCACATCGAATCTTCCACCCAGTTGCAGTAACGTAGGTTTGGTGATGTGCACTCGTCTGAAAATATTAGTTTCAGGTTTTATTATAAGGAAGCTTGGAGCTTTGCTCAGCAGTGGGACAAGACAAATATTGAGGAAATTATAATTAACTGGTAAATCTTGCCCTATTTTAGAAGCAACGTGATAGCGTTGAGTTAAAATCTAAGAAATTATTAAAATTTCTTCAAAAGATTTATATTATATGTATATTTAAATATATAACATAATAACATAACATAACATTACGCCTTGTTTCCTCGAAGGATTGGGCAGATGTGTATTACACCCTCATTTCGCCAGTTATGTTTTTAAGTCCCATGTAATAGGGGGCGAGCCTATTGCCATCAACCGGGCACAAATCCAGACTCCGGGCTACTACTGAGAAATTCCAGATAGAAAAACCCAATAACACTTTGCCCGACCCCGAATCGAACCCAGGACCTCATGCTCAGCAGAAGCGCTTGCGACCACTCTTGGGGCAATCTATTTTCACCTGGGCCCGCGTCGTGGTTCCCGGCCCCTACATTATATAGGCTACCTAAACACAAATAATATTTGTATCGAATGATTTTTCCTTTTTCATATTTCATCGAGACACTCAAAAAGAGTATTTTTCTAACGTTTGTCAGAACTTTGAAAGGTCGCCATCCAATTTTAAGTTTTATCAAGTGGAATATTGACCCAAAAGTTACTTATTACCCTAATATTATTTAAACTTTGTTCCAATAGATCTTTCTTGTTTGACTTTTGGTTTAGTTTGAACTTTTTTATAAGTTTAATTGATGACCGTTTGGTACCAGTTACTTTTATTTTTTTTTTGTTATTACGGTAGATTGCACGTCAATGGCAACAAAACCAAATATAAGCTGCCCTTTTATTAAATTGAAACTCCGTACCGCGCTAGGCCAGTGAAGGTCAAAGTGTTACCACTTTTTTTTTTTGGGTGGGAAATCATCAAATAGCTTCTCCCGCTCTGAGTGGAGCGGGAGGGTGTGTCAGACTCTTACTGACTAAAACAAACATGCCTTTCCCTCAACCGTCCCGCCTCCTCCTTCGCGAGCATTACTGCTTCGCAGAAGGAGGTGACGGCTGCCCATGCCCTCTCGCTCCGTACCATGGCCAGAACCAGGGCCGGACGCGAGAAATCTCTGCCGCCGTTCGCCTCCACGAGGACACGGCGGTGCTCTGTCCAAGCCGGGCAGACCTCCACCGTATGCTCCACCGTGTCATCCGGGCGATCCACACAGTAGTGACACCCGGGCGTTTCCTCCCGCATTATCCGACACAGGAACCTCCCGAAGCTGCTGTGTCCGGTGAGGACCTGCGTCAGGTGGAAGGTGAGGACGCCGTGGCGCCTCTCTAGCCACTCCTCAAAGAGGGGACTTATCGCCGCAATCGTAGCGTGCCCAGCACTGGGTTGCGACAACGGTAAAAGTGTTACCACTGACGCGCGGCCTATTGTACTTAGTACCTTTTTATGGTTCGCAAAGATTTAGTGAATTTTTAACCACCATTAAAGAACGCACAGCTATCTGACAGTCTGCTGCATTGGAAAGATGAACGGTGACTTTGCAATAATCACTACGGTGGCACATTGGTGCTCGTAGTTTTCAACCGACTTCAAAAAAGAATGAGGTTCTATGTTCGTCTGTATATAATTTATTTTGCTAAACTGTCGCTGAGAACCAGCGCTGGAGCTCTGTCTCGCATAGGGTCGCAGCTTTATGCTGAGAAATGATTTGCATGGATGTGACGCATTTTTTCACACAACTTGTGCTTTCGTGTTCGTGTTCTTTCTTTGCGTTATATTTACCGCAATTAAATGTATTTTCTTTTTTTCTTGTATATTCATCGATATTTTCAACAACTGTGGACTAATTTTGAGAATTATTTTTTCATTTGGTAGAGGAAGCTCGCACGGTGAGCCTATATGAATTTTATTAAGTTTACTTGTTAGTCTACCTCGTAGGTCTAATGATCGCAAGCGCTACTGCCGAGCCTGAACTGAGACTGAGGACCTCGTATCCGGGGTTTGCTTCCCAGGTCGGTTAAAGTGTTATTGGGTTTTTCCACCAGAAATTTCTCAGTAGCAGCCCGGAGATGTGTGCCTGGTTGATGGCAATAGGGACGCCCTCTATTACAGAACTGACGAAACGTGGGTGTACTATAGGTACACGTCTGACTCACCCTTCGGCGATTACGGGCGTGATATTATGTTACTTGTTTGTTTTTGAGTTAACTTCAATAATTCGTATTTACTCCATTTTGTTTATGTTAAAAACTTTATGTCACTGTTGTTTACATAGTAGTGGTAAACGAAATTGAGTGGGGTAGGTACGACAGCTAAAAAGTGAAAAATAAAACTTCTTTAAAACAAAAAACTAATTCTGAAATTAAATTATTTTTCACTTTCTAATGTTTGTTTTTGGGAATCGACTGTGTTTTTTTTTTTTTTGTAAAAATGTTATTTTTATTATCACATAAGATTTTTTGAATGACAATCTTTCTCTGAATGTCAATCTCGAAATTGCCATAAACGGCACTCCGATACGTAGTCACAAAGTTCAAATATCTTGAGAATTTTCTTACCGACGACCTCAGTGACCATGGTGACATTGAGAGGGAGCGTTGGACTCTGGCGGTCAAGGGTAACATATTGGCACGAAGATTTGCTCGTTGTACTGATCAAGTAAAGATTACGCCTTTCAAAGCATAATTTCAGAGTATTAACACTGGTAATCTTTGGGTCAACTACTCGAAAAGTTTGCTGGATGTCCTAAGTATTCAATACATCAATGCTTTTAGGATGCTGTTGCGACTGCCTCGTTGCTGCAGTGCCTCAGAAATGTTCGTGGTAACCCATACCGGTGGATTTTATGCCATCATCCCAAAAATAATTGGCCTCATTCCTGAGCAGAATTGGCAGTCACAATGGCATCCAAAAGGCTGTGGCGGCAGATACTTCCTCAATGATTCCTTCCGCAATGTGTGAAAACACTTATACCCTAGTTTCTATTTCTCGTAATATCTAGTTGCTGGGTGGTCTTTCATCAATCCGTCTTTAGTTTTAAGTTACTAACAATAGTGTTTTACGTGCAAAGCTACTATCAATTTATGGATCTTTCTAGTTGTCCGAAAAAAAATGTTTTTTTTTTTTAGTTTTATTTATATTCGACCTCTGTTAGAAACTTCCTATCAACAAAATGGTATAACGAATGTGCAAATTGCAATAAATTGATGTTAAATCGAAATTAATTTACTTCTGGGTACAATTTAAATTAGCCTAGCTTTTGGCAAATAATCACATAAGCTAACTACCATTTTTCGCTTGTAAAAATCATTTAACGGCAACATTACATTGTTCACCCCTTACTTCGTTGAAAACCTTTTAAAAAACGTATAAAAATTAAATGCTGAAAGCGTAATTAGTGGATAGTGCTGGCATTTTATAATAAAACCGACTTGCTTTGTTTGCAAGCCGGTAAAAGCTTAAATGTTTCATAGAAAAGGAGAATGGAAAGTAGTTTAAAGCTCGGGATACAATGGAATTAGACCCGTAATTTTCTGCTCAGTTTTAAGTCAAAGAGGATTCAGAAAAATGGTAATCACGTATACCAAAGATGGATTAATGCAACTGGTTTTTTTTTTAAAGGGAAACAAATAAAAATATATATGATTCCTATCTAAATATTTTGTTTACAATTTTGAACCAACAATCAAATGGTCGTGCGCACCGACACAGTCTTATCCATTTTTTTTTCATGAAAGTGTGACATTCGTAGACGAAGTGTGCTACGACGTAGCAAAGCTACGAACGCTACGTAGATAAACAATCCGCGTAGCGTTGAGCCACAATTTTTAACGTTAACTATAAGAACATACGTTGTCGTAGCCGATCTGCTACGCATCAATTTACTAGATAATACTTATTCTGCTTCGTATCGATGATTCCAAATCACATGATTTTTGACCAGAATTCAGCCACATCGACGGCGTTAGCATTGGCCTCGCAACGGTCTTTCATAGTGCGATTTTATTGCACGGAGAGCACGACAAGAGATGAGGCATCGTTTGAGGTATAACTCCACAATCGCATGGTGACTCATTGGAATACTCTCATCTGACTATGTTGCGCCTGTAACGGCTCACCTTAGTTCGTAGTCAGTTTAGGGATTACCAAGTGGGCCATGGCAGTTGGTGGCACCCATGGAGTTTTTATACAGGCTCAATATAGTTAGCTGAAAGGGGATACCTGAAAAGCCACCGATTTTCTCTTGCTTCAGTAGTACTAATGTTGTTTATTGGTTTAGTCAACTGAACGAAACTTCCGACACTTCAGTCTGCACATAAATTGTTGGTTTGAGATTTTAAGTATACATATTCCATGATCTACTCACCCAGCAATACCACCGGACTCCATGTGGTTGGCCAACGTGACGTCATCGCTCCAGACATCGAACTGCCACTTGCGCAGTCCCAGCACTCCACACAATACGTTACCGGTGTGGATGCCAATACGCATGTCTACGTTGAACCCGGTGGCTTCGCGGACGAACCTGAGAAAATAAGAATTAGCTGAGATTTGTAGCTATGATTGAAGTTTAGTATGAACCAACGTAACGTAAGCCTTTTAAAAAAATACTTTTGCGCTTGGGGTGGAAATCAGTCTGAATTACTCTTACGTTGAATTTGTTAGCTTCAGGTTTGGGTTTGTCTGAATGTAGATTCTAGATAAACTTTTACTAACAAAAAGCCCTCGAATTAGAATATTTTAAGGGGTCCTTCATTGTTGTAATAAACGATATATTTTTATTCTCTATTTAAAATTATGAAACGAACTTTCGTTGCAACATGCCTAAGCTGTTATGTTTAACAAGTTTCTTACCGTATAGCATCGATCATCTGCAGGCCCATATTGACGCAGTTGTAGGCATGGTTTGGCCTGGACACCGGCAGACCAGACACACAATAGTAGCAGTCACCCAGGATCTTGATACGCATGCATTGATTCTCCTGTAACAAGAAATCGATTTAGCAAAACATTACATCGTCACAAGGGGATCTCGCGGATTTATTACTTTGTAAAATGTTCTAAAGAACTAATTTTAATTGCTGTATGTTTGTGACATTTGTTAAAGACAGCTGCAGCAACTCTTATAACCTTCTACAACATTAATGAATCAGAAATCTTTTGAAACAATGAAGTGCATTGTCTTCTGAAGAAATAATTAAATTCTCAATGAAATTCATTAAAAAGAAGTCGGTAGAGTAGGATTAATATCAGTAGCGACTTTGAACTCACGAAGTTACAGTGTAATTTTAATGTCCAAACCGTTTTCCTTCAAAGAAATGACTTTGTTCATCAGTGTTAACGTTGATAGCATAAAATACAGAACTTTGCACAAAACATTAAATAAGCTAACGTACTTCTAAGTATGTTAAGTTAATGACTGGAACAAAAACAAACATTACACTAAGATTTTACAGTTAAGCAACCAACATCAAGTGTTACTGAATTTATTTTAAAAGGTTTACCCTTGTTATTTGACTACTAAGGAAGGGTTATTTCTGATTGATTTCAACCAGATAAAAACTTACTGTTAAATAATAATTGCATTACTGCAGGGTAAATTCCTGTTCTCATTCAGAGAAGGCAATCATTGATCACCATGCTTGCTCAAGGCGATTTGGGAAATTCAAACTTATATTAAATTATAAGTCCAGGTTCCCCCTCACGATATTTTCCTTCACCTATATTAGTAGTGTCCAAAATGAACTTTGAAAATACATAAAAAAACGTTGAAAACGTTATAAATATTGATACTTGCCCGGAACTTAACCAACACAACCTCGCGCATGAGAGGTGACGCCATAACCACAGATCAGTATTAATACTGACACAAATGTTTCCTACACATGCTTACAATACGGTGCATTTTATCATGTCGACAGTATTCGATAAGGACCTTGGCAGTGCTCCATCAATCACTAAACCACTCCAGCTAAATTTAAAACTATCCATCGATTTATTTAATCCGAGGTTTCTCAAAGATAAATGTGGCAAAAAAATATCTCAAATCAACCTTGAAGCAAAAACGCTTCTTTTGTTCTTTTTACCGACTTCAAAAAAAGGAGGTTATCAATTCGATACGTATGTATGTAATATTATTGGAACTGCAATATATTCACATATGATAATCTACTATGGCTTCCAAACAAATATACAAAAAAGATGACAAAACATCGCTTTGCGTTTTGCATTTGAGCTTGTTATGTAGAGGATATAGGTGTTATAAATAACGGTGGTAGTAATAAATCGAATTACAGCAAAGTTAAACGTTATTATTGTGGCAACAAGTAGCATGATTCCTGGCTCAGCAGTAGATCATAGTCTGATATCATTCAAACTAGACTGACTGTGACCCTACAAAAGACGGTTCCCCTTTTCCAATCTACCTCCGCCAACTTCAGAATATGAAATTATTTCGGTGAGCGTAAATTAATAGAATATATTCACCAACATTCTCCTTAGTTATCAGCTAAAAGATTGAGAGCCACAACAGCACGACATCAATCTCTTTGAACGAGGACAAGTCTTACACGAAACATAATATTCCTTTCACTGAAGTGAAAAATTGTATGCAACCAGTTTTAGCTTACTTTGCATTATCACACAAAGTGAAACGTGTTAAAATATTTATGCAAGAAAGACGGAAGATATTTTTAAATAATTTAATTATATGAAAGAGAGAACAACTTTGTGCCCTTTGGCGTCGAGACCCTCGGTCCGTGGGGTCCCAGTGCGCATAAGTTATTTGCTGAAATCAAGAAACGTCTAGTTGATGTAACTGGTGACCGAAAAGCTGGCGGCTTTCTCGCGCAACTCATCAGCATTACAATTCAGCGAGGAAATGCCGCCAGCATCGTCGGTACAATGCCCCGAGGGCCTTTTTTAGGCATAAATTAGTTTTAATTTAATGTTAATAGTTAATGTTAATAATCATCTTGTAATTAGGTTATGTAAATAAATAAATAACTATTTAGTTTAATTTCATAGCCTTTTTACTATTTAACTAACGGTCAAATAATATTGTATTAAATTTTTCATCCACCTCCTGTAATCAACATAACAGCAGTGTAGTTCTGATGATAATGTAATAAAATAACTTTTGCTCGGCTTTTGTCTTTTAAATACATTAAAAGTAAAAAATCCAGCCAAGTGCGTGTCGGACCACGAACAATGACGGGTTCCGTAGTTGGAATGAATTTATCGCAAGCACAAACTTAACATTGCAGTTGAAAAACATGTTCCCTCATACATTCCAACTGCAAATGTAAGTCTACGCACAATATTGAGAGATTTACCATGTTACTTTAAGACCATAGACTTTTTATAGGTTTTCCTGTAATCTATATGTAAAGAACTATTTTCTGTATTGTTGGTATTTAGTCGATTTGACTGAGCAAAAAATGTATCAATTTTTACTTTTTTATGATGGTAACACTGTCACTTTTTTTTTTTTTTGGGCTGGAAATCATTAAATAACTTCTCCCGCTCTGGGCGGAGCGGGAGGGTGTGTCAGACTCTTACTGACTAAAACCCACCCGTATTCCTTCCTGTTGCCTGTGTTGCCAGGGGCCTCGGTGACCCATAAGTACCTTCCCGCGACCCCGGCAGGCATCGGCCCTAGTGGACCACTACTTTTGTGCTGACGACATCTCTTTGAGGCACGCGTGGAATACGACGCGCCGTCGATCCGGGCCTGGTCCTTACCGGACGGTGAGGTACCCATTGTTCACCGTCCGCAAGCCCGCGCCTACGGTGGCTGGAAATCCGCCCGAGATTCCCGACGCCCAGGGCGTCTCCTGCGGCGGCTAGGGGCGAGAGGGCGCGAAACGTGCCTTTCCCTCAATCGACCCGCCTCCTCCTTCGCAAGCATTACTGCTTCGCAGAAGGAGGTGACGGCTGCCCATGCCCTCTCGTTCCGTACTATGGCCTGAACCAGGGCCGGACGCGAGAGGTCAACACTGTCACTAAATTATTAATATAAAACCAACTACAGCCCTCAGTTAGTTTCCTTTTTAACCGACTTCAAAAAGGAGGAGGTTATCAATTCGACGTTTTTTTTTATGTATGCTCGCCGATTTCTCCGTCAATTGTGGACCGATTTTAAAAATTATTTTTTTGTTTGAAAGGGTATGTTCCCGAGGGACCACTCATTGTCACCAAATCTAATGAGGGGAACCCATGGAAATCGAGGACAATCCTCAATTTTTTAAAGGCACACCTGTAGCGATTTAGGTATTTTTTATAGTAACTTGAGCAATTGTTCTCGGAAAGCACCATTTGGTGGAGTGGCATTGATGATGAAGACCGCAGATGGCCACCGGAACTACTTGAAGTATTTAACGAGTTGCGATTCGATTAAGTACTTGAATATGGTTGCTAAGCCTTTATGCTCTTCACAATGCATATGGTGAGTGGCAGTTCTCCTGGTTCTTACCAGGAGAACTCCTCAACAATTAACGTCCCTGCATCAAGAAAAGCAATATTTTGTAAAAGGTGATGAGCAGTTGACATTAGGCCATTGTAACTTAGATGAATTACAAACTGACCCACTAAAAAATAAAAAATAAAAAACTTTTTACAAATAACTTTAATTTCGGAAGTCGGTGTCTTTGGATCTATATTTTAGTTTTTTGCCACCGACTTCCAAAATTAAAGTTTTTTTTCACCTTGTAGTGTTTTTTTGGAAGTCGGTTGTTTTTTTTTTTGTAAAAAGTTTTTTTTATTATATTTTCTGTGCTAGGAGACAGAGATAAACCTTTCCCTGAGACACGTTAAAGCAAAACATAATGAACATTATTTAAATTCAAAGTTACTACTTCTCACGCCCGTAACCTGATTTCCTATAGGCTATGGTTAGGTAATGTGGCCCAGTTACACTTTGTCAAGTTCTGCGCTAATCAAGTAAGTAGTGTTTTTGATTATTCTCAAAAAACACGAGGCACACACTAACTGTAATATTTTGAAAATTTTTCACTATGGAGAGTTTGAAGGTGAAACGAAACATTAAACCGTTCGACGATGAGAAATACAGCGTTTGGAGTTTCGGGTTCAAACGCGTTGACAGAGATGGACGTTATGAAAGATATCGACATGGACCCAGAAATACGATCGGAAGCTTGGGTGAAGAGCACCCGAATCGCGAAACTTTTATTGTTGAATATTTGGTAATCCGTTCCTTGGTTTTGCGAAAGGCTATTCTACGGCACGAGAAATCTTCAAAAACTTGGATGCATTGTACGAAAGAAAAAGTTCGACGACTCAGTTGGCACTACGTAAAAAGCTGTTGGGTTTCAAACTTCAAGGTGACACTACGTTAGTAAAGCACTTCACTATTTTGATGATATAATTACGGATTACAGATTGCTGGCGGTTAGAGCAAAACTAGAAGAAACCGACAAGGTGCCTCACTTCTCACGTTACCAACTTATAACATACGACGATGTTATAACTATATCTGAAGATAATTTGACCTTGGCCTTTGTCACCACAAAATAATTGGACCACGAGGACAAATTAAGATACGAGGGTAGTGACACCATTAACAAGATCCTACACGTCGAAAACGCGGTTCAAAATTTCAACCAAACAAAATCAGAGTTTAAGAAGCCACACAAACAACCAACAAAAGTTCAAGGCTAAGAAGAAGTCTTTTATCAAGTGCCACCATTGTGGAAGTAACGGTCATGTCAAATATTGTTGTACAGGTGCTATTACAAACAAATAATCGGCGTAAACCTCCAGACAAATCGCGAACTGTTCAGGCAATGGATATTACTGTAGGAGGTGTCACAAAGGGTAACCAAATAACTTTTTTGCTGGATTCAGGAGCATCAAATCACATTTTCAACAGGGAAAACCTTTTCAGTACCTTCACAAATTTATATGCTCCTTTAAAATATTCTGTTTCTAAACACGGCGCTAGCTCCCAAAAAGGGCACATTGCAAGTCACTGCATTACAAACACTGGCATGCATGATACGCAGGAGGACGTGTTATTTTACCGCGATGTACCCTACAACCACCTATCGGTAACGAGGATGTAACAGGCTGGTATGCCAATCACCTTCGATTAACAAGGAACCAATATCAGTAAGGACGGTAAAGTCATAATGTAAGGTGAAATTAAATGAAACATGAACAATTTAAACGGTAAAATCATAATGTATGGTGAAATGAAATGAAATGAAATATGAAAAATTTAATTTCATTACATTATCGATTTACAAATCGATTCTGAGCCGCAGTTCAGGTCCGGATCGCGCAAGACTTTTAGCGGTCAGAGCCAGAGACGCCAGTCATTGGCTACATGCCCATCCTTCTCCATATACCGGTACCTTCCTGGATCCGACCTCGCTTCGTCTAGCGACTGGTCTGCGGCTTGGAGTAACGGTATGCACTCCACACACATGCACTTGTGGCACGGACGTGGACCGACTGGGTCACCACGGACTTTGTTGTCAAAAAAGTGCAGGCCGCTTTTCAAGCCATGCGACACTTAATGACAAAATCCAGCTGTCTCTTGCCAGCATCAATGTGCCTGCTCTTCTTGAGCCGACTGGCATTGTCAGAGATGATGGCAAAAGACCTGATGGTGTGTCTTTGGTCCCGTGGAGTTTAGAACGGATGCTTGTGTGGGACGTTACCTGTGTAGACACACTGGCACCGTCCCACCTCCAACGGACTACTTCTAAAGCGGGTGCAGATGCAGAAAATGCCAAAAATCTGAAAGTTATTAAATATGGAGGCCTTGGCAGAGAGTACAACTTTGTGCCCTTTGGCGTCGGGACCCTCGGTCCATGGGGTCCCAGTGCGCATAAGTTATTTGCGGAAATCGCGAAACGTCTAGTTGATGTAACTGGTGACCGAAAAGCTGGCGGCTTTCTCGCGCAACGCATCAGCATTGCAATTCAGCGAGGAAATGCCGCCAGCATCCTCGGTACAATGCCCCGAGGGCCGTTTTTAGGCTTAACTTAGTTTTAATTTAATTTAGTTAATGTTAATAATCATCTTATAATTTGGTTATGTAAATAAATATATTATTTAATTTCTATTGATTTCGTAGTGAAGATTAATCGATCTGTGTGTCAAATATGCAAGTCGTGATAATAACTACGATTTGTGGCATCAACGATTAGTTCATAATATTAGTAAGCAAAAAATTATTGACTTGAAAAATAACTCTATAGTTGATGACGTAAGCTTAATTAATACATATCGCCTGACAATAAATTGTGTGAAGCATGCATAAACGGGAAACAGACACGATTGCCATTTAATTCCTCTATAGATAAAAGTTACATTAAACGACCGTTATTTGTAGTGCATGCTGTTGTGTGTGCAGGCCCCGTCACTTCTTCTATACTCGTACAATCGATATTAACAATTATTTTGTTTTTTTTGTTGATCAATTTACTCAGTACGGTGTGTGGCATACTTGATAACATATAAATCAGATATTTTCTCGGTTTTTAAAGATTTCGTAGCAAAAAGTGAGACAAAAAAAAAATTATTAGTTTATTTGTACTGTGACAATGGAAGGCAATATAAATACAATTAAATGAAAGAATACTGTGTTTCTAAAGGAATTTCAACACTTTATTATTCCTAGAACACCACAACAAAATGGCGTTTCAGAGCGTATGGTTAGGACATTAACAGAGAAAGCCCGCGCTCCTTAACGGATGCTGATGGATTAACGGTGCTAAATTACCCAAGTATTTTTGGGGTGAGGCAGTGTTAACTGCAGTATATTTAATAAATATTACACCTACCCGTGCTTTGAAAGAAACTCAAACACTATTTGAATTGTGGCACGATAAAAAAAAACCTGTAATTAAATATTTAAAAGTTTTTGGTTCTTCCGCGTATGTGTATAAAAAAAACCACTAAAACCAAATTTTATGACAAGTCCTGGAAGGGTATGCTGGTAGGGTATGTATATATAAAATGAAAAATATGAAACAGGGATGTCATCGTAGATGAAGTGAGTTTTCTGCAGTCAAGGCCTGCGTTACAATTTAAAAGAAATTAAATCGAACATTTCCATAACAAAACTGATAATATTGACGTGACGGCAAAATCAGTGCAAATTATTAATCCTCAAAGTGTTGACAATCCTAAATCTGGTACTACCAAAACTGACGGAACTAAATCCCATGATTCAAAATTAGATGATTTAAAAAACGACTGTGACAGATACAAAGTTTCTAGAAATTAATATTGACAATAAACTGTCATGGAAAACACATTCAGAATATGTCTGCAAGAGAATTAATAAATCCTCATTTGCTCTCTACAAACTCTCAAAAACTGTTAATAGAGAAGCCGTATTAGCTGCTTATCACGGTCTTGTTGCACCTGTCCTAAGATATGGTATTCTATCTTGGGGCAACGCAGTCGATAAGGAATCTGTATTTAAAGCTCAAAAGAAATGCATTAGAGCAATTTGTAATGTAGACAACAATACCAGCTGTCAACCCTACTTTAAAAGCTTGAAAATTCTGACTCTGCCTTCATTATACATATATGAAATAAATGTTTTTGTTAAATTGAATCCTAATTATCATAAGACTGCTTTTAAAAGCTACTATAGACAACTACGTGACCAAAAAAGATTAGAAATTGATATACCATACGGGAAAACAGCACTAATCAATAAAAGTATTATTTGTATGGCATCATTGATTTACAACAAGTTGCCTGATGATGTCAAAAATTTACCTGTTCATCAATTCAAGTCGAAGCTGCACAAATTCCTGGTGACTAAATGTTATTATAGTGTCAAGGAGTACTTACAGGATAAAAATATAGATAGCTTTATAAAGTAAGAGCAATTTATTGACACTGAATATTATGACAATACAAATAGTGTGACATGATTTAATCATTTTAATCGACATCTGTATAATTATTATTATTTTATTTAGTTTGGACCATTATTTTAATTTTAACTTACTTTATTTGATTTTATGTGATGATGAGACATGTATATATTCATCTGACAATTTTTATTTTTATTTTTAAACCGACTTTTGCAGTGTTCTAAATTTATTTTATTATTGTTTTATTTTCTTTTTGAGTATAATAATTTTGTAATGTTTTTTTTTTTATAATTATTTAATGATGTAGCCAATAATATAAATATTTGCACACCTTGTTAGGTAATGATACAGTGTACTTTATATTTATTTGTAACATCTGTTTATACATGCACCTGTATTATGCAAATAAATAATTTGATTTGATTTGATTTGATTTTAGATGGTTCAAAATCAATGGAATTAAAATCAGATAGTTCAATAGTACACGATTACAAATCAAATAATTCAAAATCTGATGAATTGGTTCGATGTAGTAAACTTCGCAAGTTAAATGACTCGTATAATAATATATTAAAGCCCAAGGTCCTATTAGTATAGCAACTAACTCGACTAGTCACAAAAGGTCCAAACACATTCACATCAAGTTCCAATTTTCCAGAGAACAAGTTGAAAACAATGTAATAAAATTGTATTTTGTACCCACAGGTAAACAAATTGCGGATGTGCTGACGAAACCGCTTCCAGCTGTTTCGTTTACCCAGCGATGAAATTGGTTTATGTAAACAATTTTATTTTGATTGTTGTTGTGTTAATTGTCAATTGCAATAATTTATTGATTTTGATGAAATGGTCTAATCAGGTTTTCCTGGTTTTCCTAATCCTAGCAACAAATGTTGGGGCATAATATAAGTTCATTCTCCCAGGAACCAAGGCTTGGAAGGCTTTTGAAAAAATACTTAATGAAAATTTCGACTCCCTTTATAAAACTCATAAACCCTAAAACTCAACATGTAGGTAATAATCTGTCATATTTTCTATACAAAAAGAAAAAAAAATCCTAAAAAACACATCGAGGCTGCCGCCTGCGAGCCTCCGGCTCTAAAAAATCACGGGGTAGGGCAAACAAGTACCGTGTTGCGAAGCCAAACGAAAAAAAAAAAGTGCCACGTGGAGTCGCGATTGTCAAAATCGATTAAACTTGTGTCAAAATTATTTTTAAATTTAGAGATTTTTTTCGCAAAATAGGTTTAAGATTCTCATAGCCAAAGGTAAGGAATTTTAGTGATAGTTTAGTTCGGTGTACAAGAGAATCGGCACCAGTGTCACTAAATTATTAATATAAAACTGACAACTGCCCTCAGTTAGTTTCCTTTTTATATTTGATGTGCTAGGAGATAGACATAAAACCTTCCCTGTGAAACTTTAAATTTAAATATTATTAATTATATTTTACTTTAAAGTATAAACTGCTTTTTAATTCATGCCCGTAACCTGATTTCAAATAATATGTATTTTTTTTTTTTGACTCAGTAATAAAGCAAGAATATAATTTGGAAATACATATGTGGTATTCATAGTAAAAACGACGTCTCTGGCTCAAAGGATGTAAGTGACTACGAGTATAACGGTAATGTACTGACGTCCTTTCGAGTTTCAAGGAATAATATTGTCATCACATTTTTTTGTAAACGGTCCTTTGTGCTTTCCAAGTGTTCCATTCACTATTACGTTTTTAGAAATATTCGCGTTATTCTTTTTATGAAACAAAGAAACAATTGAAATCAAAGTATGTCTTATTTGTACGTGATTGTTTTTTGTTTTTTTTTTTTTACAGACAAATATTTTTGAGTAGTTAAAGACTAATTTGACCAAACTTTCAGTTAGGCATTTTGATGGACTTTTTGTTCGTATTGAGACACCACATAAAGGACGAATGAAAGGCAATTGCATGCGGCTGAGATGAAAATGCTAAGAGAGATGTATAGTGTGACACGAATGGATAGAATAAGAAATGAGTTCATAAGAGGAAGTCTGAAAGTGGGCATGTGATGCGGAGGAATGAGGAAAATGTCGTCAGGAAAGTCTTGAGTATGAGTGTTGATGGCTATAAGAGTAGGGCAAGACCAAAGAAACGATGGATAGACTGTGTGAAGAATAATATTATGGCTAGAAAGGGGGTGACTACCGATATGACAACTAATAGAGAAGTATGCAAGAAAGCGACAAATGTTGCGCCGACCCTAAATAAATTGGTATAAGGGCAGGAGAATTATGATGAGTAATAATAAAACACGCGTTTTACGTCCCATAAAACAATATAAATATCTTCAAACTGTTATGGGCTATACTGTTTAATGTTTCATACATCAGCCATTCATTATTATCATACATATGCATGAATAAACCACACTGATTATGTATGCGAACTACTAAGCTTTACGAGCTCATGTACAAATAGAAAGTTTACGTCCAAAGTGAGCTGAATATAACTAAAAATTACTATTTAGCTTCACTGAAAGTGTAAACAAGTTTATTGCCGTAAGTTTATGTATGAGTGGTAATAGTTTCCGGTTGTTAAGTACTGAAGTTATATATAAACATATTGCAACTTATGGAAATTACACAAGGATATTCCAGTGGCTGAAAATGGGATGAACGAGATAAATGCTGCTTGTCGTGACTGGTCGTCTTGCTGGTGGTTTTATTATTGTTATTAGTAATTAATTATTTATTTTACATCGACTATGCTAGTATATTATTTCTCACTTCGAGTTATAGACTTATGTAAGCGGGCACGCCCTTTTTGCCTGGAGGCTTTTATTTAGGTGTTAAGTTCTGTTTACGTTTTTTATGTGGTACTTTGCTTGAGTACAGTTTTCATTGTTTTGTTGGTGTATATTGGCGTGTGCTAGCTAACATATGGCAAGTAATTTAATTTAATATTTTGTGTTTCGTAGTGTTAATTATTTTGCATACGATTTGTATAGAATCAAGTTTATATAACTAAACAGACAGGTTTGCTGCTGGGGAGTTTGTTGCGCCACTTCTTCTTCCCAGCTAAAGCACTAGGAAGTGGAGAAGGGCGGGCGCTTTTGGGGGACTGTCCTAAGTAATTTTGACGTTCGAAAAGTGCTGATTCTCAACCTAGTTTCAATAAATGACTTTTGTTTTTGATTTTGAAGAAATAGGTAAAATTAGGAATTTTATGGACCTAGTATTTAAGAGACTAATAGCCGGTTTCTGTAAAGAAAATTATCGACGCGTCAAAATAAAACGCAATTCAAGTGATACGATTTGCTGTTGACAATTCAGTCAACCAATTTTTGCGCTTGATGATTTGTTAGCTAACTTTTGTATTGGTTTCATTCCAGAAGCCAAGGGTAAGTTATACATACTTTAACCGTATTTTGCCGATAAACTTCTTCATCTGTAGCGGTTACAAACGTAGTTAGGTCATCATCATCATTTCAGCTGAAAGACATCCACTGCTGGACATAGGCATCCCCCAAGCACCGCCACTTCGACCGGTTTTGTGCTTCCCGCAACCAGCGGATTCCTGCGGCCTTCACAAGGTCATCGGTCCACCTTGTAGGAGGCCTGCCAACGCTACGTCTTCCGGTACGCGGTCGCCACTCCAGAACCTTTCGGCCCCATCGGCCATCTGTTCTGCGAGCAATGTGCCCTGCCCACTGCCACTTAAGTTTGGCAATTTGGCTATTTGGGCTATGGTAGATCACGTAGGGAAACTCCAAGCATAGCCCTTCCCTTTGCCCTTTGAGTGACTTTTAGCCTTATAATAAGGCCCATTGTAAGCGACCACGTTTCAGTGCCTAGGTAGGTATCTACACTAAAATTACACACAGTCAAAAGTGTCTAGGGATCAAGGCTTTTTATACTGTATTTTATTGCCCTATTAAAATTAAATAGAAATATCTATTTAGATTGATTAAACAAAATGTTTTCGTATGTGTACATCGACGAAGTACTCTTTGCTTTTGCATTAAAGACTTTTCTCGATTATTATGCTCGATTTTTTACTTTAGTTAAGCCTGACATTAAAATGTGATAAAAATAAAAATAAAAGTTGTTAAAGGTTTTTATTGCGTAAAATAAACAATTAGTATTTCTGCCGCTAACGCATTTAACACAATCGCAGCGATTGCATACTCAATATGAGTTCATCCAAATGACATTACGGAATGGCCGCCGATGTCCGTAGTAGCAGGCGAAAAATACTCTCTGGTGTGTGTACGGTATCCATATCAATGGGATTCAAGTCTGGCGATTAAACAGGCCATAGTAGGATGTTGATATTAGCTGTGGCAAGTGTGTTTGCAACGTTGCAACGACTCTGGTTATCATGCATAAGCAGAAATGAAGCACCAAATTGGGTCCGCAATGGAATGACAACATCTGGTACAATCGTTTTAGCGTAAATCTGTGCATTGAGATTGCCTCTGATTCAAATCAGTTTGGTTCTTCCGCCGATCCAAATACCCGCCCCTATCTTGATTGTTCCACTACTATATGATGGACTTCCTGCCATGATTTTAAACGTTCTTGGCATTCAGGGATCCTCCGATACCGTGTACGTCTAGTATCTGACCTCATACCAAAGCGAGATTTGTCAGAATAACACACCACTCTTCTTCAGTCCTATTTCTGTGTTCACGAGCCCATTGTAAACGGGGTCTGCGATTGCGTACACGTAGCTTCGGGAACAGAGATTGACTTCATGCAAGCGATTGCTTATGATTTGAGCGCTTATTGACATCCCTGAAGAGCTATGAAGCCTCGCAACCAACATCATCGCAGGCATTGTACGATTTCGTCGAGCAGTAATTTTTATGTAGGTAATAACTATCTTGTCTGCGTAAGGTGATACGAGGTCGTCCTCTATGTTGCTCTGCCACGCTGCCAGTGATGCGGAAACGTGTCCAAAGTCGACTTATAACACTCTGCATAGTGCCCAGAACGATTGCCACAGAACTTTGCCGAGAACCAGCTTCCAACATTCCCACGGCTCTGATTATTTATTCTCGTCTTTGATGACGTCTTCTCTCCATAATAACGTTCTTTTCGCCACTCCAACTCCACTTTGGTTCCATTCCACTCAAAGTATGGCAGACATTTTACTGATTTGGCCTGAAACCCGTTGCAGGATTATGTAGTAATACGACTTGACAGAAGATTTTCATCTTTTGACCGAAATTCAAAAACTATTCCCTTTTCAAACGACGAAATTTACTAAAAAGTATCTATAGGAGTTACAAAAAATATAATCAAAAGATTTTTTGTAACTCGCAAAAACGTGCTTGATTTTTAGACACTTTTGATGTGTAAAAAGTTTTAAAAATTGAGAATTAAGAAATAAATACTAAAAGATATATAATAAAGAGGTAAGAATTGAGGGCGTAATCTTCGGAACTACTGATCGGATTCCGAAAATGATTTTACTAATGGGAAGCTACAGTATTGTCGAATGTACAATATAATTCATGTTAAACTATAAAATTCACGCTGGCGAAGTCGCGGGCAGGAGGGAGCTATACAAGTATAATATAATGATATGCGCCGCGATGAAAAGTTTAATCAGGTTGGTAGAACGCTTGCACTCGAATTAAATCTCATCTTGTACAAGCTTTTTGTTCCAAAGATACACAAACTAAATCCTCCAAGTGCGTGTCGGACCACGCACAATGAAGGATGCCGTAGTTGTGTACCTATGTACCTATCACATAATTAATTTATCTGTCATTGCTTTATTTTTCATTGTTTTTTTTTTACCTATTTTGGTATAGTAATTTTATTCTAGGTGCATCGCCGTCACATATAATTTTAAAATGTACATATACAAAATTTTGTAAAACATTTTTAAAAAGTAACGGTGGAGTATCTTGCCCATTCTTCTCCATACGAATCTACCTTTTGGAAGGGGCAACTAGACTCAATTCAATTTTTTTTTTTGTAAATTTTGACGTTCAAAAGTTCCTTTTATGTGCCTATTTGAAATAAATAATTTGACTTTGACTTTGTTGGAACGAATTTATTTCTAGAACAAACTTAACTTATGTTCTGCAATACATCAATATACGTCACGGTTAATTCTCCAACTGAAAAAGTAAGTTTGTTATCGCAAAATAATATGTCATAAAACTACAAATTAACGAACCTTGCTTCTTGCCAAATTTCATGATTCTAGGTCAACGGGAAGTACCACATAGGTTTTGATTTATTTGCTAGTACCAAAATATGTCCCATTAACGGCCGTATTTTTTATTGTCTTGATTTTAGAGCTCCAAGGGACCATAGACCTACGTATTTGATATTCATTTCAGCTTGATACCTTCACGTGTTTTTAAGAACAGGGGACAGACGGACGGACAACAAAGTCCGAAGATAGGGGTTTCGTGCTTTCTTTTTGAGGTACGGAACCCTAAAAAGGCTAGACAAATATTGGCACAAATAGTATAATATTTTATGTAGATAAATAAATACTTTTACCTCATTACTTCGTACTTCTTATCGATAAACAAACACAGAGTCTTACCCACGCTAACCCGCATGCAAATTACTTAGTGAAACTTCTGAAGTAGACGCAAAGGTTAAAACTTTTCACAAACAAACAGGTAAACAAAAGTAAAGCATATAAAGCGCTACTACTCGTATGAAGAGTTTGTTTAATTACTGTGATACTACAAATTGAACTAAGTTAATACTTAGTTCAATTTGTATTGAAAGAAAGAAAATAATGAAAAAGTATTTATTGGGATTCGCACAGGAGACCACAAGTTAAACTAAAAAACACTCATATTCTATGAGTTTTTTTTTAGTTTAACTTGTGGTACTGTGTGTTTTTTTTATGATTCTACATAAAAAAAAAAAACAGAATAAAACGAAAATAAAAACAAGAAGTCCTGAACGATGCCAGAAGGCCCCTATCTCAGCATAACGCTGCGATACTTAAAAATAACTGTCGCAGCGCTGCTATTCTGATAGTGCCCGCTGTAATGTCACGAAAACGGTAGATACAGAAATAATTAAAAAATTAATTAAATAAAAAATAGATGTGTGAAAATCAGATAACATATAAAAATAAAACGTTTATTTCATAAAATTGTTGTAATTATAAACCACGTGTCAGAACGTGTGCACTTGATCTCTCTCTGGTCGTGTCGGATTACCGTTCCATCGTACTATGAGACTGAGGGAAGAGAGAGTGTATGCATGTGTTTGCGCACGTACTTTTACACAATAAGTCGCGCCGGAGGCTTAGCCTACCCTGAGACTGACCGCCATGGCCGAAATTCGGTCTGGAGGACTATTATTTAGAATAGGTCTTTATTTGCTTAGAATGTAGACATATAAAAATTATTTGTTAAATTATATAATAGGATGCATGTACATTCTGCCTTAATATAGCATGCAAATGTAATACAAAGTAGAGGATAATAAAGATATACCAAAAAAATATCATTTAAGAAATCCTGCACAGAATAATAACATTTATCTACCAGTAATTCTGTGAAACGCCTTTTAAATTGTTGCAACGGTAAGCTTTTAATTTGGTCAGGTATTTTATTAAAGATAAGGAGAGCCATACAAATCACATTTTCTCATAATAAGCTAGTTTTAAATACGCCCATGCATAATAGATTCTAGTATTGAGATCTCATAGATGTACTTCGTTTTCTAGTTTCGATTAAAGTTGCAAATAGACATCGATTTGTTAATACAAATATTGCTAATTCAAGGATATAAAGGCATGGGAAGGATAATAATTTATGAGACTTAAATATAGGTACGCAACTGGGCTTTAAGGCCAAATATAGCACTCAAGCAGCGCTTTTAAGCTTTGAAAATTAGTTTAGTGTGATGTAATTGATTAGAGATCGGTGTTTTCATGTTTACAGGATTTTGAAGGATCGTATTTCCAGATAAGGCACTATCCTTCTCATCAATGCAGACTGTAGTGTGCCATCGAACGTATGACCAGCCTTGTCCAAACGCGACGCAACGTCGACGTGGCGCCAACGCTAGTTCTTTCGGCCCCTGAGTGGTATTGACTGGGGGGCCACGCGCCACCATCGCATCTCTATGAGCCCAAAGAGATGTCAGCACAATCGTAAGGGTCCACTAGGGCCGATGCGCGGGAAGATACGAAAGGGTTACCGAGGCCCCTGGCAACACAGGCAACGTAAGGAACACGGGTGGGTTTTAGTCAGTAAGAGTCTCTGAAACACCCTCCCGCTCCGCCCAGAGGGAGAGAAGTTGTTTGATAATTTAAAAACAAAAAAAGGGGGACATTGTTGGTGAGCTTTTCTGAAATTGTCACAGAAATTGTATTAAAAAAAACAAGATGGCGGCGGTAATTCCGATTTCGGCCACGGTCAAAAGATCCCTGTACCGCTGTAGATGCGTAAGCAGCCTGATTCTAAAAGGAGCTGTCACCTTCATGACAAATGTTTCTTAGAAAAAGAGTTCCAAAATGAAGAATATTTTCGGTCTTCTTTTTTAAAGTTTTGTCAATGTTTAATATCAAATATCATTGAAACGACCACATTCGTCCCTAATAACAATTTTATAAATTCTAACACCAACCGTGGAGTTTTTTGCCGGCTGTTCTCCATAGGAAACGGCCAATCCTTAGGAACTCTCCATAGGAACTGTGCACCTAACTTCTGACGTTTCATAAGTACCCATGTAGGTTTACGTGAAAAAAAAAAATATTTAGTTTTTTTTTTTATAAATTTTCCAAGTACATTTAAAACCTAACATCATTGCCCTTTCGGTCTAGCCAACTAACAAAAACAAATTAATCTTTTATTTTGTTTGAAAACATGTTTTCGCCGTACCTATCCAATATACTCGTAGAATAAGTGAAATGAAAATTGTTTTCACAAACAGTCTGCACTATGAATATTGTAAAACTAAAAGTTGTTTATTTTTACGAGTACAATCACCCTCCACAAGTTATAATAGTAAAATTGAGATTGTATTTTCATAGTAGTTTAACTTATTTTCATGAAAATTTGTTTAATACGTATATGAGCATTTAAAATCACATTATTAGTTTGTATTTTCAATAGGAGTTATTGGCATTAGTGATGTATTGTTTTATGTATGTATGTATGTACATTATGTATTTATTGTCTCTCCTTTCCTCCCCCTAACCAATCCAAAGGTTGTCTTTAAATGATCGCTTTTAGCGATAAGACCGCCCATTGTGTCACCTTTTTTTTTTTGGGTGGGATATCATCAAATGACTTCTCCCGCTCTGGGCTCTAAATCATTATTTAATGGTGACCACACCAACTTGACTTGATAAACTAAACTTTTTTTTTGGATGGGAAATTATCAAATAACTTCTCCCGCTCTGGGCGGAGCGGGAGGGTGGTCAGACTCTTACTGACTAAAACCCACCCGTATTCCTTCCGTTGCCTGTGTTGCCAGGGGCCTCGGTAACCCTTTTGGACTGCCACGCGACCCAGGCAGGCATCGGCCCTAGTGGACCCCTACACTTGTGCTGACTACGTCTCTTTGAAGCGCGCGTGAAATACAACGCGCCGTCGCACAGTGGATCGTCCCCATACAAGAGGTCGGACATAGAATTAAAAATTGAAAAAGTATTTAATTGAAAAAAATTAAATATACAGTTGCATTACTCTATTATGGAACTACAAAAAATGTTACTACAATTTTTTTATTTGACCAGTACTTTATGAGCAATTCGATGAAAACTGTTATTTTTCTATGGAAATGGTCACAAAAATGTCTGTATCTCATGATTCCCTCTTTGTTTCGATTTGTGGTTTTCACTACTGTTATTTACCCATTTTATGCCACATTTTCTTCAAGGACATATGGTGCCCCCAGCGACCCCCTTCCGAGATATTTTGCTTTTAGTAACTATACTTTTTATTGTATAACTGATGAAATGGAGGTACATTAAGTATATTCATTACTGAGAATAAGTCATCCCTAAGTAGTTCCTTAAATAACAGGTGCATTTGCGATTACTTTAATGACTTATGAACGCTTCTGTTGCCATACAACAAAAGCGTTAATGAGTCCTTAAGTAAAGATTACCAGTACTTGCTTAATCTAATTAGTTATTGTAATTACTATGTTAACAGCCCTTAATCTCTGCATTGTGATTGTCTAATGTCATCATTAGCTTATCAAATTCATTGCTAGTTGCCTACTTGCTGCCCTATATATTTGAGTGTGTTTAGCAAATGTAATTCAGTTGTAATTATAACTTCTATCAAGTGTTGTCATTATGGCTTTCCGTGGGTTTTCTACTTATCTAGATCTTTACGTTGCTCTTCGTAATCATAAAGATCTTCGTAACTATGACAATTTATTTAACACATTGAAGTCGAGTACTAACGTCCAGTTAAGTGAAAGTGATGTGACGGATCTCAAGAACTGTGTGACTGTTCCTAAATGACCCTAGGCCGATAAAATTTTCGTTTTTCCTAATTCTGTTAATATGAAAGTTTGGGTCGGTCCCTCATATTGAGGGAAAGTCGCACCCCGCCGCCGTACGACTCTGTAGAGCTCGTCTCCAGACTGGTCACTCTCCCACCGACAGAGATAAGAATTCCAAATATGAAGAAGTCTAACGCCTTGTCTCTTGCCTTGTTGTGTTAATAGAGCAAGGAAAGGATTGAAATAAATAGTAAATAAGATTTAGGAATTCATAGTTATGAAGTTGGATGTGGTTTAGAAAGACAATAAATAATAGAATAATGCTAAGTATATTATTATATAGATTTGTGAGTAACTCTTACGCTAGCGTAAGAGGTATTTGGTCAGGCATTACTCACACGATACTTTACATCTGTACTTGGAGTACTCAGAGCAACACTTCCATAAAGTGACGCAAGCAGCTTTTCAGCGGCATTACCTCGGCATCATGCTCTTTTGGAGACATGGTCCCTAGCAGTTCTTTCAAACTGACAAGCGTGACGAAGCGGCTTTCCCTGCGGCAACCGTGTGGACCGTCCTTGCCTAACAACGGGGCGGCTAGTTTCAGCGGCATTGCGTCGGCATCATGCTCTTAAGGAGACATGGTCCCTATCAGTCCTTGGACTGGATATGAGATAGATGTAGTTTCCTGAACCCCTGGAAGTTCACCCTTTGCACAACAAGCATATCTGCTAGACACGTGTTCATATCAGTCTAACCGAATTATTGGTTTGTGATAAAGAATACAACATTCAAGAATAACTAGATAATAAGAGTTGAGAATAGAAACTCAAGAATTATTAATTAATAGAGCTGTGGATCAACTCTCTTAAAGATTTATAGACAGCCCCAAAGCGCCCACCCGTCATCACTTCCTAGTGTTTGAGCTGGGGAGAAGAAGTGACGCAACAAACTCCCCAGCAACACGTCTCTGTCTGTTTAGTTACAAGAACTTTAATTATACTATCAGACTAGGATAAATATTATAATAAAAGACTCTCCCAGTCGTCGCAACAAACTCACACACGCACACTATATTAGGTACTAAATTAGTCTAATCGGGGCTTTAACCCAACTATAACTCATACTCGCTATCTAGCGACAGCCCACTCGGACATGGCCCTTGGTATTCACCAAGCCTCCTAACTTAACTCGCCTAGACTCCAACGTCTGTATCTTTCCGTAGTCTAAAATCGTCTTGTTGCATTCATCTTGGATAGTTAGGACAAGGAGGGATTACAAGTAAACAATGCCAATATAAAATAAGGTTGGGAATTCACAGGTTATGGAAAGGAATCTAATTTATCTACTTTTCTTTTGATTATGAAAGTTAGAGGACATGTCAGTAATATAAAAGGGTAGGTATGTGACACGTAACGCTTGCGTTGTACGAGTATATTAATCTAAGTTACGTTAATGGATTTCTTTACAATAATTACAGACCCACCCCAAGTGACGTGGGACTGCTTTACAACAGATGACATCGTCGTGCGTGTATTGTTAGACCTGAATGCATAGGACCACTAAGGACACTGCTACGATTCTAACAAGCCACGCTCCCTAAGCTCTAGTCATGTCTTACTCAATCCTAAGGCAGAGTACTGCGAAGTTCAACTGTCATTGAGCGAGACACGTTCCAGTAATCACTGGGCGCGTACTAATGTAATGAACCCCTTATAACGGCCTAATCACCCGTTACAAAGACAATACAAAACTTGCACAAGCGTACCGCATCGTCAGTCGGTAGTAGAATTCTTTACAATTGCTCCTGCTATACGCCGAAGTGGTTATTCCAAATCGTCACTTCTCACTCTCTTAATCTCCCCCATTAGAAGATGCTTTCAATGTAATCGGCAGCCGTGCGACTAAGTCAAGCATCGGAGCGTTTCTATCTGGGCATCCAAATGTCGTGTCTCGCTAATGATAATTTGTGAGAGGCCGATAGCCAGATGTGGTTTAACGAGACACGAACTTAGAACGAACTATCAATCCAGTTTAAGAAACTTGGTGGAGCCTACCCCCTCTCCCAAGAGCCTGCATATATCAAGGGCAATGTAAAATATCCTGCAGTTAGTCAGTCCATAGGGATAAGATAGCCATCACTAGCATTTGGTTTGTTTGTGTTCGTAAACAATTACAAAGTAGCATTATAGCTCAAATTGGCCCTAACGAGTTGCGAGTATTAGTTCGGTTCAGCCATCCATAAGCGGTGTGACTGCCGTAAGTGTCATGTCTTGGTTGTGGTTGTCTATAGTCTGTTGGTAGAGTAGTCTACCGTCTCTTGTTAAATGTCACACCCAATGGAAGGCGTTCTCCGAGCCCCTAGAACCAAACGCTGGTGTAGGATACCTCGATCGTCATAGAAAGGAATAAGGAGGAATAGAATAGTAAACACTCACCCAATCGTTCACAGATACACTCACTGAGATTCGCGCGCCTTACACACAACTTACATTATACTTGACTAATATAACCTAGTCTAAATCTACACTTATTATTACAATTTAACGCATTAATTAAACTGATAACACTTTCACTATCGCGATCTCTCCAAAGTAACATTGTGTCATTATTATCGACCTAGTTCTATCTCTCCTAGTCCGGCCTAATTCAACCGCTCTTTCTCGTGGTATTTTCACGAACTCCCTAACTTAACCCGCTAGATATCACGTCCGAACCCTGTCGCGGCTCATCACCGACTCCCCTCAGCCCTACTCTTTTCGTCCTCTGTTCCATCTCCAAAACGACCGGAGCGTGGTGTTTTTCCCATGCCAACCGAATTACTCAGAATAGGTTTATTGCCTTTTTTGTACCCTTTCTCAATTGTTTTAAGGGCCTGTTTGGGTTTTGCCCGAACTCAAATTATACCAAGCAGATGTTGTCAATAGTATTGTACTCTGCGATAAGAAATCGAATACTTTAGTCGTATCTTTAGAATTTGTTAAATTATTGCTTACGACCCGTCCGTTGTTAATTGTCTCAAGTTTGTTTCCCATAAAATATAAATGGAATGCATTTCAAAAGGTTTCACAATTCCAAAGAAATAGGATGTTTTGTTATTAATTACGGTAACACGTCGAGCTGTCAGCCCATAAAATAGAGATTTAATGTATTTGTAAGAGCCTAATATCGTGAGACAATGTTAAAATAAGAATTTAGAATAGAATATTTTGTTATTAATTAGAAGACATGACAGACAGTCACAACTGGTGTCGACGATTTTGCTATAGGGTTTACACCAAATGGGTGCAATCAAGAAGGACAGTCGACAGGTTCATTAACAAGAACGGAGAGTGGTTAAATTCCGATATCGTTTAGCCAGATTGCTTTAAAGAAAATGTTGTTGACACTGAAGAAGCAAATGAAAATGAGGCAGAAGAGGTAGTCAGTCCATCAAAATCAGATGCATCAACTTCAACATATACATCTCCTCGCAAACGCTTTGAAGATTTATCGACTAGACACAAAAGAAGACGTGTTAATGAAAATGTTGCTAGTTGCAGTCGTCCGGATGAGCTTTTGCATACTGTTGAAAGTATACTTAAGTCTGCCGGAAAAAATGATATGGCCAGAATAATGAAAAATTTGCTGGAAAATCCTGAACACGTCTCAACAGTTTTAAATGTCCTGGAAACTAAGCAGAATCCTTCGCTTCGTGAAGTTCCTACTCACAAAGCACTTGCTTTTTACGTTTACTTGCAGTTATCCAAGTGGACATCACACTTCAGGACTTTAGTTCAAAAGAAGGTCATGCGAAATACCCAAGCTACTACTTGTTAGTTAAAGAAAAGCTTAAATGCTAAACGGCAAAAGAAGACATAACTGTGACTGAAACTTCCGCAAAGATACGGATCCAAGCCCTCCTTGATCTCACAGTTAGGAGGCTGATCGATTCACTTGAAGCAAATTTTGATGCTGGTGAACCACTTGTGCTTCACAGTAAATGGGGTTTTGATGGAGCTTCAAGTCAAAAGCATTTACCATCAAACGACAACAACAAGTGAACAAGACTTATCCAGTGTATTTATGGCAAGTCTTGTGCCGCTTAAGTTAGTGACTTAAAGTGGAAGTATAGTGTGGCAGAATGATCGGCCATCGTCAACCACATATTGTCGCCCGATTTCATTTACATTTATGAAAGAAACGGAAGCGAATGTTAAGGCTGAAATGGAAATATTTGAGACCGAGATTCGTGAACTGAACCCGACTGATTGCGGCAATGCTACTGTTACTCACAATCTATGGCTAACCATGATTGATGGTAAGGTACATTCAATCATATCTGGTACATCGGCAGCAGTGTGTGATTTGTGCAAAGCTCGCCCAAGCGAAATGAATAAATTGGAAGAAGTGAGAGCTAAACCCGTGAATACAGATTTATACAAGCATGGATTTAGTTCATTGCATGCTTGGATTCGGTCTATGGAGTTTTTATTACACATTGCTTACAGGATGGACATAAAATCATGGCAAGCAATAGGTGACGAAAATAAAAAAAAAGTTAAAGATAAGAAAGAAGCCATTCAAGAAGCTTTCCGAAGAAGCACAGGCTTACTTCTAGACGTTGTTAAGCAGGGTAGTGGCAATACAAACACTGGAAATGCTGCAAGAAGGTTTTTTGCAAACCCTGAAACGACTGCGGAAATTACTAAATTAGACGTTAATTTAATTAGAAGACTCGCCGTTATTTTGCAATGCATTTCCTCAGGCGAAAAAATTCAAGTCCAAAAATTTAAATTATATTGTGATGAAACAGCAAATTTATTCGTGGAATTATATCCATATAACATGCCAGCAAGTTTACACAAATTGCTGATTCATGGATCACAGATAGTGGACCACTTATCAGTAGTACCTATAGGTTTTTTGTCTGAAGAAGCATCTGAAGCAAGAAACAAGGATTTTCGTAAATTTAGAGAATATCATACACGAAAGCATAGTAGCATCGCCACTAATGAAGACATTCTTCATAATCTGCTATTATCTTCCGATCCTCTTCTCACCAGCTTACGACCGAAGATGACAAATAAAGCCAAAAAGTCTTCATTTAGTGAACTAGACGATTTACTCATAGTTGATCAGAGTGAATTGGAGTTCATTGACGTTTCAACTGATACACTTGCTGCATGTAGTGATGTTGAAGAAGATGATGACGATAATTATGATCATGATGTCGTTATTGATGAAGATGAAGAAAATATAGTTTAAGTCTTATAGTACCTAATATTATTATTAACAAGCAGTTTCTTTGTTAATTTCTTGTTTTTGTGTATTTTTTTTTATTCTGTTCTTTTTGGCCGATGGGTGGCATAACTGCCACCCATCGGCCAATAAATGTTTTTTTTTTCTTTCTTTTCTATTGTTGTTAGTAACTAAATGGTCGTGTTAATTAATTAATTTCCTATTATAATTTAGTTCTTAGTAGTTGTTTAATTTTTTATTTTGTTTTAGGGTACATAGTTGTTTTATTTTTAAATTATTTTTACAGTGTTATATTATTTAAATAAAAAATATTTTTATACCTACATATTTTCTTATTGATCATAAAACTCTATTTCTTTTCGATGTGTTATTGTAAATTCGACTTAGTCATTACTAAGCTAATGATGACATTATCCAATCACAATGCAGAGATTAAGGGCTGTTAACATAGTAATTACAATAACTAATTAGATTAAGCAAGTACTGGTAATCTTTACTTAAGGACTCATTAACGCTTTTGTTGTATGGCAACAGAAGCGTTTATAAGTCATTAAAGTAATCGCAAATGCACCTGTTATTTAAGGAACTACTTAGGGATGACTTATTCTCAGTAATGAATATACTTAATGTACCTCCATTTCATCAGTTATACAATAAAAAGTATAGTTACTAAATCAAAATATCTCGGAAGGGGTCGCTGGGGGCACCATGTGTCCTTGAAGAAAATGTGGCATAAAATGGGTAAATAACAGTAGTGAAAACCGCAAATCGAAACAAGGAGGGAATCATGAGATACAGACATTTTTGTGACCATTTCCATAGAAAAATAACAGTTTTCATCGAATTGCTCATAAAGTACTGGTCAAATAAAAAAATTGTAGTAACATTTTTTGTAGTTCCATAATAGAGTAATGCAACTGTATATTTAATTTTTTTCAATTAAATACTTTTTCAATTTTTAATTCTATGTCCGACCTCTTGTATGGGGACGATCCACTGTGCGTCGACCCGGGCCTGGTCCTTACCGGACGGTGAGCTACCCATTGCTCACCGTCCGCAAGCCCGCGTTACGTTGGCCGGATATCCGCCCAGGATTCCCGACGCCCTGGGCGTCTCCTGCGGCGGCTAGGGGCGAGAGGGTGCGAAATTTTCCTTTCCCTCAACCATCCTTCACGAGCATTACTGCTTCGCAAAAGGAGGTGACGGCTGCCCATATTGTGTCACCCTCCTTAACATTATACAGAAAATAGCTAACTCAATATGATCGGTTAGTACGACATAACCAACCGCTATTCCGAGAGAATATTCATTAATAATTCGCCATGACATGAATAATAATTGTTCACAACCTGACATCGGGATAATTCCATGGTGAAGATTTTTTCATTTATTTGTATAAACATGGTATACACATACAAGAGCATGCAAGATCTTATTCAGTTACAATAAAGTCGAATCATGTTTAGCCTTATAATATATTGGCGTACAAATATTTTAGTCACATTACTACTTATAATCAATAGATAAAATTAATGTCAAACAAGTTTTTCGGCAAAAAATTCAGACACACTGTAGTAAGCCTTTTGCGATAAAAACACTATCAACTGACGTTTGAACACATTGATACTTAGCTCCTTCCAACGCTTAGGTAGCTTGTTAAATATGCAGATGACACTTTTGTGCATGATTGCAGTTTTAGCAGGATAAATGCGAATTATGCTCATATCCCGTCTATTACATGGGACAGCGTCCTGTAAACGTGGAAATAATTTGGGATTCGCTTTAACAAACATAACAGTTTCGAGGATATACAGACAAGTCAAAGTTAATATCTTGTATCTTATAAAATACGGTTTACAATTATCATCATTCTTTAACCTAAACATTGACCTAATGCATCTCTTTTGGGCCTTGAACGCGATGTTGAAATCGGTAGAATTTCCCCAAAAGATTATGCCGTATCTTAAGTGAGACGAAGCTAAGCCGTGATAGGCCGCAATTTGGGTATCAACATTCACGACTGCAGCTAGGGAATGCAAGGCAAAAGACGAACAACTATTTTTTTTACAGAGATTCTCTATATGTAATTTCCAGTCCAGTCTCTTGTCAATGATTAGTCCAAGGAATTTAGTTGTATTAACACTTTCAACGGTTTTATTATCAATATTTATGTCCAAATTATTTCTTGTCAAACACTGGCTAAAATGCATGATCTTAGTTTTAATTAAATTAATCTTTAAATTATTATAGTTTAACCATTGTATTATAGATGTCAAAGAGTTGTAAATGTCTAGTTTAAACTCGTATTGGGTCATGTCATTATTATTATTAGCAATTGTCACTGTACTATCATCTGCGAATAGCATCATGGGATGTGAAGTTGATTAAAGCAAGCTTTAGGCGATCCTTCTAAAGCTACATCTAAAACCACAGAACACAAAGACGCCTGGGCGCCTGCTGCTAGTGACGGCAACACAATACTTTCTATACAAATCAAGCTTATCACCGTTTTTTCGAATTACAACACTAATGACTTATAGAAACTGACGGCTTTGACCGTGCTAGAAGTTGTGCGTTCAACGCACTTTCGGTGCCACGAATTGTATTAGTTCTGCCATCTCTAGACGCTACAGCCGATGCTGTGCTCTCAGTGCTCTGTGTCTAAAACTATTTAACAAACAAAACATTGAATTAAAAATTCTACCCAATCATCTATAGCGAAACGTGTCGGCGGACCCCCGTCAGGAACAAAGAATAATTTAAAAAAAAAAAAATCGCAGCCACCACCTTGGATTTACATTTTGACCTCAATATCGGCTTTAGAACCCTCGAAAACTATGAAAACGACAACCATGACTAAAAATTTGAAATATTTCGCAGCCACCATCTTGGATTTCCATTTTGACCAAATTCACACTTGAATTAAGTGTTAATTTGAAGAAGACTGTTGCAAGTATGAACGCTTTTCCGCGTGACGATTTCTACCAGTATACTCCTACTGCATGCCGCGTTAGAGATCTTCGTTCCAATAATTTCAATTCTGCGGGGTAATTGCGTTGCACACTTATAATGTGAACGGGCGCCGTCAGTAGAGACTCTTAGCTGTTACGTTTTATTTTAATTTTTGAATTGCTTTTTTTTTTTGTTTTGGCAATATTTTTACTACGGACGCTTTTACGTTTTGCATCGTTCTCACATGTATAATTTCAAAATAAATGATGTAAACAATATTTTGTAACCATAATACGTTGATTTAAAAGAGTGTCCGTGGAGTTTCTTGCCCGTTCTTCTCCATAGGTACCTACTACGCTTTGGAATGGGCAACTAGATTCATCTTTCCGACCGACCCCTTGACGATTCAAAAGTGCCTGTAATTGTTTTATTTGAAATAAATGGTTTGAGTTTGAATGACAATGTCTTTTGACAGTTCAACAACATTCATTGCTTTATTCTACGTTGTCGAGCAGAGGAATTTTTCAAACATACACGGGTAAGCCATTTGCTACAAAATCTTTCGAATTGTAATTGAAAGCGTTTTACACAATTGGGGTGCTGAGCTCAAATACATTTATTACTTATTTGAAATTTGAATATCCTGACAACAGTTGAACAAGAGATGATAAAAACAATTGAAATATGAAAAACAAAGATAAACAAAGTAACATCGACTGATTAGACAAAGTGCAATTACTGATTGGCAGTATTGATATGCGCATACATAGTGTTATTTTATGCAATGTTGTTAAAAAGATAACGTAGGTTTTATAGGTACAACTAGAGGTGAGGAGCACGTTGAACCTGAATTTCAGTGTTCTATCTTGTTTAACTAGTGCTGATTCTAGTTAAACATAAATAAATAACAAATAAACGTTTATTTCAAAAACTTACAAATTGGTTACATTTTTGTTTTAGGAATGCCCTTTTAAGCAAAATAAATGATTGTGCACAAATACAACATTCCACCCTTCCAGTATGTTACAGTATTTATTGTTTTATATAGTTATTGAGATGATTATAGTAAACAAAACAAAAAGCAAAATGAAAAGAAGGCAGTTTAAGTGCGCGCACACTCTTGTGTTTTCGTGTGTGTTTGTGCCTGTGTGTGTGTGTGTGTGTGTGTGTGTGTGTGTGTGTGTGTGTGTGTGTGTGTGTGTGCGTGTAAGGGGCTATGATGCAGCTATATTACACCCACATATCGCTAGTTATGTTTAAGTCCCATGTAATAAGGGGCGAGCCTATTCCCATCTTCCGGGCACCAATCCAGCCTCCGGGGTACTACTAAGAAATTCTTCATGGACAAACCCAACTGCACTTTTCCCGACCTGGGAATCGGACCCAGGAACTCATGCTCAGCAGTAACGCTTGCCACTAGACCAATGAGGCAGTCAAACATAATAAAAAAAAACCGGCCAAGTGCGGGCCACACATAATGAAGGGTTCCGTAGTTGAGATAAATTTATCCCAAGAACAAACTTAACTTTGTAGTTGAAAAACTGTTATGCCATACATCGATGTACACCACGGTCAATTCTGCTGGTGCAAATGTTCGTACATTTCGGCCACACTATCCCTTTCGTTTATTATTGCCATATTAGGAAGGTTCTGATAAATATTTACAAGGAAACATTAATTTCAAGGAGATCTAACTACTTTGGCTTTTGACATAAATAAAATCTCATTTTTTATTTGATGAAGATTCATTTTCAACCAAATACCTACATTATTGAACTTCAACCAACATTTGTAATCCCTGCACAAGTCATGACCGTCGAGTCACTTCTTGTCCTACCGTGAGTCTTGAAAGCTTTTTGTCTCAATTTCTATCTGGCTAGACATAATTAAAGTGTGTCGTCATGTTGCCAGCCTTGGTTCGAGGGTTCTGCGCCTAATGGTTTCTCTGAAGTGAAGCATTATGAAGCACGGCATGAATCAGTACCAACGTTACTATCTATAAAAACCGGATAAGTGCGTGTCGGCCACGCACAAAGTTGGGATGAATTTATCCCAAAAACAAACTTAACATTATAGTTGAAAAACGTGTTCTCCCATACATCGATATACGTCACGGTCAATTCTCTAACTGCAAATGTAAGTTTGTCGACTATTTCTCGTTAACTTGTAAAGCCTACATAACTGTGATAGTTTTCCTTTTAACTTCGTTATATATAATATGTATACTACTGCCGTGAATTATTTTCTTATCTAAAAACAACTGGACTGGACTGGACACTTGACTCTGCCAAAAATTTGCAGTTTAAAGCTTAATAATACGCAAAGGGATCCCTGAATAGAAAAACGGTTTTCATAGACGCACAATATTTTTAAACGGCCTTTTCAACGATCCCACACTATGGGATAGACGAGAAAAAAAAATTATCATCCTCACTTTACGTGCAAGGGAGTTTACCTATAAAGAGAGTACCCATAATTATTTTTTTTTCAATTCAAATCAAATCAAACGTCACTCAAACTAGGCTGAGAATTAGCACTTTTCAAACGTCAAACATAAGACAGTCCCTCAAAAGGTTTTGTTGCCACTTTGTCAGCGTGATTAATATGAACGGGCACGCCAAATTACAGCTTTCTAGTACTAAGACTTTCTGAGCTAAGCCGCGGACAGACAGACAGACGGACATGGCGATTACGGATTCCTTGTTGAATACGGAACCCTAAATAGTTGTAATAACAATCCAAAAGCATTGTTTACTAAAACATCATACAATAATAAGACATCATAAAAAAATAAATTGCTCATTATTCTTTTAGGCTAGATTGTAATCAATTAGTAAGAACTTTAGGTCTTATAAATACAGAAAAAAAATAAACAAAAAGATTGTTACTAGCATTTTAGGCACAATTACCACCAACTGTTTGAATATAAATATTTGTAGTCAATAATTAATAAGTAAACTATTTACACACCACCTGCTCGCTAATGGCAAATGATATGTCTTACATGCAAATCTAACTTAGAGCAAGTCATTTAAGCCCTAAGCTCTAGCCGGGCATTAATTTTGTACTGAATTTCATTATGACTCGCTGGTCATTAATGTGATTTGAATTTGGAACCTCAACTGATTAAATACTATGGGAACAACAACAACAAAAAAAACTTTTTCTTTTATTGTATGGCACGACCAAAGAGTTCTCGTTTCTTAGATTTTAGTTGCCGTTGATGAAAAAAATAATTCAATTTCGCAACTTATTAGAGATAACAGAGTAACTCTTCTCTCTATCTTCTCTCTATCTATCTTCTATTTATATAAAAATGAATACCTATTAACATTAGTAACTGCATCACGCATGAACGGCTGTACCGATTTCGCTAATTATTTTTTGTTGTGTTGGTATTTGTCAGGAAAGGGTTCTTAAGTAATAAAAAAAAAACCTCCACTCGGGTGAAGCCGCAGACAAAAGCTAGTACAATTATATTAATTATTTAAATAGATAAGTCCAAAATTATTGAAAACTAGCTTTTACAAGCGCCTTCGCCTGCATGAAGAACGGAAATAATACAGCGAAAACGTACCACCAGGATAAAAAGTCGTAATCGTATATCCTAAATCAGGTCATGGTCTACCCGTGTGCCAAATTTCACCCAAATCCGGTCAGCCGTATTAGCGTAAAAGCGTAATAAATAAACAAACAAACTCACTTTCGCATAAATACTCGTAATATTCGTTAGGAATATAAACACTGTAACATACTGTTTAGTTAGTAGGTAGTTGTTTTATGTAGCAAGTAAATACACATAAAACAACGGATAACAAATGGTAGTAAAGTTAGTTTTACGTTTTAGTTCAGAGCTGACCAAACGATTCAACATTTCCACGAAATTTTCAAAAGACAAACAAAGCCTACTCTCAAAATCAAAATTCAACTCACGCTTTCAGTTTTTTACCCCCTATTCCTTTTACAACACTGCAAAAACTCGATTTCCTTCGTTTCCCGAATTACAAGGGTACGACGGACTGCTACACAGACACCAAAATATGTTCGAAATTGTTTCGCCTGGCCAATATTGGAAGATGAAAGTCAGAGAGTGACCTGAAAGTATCCAGCAAGAACGTCCTTCAAACGTCACACAAATTCTTGTAACAAACAAAACGAACAGAAGCCAAAGCGTGTGATGGTAATGCATCTTTCAAAATGCATAGTAACGTGTTTTTATTGGTTTAGTATTATTGATCGAAGCCTTTAGTGGTCGGCATGCCCCTTTGAAGTTAACTAATATGAACAATGGTTCACCTGACTGTTTTCGTATAAAGCATTGAAAAACACAATGCAACTTTCAAAAAGTGTTCCATTTCACTAAAATCAAAATATTTTATTTCACATAAACATGGGCACACGTGAATCGTCAAAAGCTAGGTGCACGGTTCCAATTGATCGTTTCCTATGGAGAAGAGCCGAAAAACTCCACGGTTACTCTTTTAAAAATAATTGGATTTTACAATGATTTCAAATGAGTGTTAATAGGAATAGGAGAACCTCCCGAATATAAAAACACGATATAGTCCGAGAGTAAATGTCCGAACTAAATTTGCCGATCGGCACGAGCCGAATGAAAGCATAATGTGTGTAGTTGCTTCGGGTTGGCTTTGTGGTTCAACAAATACTGCCGACCCGAATATTTATGTACACCGAATCAGCTTATACATTTATTTTACCCTCTGATACACTTGAGAATCTATAAACCTTTCACACACGACGTGAGCCCGACAAACAAATAAACGTCCAACAGCAGATCTGCTCCGCCAACAGATTGCATCCTCTAGACCAAATATTTGTTTGCAGAAGGAACGCTTTCTGCCAGAGTTCGACATCGATTGTGTTTCCTGTCGCACCCTGCCACTCTATGGCTATAAATTGAATTCAGCATCTCGGTCATAGTGTTATAAAATGCAGAAAGTCCAAGAATTTGGCTGGATTTATGCCAACCGGTGCAGATAAAGGCCTAAACCATACCAACTTTGATGATGTTTTCGAGATTTTATTTTCAGACAGCAGTGAATATTGTAATTTTGAGTTTCGGACTTTGAAAGTTCTGATTTTTAATCTTTTGAATCAACGAGTTGAATTTAATTTTGACATTCAGTGCCTGCTCTTTAAGCTGTCAGCTGTTTGGTTTATTTTGCAAGCACGTTTGATCATAAATTCATCTTGGAATTTATTTGTAGACAGCATCTCACTGTTTATATAGCACCAGTAGAGACTGCCGTAGCCCTTTAAGACGCTGACAACACCTAAACCGCGGTCACTGTCAGACTGCATAGAAAAGAAAGAGAAGCGCGATGACACAACGCTTGTAATATATTGCAAAATATGAAGCAATTATATCTATTTACTCAAGATAAGAGGTTCCGGGGTCGCGGGAAGGTACTTATGGGTCACCGAGGCCCCCGCAACACAGGCAACAGGAAGGAATACGGGTGGGTTTTAGTCAGTAAGAGTCTGACACACCCTCCCGCTCCGCCCAGAGCGGGAGAAGTTATTTGATGACTTCCCACCCTCAAAAAAAAAAAAAAAGGTAAGAGGTTAGTTTAACGTTAGTTTGTATCGAGATTTTTTTTTCAAAACGTGTTTTGGTAACAACCAAGTTCTGAGAAATATGTTCAAAATTAACATATATTTTTTCCGCTACCACAAACTATACAGATTTGCCAATTTTTTTTCTTAAGACAAGCTTATTGTGGTCATTTGCCTCTTGTCAGCGCCTTAATAGTTTTTTTTTTTGTTTGCTCTGTACGCTTTACTAAGATAATAACAATAATATTTTTTTTTTAAATTCCTATTACTGACTCTATTTTGCTTCTTTTATTACTAATTTTGCCTGCAAATTTATCTTTTTTGCTTCATAAATTTTTAAGGCCATTGTTTTAACTTAATCATAAACGTCAAATATTTGGGTTCCAACAGACTGTCTCCAGGTTTCTTTATCTCAATATATTACAAACGGTTTACACTCCAGCGAACTGTTATGAGATTGTCTTAAAATGTCTGAAGTTTTCTTAATGTTCAAGAGTTAATAATTGCGGTGGAGTTTGGAAATGCCTTGTTATTTGGCTTCGGGTGGGTAGATTGCGTTAACTTCTTATAAAGTCAACATAATAGTACATTGAGAACTTAGGTGTGAAAACATTTTGAATATACTTTATTGTGCAAATGTAACAATGAAGAGCACTGAAATGGCTTCCACCAGTGACGACACTCGAGTTCGCCCTGCCCACACTAACCTTAGTGACAGGTTATCTGTTCATCATTGGACTTACATAACTCATTCCTACTTTCGGATACAAGGTAGAATCATTTTACAGTACGAACACTTAAGTTTCTAATACTTAATATTGCTTACATGTATGTATTTACACGGCAGATATCAGTGGAAACGCAGGGAGGGGACGCCCTAGGAGGAAATAATAATAGAGTGACCTTATTGATGATGTTCTTCAGAAAGGTCAGGTGCGTAGTACTCGCGACCGGCAGTATGTGTTATAGTTAGGTATTGGTATCACAGGTAAAATCAATTTCTTGAACTCCGAAAAAGACCGGAAAATCAAATAAAGTCACGACAACAATATTCCCCAACAGTTAAGATTGAATAAAGCAAAAATCACGGCTATAACATTTCTTGCAAAAGACAATACCCTGCGGGGGCTTCTCACTACTCGTATTCCTACTTACTTAACAAAAGAAATGTGACAAAATTGTAATATTACCAAGGAAGCGAAATTCTCGCTATACTACATACAATAATTTGTTTTGTGCGCGTGTAAATGTAGAATGAAATTTCCACAGAGTTTTAGCAGTGCTCTAGAATTGTGACTGCCGTTCCGCGTTTGGTAAATAAAATTGTTAGGAGCTGTCACCTACCTTGTTTTGTATCAAAAAAGCATATTATAAAATTAACGACTACGTTGAAGACAAGGACGTTTGGCAATCATTCCTTCTACACATGTGGCTTCCCTGGTAACTGGTAATGGCATAATTATGTAAGTTTCTATTAACTGCAGGCTCCCAAATTACAATGTGTTTTAAATTTTCATTCTTCCTTGACGTAATCGTCTCATTATTTCACATTATATACCTACAAATCTAATTTCATCTCTTTATTAGTGGCTTTAGTGAATATGATATTTATTCAGATTTGTTACAGTTGTAATGGCAAGCACGTCATTTTGCTTTAAATAGGTTTTCAATATTATTTTATTTATCTTTCTTTTATATATAGATTATTTTCTATTTAGTGGCTGTGAGAACGTTGTAGGCCTAGCAGACCCGATTTGTTGCCCATTTTATTAAGTACGTGGTATTTGTTGAAAGGCCTACACTGTGCTCCCATACCAATTAACACTGTTATTTGGAAATATAGTAGAAGCTAATTATTTTTAAAAGCGTAACCGTGGAGTTTCTTGCCGGCTCTTCTCCATAGGAAACGACCAATTGGAACCGTACACCTAGCTTTTGACGTTTCATAAGCGGCCATGTAGGTTTATGTGAAATAAAATATTTTAATTTTGTTTTTGATTTTGAGATAACCAGTTGTTTTTACAATTTTAGAATCGGAAATAATGCAACATTGTTTGCGACGCACCTAACATACATATGTAGATAAATTATTTAAAATGAAACATTTTACGTGGTTAGGTTGTCAATTTCACTAGACCTAATCCTGATAATCGGATCTATTGCAATTATAAGTGTAGTATAGTGTAGATACAAGAGGTACTATAAAATTTTGTAAAAAAGTTGAGTAGAATAAATACTCAAATTTATTTTATTTCGCTATTTCCCATTACAATGGGAAACTGGGGGGCAAATTGATTTACTAATCCACAAGTTCCCTCTACAACGAGGTTTCAGGCAATTTTACAAACGTAATTACTAAAGTTAAACAACTACTAATAACTAATAACTACGAACAAACTAGCTAGGAGTTCAAACTGGGTTGTAAAACATAATTGACAATATTTTAGGCAGCCATTTTGAATTCATGATTACGGGAAGTTGATAAATTTGTGTCTTAACAGTAATAAAACGCTTCTCTATCTAAGCTCATGTAAGTACGACAAAATTAACATGTTATGCAATATGCAATTATGGATCAGGAAATTTTCAGCAACATCAAGGTTTTTCATTTGAATATTCTGAATAATTTCCTTTCCTAAGGAACAGCGGGTACCTACTCAAAAGGTTTAAAATACCTTCGCGATTAGGGATCGATTAGCGCTACTATAGAAAATGAGGCCCTGGGTTCGATTTCCGGGTCGGGCAGTATAATGGGAATTTCTATCTGGAATTTCTCAATAGCACAGCCCGGAGTCTTGACTCGTGCCCGGTTGATTGAAGACCGCGTATCGGCAAGCGTAGTGTCGGATGCCCCCCAGCTAGATGGATCGACGACCTTAAAAAGACGGCTGGGAGAGACTAGATGCGGAAGGCGGAGGGCAGGGTGTTGTGGTGCAGCCTGGGAGAGGCCCATGTCCAGGAGTGGACTATTATAGGCTGAGTTGATTGAGTCCAGCTAGCAACCTTATTACTTCGCTGATTAGGTAAAGTTTTTGCGGCAGAAAAAGATTTTCTTAGCGAGAATTAATATGTCTCGGCATACAGCGTAGACCAATGTTTGGACATACAATAATAGACAACCCTAATTAACACCATAGCCAATTACAACACGTGACTAGAGATTCAGATTCACCAATCAAAGACTTATTCGTGCTTTCAAAGACCTTCATCAATTCTGAAGCTTCATCAAACTTGGTTGCACCAAACAAGGTAGTCAGAGGCGAGCATTACACCTGCATTCTTTATTCATGAAGCTTGTTAAATTTCCGACGTGTCAGGTAGCTGCACTAGTTGGCATTCATGGCGGGCGTTTCACTAGAACGCTGCTGTCAGTTTTGTAAAGAGTTATTTATTTTATCTGTGTAAGTTTTAATAAGTGAGAGATGGTTTCTGGTCATTGACTGTTATATCGATACTGTTATTGAGGTTTAAGGCTTCTACATACTGGCGCGACTTGTCGCGCGACGCGACGCGACACATAGACACCGCGTGTAGCGCTACTAGCGGTGCCTTTGTGTCGCGATGCGTCGCGCGTCATGTCGCGCCAGTATGTAGGAGCCTTAAATATAGGTAAAACTTGGTAAAGGTTATGGACAATTCAACTTTGGTGTGACTTGAGAATAATATTGACCTACAAATACTTAACCACTTTAATGAACGATCAAAGGAGTTCGGTCAATATAGAATGCAATAAATGAATATCAATATTGTGAGAAAAACATCGTTATTCATGCTTGCTATTTTGATTTATCATGGATATGATTTTACAGACATAAGTGACATTGGTGTCGATTCCCTTGTTCACAAACTAAATTAAATTTAAGTTCAGTGCATCTTTTTCTTTCTATTTCATTAAGAAAAGGACAGAAGATAAAATTTAGTTTAGTCCTGTCAAATTAATCAGCGCTTGACGTAAATTAACGTAATTTTAGTAGGGAAGTTTTTAATCACATCTAAACTTGTATGGAGTAGTTACAGGCGCTGATTAATTTGACAGGACTAAACTAAAATGTATCTTCTGTCCTTTTCTTAATGAAATAGAAAGAAAAAGATGCACTGAACTTAAATTTAGTTTAGTTTGTGAACAAGGGAATCGGCACCATTATCTGCCTAGCCTTTTCCCAACTATGTTGGGGTCGGCTTCCAGTCCAACCGGATACAGCTGAATACCAGTATTTTAAATGGAGCGACTGACTGCCTATCTGACCTCCACAACCCAGTTACTCGCTAATACGATACCCATTGGTGAGACTCGTTGTCGGGCTTCTGACGTCCCGTAATAACTGTCAAAGATCCATGACTGACAGCCGGGGCCAACGGCTTAAGGCTCGTGCAGACTGGCGCGATATCGCAGGCGCGACAGGCAGCCCGACACTTTCCATGAAGTTTCCATAGAAACTGTGCTAATAGTATCGCGTCACGCTGTCACGTCGCGGCTGTCTGCGGGATCCTTTAACGTGCTTTCTGAGGCACGGAGGGGTCTTGATATGATATATCTTTGTATGGTATACAAAAACAAGTGACAGTTTAATGAAATTAGCCGACCAGATGATACCTACTTCAGACCACTCTGGAGCAGACCACAAATTATTCTAGGATTTCTGTTGTACTAACAATACTTATCCTGTCCACACAAATAAATAAAATTGAAGTTTCTGTTAGAGTTAGAGAGAGAAACGCATATGAGAGTATACCGGTACTTATAACAAAAAAACTGTCTGTCTGTTTGTTCCGGCTAATCTCCGAAACAGCTTGACTGATTTTGACGGGATTTTGCTGGCAGATAGCAGACTGACTTTTATTTTAACTCGAATAAAATCTTTCACGATCAACAGTATGGTTTCACTAAAGGACGGTGTACGACCGACGCCGGTGTAAGTTTAATAAAAAAAAATTAACCACATTTTTTTTTTATTCGGTCTGAATCGGCTCGTGCAATTCCCTATAAAATACGATTACTTCATGGTTCATACCATTTTCATATTTTTTGTGCTGTAATTAGGAAATGAAACGAACAATGGTTTTGAAATCGACCCTGTTTCGGATTTTTTTTCATCAAACAAAGTATAATTTACCATGTCTTGAACCAGTAATTTCCCTAAAACAGAGATGTGTCTATGACATACATTTTTTCAGGACGTAAATAGACTAATTTGACTATTTTAAATTGATTCTAAAACAGGCAAATTCGGATGCAAATTCCCAAATCGTTTTTACATTATTGGTTTTATTATTCAGTTCAACTTTGTTATTCAAGCAAAACTGCAAGGAGTGTGTCGTCATGTTTGTTTACCTCATCGTTCTAAAGCACGTGTCTAAAGAATACTAATCTTGCGTCTTTCTTGAAGGGCAGCGCTTTATGTAAAAGAGAATACGCGATTTTCCCTAAGGAATCTTATCAAATATGCGGGACAGTCAAGATATTCTTTGCATAAATCTAGTAAACAATTGGCTTACACACTGTGGTTATTATACGTAATTAGGTTTTTGCTATGCGATATCAGATCGCATAGCCAAATTCATCACAATTTGGCCATAAATTCTTTTGATCATCTTGGCCCTTAAGGGCTTGTCCACATCACTGCGTCACAACTTCGTCAACGTGGAACGGTGCGATGTCGCTGTGCGGTACATTAACGTGACGTGATAATGCATGGTACAGCAACGTCGCCGCGGAGTGACGCGTCGGACGTCGTCGGAAGCGGTACGTCGCGATGCGCTTGCTCGGTAGATGTTTAATTGTCTCAGACATTAGTTGTACAAAAAGATCTCATAAATGATTGATACTGATTTATTGATATCGGAATACCTACGTCTTGTGCGGTCCATATCTAGAAAGAGACAGCTAGTTCATAGGTTCGTAAGTGAAAAATGTACCGCGACAACGTGTAACGTTGCGGCATCGTGACGTGCATTTTTACGACGCAGTAATGTAAATTAGCACGTCACGTCAACGTGCCGCGCCGCGACACCACACCGTTCCACGTTGACGACGTCGTGACGTGTTAATGTGGACAAGCCCAACGGCGTAAAGTACCCTAATTGCGTCATACATTTTCAATCACTATCTGAATGATTTTGAAGTACATTGCTAATCCATTCTTTCATATGTTCGAAAAATTTGTCCGCTCAACAACTTAAATATAGGCTCCTACATACTGGCGCGACTTGTCGCGCGACGCGTCGCGACACAAAGGCACCGCTTGTAGCGCTACACGCGGTGTCTTTGTGTCGCGTCGCGTTGCGCGACAAGTCGCACCAGTATGTAGGAGCCTTAACGCAATGAATATTGTTGAACTGTCAAAATGAAAGCCATTGCTACTGTTCGTGTATTACGCAATTACCCCGCTGATTAGACTGATGCGTTGAAACGCACAATTGAAGGGTTAGTTATGTCACCGTGAAATAAGTCGAAATACTTAGGTGATACTCAAAGAAAATAACTTGTATGTTCACGAGTTGTAAAGCAATTCTTTGAGTTTGAAAACTCAACCTATTGTTTACAGAGTAAGGTTCAACATTGACAGCAACATTTACTTTTTAACAATATTTCATTTCACACAGAAACCTCTTTAATCTTAGCACATACCTGAGCAATCTGATCGAACCGTCCAAACAGTTCATTGAGCGTCTTGACCAGATCCGAAGCGCTGAGCCGTTCAGACAGCGGCGTGAAGTTGACGATATCAGCGTACAGGATGCTGACGTTGTTGTGTCTTTGCACGTGCATCTCGTGGAAACGGGTCTGCTTTGACGCGTCAGCGCACGCGTCCGCCATTTTGAGCATTATTGAGCGTTTTACCTGGAGCAACGAAAAAGGGTAGTAAGTATAATTATGGTCTGTCGTAGGTACGGGTCACTGCGGGTCTACACGGCGAAATCGTATGAAAGACAATCTCAAGGGTGAATGGGATTACTTATCTTGACAAGCCGATTAGTAAACTAATTTTACTATACATAAAAAGTATGTCGCTAGGCGAGAAAATATTGTAAAATCATAAACGAGGGGCATTTTTGAGGGCTGACAGATTAAAGCTATTAAGATACAATAATAAGGCATGTTATTTTTTTTATTACCAATACCCACCCCTATAGGTGGGTATACACCGATACATACGATTTTAAGTTCAATGTAACATTTTTTTTTTTGGGTGGGAATTCATCAAATAACTTCTTCAGCTCTGGGCGGAGCGGGAGGGTGTGTCAGACTCTTACTGACTAAAACCCACCCATATTCCTTCCGTTGCTTGTGTTGGTTGCCAAGGGCCTCGGTGACCCTTTAGTACCTTACCGAATTAAAATAGTCTCAACACTACAAAGTAAAACCGTCGTCACATAATTCAATTAAACATCAAAACTAATTGAACTTTACTGAAGATTTAACAGGTTCTTCTCTACAAATAGAAAACGAATTTAAGCTTGGCATCCTCAAACAATTAATAATGAGTAAACAATGTACTAAAATATATGGTGTTTCTAAGAAGGACCGACACAATTACAATTTTTGAGTTGTAACTCAAAAATTGAAATTGTGTGCCCCCTGTAGGAGGGGTGTCATTTGCTAGCATTTGAATATTTTATTTTTATAATTCATTTTTAAATTAAAAACATTTTCTAGAACCAATTGTAGGTATATTCATTAATGTGTATTGCAAAATATAACACCAAAAGTACGTTCTAAATCAACCACAAAAAAAAAAAGACGACGACATGAAGAAAAACATATCTTAATTACCATGCCACTTAAAACATAGTTTGAAGGTGAAAACTTATAGCATTTGTTTCCCCTATCCCTAAAAAAATTGTGTCGGCCCTTCTACCAATCTCCCTGTATTATTTAATTTATAGTTACTTTGTGTCGTTTACTTAGGGCGGACGAAATTATTAGGCGAGATTTTCTGCTCATGATTACCTTTGGGATAATTATTATTTAGGTCTGCGAGCTACGGTAATTAGAAGGTGAATCTTATCGTTTATGCTTATAATTGAAAGACAATCAGACAAGCAATTTTAGAGTTTATTTTTGAGGTACGAAAATGCGGGTTTGGGAAGTAGGACTAAATGTGATGTTGGTCTCTTTAAGTTAACCTTGTAACACTCTGTCTAATAGTGAATAAAAAGTAATGACATATATTTTTTTAAATAGTATCATATATTTGCAGAAAATGTAGGTGTTACCAATTGTAAAAATTGGTGGTTTAATATAGTTGCTGTTTAGGGCGTGCAAATTAATTTTTAATAAATACCTAATAGGTATTTGTTTTACTAAGATATTAGAATAGGTATACACAAAAGTACTTATGTACTAATATAATTTTTAAATTATGATAAATTGTAAGTTACAATAAATAAATAAATAAACACACACAACTAAACTTAAAACCTTGAAATATTGTTTTTTCTTTATGTAATAAAAATTCTTTAAAGTTAAAATAAATAAACACACGCCACAAAACTATAGGAAACTTAAAAAAAAATACTTTATGTTGCAGAATTTTTTGTAAACTATTAAAAAAACGATCTACCATCTACGCATCTCGAGAATACGTGTAGTAATGATCTTGACGAAACCAGCAGCCTAGCATAACGCTTTCTATTTGTACTCTACTGTAGCATAGAAATCGCTTATCTACCGAAAATATTCTACTGTCTACACGGAAACGTCATTTTTGTCTACTCTTCCGTCGACAAAACGCTTCTCTACGGTTCTCGTGCTAAGTCTGCTGGTCAGCAGGCTTAGCATGACAGTCTCTATTTCTTCGAAGAATAGGCACGGCTTTCTAAAAAAGTGACATTTAGTTTCTCAGTTTTTGACATCTCACCGTAGAAATCCTTCTACAATCTGTCATCTTGTCTTTCGTTTCTAACGATCTTTGTCTAGGTCCTTTTTTATGTAGAAGGATTTCTACGGTGCGATGTCAAAAAAGGAGAAACGAAATGTCACTTTGTATAGAAAGAGCCGTGTCTATTCTTCGAAGAAATAGAGAGTGTCATGCTAAGCCTGCAGGACAGAAATCCACCACAAAGCGTTGGGTTTGTTTATCTGCCTCCTATGTATCAAAAGATGAGCAGATATTATTACAGAGAGGTCTCGTCTGCAGTGATATAGTGATCATATATTTTTATAACTGCCAGTAAAAATTATTGATTCGTTGAGTAACGTGTTGACTAATTTAAGACTTGCGTGTCAACTAGATTAGTTATATATTTGACACTAATGGATGCATTACCTACTAATATGAAAACTTTTCTGAAACGTAAATCACGTAGATATTACGAAGACAAAATGTTCGTTATATCAACTGCTGCAACTTATAGCCAGCACGCAACATTTATCCATAAACACTAAAACGGGTCAGTAATTTATTTATTTCTGGTAGACACTTTACGCAGAAACGTATCACACACACGTAAATTTTAATACCCAGTTTCAGTATCTAACAAGGGTAGGCAATACACGAATATGTAAGCACTTATTGGATTCCGTACGAAGATATTATCTGTGCCTCGTATGTAACACAGAAACCAATCGATTACTTATATCCATTTCAGTAAACGGGGCTTGAAATTAGGTTTTTTTTTGGTTGAACAAACACATACCCGACTAGGTACATCTATTATAGCGTCCATATTAAATTTCCTTCAACTAAAAACGGTCTGGGCTAAATAAAAATTGATGTTGTTTACAGACATTCAAATTCATTTTTTTTTTATTCTTACATAATTATGTCTTAGTAACAGTCCAGTAGTTACAAGAGCTGGTAAAGAAGAGGTCGTATGTTCCAACCCGACTTGTTGCACTATTGACTTAACCATTGCCGTAAACATGGGTTCATGGCAATGGTCATACTTGTAAGGAATGGTCCCTAAAAGTAGGACTGATATTGATGGCGTAGTTAAAAATAATAAGTGCCATTTCTTTGTCTTTGTGTGTGAGTTAAAGTAATCAAAGAATTTAAATTCAACATTGATTTATTATTTGTATCAAATAATAAATTGTACAATTAAAATAGCAACCAGTTTGACTTTGTCTAGACTCTAGATTGTCCTATGGAGCTGGACCAGCATGTATCCAAGCATTCTTATCTTGGATATAATCCTCTAATTTGTAATATGTATTCTAATAGGTATTATTTATAAAGAGTAAAATTTATTTGTAAGTTTGTATGTATCTCTGGAACTACCAGTCGGATTTGAAGGTTATAGGCTATTCAAAATCACGCTATGTCCCTTAGGAGCCGAGCAAAAAGAAAAAAAGTCAGAAAGAAAGATAAGCGAAAACGAAGTACTAGCGCGGGCGGCGGCGGCGGCGGGGGAACAAGAAATTTCACGCGGATGATGTCGCGGGCAGGATCTAGTATTAGAATAAGTTCACTATGCACGTACCTACTAAATTTTCAACTAAGTCGTTTGACCCTACCTAATTGTACCATAAAATATGAGTTGCACACAGTGACTATCATGTAATTTTGTCATACTTAGGTAGGTTTATGTTTGAATTCAAGCATGTCCGTCATCATCACCGCGCCAAAATATTACGTAGGTACAGAATGTTCGCTCCTTTGATCTTGAAGAAAGCCGCCTTGTTATACGACTGCCCAAAAAAAGGACCAAAAATATCCGATTTTAAAAATAATATACTTTTAAATTTATTGTATGCGATGTAGGCGCGTCGTCGCCGTCCGACCTTCAATGAAATCGCGCATGTATGCGTCATTAGCGTTGGTAGACAGTATACGGGAGTGTGTATCCGTGCGCGCACTAGCTTCTTACTGCTCATCACAGTGTTCGTCCCTTTCGCACATGATGTTGGATGAAATAGCATGCATTTTGACCACGCCCATCAACGAGTTCGAGCCGGCGACAAGTGTGTTCTTAAAAGTTGCCGGGAAAATTCGGGACAAACTGAAAGTGCATTTTCTATAGGATTTTTGTATGAATGATTAAAGTTTTAATAGGCCAGCGTCTATTGGGTCAACTATATAATAAATTAAGTGATTTGCTGTTAGATTCATAATTCATTCAATCATTGCATCATTTTTAAATACTTTAAAACCCTAGACTATCATAAAACTGAATATCTTTTGACCGTTTTGAAATAAATCTAATTTTGACCAACGCGTAAAGGCTTCTACATACTGGCGCGACTTGTCGCGCGACGCGTCGCGACACAAAGGCACCGCTTGTAGCGCTACACGCGGTGTCTTTGTGTCGCGTCGCGTCGCGCGACAAGTCGCGCCTGTATGTAAAAGCCTTAAAGCTGTTCCTCACCCCCTTGAAAAACAAATCTCGCTACTTTCACTCCGCAACTTACAACATGACTCAATAACTTTTGCAGAATTATATGTAGGTATTTTTTATGGTTATTATTTCTTCTTTTATTTGTGTTAAGTTTATTATTTAACTCTTACCTAGTTTTTATTTATTGTTTAATTTCGACTCTTGCACGGTAACTCTGTAATAGCTAATTCTAGCTGTGAAACAGGTATTTCCCAAAAACCTGGCACCAGTCTCTCACAAGTGGAATACAGCTGAGACATTTTCTTGTAAACATTAACTTTAAGTCAGCTTTGTAAAGAGAGAATAAATGGCAATTATTGTTATTATTATGATTGCTCTAGTTGGGTAAAAACAAAAGATTTAGGTACCTATAGGTAGTAGGTATCATCTTGGCTTATCAGTATTATAAGCCTCAGAAGTCAAGCAGGCTATCAACCTACGAGTATTACTGTTGACGAGTTATTGCGATTTGCAATTTAACATGTCACTAGCTACTCATTCATTCTCCATTCTGGAATTTTCCCGGTCGGTCACACCATTAGTAAACTCGTTGTTCGTAATGCAGCTCCTGTCAAAATTATTGTAGCAATGCTAATTCTGCGCATAACATAAAACTTAGGAGGCGTTTCAGAACTGGAGAATTAGAAATAATAACAATGTAGATTGTAGGGTTCTCTTAAAATTCTGAACCGGATAAACATGTTTCAATACGTATCATTTAATGGCGTTCATCCCCGAGGGCCCCGATCCCGCAGGTACACGCCCCGGAGGGCCACGATTTCGATAAATTTGATCACATTTTTTCTTTGTTCTTTTTTCTATTGTTCAACATTTACCGTCAACATAAAAAGTGTTTCAAGGAAGGTATGTTTTTTTTGGTTTCTAATATATTCCGTTGGTTCCAAATATAGAAAATACGTGAACTTATTACGAAAGTAATGTGATTTCGAAATTTTGTGAAATATAGAATCATAATTCCAATAATTATAATTTAAACATAATGTGCGTAGTTATAAAATGAAATTTAATAATATTACAAAATAACATTTTTAAAACTGCATTTTTATAATTAAAGAGAACAACAAATATATGAAATCCTAGAAAAACTTTAAAAGCACAGCCGGGAAAGGGTTCCAAAAATTCTACCTAGGCATAAACCAGTTATAATAAAACAATGGAGTCAGCGCAGTGGTGGTCCATGAGCAGTGGTGACCCAGGGAGCAGTGGTGGCCCAGGGAGCAGTGGTGGCCCAGGGAGCAGTTATGGCCCAGTAGTAATAGCCGTGACTTACGAGTTGTAGGTCGTGGATGATAACCCAGGCAGGCGCTTTACTTTCTGCAAATAATTTCATCACCACTGCTCTCAAAACGGTGAAGGAAAATATCGTGAGAAAACCGGCATGTCGTAGAACCAAAAATTAGAAGACATGTGACATCTACCAACCCACACTAGGCCCGTGTGGTGGATTACAGCACATACCCTCTCGAAGAGAGGTGGCAACAATTGCTAATGCTATTTGCAAGTGACGAGAAAGTTTAGTGTGTCATTCGAAAATGTCGTTTTTCTGCTGATGGTACTTTTAAACAAGATTGACTTTTAATCGACTTTATAGAGATAGTTAGAAATCGTGGCCCTCCTGAACGTGTACCTGCGGGATCGGGGCCCTTGGGGACAAACCCATTTAATCAAGGATCAAACTAGGCCTATAACGCAGGAGCTTGCGGATTCCAAATGTTAACATATTAATTATTTCGTAGTCATAGTATAAAATGTATAGTCGATCAAGCTATTTGGTATACTGGCCAAAGTACTCATCTTTCCACTACACTATCAATATTCATTTTTATTGAATGCATGATAACTTAATAAGCTTAAACAATTAAACATACTTAAGAAAATGATGTAAAATAATTGATTAGGTTCTCGGCACGCTCACAACATTGTTTAAAAGTTTTTGCAAGTTCGCTGCCTGTGTATCAAATCGCTTGTTCTACTGTACCTAGATATCGAGGTCGTTAGACCAGCATCATATTAAGGAGTTTACAAAAACATTACTAATGTGCAAAACATGACTGAGCTTTCTAGAACACAGGCAGGGTCAGATTCATAGCTCATAGTCATACTCGGTACCTACTCGTGTCATGACTCTAAGAGGTCATGACACAGATGACATTGACTGACACTTCAGGGTCAGACAGTCGGGTTTTTTGCAAATTACGTATTAACGGAAAAAGTTATTAAATATGTTACCTAGATAGGTATTTCAGGAAATTTTTTTTTGAACCAACTGAAGAATATTCTGTGTATGGGATATTACTAATGCCCAATATGCAATTAATGTTATCAACAGTTTTATAAAAAAAAAACAAAATATGTTATTTCAAATAAACCTACATGGGCACTTATGAAACGTCAGAAGCTAGGTGCACGGTTCCAATTGGCCGTTTCCTATGGAGAAGAGCCGGCAAGAAACTCCACGGATACTCTTTTAAAAATATTGGCTTTTACAATGTTTTCAAATTAAAGCATTAATAGCTATGGGAGGACAGTGTAGGCCTGTCAAGAAGTACCAGGTACTTAACAAAAGATAAATGGTCTACAAATCTAGTCTATTAAGCCTACAAAGTTCTCACATTCATAAAATACAAAACCATCTATGTAAAATATTAATAAAATAATAAAAATAAAAACCCATTTAAACCAAATGACATGTTTGCCATTACAACTGTAACAAGTCTGAATTAATATATTGTCTACAAGAGCCACTAATAAATATTTAGATATCAAAATTGTAGGTATATAAATTAATGTCAAATAATGAAAATATTATGTCAAAAAAGTATTTATAAAACAAAAATAAAAAAATAAACATCGTAATTTGGGAGCAGATAATAGACATTTACATAGTTGCGCCGCATAAGAGGTACCAGGGAAACTATCGAATATCTAATTACCATTTAGTTCATAGGAAGATAATATCAGTAATGTAATGTAGACTCAATCATTGGATATCGCTGGTCATGAAGTCATGTTTGGCACCTCAATTATAAACATAAAGTTCCGGAAACATCGCGGAATGTTGCTGGAGACTACAACAAAACTGCAATAAAGTAGTGAAAAGTCTGTAAATCTTACCACGAAGTCAGCAATCGTCATCTATACTTCTATACATAACATACATAATCAGCCTATAATGTTCCCACTGCTGGGACACAGGCCTCCTCGCGGTGACCATACTGGTCAACTTGTATCATTTGACCTAGATAAAAAGTTACACATAGATAAAACCATTCAGTTAAGACACCTCACTAAAAATAAATTGAAAATGTTTAATAATAATGTTCTTAGTAATCTTTCAACAGCTAGTTTTGATTCACATGACCCCAATATAAACTACGGTACATTATTTTCTTCAGTTTACCAAGAATTCAATAAAGCCTGTCCTGTGAAAAAAGTCGCAATCAATACTAAACCAAAATTTAATGAATGGACCACTGCTGGCCTTAGAAAAAGCAGAGATATTTTATATAATTTGTACTACGAGAAATCATTGACTTCTGATCAAGCCCTTCATAATTATGTCAGAAATTATTCTAAGATATTCAAAAAAGTCTGCGCTCAAGCTAAATCTAAATTAATAAGTAACAAAATTAGTATGTCTAACAATAAAATAAAAGCGGTGTGGCAGGTAATTAACAAAGAAACTGGAAACACAAAACAGCGAGATCAAAATGAATTGTCTTTAAAAATTAATAATGAAACCATTACAGATAAGTTAAAAGTTGCTGAGACACTAGAAAATTTCTTCACCAACATCCCAATAGAGGTTACGAAATCTCTTCCCTCATCACCTATTTTAGCTGAATCTCTTCTCAAACAACACTTCTCTAAGGACATTCCAAGTTTTGAATTCAAGCCCATTTCTATTGTTACTATTAAGAGGGCATTCAAAAGTCTTAACATAAAGAAAACTGAAGAATTATGGGGGATTTCCGTTAAGGTTCTTGGAGATATCATTGACACAATAGCCCCTGTCCTAACAGGCATATTTAATCAATGTTTAGACAGCGGTACGTTTCCTGATTTAATGAAACATAGTAAAGTAGTACCAATTTTCAAATCGGGTAGTAAGAGTGATCCCTCTAATTATAGACCTATATCTGTGCTATCAGCATTGAGTAAAATATATGAAAAAATCATGCTAGACCAGATGCTGTCACATTTCAATTCTAATGGGATTTTACATAGTCGCCAGTTTGGTTTCACGAAAGGTAGGTCGACGACTGACGCAGGAGTAAAACTCATCAGTCACATTTTGGAATCCTGGGAGAAATCCCAGGATGCCATTGGCATTTTCTGTGACCTCTCAAAAGCGTTTGACTGCGTTGACCAAAATACACTGACCTGTAAATTACACCACTACGGAATTCGTGGACAAGCTGCTGATCTTGTTCTGTCCTATCTATCAAACAGGCAGCAAAAAGTAAACGTTAACGGGCGACGTCCTCGGGGTCTCTAGTAAAGATGGGCGTGCCCCAAGGTTCAATTCTTGGCCCTTTCCTATTTCTAGTTTATATTAATGATCTTCCTTACATGATGGCAAACTTATCGGATATAATTCTATTCGCTGACGACACTGCTCTCATTTTTAAAATAGATAGAAAGAATCCGGATGTCTTACACGTCAACGATAGTCTGGATATTCTTTCGAAATGGTTCGCAGCTAATAATCTATTACTTAATGCGAACAAAACAAAATGTATTAAGTTCTCACTACCAAATGTACCCCAAGTGGGTCTAAATTTAAAACTTGATGGCAAGAGACTAGATGCTATTACGGAAACTATATTTCTAGGAATTACTCTAGATTCAAAATTGCAATGGGGAGCCCACATTAGAGCTCTTTCAGGTAGATTAAGTTCAGCTGCATATGCAGTAAGAAAAATTAGACAGTTGACTGATATAGCCACAGCTAGGTTAGTATACTTTGCTTATTTCCACAGTATTATGTCGTATGGCGTTCTGCTGTGGGGATCGGCAGATGATGTAGATTCAATTTTATCTTACAAAAGAGGGCAATCCGCGCTGTCTATAGAATGGGTTCTCGTGAGTCCCTTAGAAATAAATTCAAAGAAATTAATGTACTAACTCTGCCTTCACTTTATATCTTAGAAAGTATTTTGTATGTTCGCAAAAACTTATGTCTTTTCAAAACAAGAAGTGATTTCCATAATATAAATACACGTAGTAAACATGAAATTGTGATACCCAAATTTAGATTAACAAAAACAAGCAAATCATTTGTTATCAACAGTATCCGCTTTTATAACAAGTTGCCAAAGTCAGTTACAGAACTTAGCGATGGAAAGTTCAAAACCCACATCAAACGTGTCCTTATCATAAACGCATATTACAAGATTAAAGACTACGTTGAAGACAAGGAAGTTTGGCAATAATTCCTTCTGCACATGTGGCTTCCCTGGTACATCAGAAACGGCATAACTATGGAAATGTCTATTAACTGCTCCCAAATTACGATGTGATTATTATTTTTTAGGCATACTTTTTTGACATTATATTTTCACTATTTGACAATATATACCTACAATTTATATTTCAGACTTAATATTATTAATATTATTTTACATGGATTCTTATGTACGTTGTGAATGTGAGAACGTTGTAGGCTTAATAGACGCTTTTGTAGACCGTTTTCTTTTCTCTTTTTTGTTAAGTAGGTACTTCTCGACAGGCCTACACTGTCCTCCCATACCTAATTTGTGTAATTTGAAAACATTGTAAAAGCCAATTATTTTTAAAAGAGTAACCGTGGAGTTTCTTGCTGGCTCTTCTCCATAGGAAACGACCATTTGGAACCGTGCACCTAGCTTCTGACGTTTCATAAGTGCCCATGTAGGTTTATGTGAAATAAAAATATTTTGATTTTTATTTTGATTTTAGAGGAAGTGATCCGATCGTACCACGCGGGCCCAGTGCGGGTTGGTAGAGTCTAGACAATATCAAACTGGTTGCTATTTTAATTGCATATTTTAATAATTAGTTTATTAATTTTATGACATTGATTTTACATTCTGTGATTACCTTAGCTCACATACTGACTTATTACTTTATTTTTTTTAGGAAAAAAAAAAGAAAAAAAGTACACCATGTATCTATCACATAATTATTATATCTGTCATTGCTTCATTTTTAATTCTTTTGACCTATTGTGGTATAGTAATTTTATTCTAGGTGCATCCTCTTCACATATAATTATATAATTAATGTACCTATACAAAATATTGTAAAACATTTTAAAAGAGTAACGGTGGAGTTTCTTGTCCATTCTTCTCCATACGAAACTACCTTTTGGAAGGGGCGACTGGAATCAATTCAATTTTTGGTATATTTTAACGTTCAAAGGTGCATATTTTAAATAAAAAATTGACTTTGACTTTGAAAGAGGTATTTGTGAGTCTGTATGCAGGGTAATGTATGTAGGGGGTAATCTTCGAAACTACTGGATCCGATTCCAAAAAGTCTTTCACTAAATTAAAAGCTACAGTATTGCCGAGTGTCCCAAGATATATTATTTATTTTATGTTAAAATAAAAATATCACTGAAAAATATGACTGCCTCATTGGTCTACAAGCGGTACTGCTGAGCATAAGGTCCTGGGTTCAATTCCCGGGTCGGGTAAATTGTTAAATACCAAAACAATAATAGAAGAGAACATTAACAAGCATTTTCCCTCAATATAAGAATTTCCAACGCATCTGCTAGACATAGAGAAACCACAGAGTAAATTATTTATATCTCTATATTTATCTCTGATGATAGCAACGTAACAATAAAAAACCATAAAGGAAGGAAAGAAAATAACGAAAAAAAAAAACAAATGACCATGACCATATCGACGGTAATAATAAGGTATAAGCGACATTTTGGTCGAAAATGAGTTATGAATGCCATCCTACTTAATCTCTATTTTTAAGTAGGATGGCATTCATAACTCATTACCTTTTAACCGTCGATATGATTCATCAAAATGCACCATAGGTACGTTGTTTACTAAGAAATGTAATGAATAAGCAGGGAATCACCATGTGGGCGGGGTGTTTCTCATTACCTAGCTTATGACGCAGGATGAACGTCACGTGGCTGTATAAATTGGGTAATCAGACAATTTTTTTGAGGTAGAAGTGTTTGTTAATGAAGAAAGGAATATGAGAGAGAAAGAGATAACGTTACTGACGAGTTGTTTATCAGTTCTGGTAATAATGAAACTTTATAGATAATAGCTTTTTCTTTTTACGTGGTCCTTTGATATATGATAAATGATTTTATTTCTGTAAGTAGGTTTGTACAAACACTTTTGTAAGTCAATCATATTTTTTAAAACTAGATGAGGTAGGCGTTTCATATCTGACTATTCTGAGAAGAAAGGCCGAAACAAACTCAGAAGTCACAGTCTCTTTTAAAGTCTAGACATAATCTTGGTCAGATCATGTGAAGACCATGTAGATTGGTGTCTGAAATGGTCCTTTGATGAATCGTTCCTCGTCTAAAGTGTCGTAAAAGGCTTTCAGGAGTACATCATGAAGATAGCCAGTAACATCCTTTTATCTGCAAATAAAAACAAACTACGATCACCAATTTGTCCGATGAGGGTGATGATTTTGCCAATGTCCTCTGTAGCCGTCATTAGAAGGAATTGTGGCCATGTGGAAGTTTCTGGGGGAATGTGATAACGATGAATGACTTATTGAGGTTAATGACGCTCTAAGAAAAAGTCATGATGACGTTCATGAAAGGAAACGGTAATGGAAAACGGTAACTGTTAATATTTTACAGGAAATGTACGTTTGCGGTCACAGATGTGCAAAAAACTCTACATAGTAGGTAAATATATTCATCGCACAATTCCCCTATAGAAAACCTTAATTATTTTACCGATGTTATCTTGCTAACTAATTATGATGCGTTGCAAATAACCCCCCTTTTTTGGGTGGGAAATTATCAAATAATTTCTCCGTTGTCTGTGTTGCCAGAGGCCTCGGTAACCCTTTCGGACTTTCCCGCGACCCCGGCAGGCATCGGCCCTAGTGGACCCCTACACTTGTGCTGACATCTCTTTCAGGCGCGCGTGGAACACAACGCGCCGTCGACCCGGGCCTGGTCCTTACCGGACGGTGAGCTACCCATTGCTCACCATCCGCAAGCCCGCGCCTACGGTGGCCGGAAATCCGCCTGGGATTCCCAACGTCCAGGGCGACTCCTGCGGCCGCTAGGGGCGAGAGAGTGCGAAATTTGCCTTTCCCTCAACCGTCCCGCCTCCTTCGCGAGCATTACTGCTTCGCAGAAGGAGGTGACGGCTGCCCATGCCCTCTCGCTCCGTACCATGGCCTGGACCAGGGCCGGACGTGAGAGATTTCCACCGCCGATCGTCCCCACGAGGACATGGCGGTGCTCTGCCCAAGCCGGGCAGACCTCCGCCGTATGCTTGCTCCACCGTGTCCTCCGGGCGATCCACACCGTGGTGACACCCGGGCGTTTCCTCCCGCCTCATCCAACACAGGAACATCCCGAAGCTGCCATGTCCAGTGAGGGCCTGCGTCAGGCGCAAATAACCCCATGACAGTTCAATAGGTAACCCCGAGAAATTATCTGGAAAGGCTTCAAGATTCCTTTAATATCGTTCATTTCATTCTTCAATTACCTACGTAATTATTTGCGTAACTTCACAAGGTTATTCAAATCATTATCTTTAATAATTGTTATTATTCTACCTACATTTTAATCTATTATACACATTTAAGAATAACACTATATCACTAAATATTTAATTCCGGCATCCACTTGTCTCGGCGAACTATTATTGGTATCGACATGACGTCATATCTATAGGTCATCGAGACACGTTCCACTTTCACATCCTTTTGACTTACAAGTGATAATTGGAATATATTCCGAATTTAGACCGAAGGACGTGTTTTTACTTGAATTGGAAAACGTATGTGTCATTTGAGTTGAATTTGTCTACCGTGAAATCGTCCACTGCTGGGACACGGGCCTCCTCTCTGTGAGAGGGTTTGGGATTGTTCTTGTCATAAGCCCGTAAAACATCATCATCTGCTGTATTTAGGCTCTTAAGACCATCACGTGGTCGGCCACAATTTGGTCCTTAGGGTTTACAGGATGTTTTACAAAATAATGAGCATAGTCCATACATATCTATCATATAAGCATATTCTAGTGCGCTACTTTCACACAATTTAAAGTCATAAACTTCAACGTGGTTAAATGGACTCTACAAAATCCAAATATTACCGCAAAGAACAAGGAAAATGGCATGGCATTGACACTCAATGGAATAGTAACAAAAAGTATGTCATAAGAGTATTCATACTAAATACAAGGACCTTGAAGATTTTCGTTGCTATATTAATTTGTTGTTCAAAGTAACTTTGCAGTTATTATTTGTGTAAAAGATCTTCAATGACCTACGTGCCATCTTGCATGTGAACACCTACGAAAGTGCGCATTCGAAACAGTTGACAGTCAAATTCGGATCGCTGACGTTCAAACATAGACCTATCGAGTGCCAAGAATTTACAATGAACAGGTATCAGTCAGCATTGTGTTGTGTGGTGGAAAACGTCACGGGTATAGGCTGTACGTGTTTTACTGGAAAATTTAGGGAATTTTTCGAATCGTCATTAGATTTCTTGTAATTATGAACGGATTATTTTTGATGAGCGTCACATATAGGTACCACTATCATTGCTCTTTTATTTTGTACCGAGCTATTCAAAAATAGGTCATGCCTTAGTCAACGTGACTGAGCTCGTGCTTGACTTAGACATGTTCCCGTCTCTAACTTGCACTGTCTTGTAGTTTGTCAGTTGTGCGGCTGTAGCAAGAATAACGCCTAACCTAATTGCTTACGTGCTAAGTAACGTTTATAGATCTTGGTCTTAGTGTCGTCGGCCAGTGCGTGCGTGTGATTTATTTTGAATGTCGAAGGATCTTTTATCGCTCCCCGATGTCACATACAAACTTACATTGATATATGGCAATGATTGCTTATTCACCGAAACGATCATAAAGTCAGAGGAAAATGGCTAAAGTGACCTTGACCTTCAATTGCTCGCTTATTGCATCTAATGTCAAATATTATGTCAACTTACTCAAATGTGATTCGTTGTTGTTATTTCGGAACCAATCACAATTAGATTTTTGCAGATTATTTTAAGCAGTCAGGTGATGGCAGAGATTTTAACGTTCACACCACGTTCTTAATAATCAGAGCAGGATTACAAAACCTAAGACGAGTGTCTGAGGACGTTTAATTTTTGACAAGGATTCGTTAGAAAAGGCTTTTTAACAATATAAAACGTTTCTAGTAACAATTGGGTATCTACTAATAATAATATCGTATTAGTTACAATTTGATTTCATCTCTAACCTTTCATACACAAGATACATCACTCAATGAAATAAACTCAAAATTAAAAAAAACGGCCAAGTGCGAGTTGTACCACGCACAATAAAGGATTCCGTAGTTGGGAAGTTGGAATGATTTTATCACAAAAACAAACTTAACATTGCAGTTGAAAAACTTGTTCTTCCATACATCGATATATGCCACGTTCAATTCTAAAACTGCAAATTTAAATTGGTCGACTATAACTCGTTAACGTGTAATGCCTACTTAGCCGTGATAGTTTTTCTTTTAATTTCATTATATGCACTACTGCCATTATTTTTTTCACATCTCCATAAACAACCATTTAGCTGGCAGGGGGGTACACTTTTTTTTTTTTTTTAGGTGGGAAATCATTAAATAACTTCTCCCGCTCTGGGCGGAGCGGGAGGGTGCTCTTACTAACTAAAACCCACCCGTATTCCTTCCTGTTGCCTGTGTTGCCAGGGGCCTCGGTGACCCATAAGTACCTTCCCGCGACCCCGGCAGGCATCGGCCCTAGTGGACCCCTACTTTTGTGCTGACGACATCTCTTTGTGTTTTCATGTTTCATGTTCCATGTGTTTTCATGGCCTCAGAACGCGCCACCGTTGTCGTCGGCGTCGAGTCGACGATGAAGTACCTGGGACTCGTCCTCGACAGCCGGTGGAACTTCGTGGAGCATTTCCGACGTTTGGCTCCCAAACTGGAGCGGGCGGGCGCTGCATTGAAGCAGCTCCTGCCCAATCTAGGGGGTCCAAACGCCTCCTGCCGGAGGCTCTACGCGGGGGTCGTGTGGTCCATGGCCCTCTACGGGGCTCCTGTATGGGCGCGCTCTCTGGCGCTGCGGCCAACCCGCCGGTTGAGCGCGGCCCAAAGGGTCATGGCCATCCGGATGGTCCGGGGATACCGCACGGTCTCCTGTGAGGCAGCGAGCCTCCTTGCCGGATTGCCGCCATGGGATCTGGAGGCAAAAGTCCTCGCGCACGTATGGGAGTGGCGCGAGGAGGCGAAACGCCGGGGGGGACACTTGACTCTAACAAAAATTAGCACTTTAATTCTTAATCTTACGCAAGTTGATCCTTGAATCGAAAAGTGGTGTTTACAAACACGCAATATTTTTGAACGGCCTATCCAACGATTCCCGACACCATGGGGCAGACGAGACAAAAAAATATCATCCCCACATTACATTCAAGGTAGCCTAAAAATATTTTTTTTTCTAGATTTTATTTTAGCACTTTGTCGGCGTGATTATTATGTATACCTATGCCAAATTACAGCCTTCTAGTACTAAGCGTCTCTGAGCTACAGTGGGGACAGACAAACAGACAGACAGGCAGACAGACATGGCGAAACTATAAGGGTTTCTTGTTTACTACGGAACCCTAAAAACCATTGCAAAAATACTGCACAGACTTTTTATATCCTCAACTGTCCCCATAATTTGAGGATATAACAAGTCTGTCACGTTGCTGTCCTACTTCTGATAACAATATCAAAGCATTTGTGAGAGCATTATGTTTGTGTAAGTGAAATCATAAAATTTAAGGTCAACTGATAAGAATACGATAATTATTTTGTTTATTCTACCATTTTTTTTTTTACATTTTGGAACGCTTTTAAAAGGAAAACTGGCAGACCCAGGTTTTGTACGCTGTTGTGTGTTGTGATTTCCTTGTTTGAAATTCCTTTTGTTTGTTAACAAGGCGTTTATTTTCGTACAATACAGTATTGATAAGATTGTGTGTCAAGTATGTTATTTAGATTAAGTTAAGTCATAGATTATGTGTTTGTATTTTTATTTGGTTGAGTGCAAAGATAACCTTACGAGCGATAGTCACACCACCCTACACATTTACCAGTTACTTTTATTACATTGCTTTTCTTCTAGTTTTGGAAATCCAATAGGAAGATTTTTTCAAACTTTTAAATTAGCTTTCAGTCTTTAGTACTCTTTAGTCTTTAGTACTGTCAGAACAACCAGGAACAGATAAAAATGGATATACTTGCCTCGCAGCATTCTGCTAAGAAATTTAATAAGTTCTGGAAGGGCACTAAGCGTTTAAATGGTAAGGCTAGTCTGCCAGTGTGTGTTGATGGCCTCAGTGATGCTAAAATGATTGCAAATTCATTTAAGGATCATTTTCAGGTGAAATCCTCCTTGCTGTCGATGCCTGAGACTGAACATTGCCCAGTAGAAAAGCCTATTGGATTTTCAAGTAAAGATGTGGCTGATATTATTAAAAATATGAAAAGAGGGAAGTCACCAGGCCATGAGGGGCTCAGTGTCGAGCACTTGCAGCATGGGGGAGTGCACCTGTATAGAGTTTTAGCCATGTTTTACACTTTTTGCATACGGCACTCATATTTACCATCTAATCTTATGAGAACAGTGGTTGTGCCAATAGTAAAAAATGTCACTGCTGATATCTCTGATAGAAGTAATTATAGACCAATTTCTTTAGCTACTATAATTGCAAAAGTGTTTGATGGGTTATTAGATAGAAAACTTGACCGTTTTGTAACATTACAAGATACACAGTTCGGTTTCAGAGAGGGGTTGTCAACCGAAAGTGCAATACTGTCTCTGAAACACACTGTTGATTATTATGTAAAAAGGCACACTCCAGTATATACATGCTTCTTGGATTTGTCCAAAGCTTTTGATCTGGTGTCATATAATAAGCTTTGGACAAAGTTAGGAACTGCTGGTGTCCCAGCCGATCTTGTGAATATCCTTGCTTACTGGTACAGTAAACAGCTTAATATAGTTAGGTGGGGAAATGTATACTCAGATGACTATTCTTTAGAGTGTGGGGTCAGGCAGGGCGGGTTGACATCGCCAAGGCTCTTTAATATATATGTTAACCATCTGATTGAGGAGCTCAGCAGCATGCATGTTGGATGCCATATTGATGACATATGTGTCAATAATCTGAGTTATGCAGATGATATGGTGCTGCTGAGCCCTTCAATTGGGGGTCTTAGACAGCTGTTAAAGGTGTGTGAGGTTTATGCTGTGGAGTATGGCCTGAGGTATAACGAAAGTAAAAGTGAGTTTATGTTTTTCAAGTGTAAAAATAAAAACCATATACCTATATTTATACCACCTATACTACTTAATGGTGTACCTCTAACTCGTGTTCCACAGTTTAAATATCTGGGACATATTGTCAATGAAAATTTGAGTGACGAATTAGACATTGAGAGGGAGCGCAGGGCATTGTCGGTTCGCGGTAACATGTTGGCACACAGGTTCGCTCGATGTACGGCTCCTGTTAAAATAACAATGTTCAAGGCATTCTGCCAGACGTTTTACACGAGCGGCCTGTGGGCTAACTTTACTCAAAAAGCCTACAATGCCTTGCGCGTCCAGTATAACAATGTGTTTAGGGCACTGTTTCGGCTCCCTCGATATTGCAGATGCACTGCGTGTTTACTGATGCCAGCGTAGATGACTTCTACGCAATTATGCGTAAGAAAGTAGCGTCGGTGGTGCGACGAGTACGGGGGAGCCCTAATAGCGTCCTGAAGATGATTGGCGAGAGAACCGATACTGTTCTGCTCAGTAGGTTCACTGCACTCCATGTGTTGCGAGACCAGTGAGCCTGCTGTTCAGAGTAGACGGTGACACTTTGTATTTTAATTACTAACATTAGTTTACTTTTAATACTAACAACCCTGTCGTGCTTATGGACTCTTTTGTCTGAAATAAATGATTTTTTTTTTTTATTTTTATTTTTTTATTTTTTTTTTAGTCTAGTGGGAGACGTTATACTACCTTTATAAGCGAACAATGGGTTGATGTAACATTGGTTGGACCTCAGTCTAAGCCACAAGGGATCATCGGCGTGACTATTGGTTCAGAATCACAAGTAACTAAATATCTAGATACGTTAAATGTCTTTAAACTATTGTACTTAAGAGTATTGAGGTATTGTAAATAGACGTGTACTTGAAAAGAGAGGTAGACTACGCCCACCACTGGCCGGATGGTTCAATATAAAAAGAGACATCAATCAAAGCCGGAAATTGGCTTTGATTGGCTTAGCATGACGCTTCCTATTTCTTCGAAGAATAGACATGGTTCTTTCTATACAAAGTGACATTTCGTTTGTCCTTTTTTGACATCCCACCGTAGAAATCCTTCTACAATCTATCATCTTGTCTTTCGTTTCTAACGATATTTGTCTAGGTCCTCTTTAATGTAGAATGATTTCTACGGTGGGATGTCAAAAAAGGAGAAACGAAATGTCACTTTGCATAGAAACAGCCGTGTCTATTCTTCGAAGAAATACAAAGCGTCATGCTAAGCCTGCAGAACCGAAAACGAAAAGCACAGATTACTTTAAGTCAGGGCGGCGCGTACGTCGTTCCCGTCGGTACGGAATGTTGCCATTTTAAATATTTGTATTAGTTTATTTTTTATTACAATCTCATTGTATATGCTGCACCGGTCGACGTCATTACGTCAACGGCTATCGCTGAAAACCAGCGCTGGCGCTCTGTCTCGCATAGGGTCGCAGCATTATGCTGAGCGTTGGCCGTTTTGCGTGGATGTGCCGCATATTCTCCCCCAAATTGTTTCTTTTTTGTATTTGTGTTCCTTCTTTGCGTCATGTTTACCGCAAATAAACGAGTTTTCTTTCTAAAACAAGACAAAACAACTTGGCACAGAAAAGTGTAGACCAGGGAAGGAAGAAGTAGCAAGATAGACATGTGCTGCTGCTAACCCAAATCGACGATGATAATATTATAAAGATTCTTATACAAAAGCATATGATCGTAACGCCATTCATTGCTCCAATTCCAAAGTACGGTCTACCATTGAGAATTTACGATCAAAACCTGGTGCATCAAACCCATCCAAGACTGAGGCACTTGGAATTAAAAACAAAATTCATCTACAGACGTCACAAGACTCGACTACGTGACTCGATGCAAGTCCAACCCATGCTGTTAGTAATATAAACAAGAAAAAAACGGGTTTTAAATTAATATGCGTAGGTACTAAAGTTTATGATGATTTTGCGTCGGCTGCTAAATATTTGCGTTGAAGTTTGGCATCAAGGGAATTCCCCTTTGTGTCTACCCAAATCGTAGACCCACAAGCCTACTTCCACTCGCTCAAAGCAAGTAGTTTGTGCTTTTCAAAATCTCTGTTACATTCAATATATAAATTATATGCAAGGATATAAACAATAAAATTGTTTTATATCCGACATAGCCCGAAGAATTGCCAAACTTAAGTGACAGTGGGCAGGGCACATTGCTCGCAGAACAGATGGCCGATGGGGCCGAAAGGTTCTGGAATGGCGACCGCGTACCGGAAGACGTAGCGTTGGAAGGCCTCCTACAAGGTGGACCTTGTGAAGGCCGCAGGAATCCGCTGGATGCGGGAAGCACAAAACCGGTCGAAGTGGCGGTGCCTGGGGGAGGCCTATGTCTAGCAGTGGACGTCTTTTGGCTGAAATGATGATGATGATGATGATGATGTCATGATGAAATTGCATGGTAGTACCTACATGTGTGATGACAGGGATTTATTTTAAATCAGCAATTTAATAATTTGTATCCCATTTTAATCTATTCCCGAAAAAAAAAATGAATTGGTAAAATCCAATTTATATTTTTTATATATAAATTGGATTTATCAATCCAATTTATATTGTTTTCCTTTGTCATTAAAATATTCTAATAATATGATATTATAGAGGCATGAGGAACAGGGTGTAAAGTTCACTCATCCTCCATAGAAAAGGGAGAATCCTCCGACCAGACGGGTGTCGTGTCTGGTGGGCAACTGCCCGACGGTTGATGTCGGGATGTTGTATATATGCTAGTTGCGCGGTAAACTCTGCTTGCGCGATGCAGGATTTTGCGTGACGTCAGTGTGATGCGTAGTTCGCATGTGGCGATGTAGATGGCCGCCACATCACTCCCCTCCGGAGACCGGAGGTCGATAGTGGGCTGAGTCGTGTATCTTGCGATGCTTGCCAGTGCCAGATGGGGTTCCAGTGGGTCGGAACCGGTTGTCGCATAGTTCGCGGTGGGTCGGAACTGTCTGCGGTGATGCCCCAGTGAGTCGGGGTGGCGCTGCGTTATGCTCCAGTGAGTCGGATGTGGTACAGCGCCGGGTTGAGGGCTGACTGCTGGCGTCGACCAGGAGAGCGTTGCAGAGCTCTGCTTGTTGACCGGCCGAAAGTGCAGTGTGCTGTGCCAAGGTTGCTGATGAGGCTTAGGGTGATGACCAGGTATGCGCGGTCGCTGCATGCTGGTGGTCAGGATACCCGTAGAAGCCGTGGGTGCTGGCTGGCTGTGTGACTCGCCGCTCGAGAGCTTGAGGAAGTGATGATGATGACGTCACGCTGATGTAGTTGCACGAAGGCTGCGCTGACGTTCATATTCGGGGTCACCAGTATAGAGGCATGAGGAACAGGGTGTAAAGTTCACTCATCCTCCATAGAAAAGGGAGAATCCTCCGACCAGACGGGTGTCGTGTCTGGTGGGCAACTGCCCGACGGTTGATGTCGGGATGTTGTATATATGCTAGTTGCGCGGTAAACTCTGCTTGCGCGATGCAGGATTTTGCGTGACGTCAGTGTGATGCGTAGTTCGAATGTGGCGATGTAGATGGCCGCCACAATATAAAAATTCCAACATACGGAAAAAAGTAAACAAAATCTTGTCATGAAAACTGCGAAGAATCCGATTGTTTGTATAAACGCCGCTCACAATAAAATACGGAAAGATAACTGATAAAGAAAGATAATGATAACCAGAAAACATCACCGGTGGATATGTGTCAGATGTATGTTGCAGGCATCCAGCAAAATTAGACATATTCAATACCTACTTTTATGAATGACGCAACTTGCTGGTGTTCACTAATGTTGAGCTGTAACTTCTTCTTTAGCAAGTAATCTTTGCATTAAGGTAACAGCGCTAGGGTAGCCCGCGAAATTAAAATGAAGTAAATACATATTTTGTAATCTTCTGTAAAAATAAAAACCGATCAAGTGCGAGTCGGACTCGCACATGAAAGGTTTCATACCACCGCTGCACCGTACAATATTTAACACTACATTATTTTTACACATAACACAACATCACGCCTTGGCGCAACAAACTCCCCAGCAGCACAGCTGTCTGTTCAATTAGAAAAAAAAAATTCTATGCAATAGTATGCAAAATTTACACAACGCTAAAACATTAAATTATTAGGCACATTATGTCAGCTAGCACTATACGAACAAGAAAAAAAAACTATACTCAAGTAGAAATTTAATAAAAACGGAAACAGAAATTAATACCTAAATAAAAGCCTCCAGGCATAAATGGCGTGCCCGCTTACATATAGCTACAGCTGTAGTTAACTAAACGACATTCGAGGCTCATGCAGACTGCCGGGATCTCGCGGGGCGACATCTCACTGTGTGCTGCTCCGGTCGACGTCATCACGTCAACGCCGGCTATCGCTGAAAACCAGCGCTGGGGCTCTCGCATAGGGTCGCAGCATTATGCTGAGCGTTGGCCGTTTTACGTGGATGTGACGCATATTCTCCCCCAAATTGTTTCTTTTTTGTATTTGTGTTCCTTCTTTGCGTCATGTTTACCGCAAATACACGTATTATCTTTCTTTCTTCTTTATAATTTCTATGAAGTTTTCATAGAAATTGTACTACTAGTGTCGCAACGCGTCGCACCTGTCTGCGGCAGCCTTTAAGCATAAATGTTTAACTAATTGAATCGATGTTTAGAAGTTACTTCGTTTATTATTAAATAAATTTTCCTAAACGACAAATTAATGGTTTTAATATAAACTAAACTTGATATCGTAAACAGGATAATTTGATTGAGCGGTGACATGGCCCCATTTAGATAACAAATAAATAGCGGGCAAGCGTATTGCCATCAACCTGGCACAAACCATACTCCGTGCTCTAACTAAGAAATTTCTGATAGAAAAACCCAATAACACTTTACCCGACTTATTACCGACCTGACCGGGGAATCGAACCTAAGACCTTATGCTCAGCAGTCGCGCTTGCGACTGTGTTTTTCTGTTTATCCACTCTAGATCTTTTTGTATGCACGTGTTTCCGTGACAAGTAAACTTCTTTTTTTCTTTCTTTCTTTCTTTCTTTACTAAACCAAACGAGGAAGTCAGACCTAGACAGTTTTCTAAATGGCTGATTAAGCAAGATGATTACAACATCATGAATATCTAAATCATATTAGGCTGATATTAACGTTATCTAAGAGATAACTAATTAATCTGACCGGGTTATACTAGTCATTCTAGGAATCATAAAATGTTACCAATATGCGCAGGGGGTGATGGATAGGCTTTTAACCGACCGAAAAAGGAAGAGAGAGGTTCTCACTTCGGATGTTTATATTTTATTTTTATTTATGTTCACCCATTTCTCCGTCAATTGTTAACCGATTTTAAAAATTATTTTTTTTTGTTTGAAAGGGTATACTCTCGGGGTGGTCCCACTGTCAAGTCAAAATCTGATGAGGGGATCCCATGGAAATCGAGGCAAATCCTCGATTTTTTTAAAGGCACACCTATATTTTGATTTGGGTATTTTTTATCCAGTTACACTTCACCAAATGGTGCTTATTTGGTGAAGTGGAACTGATGATGAAGACCACAGATGGCCACCACAACTACTTAATAATAAGTATTTAACGGGTTGCGATTCGATTAGGTACTTTGATTTGTTTGCCAATTATGCTCGTCAGAATGCATATGATGAGTGGCAGTTCTCTTGGTTCTAATCAGGAGAACTCCTCAACAATTAACGTCCCTGCATCGGGAAAAGCAATATCTTTTTAAAAGATCATGAACAGTTGACATTAGGCTATTGTAACTTAGGTAAATTACAAACTGCCCAACTAAAAAGTGAAAAATAAAAAACTTTTTACAAAAAAAAAAAAAAAACAACCGGCTTCGAAACAAAACACTGCGAAGTGAAGTGTTTTTTTTTTAATTTAGTTTTTTTTTAAATATCGTTTCGTTACTACAAGTACTATTGTATAACAGAAAGTAATGAGCAGTCAGTAAATTTTTCACTTACGCCCATGTGAGTGTAGCGGCTAAGCCACATATTTTGACTAAGGTGTAGAATATGTGATAGAATAGAATAGAATAGAATACTCTTTATTATGTACACCATAAAAATTACAGATACAAATGTTGAAATTTTACAAGGGGTGACGCAATGGGCGGTCTTATTGCTAAAAGCGATCTTTTACAGACAACCTTTGGATGGATTAAAGGGGGAGGAGAGACAATACTGCAGGTAGTCAGTGGTGTACAGTAGTGTGGTGTGATAGAATACATGAGATTTGATAACTTTTTGACAGTGCGAGCCATGTGGTCTCGTCTTGACAACATTTTACATGAAAATGTTTTTGCTGGGATTTTACATTTTCAAATAGTTCAGTATGAATCAGTCGATTCTTCCTAGTGTTGGCGATTGCCGCGCTCTCTTGACAAAGTTAAGAGTGACATCACCGGAGCGGCATGGTGGCCCGCGTCGACGCGAGGTGCATGCGCTGCTGTTTCCCGAGCCGGGTGTAAACATCGATAAGAAGGGTCAAAATTCAGCATGGGAACATAAACAAGAGCAGCGTTGCGACCATTGTTATAATAAGACTATATGAGTGGACTTTTCTGAGACCTTTGTAAGAGGCAGTCGTTTCTTATTTTAAATATAACCATTGTTTTTATTAAATTGTTTAAAGCGATTATATTGCTATAATACTCATATAAAGTTGTTTCAGTCAATAATTAGTGATCTAAGCACATATAAAGTTAATATCAGAAGTGGAAAGCGATACCCACACACGGCTATGGGTAAACAAAGTAAGCGTGATAAACGCCTAAAACTAAAAAAAAAAATCACACACGTTCAAGCTCAAGTTCTAGCAGCAGTAGTAGTGCCAAGACTCCGTCGCCTCCGCCGAAACACAGGAAACAGGTATCACGTAAGGCTGATACCTCAACTGTGAGTACAAATAACACTTTGAATAACATTATACCCGAGTTCGATCCGCTGAGAGACGATGTGAACGCTTGGTTTAGTATTATCAGGTCCTACGCTCAAACTTTTACATGGACTGATGAAATGACCCGTTATCAAGCTCTCAACAAATGAAAGGGTTCCGCAAAAGCGTGGTATGACTCACTGTTACGATCGGATAGTCATTAGCCTGGGTGAAAATGGAAGAACTGGACGCGTATGTTGGCTTCTAGTTTTCCAATCCGTTGGAATATGTACGATCCTTTAAAAGATATTATACATAAAAAGCCGTTAGAAAATCAGTCTCTTTAAGAGTTTTATTTAGAACAAAAATGTAAAATAGATCGTTTATCTTTGGAATTTTCGGAAAAAGATATTATTTCTATTATTGTGGTAATATAGGAGACAGTGGTAAGCGAATAATTTTGTAACGTGCGACTGTTTAGCTAGTTTCCTACATGGTCGAACGTATACATCAAAAAGCGCGAAACAGATTGCAAGCACACGCGATGGCCAGGCAAAACTGATCAGTCAGAATAGTCAGTCTGCGACCACGACATCAGCGACTGTGCCCTCAGCAAACGTAGTGGGTCGCTTCTGCTTGCAATAATCAAAACGTAGGTCAGGCACAAGGCCGAAGGAAATAAAGATGTTTTTAAGAAATATACTGCCCTCGGTGGCAAAGTTTACAGAAGGACAACCCAAGGTCGCCGGTAGATGGTCCCAAAGAAATGCATTTGGCAAATAATTAAATGTAATCATGAGGACCTCGGGCATTTCTCTGTTGATAAAACAGTAGAACGAGTAAGCCATCAGTATTGGTTTCCAATAATGTGACATGCCATAAAGAAGTATATTAAAACTGCATTAAATTGCATATATTTACGACTAAGGCCAAAAATAAATATTTATTGGCCATCGTAGATGCTTTTACAAAATTTGGGTTAATTTTGGCGGTTCGAACCACCATATCTTCCCGTGTAATTAAAGAATTAGAAACGAATTCTAAGACATTCGAAAATCCTCAAAGAATCAGTACAGACGCCAAGGCATACTTCACTTCGAATAATTTTACACAGTATTGTACGAATAAAAACATACGTTTACATACGATTGCAACCGCTATGACTCGCTTTAATGGCCAGGTTGAACATTTTAACAAACATATTCTAGAAGCATTAAAAGCAATAGGTGCTAACGATACAGACGATAGGTGGGATCAGTACATAAAAGCCTTACAACAAGGTATGAATAGTACAGTTCACACGACAACAAAAACAATTCCTAGTGAAGGTTTTCTCGGTTATAGATTACGCACTGATAGTGATAGTTTGGCTCCGGAGATTAGCAACGGGCATAGGCTGGATGTAAGTGAATTGCGTAAGAGGGCAGACATGTATTAAGTCCAACGCGGAATCACAAAAACAGCGATTTGATAGGAACCGTACAAAAGCACGAGTTTACGTCAAAGGAGTACCAAATCACTCATTAAAATACAAAGCCAGACAAATGACGGGCAAAGTCGGAAGTCGTTATCTGTTTACAAAGGCCCCTTTCAAGTGAAGAAGGTATTGGGGAATGATAAGATATGAGGTGATGGATGTAAAAAGCAGTGAAAGGAGCACTAAAAAGTATTCAGGCGTCACTGCTGCTGAAACCATGAAACCATGGATATATGTTGATGATTGGGAGATGAATTAAACATAAGTTCTAACTTAAACCATTTCTGCCCGAGTTGGCGATGAAGGTAATATAAAATTTACCGTAGACGTACGAGTCAAGATAAATGCTTTAGGTAATTATAGATGTTCCATGTTGTAAATCACACATTAAAAGCCGAGTGGCAGGTTCAAATAGAGAATGAACTTGGAACGCTCAAGTGTGGAAAGGCCCTTTGAGTGCAAGTGGTTCTGGGTCGAACTTGGTACGCTTAAGTGTGACTAGAGTGGTAGGTTCAAATAGAACTTAAACCATTTCTGCCCGTGTTGGCGATGAAGGTAATTTAAAATTTATCGTAAGCATATGTACGAGTCAAGATAAATGCTTTAAGTAATTATAGATGTTCCATGTTGTAAATCACAAATTAAAAGCCGAGTGGTAGGTTCAAATAAAGAACGAACTTGGAACGCTCAAGTGTGGAAAGACCCTTTGAGTGCAAGTGGTTCTGGGACGAACTTGGTACGTTTAAGTGTGATTAGAGTGGTAGGTTCAAATAGAGAACGAACTTGGACCGCTCAAGTATGGAAAGACCCTTTGAGTGCAAGTGGTTCTGGGACGAACTTGGTACGCTTAAGTGTGGCTAAAGGCCCTTTGAGTGCAAGTGGTTCTGGGACGAACTTGGTACGCTTAAGTGTGGCTAAAGGTCCTTTGAGTGCAAGTGGTTCTAGGATGAACTTGGTACGCTTAAGTGTGGCTAAAAGCCCTTTAAGTGCAAGTCGAAATGAGACGAACTTAATAGATTTTATAGATGATTCATATTGTAAATAACACATTAAAGGCCGAGCGGTAGGTTCAAATGCATAACGAATTTGGAAATCTCAAGTGTGGAAAGTCCCTTTGAGTGCAAGTTGTTCTGGAACGAACTTGGTACGCTTAAGTGTGGCTAAAGGCCCTTTGAGTGCAAGTGGTTCTGGGACGAACTTGGTACGCTTAAGTGTGGCTAAAGGCCCTTTGAGCGGAAGTGACGATAAGACCAACTTGGTACGCTTAAGTGAGGCTATAGGCCCTTTGAGTGCAAGTGGTCAATTCCGATTTATATACAATGTCGCTTTCGGCGCACATGATTTACTATTATTGAAGCCTACCCTCGGATCACATATGAAATATTGTGTACTGAAAGATAACAGTTATAATTAGAGAACATTGGATACAAAATCAATGCATGTGCAACTGGCAAACGGATAAATTATTAATAAATTGTGTTTCAGCACTTTATCTGAACTCGTGGGGTACCTGATGGGACAGGCACCTGGTAGGACGGCCGTGTTGGCGATTGCCGCGCTCTCTTGACAAAGTTAAGAGTGACATCACCGGAGCGGCATGGTGGCCCGCGTCGACGCGAGGTGCATGCGCTGCTGTTTCCCGAGCCGGGTGTAAACATCGATAAGAAGGGTCAAAATTCAGCATGGGAACATAAACAAGAGCAGCGTTGCGACCATTGTTATAATAAGACTATATGAGTGGACTTTTCTGAGACCTTTGTAAGAGGCAGTCGTTTCTTATTTTAAATATAACCATTGTTTTTATTAAATTGTTTAAAGCGATTATATTGCTATAATACTCATATAAAGTTGTTTCAGTCAATAATTAGTGATCTAAGCACGTCTTGACAACATTTTACATGAAAATGTTTTTGCTGGGATTTTACATTTTCAAATAGTTCAGTATGAATCAGTCGATTCTTCCTAGACTGAAAGAATTACTGATTGCTAACAATTACTTACATTAGTTTTGTTCAAGTAATATTTTTTTTTATAATAATAATTATATTAAGCTGAATTGTTTTTTTTTTGTCCCTTTCAATAAGAATCATGTAAGTTTAATTTCATATAATAAACAAAAACACAACAGATCATCTCTTTTATTACTTTGCTCAAGATAGGGTGGTAATTATTCATACTGACCGGGAAAAGTGAATAATAATGCAGTTTTATTTACATTGCCCATATCAAGGGCATTATTATGTATACGGACGCCAAAGTTGAGAAGTCCGGTTACTTCGGTTAACTATGAATAATAGCCGTATTATTCAAAGTTAACTGGGAGTTACCGGACTTCTCAAGTTGCCCGTAACATACAAAAAAAGTAAAAATGTGTCAAAGGGTACCGACGGAGAAAGTCTCTGGGGTTATACCTGTTGTATGGGCTAGTCAAATAGGTATTTTTGTAAAGCTGCTTCAATAAACTTTTTTGAAACCATAAGTACCTATGAAGCATACGGTAGAGGTCTGCCCGTATTGGGCAGAGCACCGCCGCCGTGACCTCGTGGAGGCGATCGGCGGCAGAGATCTCTCGCCTCCGGCCCTGGTTCAGGCCATGGTACGGAGCGAGAGGGCATGGGCAGCCGTCACATCCTTATGCGAAGCAGTAATGCTCGCAAAGGAGGAGGCGGGACGGTTGAGGGAAAGGCAAATTTCGCGCACTCTCGCCCCTAGCCGCCGCAGGAGACGTCCTGGGCGTCGGGGATCCCGGGCGGATTTCCGGCCACCGTAGGCGCGGGCTTGCGGACGGTGAGCTACCCATTGCTCCGGTAAGGACCAGGCCCGGGTCGACGGCGCGTTGTATTCCACGCGCGCCTCAAAGAGATGTCAGCACATGTGTAGGGGTCCACTAGGGCCGATGCCTGCCGGGGTCGCGGGAAGGTACCAAAGGGTTACCGAGGCCCCTGGCAACACAGGCAATGGAAGGAATACGGGTGGGTTTTAGTCAGTAAGAGTCTGACACACATTCCCGCTCCGCCCAGAGCGGGAGAAGTTATTTGATGATTTCCCACCCAAAAAAAAAAACAAAAGTACCTATGAATGTTTTGCTATATGAATTAAAACTTCACAAACAGAAAGCACAGCGCAAAACCTTCAGTCATTGCATTCGTAAGACATAAGATTCATAAAAAAACCCGCCAGAAATACCTACTCACGGTACTACTCGGGATTATTCCACCCAGTATATTTTAACACAATCTTAAAGTTAGTTTGACGCATTAAGGAAAATATATACAGGGTGACATTGAAAACATGCGACAAATCGAAATGGGAGATTGTACTCATCATTATGAACAACTTTTACTAAGTGACCAAAGCTACAATCCCAAAAAAAAAACTGCTGTCCCCTACATTTATGTTCGCAATACCTCATCAAAATGTAGGAAAAGCAGAATTTTTTTTTTGGGATTACGGCTTTGGTCCCTTAGTAAAAGTTGTTAATAATGATGTATACAATGTCCCATTTCAGTTTGTCGCAAGTTTTCAATTTCAACCTGTATAATTTAAGTAAGACAATAATAACTTCCGATGCAATTTGCGTCATTGGTCGGTAGGTGTTTGAGGTAAAATCGCACAAGATGCGGACCGACAAATTTCTCAGGTATGAGCGGCGTAGATTTTTTTTTATTGATATGGTACTTCAAGGACTTACTCACTAAAACATACACAAACAAAAAATCAAATACAGCTTTAGGTATTGCGAATTACAGAAGTGCACAGCATAATCAGCCTATAATGTTCCCACTGCTGGGACACAGGCTCTCGGTGAGAGGGAGTGGGCCGTAATCCACCACGCGGGCCCATTGCGGGTTGGTAGATGTCACGTCTTCGAAGTTTTGGTTCTAGGACATGCCGGTTTCCTCACGATGTTTTCTATCACCGTTTTAAAAGCAGTGATGATGAAATAATTTACACAAAGTAAAGCGCCTGTCTGGGTTCGGACCCACAACCTACAACTCGTAAGTCGCAGCCGTTACCACTGGGCCACCACTGCTCGCCACTTGCCGAGAACTTAATGATTAAAGGACGTGTATTAAGGTACTGTTAGTGGAATTAGTTTTTTTTTTGTTATACCTACATGCAAACAGTAAAATTATAATATAACTAACTAAATAATTTTGCGTAATTGTTATCGTGTATGATTATTCTGATAAGTTTATATTGTTAACATTTTAGATGGATCTACAGTGGTAGCTTGCAAAATTCAAATTTTCTTACGTTTTTTGCAATTTGAAGGTGAGTGTCAAGTTGTATCTTGATCAAAATATGATTCGCGACCATAACAAATATGTATTTACAGAATTATAATCATTAGAATCATTAATACATCTCACTTAGTTAGATTTGTTCCATAAGAACATATCTCTTATACAAGGTGTCGTTTTGCATCCTCGATACAAAACAAATTCAAAGAGGTAACTATGCTAATGATTCTCGAATCAATAATAAAATAATTAGGTCTTATTTTTCTAATTTTCGGAAATCGGTAGGTGTGGGACACGCATGTTAAAACGCGGCCCGTGTGATACCGTACTGTAATTGCCCTTTTACACACACACACTACGCGGTGATTTATACGCAACGGGGTGATTCTGTTCTGTGAAAGTGGTGTATTCTAAAATACTGTCAAACTTAAATAATTAAAAAAACAAGTATTTAATAATTATTGAGCAGGTATCGTAATTTTTTTTTTGATTATATGTCTTTCATAGCAGCCTCCTTAAATTTGAAGAGGATGCAAAACGACACCTTGTAGAAAACTACATAATATCTGTCATAAGCTTTGAAAGCACTTTATGAGGCTAGTAGTGAATCACTAGCTTCATAAAATGCCTCAATTATAATGAGTTAATGTAGCTTATGATAAGTGCATTTTCATTAATCCGTTGGTAAATAAAGATAACTAGTGGTCGCCGACTACGTCCTAACTAATATCCTAATCCTAACTAACATCCTAATCATTACTAATATTAGGTAAAAATGCGAAAGTGAGTTTGTTTGTTTGTTTTTTACGCTTTCACGCTAAAACGGCTGAACAGATTTGGTTGAAATTTGGCACATGGATAGAATTAGGACATAGGATACTTTTATCCTGATATTCCCAAGGGATCAAGACCCATGCTGGTGAAACCGCGGGGCGCAGCTAGTATTAAATATGTATGAGATACTCTGGCGCCGCCATTGACCACGTATTATCTACATATGCATGCAAGTCTAGTACTGTTGTGCCATTTTTCATCCAAATCCTGTTAAAAGTGGGATAATACTAATGATAGAAAATTCATGCGTGCCAAGTACGTTTTTAGGTTACTGCTCTGAAATTGTGCACAACGTGTCGTGAACAGAATACCGTCTTTATCAATTTAATTTATTTCTAATGTAATATTATCTATAAAAAAAACCTTCACGCGAGCGAAGCTGCGGGCAAAAGTAATATCATATAAAAATATTAGCTTTCTGCACTCGTCCAAAATTATAAACTTTAACTGTGATAATATGTTTTTGCTTCAGGCATCTATAGGGATTATTTACAAAATAAAGTGAAAATGAGTTAGGTTATCGAAGTAATGGGTCATTTTGGGCCCACAACTTTAAAATTACAAATGAATATTTGTTTCCGAACAATAATCCATATTTATGTAAGTAGATATTATTATGTTATCATTACACGTATTTATTTACAATTCTCTAGATGTAAATAAAACACAATGGACATTGTACAGGACACCAATCGGCTCATAGCAATAAATATTTTCCTGGTTATTGTTTAAATAATTACAAAATACTAGATCATAATTAACTAATGGAACGTTCAGGGGATTATAAACATAAATGAAGAATAATAGCATGTTTAGATAAGATGAAGAAATCCACAAACAAGAGGTCTTATTTTTTCAAGCAACAAAATTGTCAAACTCATCATCAAACTGAAGCAGCAATTAGGACTAGCAAAAACGGGTTAATTAGCATTCAAGAACATAATAACATAGTTCTACAAAGAGCTCTACCAATTTTTAGGGTTCCGTAGTAAATAAGGAACCGTTATAGTTTCGCCATGTCTATCTGTCTGTCTGTCTGTCCCCACTGTAGCTCAGAGACTTTTAGTACTAGAAAGCTGTAATTTGGCATATTTCTACATTATAAACCACGCCGACAAAGTTATAAAATTAAATCTTGAAAAAAAAATTAATAAAAGTAATATTAAGCATTAAAGTGCTAATTTTTATTAGAGTCAAGTGTAACCCCCCCTGCCAGCTAAATGGTTGTTTATGGAGATGTGAAAAAAATCATGGCAGCAGTATACATAATGAAATTACTTCCCTTGCACGTAATGTGGGGATGATATTTTTTTTTCTGCTCTACCCCATACTGTGGGGTATCGTTGGATAGGCCGTTTAAAATTATTATATTAAATTATATATTGCGGGTCTGTGAACACCACTTTTTGATTCAAGGATCCGATAGCGTAATAAAGTGCAAATTTTTGTTAGAGTCAAATGTCCCCCCCCCCTGTCAGTTAAACGGTTGTCTATGGAGATGTGAAAAAATTCATGGCAGTAGTACATATAATGAAATTAAAAGGAAAACTACCACAGCTAAGTAGGCTTCACAAGTTAACAAGTAATAGTCGACCAACTTAAATTTGTAGTTGGAGAATTGACCGTGGTATATATCGATGTATGGGAGAACATGTTTTTCAACTACAATGTTAAGTTTGTTTTTGGGATAAATTAATCCCAACTACGGAACCCTTTATCGTGCGTGGTCCGACACGCACTTGTTCCGTTTTTTAATCAAACGTAATATAAAATAAAAAAAATACGCAAAATCAAATAAACTGCATCCAAAATCATTTCTGAAATCCATTACCAACGGAGAAGTAACTACTACAGATGTTTGGCCTTCACCAGTAAAAACGATAGATTTTTCACCATGATTATGATCACTAGGAACTTTCCAAAGTCAAAGTCAAATTATTTATTTACAAATAGGCACATAAAAGGCACTTAAGAACATGAAAATTAAAAAAAAAAGTAGAATTGATTCTAGTTGCCCCTTCCAAATGGTAGTTTCGTATGGAGAAGAATGGGCAAGAAACGCCACCGTTACTTTTTTAAAATGTTTTACAAAATTTTCCAACAACACCATATACATACCACCTATTACGACATCTTTTGAAAGATAACAAAACAACATATCTCCATTTTCTTCATAAAGAACGCCTAACAGATTCCAAAGGAAATACCTCACTCACTATATACCTTATCTTCATAATTACAAACAATGACAGAGACCTAAATCTACAACTAACTTATCTCATTTCACGAATTCAAATTCAGGTTACGTCGAAGATAAAATTGTATGTTTACATAATGACTAGATTGATGCTGTAAAGAATAATGATGTTATGACTAACGCTATTCGCAGAACTGACGAGCGAAATTCTGCGGTAAGTAATGCAATGGTTTCGCATTGAGGAAGTTGTTATCGGTATTGTAAACAGCTGATGGGAATACATTTGTGATGAGTCCCTCACTGATGAGGTCCTTCGTTTGAGGTACCTACTCATGATCGCAAATTGAAAGAGTTACTCGAATTTCCTCATTGATCCACCTCACCACACCTCACTCGTTCACGCGTCCTCAAAAATTGACATTGACAATATGAAATCGTGGCGAGGGGTGAGGCGAACGAGTTCGTGACTCGCGAGTACTCGCGAGTCGCGAGTGAGTTGAGACTCGTGAGTACTCGTGAGTCGTCGTCGCACCCGCCCGCCTCGCTCCCTCGTACGTTCGGCTGAATTCGGCTCGGGCTCACGAGTCGTGAGGTGAATACGCCGTTGATGATTCCTCACCTCAAATGAGGGGTGCCTCGTGAGGACCTCACGAGGTAAAGTGAGGTCCTCCCTCTACCTCAAATAAAATTGATGAGTTACCCATCTCCAGAATACATATGTAAATGGCCACGTAATATATGTAGGACTTGTGATTGGGACTGGAATAGACGAGACTGCTACGGATTCTAAAATCCAGATAGCATCCACAGGAAAACAGTCATGGTGGCCCGGATTCTTTCGGATGCACCGAGTTTTGGGTTTATTATTTACTAGCTGCACCCCGTGGTTTCACCCGCATAAGTCTCGATCCCGTAGGAATTCCGGGATAAAAACACATGTGCCAAACTTACATCTAATCCGTTCAGCCGTTTTAGCGTGAAAGCGTAACAAACAAACAAACTCACTTTCACGTTTATTATATTAGTTAGAACTAGGATTAACCAAAGCACGTATGTAAAGTCATCATTATACATCCATTTAATTAAAAAAAAAGATGGTTGTCTGTAAAGTCGGTTTACGGACGATAATTTTACGTGATAATGAGAAAGAGATGCGACACAAACCGAACGCTTAGGCCGATCGTGCCTCTCTATCGCTAGTTCCGCGCTCTCGCTTGCACGCTCGGCTCAGGCGGAACGTGACACTTTTTCGTGCGTGCAGCCGGCGTTCATCGATTTATAAGACGTCATCACGTCAAAAATTACTAAAGTTACTATTTAATACTAAAATTACTATTACTAAATTTGCACTGACTCAAACAGTTCTTATTCGTCATACATAATATTTTCTTTATTTATATAATTACATTCGAATAATTTTTCCAAATAAACCCAATACAATTCAATAAAAGATCCTCTAAAGCAACGTAAATTTAATGGATTGTGAGGTTACTTTTTGACAGTCCTAGTATGAAAAGAAATGTCACACGAACCGAACGGCTCGTGCAGACTGGGACGTTATCGCGGCGGCGACATACATATTGCTGCCTGTCGCGCCCGCGATATCGCCCCAGTCTGCACGACCCTTTACGATATTGCCAGGCAACGTTCGGGCAGAAGTCAGCCAGGGTGTCACGTGGCTGCTGACCGGCTTGTTTGACGAGTTCATAGTACAAAATTTTAAGGGGTTATGATGATCTTCAACAAGCCAGCATCCATGTCATTAAGAAAAGTGGCCTTGTGTAATAAAAATAAAAAGAAAATTAATCTAAAGACTAATTTTCTCTATGTTGCAATTAGTTGCGACATTTATTGTCAGTGTAGTTGTGTCATTTATAGCCAACATTTATTATTACTATTCATGTAGAAGACAATTAGTCTCCTTAATAATTAGTAATTTGCTCCCACCTAAAAACTACGCAGTGCATATTAAACAGCTAATTAGAAGTTTTAAGGCTACTTTTATGGAAGCCTTTATGAGGTCGAAGATATTAAAACAGACAAGAATAATGAATATTAATGGCCTGATCAAGCAAATTTAACTGAAAATTTCAAGTAACTTGCCTTTTGAGTTTTGTCCATAGAATAAATAGCTTTACATTTTAAGGGGACTACAGGACCTAAACGTAAATTTTGTAAGTTTTATAATGCCTAAAAGTATAAGATCCACTACAGTAAACAAAATCAGAAAAATATATGATATTCTTCAGGATATATGCTAGGTAGATAGTGTGTGAAAACATAATACAACTAATTTAGTGCGATAGAAAAAAATCACGAAGATACCTCAAAAAATTTCTTGTAACGATTAAAAACCATACTAATATCCATACATGCAATCATTCTGATTTTTTGTCAGATTATTCTACAAGCAACATATTAGCATAATAATTTTTTTTTTTAAACAATCTATAGCTTTTTTGTAAATCATAATTGCTTCATATTTTGCAATAAATTACCAGCGTTGTGTCATCGCGCTTCTCTTTCTTTTCTATGCAGTCCGACAGTGACCGCGCTTTACGCGCGCTGTTGACGATAGGCTTGTCCGAAGTCACAGCATTTCGCTGAGCAACGACCTTTTCTTGCACAGATGCGACGCTCTGTTTAATTGTTCTAGCTATAGTTGTTTATTTGTTATAATAGTAGTTATTTCCTCTCTCTGTAATCGTCATTCTGTTTTTGTTTTGATTGTATGTTATGTTGTCATCTGCCAGTGGCGCAACAGAGTAAATATTACGTAATCTACAGGATTGTCAAAATTATATGGGTTGATTACGAGGCTTTTAGCTACTTTGTATATTATGTGTCTATTTTACGTAAATTTTTATAATGTGCGTTTTGTTTGTGCAGAATAAACAATTTTTCTTTCTTTATTTTTTCTTTTTCTTCAGGTGTTGCCGGCCTCTTAAGTGTTGGGTGTAACCTGTATTTAAATTAACAGACTTTCTAGCTTATCGATTTGAAATCATAAGGCCCACAAAGTTCAATCCTTCCTTTACTTCCTTACAAGACAAACATGACACATAACATCACGCCTCCCCCGAAGGGTTAGGCAGGGTGGGAAATTATCAAATAACTTCTCCCGCTCTGGGCGGAGCGGGAGGGCGTATCAGACTCTTACTGACTAAAACTCACCCGTGTTCCTTCCGTTGCCTGTGTATTGCCAGAGGCCACGGTATCCCTTTCGGAGTTTCCCGCGACCCCAGCAGGCAACGGCCCTAGTGGAGCCCATCAGTTGTGCTGATGTGGAATACAACGCGCCGTCGACCCGGGCCTGGTCCTTATCGTACGGCGAGCTACCCATTGCTCACCGTCCGCAAGCCCGTGCCTACGGTGGCCGGAAATCCGCCCGGGCTTCCCGCCGCCCAGGGCGTCTCCTGCGGCAGCTAGGGGCGAGAGGGTGCGAAATTTCCCTTTCCCTCAACCATCCCACCTCCTCCTTTGCGAGCATTACTGCTTCGCAGAAGGAGGAGACGGCAGCCCTTGCCCCGTGCCTGAACCAGGGCCGGATGCGAGAGATCTACGCCGCCGATCGTCTCCACGAGGACACGGCGGTGCTCTGCCCAAGCCGGGCAGAACTCCACCGTATGCTCCACCGTGTCCTCCGGGCAATCGACACAGTGGTGACACCCGTATGTTATTAAACTTAATCCACGTAGTTAACCTAACACAGGCCTATAGTTATGAGAATCCCTGCTACAAGTTCAATCTGATATGGAAAGCTTGCAGCAGCCATTCACACACAAGCAGTCCAGTCTGCTCGCGATAACCTGCAGTATAATGTTGGGGCTGGCCCGCACCCGGTGCACCAGTCAGGCGCATCTTTTATTATAATTTCTCTCATATCGTAGCGTAGAATCAATCGACACGAGCATCAGAAAACATCCCTCCCTATATATAAAATATCTAACTGTTATACTTAGTTAAGTCATAACAACCCTTTTTTATTCAAATTAGTCAATCAAAACACGGGTAAAATCGAAAGAAGATGCGTGATGATCTCTGGAACTGCCAGTCGGATTTGAAAGATTCTTTTTGAATTGTATAGCCCAATTCTTGAGAAAGGTTAAATGCTATTTAACATCACGCTACGACCCTTGGGAGCCGAGCAAAAAGAAAAAGTCAGAAAGAACGCTAAGCGAAAACGAAGTTATAGCGCGGGCGGGCGATGCGATGCGACGCGATGGGTCGGTGGGTAAAATGTCACGCGGACGAAGTCGCGGAAGCTAGTTATTGATAATATCGTTTTGTTTGGAAAAGCCGTCAGAGCCAGGGGGCCGTTTTCCGGGCGCATGTTCACATTGCAATGGGTCTAGCCTGTAAGGATATTTGTATGTTTGGAGTGAATAAATAAATAAATATAAAGGGGTCGTCAACATTCTCTTTAATGGCGGTGAGAAACTAATTCGCGATTCGGGAAATAAAAAACATTATTAAATGATATGTTTAAAATTGTGATTCTCTCCTCTATTTACTAACTTAAAAATGCTTAAGTTTTCAGAAAGCAGACTGTCAAATTCAGGTATACATTTAAATATAATAAAATTAAGTAAGTTATGTAACGTGTGTTTTTTATCACAAATCTTATACAAATAAACGATTATTAATTGTAAACTAATGATATGATATCATTACAAAATCTTCAAAGAAAAATATACTTTTTGATAAAACCCGTCATCTCTGCCAAAGTCATATTAGATACAAACCGGTACTTTGACATAAAACCCAGTTCGTGTTATGTGTGCGTACACACAATCAGGTGATCAGCTACCAACACGGATTTAATTCACTTCAAACAAAATGTCTAAACATCAATAAATCCTCTCAAACAAAGAAAAATCGCGAACCGTAAGTGGAGCTGAAAATTTACAGAAAAATACTTCAATTAGCAAGAACAGGTAAACAAAGATAACTGCCCCCTCTCCATAACACACACTTGTATGAATCATCGTAGCGTACGCAAGAGTGGATCGGCTACGGCTTCACTAACTCGCGAACGCTCGACAAATCCACTCGCGCGCAGGTTATAATATACAGGGTGACTAACTCCGATATTTTTTTCAACTTGTCCGTATGATGTTATTGCAAGCATTCTGTTTGTGATAGTGAGTGTTATTGATAGTGCTTTGTGTTGAAGTGCTGTGGTTTTTAAGTTACCAAAATGTTTCCTAGGATTCAAGGCTTGGTGAGTAATATTGTAAGTTTTTCCAACTTTTTTGGATTGTGTAGATGTAAACTTCCATGTTTGAGTAAAAAGTAGTTTGTGTGGTGTGTTTCTGAAATTAAATTAAATGAAAGGTGTTAAATCGTAAAATCAATTTGCTATTCTGTATTAATTTAAATAAATCAATCGAATCATTTTGTTGCTATAACTCTACATTCATATATTCAGAATCTGAAACCATTCATGTTGATCACTATAGATTAGAAAATTCAAAATAAAGACAACATGAGAAAGTTCATTCACAATAAGGTTAATTACCGAAATCCATTTTTTAATACCACGTGTGACGGCCAGAGACCATAAACACGTCACGTCAGACAACTTCATCTTTTCCGGAACGGCTTTGAATTTCTTCGCCATGTCTGTCAATATTAATATTACTTATTAATTTAACGAGAAAATGTATTAGTTTTAAACCAATGTCATTGGACCAGACGAAAGATGCATGTCAAGCCACGGCCAAATGGTAAACGGGATGCGTATGCAGTCCATATGGTCAATTAAACAAGGCTTAAAAAGGCCAGACTGCAAAATGTACTTTTTATGGTGGTGGAGAAGCGGATATTTTTATTTTTATGCCAATGCCAATGTGTAAGGCAGAATGTCGTGGGATTATTGGGACCTAAATAATGACAGACTTTAAAAACGCCAAAGCATAATAAGCAGAGTAGACAAAAACTGTTTTGAGGATATAACAATTATCTACGAAACAATAAGTAACAGACAGGTTAATGAAGCTGCACTCCAGTTAGTAGTTAAAAACCTTTTGTTCCAAAATTTCCCCGAAAAATAATGACACAAAGCTCAGTAATGTCTTCGTTGAAGCCATTTTCCGGTCCATTGTCATAGTCAACCTCATTAAAAAGAAAGGATGCACCAAATAAGTCAACTAGAAAGTTAAAACTCAAGTGATTCATAGTAATATATATAGATTATCATACGAGTATGACCTATTTAATTACAACGATCTTGCAAATTAACGTCTAAGAATTTCGATCACGTTCCGACGATTTCACCATAGTAAACGAAACACCACGTGTGCTAAGCACGTAGGCAGATATTTACAATAATACTGCACTTACGAGTAAGTGCAGATAACTCATGAGGATGATGATGCGTTGATTAAAGCAGCCATAATGGGAATCGTAACAGTAGCGGTACCAATAGTTTTCAATGTAACTGATAGGGCAGTAAAGAGTTAGGTCAGTTTTGATGATATAATAGTTATGTAAGGGGAAGTTTACTGTGTTGAGGTTAGATAAAATTACAAGTTAGTGGTTACAATTATATAGATCAAATTGTTTCAGCTGAGGAGTCATTTTTATTAGTACCTAATTCAATTAATAAAATTAAAATATATTGTGCATTTTTTATCAAAAAATATTTAAATTATTTGAAGTTCCGAGAGGAGGTGACCTAGAATTAGACCTACCACGGTAAACTTTGTGTAACCATCGAACCTGACATTGACATTATAAAACATTATCTAGAGACTTTCGATTTGAATCTTATGATGATTATATATACAAGTATACAAGTCAATATAATGGCCAATTATAATAATCCTACACATAACATTAATCGATTCCTTTGTCTTCTTGCTTAATTAGAAAATCCCAACGTAAATCAAGTTAAAAGACAAGATATAGCAACAAATCAATGCAATAAATCCAATGAATCATTTTTCCTCTTATAATAATTGGCCGATTGTTTATTCTTTGTGCGATAATCTGTAGAATTGTAGAATTTATCTGATCCATGAAGACAAGGATTAAAGGTTTTGTAGTTAAGGGTAACTAATCCATAGTAAAAGAATCTAAAACTGCTAAGCCTCAAAAAGATACAGAAATAATAATTTTGTGACGCCGTAAATACACTATACATATTCGAGTGATTTGTCTTTTTACCCGACTGCCCCAGAAGGAGGGTAATGTTTTTCGAGAGTATGTATGTATGTACGTTTGTCTATTTCTTTGACACGCTCTGTAGCCTAAACGGCTTGATGGATTTTAACATAAGAATATATAACAATAGAATTTTGGTATTGCAGGCCGAGCAAACCAATAACCTGAAATATGGTGTAACTTTTGTTTGTTCTATAAATTATAATGCTTGTTTTTCCCTTTTCAGTTATGTGTTCTTGCAGTCGAGTTTTTTGTTTTTTTAAGTAGGTAATTTATTTTTTAATGAAGAAGCTAAGTTCAGCACCATAACATTTATCAACTTTTTGGGTAAACTCTAACTTTTATTAACCTTTTGAAAAATAAGAAATGTTCTTATTTGATTTTAATTCAGATAGAAAGGATCATGGAACACTTTATGTAGATAACTGAATCAAATAATACCAGTCCTTCAATCATGCGTGAATATGAATGTATCCGATCCCTTTTGAAGTTCAATGGAATCCTTAATAACCCCAGACAATTTAGGGATAGCTCGCCACTTAGTCACAAAGCACTGAGTCATTGCTTGAGTGACTCAAATATCTTCTAAATGTTTTATGAGAAAACGTTATTAATCGGATGTCGTCCGAATTAACTCGACGGTACTTAGCTTCATGATGTGATCAGTCTTTAAAGATTTAACCTTGCTTTAATGTCAATAAAGTTGATTTCATTGTAACTGCAAAGTTCCTGATTGAAACCAAACTAGAACAAACCAAACTAGAATCCTCTAATTATATAAAATCCCAATAAATTGGTCCAAAGGCAAAATTAAGATCCATTTCACATTTAAATGATTGTGATCAGGACCAATTTTAGGGAGAAATCTTGCAAATCGAATGTGTGGCTTAGTACGTAGATAATGGTGCCGATTCCTTTGTTCACAATCTAAACTAAATTTAAGTTCAGTGCATCTTTTTTCTTTCTATTTCATTAAGAAAAGGACAGAAGATACATTTTAGTTTAGTCCAGTCAAATTAATCAGCGCCTGTCACTACTCCGTACTAGTTTAGACGTGATTAAAAACTTGCCTACTAAAATTACGTCAATTTACGTCAAGCGCTGATTAATTTGACAGGACTAAACTAAAATTTATCTTCCTTTTCTTAATGAAATAGAAAGAAAAAGATGCACTGAACTTAAATATATTTTAGTTTGTGAACAAGGGAATCGGCACCAATATATACCGTTTGATAAGTTTCTGTCTGCATTCCTACATCTATTTTCATTACATCTGTCATGTTTTCATTATTATCTATTTATTCTTACTCTCGTCTTCGAGTGTTTGAGGATCATTTTTGTTACGCGTGACACTCATTTCTTATGTCTCGTCACACAGAAATCTAGATCCATGTCAATTCAGTATGTAGGTCACTAGTCGGAGGAAAACATTACAAAGAGATTTTCTTTTATGTCTATGATAAAGATGGCTCTTGCTTTTATTTAGCCGTGTGTACTGATAAAAATGACAAATAAAATGTTGAAATTACTTTAGCTGTACAAGAGAAAATGAAGATGGTGATGTGTTTATGGAAACTATATTCGTCGCTGCTAAAAGGATCCAAAATAGTGATATTTCAAATGAACTTGCGCTTGAAAAAAGAAGCAACAAAGCAATACTTTTAGCAAAACATCTACAATAAGAAATAGATAGAAGTATTTTCAAACCTACGCATATGGTTTAAGTATTTGTTGAGTAGTTTCTTTATTCAATATTTGCATTAAACCAAGATTGAGTCGGAACCGCAACGCAATTATTTGTACACCCACAGAAAACAGCTGTTTATGTTTTATAAAAAAATATACATGAAGGTTATAAATTACAATGACGGAAGAATGTTTTGATGATACAAAGATTGATTGGTCGGGACCTGTTTAAGTTTGTTTTCGATACGAAATGCGTAGTTGTCACCAGGTTTTGAAGGTCATCCATACAATTTATCTTTGGCAAATTGCCACCTCCCGGACCAAATTCTACGTCACTAGGTGCCTCCACATATACTATCATCATCTGCCGAGCCTTTACCCAACATGTTAGGGTCGGCATCCTGTTTAACGGGATACAACTGAATACCAAAATTTAAAATGTCACATTTAAAATTTTGGTATTCAGCTGTATCTGGTTAAAAGTATTCCGGATTTTGGTATTCTGCCTATCAGACCTCAAAAACCCAATAGGTAACTGGGTAATCTGGTTGACAGACTTTCGGGATTCTAACGACCCGTAACGACTGTCAAAGACCCACGAATGACAGCCGGGACCAACAGCTTAACGTACTTTCCGAGGCACGAAGGGGTCTTGGTATGTATGGGTCACCTATCCACGAATCAACTGCGGCAAGCGTAGCTGAACCTGATCGATCAAACCGTGCAGCTGCTACATATACACTATATCGATCGATATATCGTGTTTCGTATTCAAAACAACCAATTTCCTTACAGGAAATACATTCGAGTTGATAATTACGTTACAGAATAAATTAAGTCTAATAGCCATTACAATTCTTTGTTAGAAAAGTTAATCAGTCGTATAATGATTCGTTCTGTTTTAATAAAGAAACGCTATGTTATGTTAATATTCGGGAAATGTTCTTGATACTGACTTCTATGGCGAACTGTCGTGGAATGTGTTTCTTGTTGATCTTTATTAGCTATCAAAATATGTTAATTAGGACCTAGTGTAGTGTAGTTAATGGCTGGAATTAAATTGGCGTTTTTCTTTAGAAGACTTTTGATTTAATTTAATGGTTTATCACTTTTTCTTACTTCTTCGTAGAGCTACATTATTTTTTAAATTCTATATCTATACAATCAAATCAGTTTCTGTGTTTATTCAGTTTTCTACAAGGTATTACAAAAATGTATGCAATTAATGTTTTTTATACAGTGTCTGGCTAAGTACAATAGAAAATAATGTTATGATTGTCAATACAGTTTTTATTGTTGTCAATGTCACGAACAACGCAGTTGCAAGCAGTCCAACCTTGTTGCTTTTTCTTTTTACTTGTATTTCCTTTACGACTTTGTCATTATCATAAACAACATATTTTATTTATGAAACTAGAGACCCATAGAGTCGATGCAACGTTGAAAACATAAAACATCACATCTATTTGACTATTATGAATAAAATTCAAATTAATAGTAGAGACGCTTAGTACTAGAAAGCTGTAATTTGGCATAGGTGTACATATTAATCACGCCGACAAAGTGCTAAAAGAAAATATAGAAAAAGAAAAACTTTTTAGAGTACCTCCCTTGTACGTAATGTGGGGATGATATTTTTTTCTCGTCCAACCCATGATGTGGATAGGCCGTTCAAAAATACTGTGGGACATTAAACACCAGTTTTCGATTCAAGGATCCGCTTTCGTAATATTAAGCATTAAAATGCTATTTTTTGTTAAAGTCAAGTGTGGGGGCCACTTGACTCTAACAAAAGTTAGCACTTTAATGCTTAATATTACGAAAAGCGGATCCTGCCAGCTAAATGGTTGTTAATGGAGATGTGAAAACATTCATAGCACTAGTAAATATAATGAAAATAAAAGGAAAATTATCACAGTTAAGTGAGCTTTACAAGTTAACGAGTAATAGTCGACCAACTTAAATTTGCAGTTAGGGAATTGACCGTGGCATATATCGATGTATGGGAGAACATGTTTTTTTACTACAATGTTAAGTTTGTTTTTGGTATAAATCCATCCCAACTTCCCAACTACGGAACTCTTCTTTGTGCGTGGTCCGACACGCACTTGGCTTGTTTTTTTTAAAGTAAGTTAGAAAATAAGATTTTTTAGACAAGTTAAGCCACATGATAAGACTCAAGCACTTACAAGATCAGACAAAGAAATTACGTGTTTCATAATCATAACACAGATGTACCCATAAAAATTACAATCAATGCAATATAAGCTAGTTATGAATCGACCTACTTTAAATACGACATACGCAAGTAAGATCACGTTACATAATCTATGCAATAACAAAAATCAGCTGTGCATTATATAAACTGGTTCAGTATTTACGCCATAGCAATTTATTATAACGTGTGTAATTGGCATTCAAGATGTGTGGGATCAAGTGAGCGTAGTTATTGCGTTTGATAAAGTGACTGAAGATTTTATGACGTAAATGGTTAATAAATATTTACTAATCAGACTGATGGAAATAGACAGAATGCATTTTGTGTAGCTACATGTTACTGAAGAAGATAATTTATTCAGTTCAGTTAAGACTGGCAAGTATATTGGAATTGGAACACTTAAATGCTGACTTTTCAATTCTAGATGTAAAAAATCAAATTAAAAATGTATTCTGTCGAGGGGACGAACTTATTGCTCTAAATTCGTAACTCTATATCTACTGCCACTGATAACTTTTAGAAAAACTCTCTGCTATAGATAGCTGCGCTTGCTTGCCCAATAGCAAGCAAGCACAACAATCGACTGCGCCTTCGGTTCTCATCATTTTAATGCCCTTAGGCCTTCGATCAATAATTATTAATCGAAGTCTTAGGCACACATCACCACAATCGACATCCTATCCTTCACATGCATATTATCCATGCCGTCATCTCAGAATTCTTCTCCTTCGTCGCCATTTCCTCGCAAACCATCCATGATTATATTGACTATTCATAATATGATTCCTATATCAATGTATTGTTCAATAATATTGATATACAATTCTTAGTAAATAGGTATACCTTCTGATAACAAATCACAGTTTTCCACTATCATTTGAAACATATCCAAGAGATTTTCTATGTTCGTCATAAGATTTTTGTGAACACAAATACATATATGCTAAAATAGTCAATGAAATCAAACTATTAATTTGTTAAGAAGAAATAGATGATTGAATAATAATATACGTCTATCTTAATGACAGTATCAATAGTAATAAACAAGAGGAAGGCCTAATAGTGTCATGCATTGTGGTCCTTGTGGTCAAGCCACTAAATATTATGACAAATTATAATATATTTTTTGTTTTATAAAGTCATCTACATGTTATCGAATGTTATTATTGGTTATGTCATTGATACACTGTCATAAAGGTAAAATAAAACTGTAATCTATATTAACTGTGGTAAAAGCAAATAAATACCTTTAGGTTTAAAGATATTTATTTCTCATAAGAACTTATGAATAACAGTTCACTTATAATGAGATACTAAGTACTTCTTAATAATAATTATACTATAATGTTTGCCCCTGGGGCGATGGTGACGTTATAGGGTATATACGTGTTTTTTAAATTTTCTCTTAAATATATTAATATTATTGCACATTTTTATGTCTTCTGGTAAATCATTGAACTTATGTCTTATGTGTCTCATTATGTCTTTCGTAATACAATTTTAATACATTATTGTCGATATTAATAGGAATCATAGCATGATAGCTGAAACAGGTTATATCGTGCGATACCTGCCAGTAAAAAGCAAACTATAACTTTTCCCATAGATATTTTCATCATACGTTGCAATACTAGGCCATCATATCTATACAGATCCATCATCTACCGCAATCGATCCCTAAACCATAAAAAAATGATTTACACGCCATTAGAAATCGCTCCATAAAATCATAAAAATGAAATAAATCATAATTTAATCTACGAACGCATATATGTATAATAAAAACGCGACCCGTGTGAATGCATTCGTGCGTCATCGCTGTCCTTGGGATAACTAAGCATATTGTTATTTGTTTGATAAACGTTTCATACTATATAGTAGATGTAACTAACGGTATTGAAATAATAGAAGAATGTGATGGAAGAAGAAACTAATTCTTAAAACTATGAAGGTTTTAGAAAAACTAGAAATTGTGAAAGGTTCTAAGTTTTACGTATACCTACCAAGTACAGTCAGTGTCAATAATATCGGGACGAACAGACTGTTCAATTCAAAATGATCTTAACAACTATGAAAAATAAATATTAACTCAATGACACAAGAACTGTTTCAAAATGAAGAAAGTACACGACAATTGTCATTCTGATAAGAGTTTTATCAAATTGAGATAAAGTTTAATTTTCTTAGTTGTTGAGATCATTTTGAACAGTCGGTTCGTCCCAATATTTTTGACGCTGACTGTACAAGTTGAACGAGACAAAAAGCTTAGTTGGTTATGTTTCGCCCAAAACACATGGAGATTGAATCAAATTCAACATACTTTTTTCATAAAACAGTTCTTAAAAAATAGCTTTTATAAAAATAACAAATCACTATACTATCTAGAAAAAAGTCCATATATTATATTATATTATTCTCGTCACGAATTCAGCACTTCAAAAATGTTCCCAATTCACGTAGATGTAAAGTAAGACTAACACATAAGTTTTCAAACACTGAGCAAAGAGTAAGAATCTCATTACTATTTATATCTCGTCTATGACAATCGAGTTTTTTTTTTAATTCACGAAAATCGTTGTTTGGATACAAAATCTTGTTGCTGAACAAGAAAAATAAAAATTTTTAAAGCCTTATTAACTAAATTTGTTAAGTTGATTTTGTGCTAAATAGTCCAATGAATTTCAAACATGGCGAGTTTCCTTGAATATTTCACTAATTTTCAAATCTAATTACTGCATGCATCGTTAGAATCAATTAGAAATCGATATGGTATCACCTTGTTTAAATGCTTTATTATCTATTAGATCATTACTTACTTGGTTCACTTTATTTCCTGGTTGTCATTACGAGTAAATTACTCATTAACAAATTCAAAATTTTGTTACAACATTTAATTTGTTTATGAGTCCAACATTTACTGAGCATTGTTAACTCGAACAAACTCAGCTTCCCCCACTGCCTGAAATTGGCCTCACAATTTCAGTTACCCTTTATTCGCAAAGAATAAATAAATAATAGCATCAAAGTATTCTATTGCTCTTTTTAATGTCTCATTCGGATCCCACAGTGTAACTCTACCTTTACCGGTAACTAATATCGTCGAAAGGAAGTGTGGTAACTACATCCTGACAGTTATGGCTTCAATATCTTTACTCACGACCTTTTATTTAACACTGTTTAAACAATGATATTGCAAAAATAAAACAACTCTGTTACAATGCCATCAATTTTAAACATTGCATCTTGTTGTTAAACATTCGATCAACAATCAAAATATTTAAATTATGTTTTAATATGTTTATTTCTTTTTAAATACTTGACTTGTTCAGTAGGTTGACTTCTGGTGCTATCACTTACGTCTACTGATCTCAACATTCAGTCCCAAAAAAAAAAAAATATCATAAATTAGAATTATTGCCGATAGTTATATAAAACAAAGTATAAATTAGAATAATATTGTGATATTATTCTAATTTATACTTTGTTACAATGAGATAAGAGTTACATTGCAATGACTTAGTACTACGGCTATACGGGGAAAAAAATTGTAAGTGTGCTCCTTTAGTGTCAACTATGGTTAGTCTTGAGTATTATCCAACATTACGACCAACTTATCGATAAACAACCTGGTTGATAACAGTTTTACTATCCACTAAATACAAATGTTACCAACCAAAATATTCGCCTGCAATCATCACAATCGCATTTAATTTAAATTGTAAAACAGTATCAACATCAATAGTGTATTTTCTGTAATTTAAGCTCATGTAATTAAATTGGACAAATCAATTGTGAATGGACAATATGAACATGTTTTTAATTGAACTTAATTGGAATGCTGGCATTATTTAAAAGTAAAGGTGTCTTAATTTTCCCATTTTGTACGTAAGTCTGATGACTTTCTACTGAAATGTCCCGATTTCAGAGGTTGTCTGTGGCCTTTAGAAGACTGAAAGATCGTTTACTACCTACACCTTAAAAAAAAATGAAACCTTACTTGGTTCGTATATAAACGGGTGTGAAACAGCTTGATCGCCGAAGCTGTGTAACTTTTTTATAAGTTATTCATATGCGAGGCGGATACACCGTGCATTGCTCCTGTCCTATGGGATACCGGGACAGGTTGCATAAGATCACAGGTTTGTTTGCTTTCGATGACAAAAAAGAGACCAAGATAATTATTTTTTGTAGTGAATTGCAGTATGGCTTACCATGTATTGTGTTATTTGTGGTCGATAAAATCAATATTTATTTGAAACCTTTGAAATTATTGTGTTACAGCCTTACACCCATGCTAGAGATTTATTTTAAAAGGTATAAAAAAAATAATAAAAAAAAAACATTATTAGATTTTTTGATATGAAAACCCCAATCACGTTTAAAGAACCCGGAAATAGGAATGCCAACCAGTCCTTTACAAACTAATAATAGTTTTCTCGTTTTCTTAATACTTAGCTATGTAATATGATGCAAACATATCAAATCTAAAGGTATCAAAGTTAAAAGACACTTGTGTCGACTTTATTTGCAAACAACGTAGTAGGTAAGTTCCCAAAACATAATGTTGCCATCTCTTAAGTATATTTTGTCACAATAAATAATACTGTTTGCTCAAGAACTCAAAAGACAAGCAATTATGTAATTTGACGGGTAAATTTCAAAATGGTCTGAACCGGCCTTGGCTTACCTTTTGAAGATGGCGACCAAGAACGAAAACATTATATTATTTATTATTTAAACTATCATTTGCCTAAACGTTTTCCAATTATGTTGCGGTCGGCTTCCATATTTTTATTTAAAAAGGGATAGAAAAATACGTATGATCTTATTTTTTTGGATATTTCCCCTTCGTAAAAAAATCTCAAAAGAAACTGTAAACAACTTAGAGGACATTATTTATTAGATTATCATAAATACAAATAAATAATTGTTTGTTTGCATAATTCCTACATTTATGCCGTAGCACTTTATTTTTACAGTCGAAGTTCTTTCAGTGATTCAATTATACTAAAAGTCGTGAGTAAGCAATTTTATTAAATTATGTTTGGCTTCTTATTTATATTAATGCTTAGTAATAAATCATTTTTTTTACATAGAAGGAAGAAAGAAGGAAAGAAAAATTGTTTTTCTGCACAAATAAATCGAACATTACAAACAAAATACATAATACTCGTATACACACATACAAAATAGCCAAAAGCCGCGTATTCGAGCAATTAAAAAAAATGTTTATTGCATGATGTCAGGGTCAGGCCACCAAAGACAATTTACAATAAGTACGTAATTATTGTGACACTGGCAAATGACAACAAGCAAACAAACAAACAATCAAAACAAAAACAAAATGATACATTCGTTATTTTTATAGTCATACTTTCAGAGCCTATAGCGCATATAATAAATTTATCTTTCTCGGAAGGTCTATTTCCTGAGCAGTTAAAAATGTCTATCGTGAAACCACTTTTTAAAACGGGAAATAAGTCAGACCCTAATAACTATCGTCCTATCACCATAGTACCTATTATGTCTAAAATTTTTGAAAAGGCAATGCTTATCAGGTTAAATAATTTTCTCTATACACATAAAATAATATGCAAAGAGCAATTTGGTTTCCGTAAGGGTAGTTCAACTGCTCTTGCAATCTTTAACTTAATTAAACTTGTAACAGAAAGCATAAACAATGGCAATCCACCGGTGTGTCTCTTCTTAGATATGAGCAAGGCCTTTGATTTTGTGAATCATTCGAAGCTCTTAAACAAATTGGACTTCTACGGCATAAGAGGAATAGCTCATGAATGGTTAGCTAGCTATCTAAGAAACAGGAAACAGTGTACCGAGATATCCAAAGTTGTAAAGAAAAATGACAAAATTTATACCAAAGAGATTTTTATTTCAATAGCAATAATAAATAAGTGTGGTGTGCCTCAGGGTAGCATTCTCGGTCCTTTACTTTTTTTGCTATATATAAATGATCTTCCGGAGGCCATTTTGCAGAAATGTATCCTTTTTGCAGATGATACTACAGTTATTATAAAATGTCACGACAAAAAAGATTACAAATCAGTCACCGAAAAGACCCTATCAGATGTAATAAGTTGGATGGAGTGTAATAATTTAAATATAAACATTAGTAAGACGAAATCAATACAATTTAACTCCTATAATACCAAACAATTACCTTTGGACATTAATTGCAAAGATGAAAAAGTACATCAAGTGGATGAATTAAAATTTTTAGGACTTATTGTAGATAAACATCTAAATTGGAAATACCATGTGGAACATATTTGTCAGAAAATTGATAGGTTTGTGTTTGCGTTGAAAAAGTTAAGGCAAAATGTATCTGTAGAAGCTGCTCTTTCGGCTTATCACGGCTATGTGTCATCTGTCCTAAGCTATGGACTTATAATGTGGGGCAACTCGACCGATTCTGACAGAGTTTTCAAGCTTCAAAAACGTTGCATTCGGGTTATAAACAAAGCATGGTTCTTAGATAGTTGTAAACCTCTCTTTAAAAAATGTTCATTCTTCCACTACCCTGCATGTATATAAGAGATATCTGCGTTTTTACCAAGAATCACTCGCATTACTTTAAGCAACGTAGTGAGGTTCTACCAAGACAAAAAAGGGCTAAGTTTCACAACTTATTGTATCAACCACCAAGTCATAAAGATATTTATAAAAAAAATGTGTTTAATATGTGTATACTGATTTATAATAAATAACATTCCAAATGGTTTAAAATTGTTGCAGGGTAATCTATTTAAAAAAAAAATGACCGTTTGGCTACAAGAGAGTTGTTTCTATAGCATTAAGGAATTTATGGAATTTAAAAATTAATGTTAGGTATGTACTATTAAATGAAAATGAATAATTGAGTTTAGAATAATTGTAATAATATTAATTGCATGATAATAATTACATAAATAGACGTAAGTAAATAATTTGCACGCTTGCTTGCAGGCAGAATACAAAGACTTTTAGGACATAAGATCTTTCCTTGAATTTGTATGTATTTTCTAGCAAATAAACATTTTTGATTTGATTTGATTTGATTTGAGCAAAAGCAAAAGCAATGATCAAATATTTCCGAAGCCAAAAAACTATAATTATTTTCTTTATATTAAAAATTTCTAAAATAATTTATAATCATTCGCGAAAATATTATTAAATTATGTTAGACCATTCTAATAACCAAACTTTATTTATAATCTCTCAATCCAAAATATCTATGAACATTAAAAAGGCATTTATATGTTGGTTACAAAATATTGTTTTGCACTCATAGAACCACAGACTAACAAAACCAAACCAACAATTACAATTACTCATCTCAAGACAATTAATTGTCATTCTACAAGCGACGAATGCATGTGAACAGTTCTGTTTCGTAACACACTTCCTTCTTCGCGACTTGAATCTAACAGAGAAGACCTTGTCAGTGGCATTCGGTTCTCACAAGTTATATCAGTGTTCATAACAATCAAACAAAGGAACCTTCAATGTATTTGCGGTCGAATATCTTTGAAATGTACCTATGCGGAAAATTGGTGATATTATATTACAGTTACATTTTTATTATGACTGTGTACTTAAAGAACGTATCTTTGTTTAAAACAACTGTTAAGCGTGGGATCTCTTGAGGTTTACACAAATGAGTTCCTACGGCTATATAAAGTACAGTACACACGACTACACATCAACCTATACTTTTCCAGTATAAGCTGATCTCGCATTGTAAAGGATATCCGTACAATGCGAGGTCAGCGTAAACTGGAAATGTATAGCTTGATGTGTAGCCGTGTGTACGACCACAGAGACAGCCAGAGCTCCCAGTGGTTCAACGATTGACAGTTTTGAACTTGACAATAACAATGTTGAAAAAACTGCGAGAAATTATGCCTAGAAATACAGTAGGTAACGGGTAAAATTAACCTTAAAACCTGATTGTTGTTGGAATAAAACCTAATACTGTTATAGCAACATAGCGTTTTCCGCTTAATTATTGCAACTGGAAAATCCTCGAAACATAAATTATTATACTTTACCTAAAATTCGTATACCTACAAATCGTCATAATGAAAAAACTGGATTTAGAAGGATTATATTAGGTATTTCATTATTAAACACAACTGACATTGCAAGTGGTAATTCCCTGCAAAAAAAAAACAAACTAAATAAAAACCTTGGCAATAAAACTGGGTTGAAGGTGAGTCAAGTCAAAGTGATAGTCGAAAGTATTCGCCTTGAAGTTAAATAGTTGTTACAGATGAATGACGAGGATAATATTAGCCGAAGGTTTTATGTATTATTCAGTGCTGGTAACATTTTTTGTGTTTTTATTGGGTGTTCGAGTGTAGAACTTGAAAACTGAAAACTGCTGATTGTTTCTATTCTACTTGTCTAGGGTAGAAACAGAACCTCAGCAATGACAAAGTCAAGTCTGCTTCTAAAAATCTGTTTATTATTTCTGATCAAACGATTTCTACAGCGCAGTTTTAATATTATTTAGATTTATCAGATTTTGCTCAAAAACTGATTTCAGCGGTTGATAATAACTCAAATGTCTAATACTCAATTCAAACAAGCTCTCTTTGTAATAAAATATTCATGTATGCTTAACTTAACCTAATACAGAAAAAAACAGTTACCTTATCATCTTTCACCCAAAAACACAATTCTCCACAATCATATGTCACATTTCTGGAACATCGCGGAAATGTAACAGACACTAAAATAAAATACGATAACATTCACGATTTCATAACAATTGATAAAAAAAGTATGTTTCAGTAATAGTGAATTATTATCACTTCCCTCGCTGTTCCATACGATAGAAAAAAACAAATGACATGTAATATTAAAAATGCGAAAGTAACTCTGTCAGAATAATATTTTCATGCCGAAACCACTGAACTGATCGTTATAAAATTTGACAGATAGGAAGCCCCCAGGCTGGAGCCTGGAGCAGGACATAGGCTACTTTTCATCCCGGATTTTTTCTATTAAAAAAAGAATTTATTTAAAAACAAAAAACCCGACTGCAAAAACACATAACTGAACAGGGAAAAACAAGCATTATAATTTTGGTCTTGCAGGCGGGGACAATCAAAAGTTACACCATATTTCAGGTTATTTGACTATCCCCGCTTTTTGATGAAAATATCGACGAACCATTAAAAAAAATTACATACAGACAAAGATATAACCTTCTCCCTTTTGAAGTCGGGTAAAAATGATTAAATACTCGCAGGAGAGTCACGGGCAATAGCTAGTTGTTTTATACAAATATAGCTAAAATACAATGATAAAAATATGTCACTTTTTGCTCCTTGTATTTGCGTCAATGGTTCGTATTACCGTTTAAACGGGTTTCTGCTAAACTTGTTTCATTAAGTTTTACGTCACAGATAGCCTAGTATTGTAGTAGACTAGTTCAAATGCTGTATATAGAAAGGATAGAAAATAATACGGGTTTATCTTATTTCTTTTGTGTCTTCAACTTTCTTCTTCTTTGGATTATGTTAAAAGTTTTAATTATGTTAGAAAGTCTTATCTACTTAACCTCGTAACAACTTTTATGATTGGTTGTTGTTGTTGTTGTTATTCTAGTCAACTAATCGACTATCTCGACTGCTGATGTGAGAGTTGACAGCAGCAGCTGACTTACTGATGATGGACTCAGCTTTTTCCAAACTAGTCTATTGTATCTTGTGTCCATGTATACATGGTTATTTTCAATTGAATAGCTAAACTCCGCAGACGCGATGGGTGTCAATATCTAAATACGATAAAATAAAAAAGATGAATAATGTTTTTCTTTTTTGAAGGTCAACGATCACTTTACGTGTTGTTATTTGAAGTATGAGTTGAGAAAAACTGTTTTCTTATCTTCATCGTGTTTAGTATTGATACCAATAACGTCTGTGAAGTTAAAAAATCTGTTTTTTTCAACGATCACTTTACGTGTTGTTATTTAATTTTGAAGTATGAGTTGATAAAAACTGTTTTCTTATGTTTCATCGTGTTTAGATATGAATACCAATAACGTCTGTGAAGTTAAAAAAAAAAAAACAGATTTTTTAAATTTATATTTCAAGTGCTTGACGACCGTCGATGATCGCAAAAAAAAAAAAAACAAATGTAAGTATTATTTTTTGTTTTAACATGTCACATGTCTACATATCGATACGCTTTGCGTCTGACGAGTTCAGCTATCCAATTTAAAATAAATAACCATGGTGAGAATGAATCACAAGAATTAGTGCACGATCACGAAATGGTAGTTTCTAGTATTCTATATCCTTTCCAACATTGCAACTATTCTGTACCTTCAACATGTCATTCATTCAAGCCTAATGTTTACAGTTTTGTAAGATAAATTCATACTTTTCTACCACTATTTCAGTACTAAATTCTCCGTAAAACATGGGGTAGCTAATATTAACCACAACAAAAAAAAGGACATAATAATAAATATTTATGAGCCACGTGCAGTAAATTAATAAGCAAGAATATAACATACCGCACTACAAAATGACAAAGAAATGGAGAGAAATTCCTTACAACTGACTCACACGGAAATTCTACAAGTAACTTTTGTTTATATGAACTTGTTGCAATCCTGCGCATCTCCACTGAACGTCATAATAGATCGTAACAATAGTTGTCGTGTCTTCTTATTCATTCTGCTTACCTGTTGTTTTATAGCTAAAGACTGATTTACCTTCTTTAATAGCCCGGATAATTTGCCTACCACCATACCACCTGTTTGGCACAGTGCATTTTGTATGACTTCTGCATTTAAGACGCTGACAACACCTAAACCGCGGTCACTGTCAGATTGCATAGAAAAGAAAGAGAAGCGCGACGACAAAACGCTTGTAATTTATTGCAAAATATGAAGTAATTATCTATTTACTCAGAATTGAGTTGAGTAATCGAAAATAAAAAACAACCAAGTTCTGCATTAGAATAAGACGTACTTGTAATTAATTAAATACGTAATTTATGTTGATATTTAATACAGATATGTTGGATTAGAACTCAAGGTAAGAGGTTAGTTTAACGTTAGTTTGTATCGAGATTTTTTTTTTAAATCGTGTTTTGGTGACAACCAAGTTCTGGGAAATATGTTCAAAATTAACGTATATTTTTTCCGCTACCACAAACTATACAGATTTGGCAATTTTCTTTCTTAAGAGAAGCCTATTTTGGTCAATTGGGTCTTGTCAGCGCCTTAAAAGCTCCTGTGAGTACTTTACGTCCCTTGCTTCTATTAAATTGTACTTCATACTTGTAACTGACCTTTCTTCCGTCATTCCGATAGGTTAAACTAGACAAAAGGCTCCTAATACAGAGAAAATAAAACTACCACGAACTGTTAACTATTTTTGTGTCTCTTCTCTTATTTATGTTGTTTAACTACATAAATGTAAAATACCTACCTACTCAGCCATCTGAATAATGAAACTTTGGCCTATCCAGAGATATCAAGAACTTTGCAGATTCTTACATAATCCAAATGACCTTAAAAAGGTGGCTAGGACATGGTGTTGTGGCGCAGCCTAAGAGACGCCTATGTCCAGCAGTGGACTGTTATAGGCTGAGTTGATTGAGAATACAAGAAGTTTTAATAGACAGTCAAAATAATAAGATGAGATGGTTCGTACTCCCAAATATGCGATTAACCCAATAGTACATCTCGTAGACATAGCTACGTAACATTTAAAATACGTTATTATAGGTAAACTCGCACGATGACACAGTCATCCGGAGTGACTCACGCGTCGGGCGTTTGTTCCCGAAATAGTCCGTCTGTCTGTGCGTTGCTATATACAGAACTGGGGTTTATTACGATTTTATGACTAATTAGCTTCTTTTTTGATGCTCACCACGTGCTTGTGATTTATTTATTAGGTTTCTGTGATGTTTGAAGAATAAATTGTTGTTTAAAATAAATAAATTGGAAGTTTATAATGTCATATAAAATACGGTATAGGTTACCTATGAGTAAACTGACCTATTTCAGATTAAAGTTAATAAAAACCTGCAAAAAAATGCACTAACTTCCGAAAAGGCAATGTCGACAAGAACCATTAGAATTTGCTAAAAACCTTATGAGCAACACAATCTCGCACCAAATAAAAATTGGTATATTATTTAGGGTGCAAATGGATATTCCAGTTTCACAGTCATAAGTTATCAAAGTAGGTACGTTAAACGAATCTGATAGGAACCGGCTTCCGTGCCGTTGGGGGAATTACAGAAAATCACACAAAAACGCATTTAATATGGTCACATTGAGTACTGGGAGCAACCACCGCCTCTTACAGCAGTATTATATTAATATTGCTTCATAATGAGAAAGAGATAGAGCTGTATAGCTTCATCTCATTCTCACACTGATGTAATATTAAAATAATACTGCTATAAGAGGCCGTGGTTGCCTTATTTATACTGAATTCTTTTCTAATTCAACTCAATTGAAATGTAAAATATGGTAATGCTCTATTTTTTAAATCAACAAAGGCATACGTACTTTTATAATAAAAACTGTCCTTTAAATTCCCGGCAAATAATAGTTTAGTGAGTTTTTTAGAGCAACTAAGATATATTGACGTACGCAAGTACATAGTCCTACTGTATTTTTATAAGAAACAAACTACGATCAACAATCATCTATTCTGTATTTTTTTACTTGTTTATTGCAAAGGCATACTCTAAGTAAGAGACACAACAAGCGACAAAACTATTCCTAACATGAATAAATATACAGGGTGACATTGAAAACATGCGACAAATCGAAATGGGAGATTGTACTCATCATTATGAACAACTTTTACTAAGGGACCAAAGCTACAATCCCAAAAAAAAAAAACTGCTGTCCCCTACATTTATGTTCGCAATACCTCATCAAAATGTAGGAAAAGCAGATTTTTTTTTTGGGATTACAGCTTTGGTCCCTTAGTAAAAGTTGTTAATAATGATGTATACAATGTCCCATTTCAGTTTGTCACAAGTTTTCAATTTCAACCTGTATAATTGTCTAACAATATGGATCTCAAATACATACATTCCTGCATTCCTGTTCCATTCCTATGCATTCCATTATAATGTCCATAATATGTATAATATACTAGTTGCCGTGACGTTGTCCGCGTCAAATTTCTGGTCCCCCCGACCTACCCTGTCGCATCGCATCATCCGCCCGCGCTTTTACTTAGGGTTTCGCTTAGGGTACGTTCAGAGTTTTTGTTTTTGTTTTTGCTCGGCTCCTAAGGCTCTTAGCGTGATGTTAAATAGCCTATAGCCTTCCTCAAGAATTGGGCTATCAAATGCAAAAATGCAAAATGATTTTTCAAATCCAACTGATAGTTCCAGCAGGCTTTAGCATGACGCGTTCTATTTCTACTCTACTGTAGAGCTGTGTCTAAATTTCTTGGTAGAGAACTGTCAACTGTCTACACAGAAACGTCATTTTTGTCTACTCTTCCGTCGATAAACCGCTTCTCTACGGTTCTCGTGCTAAGCCTGCTGAGATTAGCACGTTCAAACAAACAAGCTCTTCGGCTTTATTTTTAATATAGAAGTATATTAGATAAATATATCATATTGATTTCCAAATCTAAGTATATACTTCAAGTCAATGGAAGTTTACGGGCGGATATAATAATATATATATTTCACGATTAGGTACCTACAATCGTATTGACACACTTGAACTTACCACTGATACCGGTAGATACTTCTTGACCCCTTAAAACGGACATTAAGATAAGAAATTCAATTAATGATTATGAGGCTAATCACTTTGGCAAAGACAGACATAAATGATAAAATCTCATTGGCTGCAATCTTTTAATATCATCTAGTACTTTAAAAAAAAATGTCACAAACAACCCCTGAAGGGTAAGGCAGAGGTGTACCTGTAACACACCCACATTTCGCCAGTTATGTTTAAGTCCCGTGTAATACGGGGCTAGCCTATTACCATCAACCGGGCACAAATCCAGACTCCGGGCTGCTACTGAGAAATGAATGATGAAAAAACACAACTGACCTGGAAATTGAGCCCATACTCAGCAGTAGCATTTGCGACGGCTAGAGCGACGACGCAGTCAAAAATCACTTTGAAAGTCTTATCACAAAAATTACCTTTAACAAGGACGTTACCTACTAATAATGTCAGTAATAAAATCACTGCATTATAACGTTTTATTCCCCCACATTATCATAAAAATTGACAAGCTGTTAAATACTGACGCAAATGCACGGCAATGCTCATAGATATTGCATAACGTGCAAGAGGGAAGTTGAGTGTATTGCCAACCTATTGAGCGATATATAGACACGTAATAGATTCGTGCAAATCTCGACAATTTTCTTTCACCTTATTGTCAATAATGGATTATTTTCGTAATATGCATCATCGACAACAACACGTACGTTTTGCGTTGTTCTACATAAATGACCTTCCTTAAGGACATCAGCAATATGATCAGTGCGCCAATATCATTATGTCCTTATTTAGGGGCATTCCCATCTGTCACTCGCTAACAAAGAAAAATATTTCCTTTCGTTTTATTTTTGAAAAACTGCTCAATTCTCCTTATGACAAAAGTCAAATTCAGCCGGATATCGCTCCTTGCTTGCCAATTTGACTATTTTAGGGTAATTTTAAAACAGGTCTTAGCACTGTTCATGTGCAACCCACAGGTGTCTAAAGTAGAAAATGGAAATGGTAATAAACTCAAACTCAAAGCATTTATTTCAAATAAACCAACTACAGGCACTTTTGAATTGTCAAGGGTTCGGTCAGTCAGTCAGAAAGATGAAGCTAGTTGCCCATTCCAAGGCGTAGTAGGTACCTATGGAGAAGAACGGGCAAGAAACTCCAAGGACACTCTTTTAAATCAACGTATTATGGTTACAAAATATTGTTTACATCATTCATTTTGAAATTATAGGTACATGTGAGAACGATGCAAAACGTAAAAGCGTCCGTAATAAAAAGATTACAACAAAAACAAAAGCAATTCAAAAATTAAAGTTAAAATAAGCCGTGGCAGCTAAGAGATGACCAGTCTCTACTGACGGCGCCCGTTCACGAACATGACGCGTGGATCAGCACCATTCAGCTCAACCATTTTGAAGGGAGCTAAATGATCCAACACATATTTATTGTAATGGTGGTCGTTAAGTTTAATCGATTTATACAAGTGTAAAATAAATGTATAATAATAAGTGTAAAAGTCTAGAATACAAACCATTTTATTACACAAAGTGACAGCTGACACGTGCCAGATTACTCGTGATATAATAATTCGACTTTAGTAACTCACTAGCTACTGTTGGGTATACCGTTTTCAAGGATTACTGCTAGTGCATTCCTTACCAAGCTCTTTATAATGCGCAGTACGTACAGTTCCCACGATAACGACTTCAGAGTATAACTAACTTTATATAAGGTAGTATTAAATATTTGTTCATGTTATCATGCTCAATGTTCTACATTGTCTGCTGCGCCTGACAGACGTTTTGTTATCTTATTAACCTACTTTAGCAAGACGGATTATGTGTTTGATAAAGAAAGAGGTACGTATAGTTTGTGAATTGGTGATGATTGTAATCGCAATTTGATCAAGCTGATAAACAATTGATTGTTGTTTTTGTTTTTCCTGTTTTGTAAACAAATATCGTCCGATTTTTGTGAAATAAAAGATTTATATCAGTACGTTACTAAAGTTTCAGTTATTCAATATCAAAGTGAGTTAATCAATTCAATTTGAAAATGTCCAATTTTAAGAACTTGGTGCTATCAATTCGCTTGCTTATATTTTTTTTGCCTAAACGATGAGTTTAGGCAAAAAAAATCTATTCTATAAACATTCTTTAAGTGAGCTGTCTATTTAGCGTCAATCCCTCTAGCATCATGGAATGACAGCCTTTACGTGAGATTTTTACAGAATGAGGGTTTTCTAGCAGAACTGAGATGTCAGTCAGATCAGGACCTGTCAAAAGTATCAAACCGCCTACATTTTCTTAAGTCGTTACTGAATGATGAACGAATGATTGAAACGAATGAGGAAGGTCATCATACATTTTATATTCATCGTCGATAAGGAAGACCTCTTGTCAAAATGGCGCCAATTAATGGCGTGACTTTTTACGAAAACCCTCATACTCATAGACTGGCTGGTGTCACTATAATGTCAATGAATAATTATCATAACATCAATCGAACTATGTTAAAATCCCTTAGCTAGGATTGTTATTATATATTGGCTATGTAATTAGGCAATATCTCTTTCAATACAATGTTGCCATATGCATTGGAAGTCTCTCTCAAACTTTGCGAAATATTTAAATGCCATGTTTTCGACGCAATCACTGGCGTCCTCTTTATTCGAAATGAAACTTGCAAAACTAAATTGTTTAGCAGTTCGATATAAATACTAAATGGCTTGGAATACCTTATCATTGATCTTGAATGTAGTGAAGGCTTAATGAGGTACCTACATGAACTGATATTGATAACTGAAACATTCTGGGCTAGTTTTCAAAGTTTTGTTGGTAGACAGTCTCGGATCTAAGGGTTAACAACCTGCAGGCTTTTTTTTTTGAGGGTGGTAAATCATCAAATAACTTCTCCCGCTCTGGGCGGAGCGTGAGGGTGTGTCAGACTCTTACTGACTAAAACCCACCCGTATTCCTTCCTGTTGCCTGTGTTGCCAGGGGACTCGGTGACCCATAAGTACCTTCCCGCGACCCCGGCAGGCATCGGCCCTAGTGGACCCCTACATTTGTGCTGACATCTCTTTGAGGCGCGCGTGGAATACGACGCGCCGTCGACCCGGGCCTGGTCCTTGCCGGACCGTGAGCTACCCATTGCTCACTGTCCGCAAACCCGCGCCTACGGTGGCCGGAAATCCGCCCGGGATTCCCGACGCCCAGGGGTCTCCTGCGGCGGCTAGGGGCGAGAGGGCGCGAAACATGCCTTTCCTTCAACCGTCCCGCCTCCTCCTTCGCGAGCATTACTGTTTCGCAGTAGGAGGAACCTGCAGGCTTAACATGACGCTTCCTTTTTCTATTCTACTGTCAAATAGAATCGCTTGTCTACATTTCTTAGTAGAAAACTGACAACTGTCTATACTGCGGATCTACTCTTCCATTGACAAAACGCTTCTCTGCGGTTCTCATGCCTGCTGCAGTCAAGAACTAGGAGCACCTTATTGTTTCAGTATGACTGAAAAGAAATTGAATAATATTGGTCCAAAGTTCCGGAATAATAGAACGAAAGTGAAATCTTACAGACAAAAGTAAATACTAAGTAACTTAGCTCTATTTAATATTTAAAATCTTTGTAAGGAGTACACATGAACTGACTTAGGTACATACATTATTTTTATTACCAATACATAATACAGCATAGTTTACGTGGCTAATCTTATCACAAGTCCACAAGATAGCTGATAGCCTAAAATATCACAGTGTAAACATAGAATAATGGTAGTTTCATACTGACACATGTTAGTGATAACGGTATGAATATAGGGGTTAACGACTTTGATCGATAACTGACGCCATGTTATCATGTACTTGCACTTAGAGACCCTTGTGCGAAGGTAAATGCATCGGTGTGAATGTACGTACTTTATGAAAAACTAGCTTCTGCTCGCGACTTCGTGCGTGAAATTGTTTGTTATAACATAAAATATATCTCACTCTTACTAAAATATATCTTAAGAGCAGTGGTGGCGCAGTGGTAACAGCCCCCACTTATGAGTTGTATGTCGTGGGTTCGAACCCAAGCAGGCGCATTTCTTTGTGTAAACAATTTCATCATCACTGCTCTCAAAACGGTGAAGGAAAACATCGTGCGGAAACCGGCATGTCCTAGAACTAAAAATTCGAAGATATGTGACATCTACCAACCCGCACTGGGCCCGCGTGGTGGATTACGGCCCACTCCCTCTCAAAGAGAGAAGGCCTGTGTCCAGCAGTGGGAACATTATAGGCTAATTATGTATGTATTATATATCTTACCAGCTGACCCGACAGACGTTGTCCAGTCCAAATGTCAATAGTTCATACAGAATTCCCATAGAAAATGCACTTTCAGTTTCAAGTAAGTCTTCACGGAAGTGTAAACATAAATAATAAGTAATTGAGAAAATAAATTTGTCGTTTTGAAGTATTTAGGGCTAATTAAAAAACCGGCCAAGCGTGCGCGAGTCGGACTCGCGCACGAAGGGTTCCGTACCATTACCATTACCTTATCAATAAAAACGGCAAAACAATCATGTCTGTTGTATGGGAGCTCCCTCAAATATTTATTTAATTCTGTTTTTTTAGTATTTGTTGTTATAGCAGCAACAGAAATACATAATCTGTGAAAATTTCAACTGTCTAACTATCACGGTTCATGAGATACAGCCTGGTAACAGACAGACAGACAGATGGACAGCGGAGTCTTAGCAATAGGGTCCCGTTTTACCCTTTGGGTACGGAACCCTAAAAACAGATTGACGTAATCAAATTTGGTACCGTACAAAATTATGTCGTAACATCGCTGATAAAGTAACAAAATATAGACTAAAATAACATGTAAAACAGTTCTCTACTCCCATTCGTTATTTTTATGGTATAAGGTCATTCAACTTCATTCTTCTTTCACTGTCTATGTATCTCTCTTCTTTGATGGTACTTGTTCAGGAACGTTTCCTTGATTGTTTAAAAATATTTACAACGTGTGCATTACCGTGATTGTTTTATTTAAGAAAAGGCTCAGACATCAAAATCTACTTTGTGTAGGATTACAATTTAAATTAATTAAATATTGTCTCTTGTTTTGTGACAGTTTATTGTGTAACTGCGCAAAAATATAGCATCGTATTTTATTTTAATTTAATCGAAATTATAATTAGTTTGTTAATTATAATTTCGATTAAATTATGAAGAAGGAAAGAAAAATATTTTATTTGGGACACAATAAATACAAAAGTACACAAATAAAAGCAGCATTTAAAACTAACAAAATTTACATATTTATTCGAGGCACCAAAATTTAAAAAAAAAACCCGACTTCTGCAACGCGAAAAACTCCTACATCAGCATCATGCTGCGATATTTAAAAATCACCAGAATACCAGCACTGCGGTATTTAGCAGTGCTGGTATTCTGATAGGGCCCGATTAATAAAATTGTTTACAAGAGCTTTGGATAATGAAGGATTGAGCGCGAAATTGATTGTTTTTCACAAAATTAATGATGTCCCAAAACCAGAACAATTAAAAACAACTGACGCACTAAATAAGTTAAAGTGAGTAAATAAAGCCGCATTGAAATTATAATCGTATCAAATCGATTTACAACCGATTTTGTTTGATTGAAAAAGCAATAAATACAACATCAAATCATTTTCCGTAGGAATTGCGACATTGGTAAGTGTTAGTTTGTAAATGTACATCCAAACAATAAAAAAGGGGTATTTTGAAGACGGAAATATTTCTTAGAGTAAGTAAAACTCTTTTGTAAGAAACTAAAAACCATCGTACCATTATTACTAACTTTAAAAATAATAAAAAACGTTAATCTTAATAATTATGTTTTCAATCTCAATTACAGCTTAAAGCGGTGTCCTGTCCAAGGTGATAAAAAAAAGCCTTTGAAAGTCAACTATTTTAATAAAATGATCTTTCGAGAACTGATGTCAATGTACTCTGGTGACGTCAATAAATGTAATAACAGTTTTTTTTTTTCATTTTTTCACGATCCTTTTTTGGTCATGTTGCCTTTTTCTTAAGACTTGCGGATTCACACGGTTGGTATTTAAAAACTGCGACAATTTTCATGTAATGTGAAGGATTAATAATAAAAACAAAGGATCAAGCAGAGGATTAATTTAAGGAAAATGGAGGATCAAACTCGTTAATTAATAGAATAAATAAGAGTAATTGTACCGCATTGCTGTAGATTATTAAGCCATACTTTAGGTGATATGATAACGTTAACTAAAATTAGCTTAACTTAATATTTAGACAGTAAATGCCTGATAACACTAATCTTGCATAATCGAATACTGAATTCTGGAGAGTATTTGAAATAGTCGTGTACGCTGTTGTAATTTCTTTGAAAATACCATCTTAAACTAATAATACGCACACATTTTTCTGCTCCTTTCTCTTGTCTGATTATGGGTGTACATAAACTGTTAAATAAAAACTTTGTCCCTCTACTGGGGCAGCCGGTTAAAAATAACTGCAGAAGTGTACACTTCACACTATATTTACTAACTCACATCCAAATTGTTGAATGAAAATCTCAGGAAGCGCCGTACTATTGTTTCGTGTTTCCTGAACCAACCACGTGGTATCAACAACCAAAATAAACTAAGCTAAGAAGGAAGCAAAAAACGTTAACATAGACGCTCGAGATACTTTTACAATCGCTTGTTAGTTCACTGCGATTGTGACAATTGGTTGGACGTTTGAATTAGATTTTTCGTGACTAGAATAACATTGTAGATTCAATTCGAGAATACAGGTTGAATTTGTCGTGTTCTAAAATTAAATTCTAAAATATTGATATCTTTAACTGTAAAAAAATAATATTATATGACATTCTAAATCATATTTTTCTATCCCGCAAAAATACATTATTCTGGTTACCCCTATTTTACAAACTACGGTTGTTCCCGTTCGAAGGTAAAGTGGCTTAAGTCAAAATTGTGATTAAAATGCACCGACACATTTACACGACGTGTTCAGACGAAGAAGACGATTGTTTTTATGATGTCAGAAACTATAGGCGACTTAGGCGGGAATCAAAAATCATTATTCTCAGCCGTTCGGTAAGTTGTATGTACGCTTTTATTTTTAAAACTTACGTACGTAATAAATTCCAGACGTGTAAGAAATGAAGAATGTGATCAAAATCATGTTTAGAAATACATTTAAGAATATTATGAAATGAAATGAAACTATTTTGAAATGATTTTATTTTCTGTAAGTAGGTTTGTACAAACTCTTTTACACGTCAATCATATTAAGAAGAAAAACAAACTAGATGAGCTCGGCGTTTCCTATCTGACTATTCTGAGAAGAAATGCCGAAACAAACTCAGAGGTCACAGTCTGTTTTAAAGTCCAGACATAATCTTGGTCAGATCATGTGAAGCCCATGTAGATTGGTGTCTGAAATGGTCTTTTGAGGAAAGAACCACACAGATTGAGTGGACCTATCCAGTCAGTGCACGCATTTGTCAGTAACCGTGCAGTTCAACTCGGAACTTAAGGAGCTCAACGATTCGACGAACAATACCAAAGAAAGGATATTTGGGTAGGCCGCTTAAATGAATCAAACTGCCAGACAAAGATGAAAACTAACTGAGAGAAAAAATAAAAACAATAACCCACATAGTCTTCACATTCACAACAATTTAAAAAAAAATACTTCAAAAAGTAAATATTCATGTCATTGTATATAAAAAAAAAATCGTCAATGAGTGAATAATCTTGGTTAGATCATTTGAGGACCATGTAAATTAGTGTCGAGAAGATATTTTGATGAAAGAACCATACAGATTTGAGATTTGGATTTTATAAATCAGTTTTTTGATGCATTAGCTGTTTTGCCTAGTAATAATTTGCATAGTCATTTTATTCTAACATTTATGTCCTTTATCTGATTTAATAAAAGACAAGTAAAGTTTCAAGAGCAATGTCAATGATTTTATTCAGTACTTATACCTACAAATTATTTACAAATTGTGTAAATAGACTTTTAAAAATAAATAAGAATATAATGTAACACTCTTTAATAAATACATAATTATACATTACAGATATAAATGTATTATAGGAATTTTAAATAGAATGACACAATGGTTAAATACTTAAATCTCCTCTGTTACTAGTATAAAAATAGTTACCACATTTTAATATGATTTGGTTATAGTATGGTATTTTTATTGTACATAGGTACAGGTACCTATGACACCATTCCTGTGGCCTCTTGATTCTTGTTATGTCTAATTTAATGTGAGGACATTAAACTAGACATAACAAGAATCACTAAATAACAGTCAACAATTTTAAATTAATGGATGGCTAGAGAAAAACAAGATGAAGAAAAATAATATCAATAATATTGATATAATCTTCAAAATGAAATGAATGAAGAAACAGACTTTCGGTAAACAAGAATGATCTAAAAAAATAATATTTTATGTACATCTTTTCAAAAGTTGATATTCAGACTTGTGAACAAATGAACAATAGTGAACTGGACATGATGGCTAATAGAAAAATAATATCTGAGGTTAAAAAAGAAGACGAAAGTAATGTGGAATGGATCAATGACATGATCAAAGTGACCACGTCACCGAACTGGAAAAAATCTTAGGGGCAACATAATTACATTTTTGTGTGTTTCATTTTCCGAGAATTTGACAAACAAAATCTGACAAACATATTGTAGCAGCTGGCACCGATCGCCGCGCGATGTTTATGATAGGTGATTGGATAAAAAAAAATATAGTTGACAGAATATTGCACCACGGGCGAATTTGTTTTTCTATCTGTTGAAGTAAGATCCGAATTGAAGGACCTATGAAGAGTTGATCGTTGAAATAATTGAAGTAATCCTTCATTTTATTGTTAAAGCTTCCATTCATCCAATTTCCTACAGGAGGCCACTTTAGAGAATTAAAAACAACACGTCAAGCTTATATTTTCATCTGAATTTATAATGGAAAAACGTTTGACTCAAATTGTTTGGCCAACATTTGATCCATAACTCGTTTTCAGTGTAACTTAATCAAAATAAAACACATAGGCATATCCATTTCCTTTATGTCATTATGAGCCATTTATTTTTTGTTTTCCTTGTAATTAACCTGTTTTTAATGTTGTGTGTGTTTTATTGTGTTTTTTAATTAATGTTAGCTTAAGTACACATGCAAATAAAACAAAAAAAATAAATTCTTATACTACCTACAATATTAAAACCAGTTTATATTCAATTGTTATTGACGATACCCTACTAATTCTTGACGTAGCAATTACCGGTCCATCGTAAATTAAAACAGTCTACCCCAAACTTCGAGAGATACCTACACAAATCTAAATCCGAAACCACGTACCTGGCGACCTAGTCTGTCCACCAAAACATGGCAACTTAATTTCGTGTACCAGACCGCACAGGCGAGCCGGTCAGTAACGACCTGACTTAAAGTGAATGTACACCGCTGACCTTGCGTCTGATATAGCCGGTTTCGATATTGTTGTCTTATTTTGTAACGTCACTGTACATGACGTGAAATTTTATGAGCCTCTTATAAAGGAGGCCTAAAATTGTATAGATTGGTCGATTTGCTAATAAAAGAAAAGAACCGGAAAAAAATATGTCATTGTTGTTGACTGACTGGACAGGTCAAATCCAATCTAATCTATGTGGTTATTTCCTTAAAATACTATTTCGGAGATCAGTCTACATGGTCCTCACATGACCAAGATTATGTCTGGACTGGAGCTTGAAACAAACCCAGAGGTCACAAGGTTAACTTGTGACCTCTGGGTTTGTTTCAAGCTTTTTTTCTCAAAGTAGTCGGGTAGGAAACGTTGACCTCATCTAGTTTTTAAAATATGATTGACATGTAAAAGTGTTTGTATAAACCTACTTAATTATCATGCATAATTTGAAAAAAGTCACATCAAAAGTTGAATGCACGTTTATGAACTCATTCAATGTAGTCATCTGACTAATTACACTGAGTAAACTAAAAAACAAAGAATACATTATGTGTATTATAACATCAACACTTAAAAGGCATGTAATTAATATTTATGTCGGATTCAAAAGGTGTGTTAAAGTTTTTCTTAAAGACCTTAATATTTTTGTGCACACTATTGTGTTGACACTAATAGCAGTTTTGTTTTAAAAAAACTATTTGAAAAATATTAGTTTGAACTTTAAACACTTTTTAATCGTTTTGCTAAACAGAGTGTCTACTGTTTAAGTATAAACGTGTTATAATAAATTAGATAGGTACACAGCAAATTATTAGTTTTTTAATAAAAATATCGTGCATATTATATTTTTGTTTTAAAATATTGTTTGAACTTGAAACACTACTTAATCGTTTTGCTAAACAGAGTGTCTACTGCTTAAGTATAAACGTGTTATAATAAATTAGATAGGTACACAGAAAGTTATTATTTTTTTACCCGACTCAGGAGGGTAATGTTTTTCGAGAGTATGTATGTATGTCTATTTCTTTGGCACGCTCTGTAGCCTAAACGGCTTGATGGATTTTAACGTTTGAGGTGTCGTTAGATTCGTCTTAATTGTGGGAGTGACATAGACTATATAATATTTATAAATTGCATCTGCAATTACAAAAAAAAGGAGGGCAAGTTTTTTTTTTAATTAATTGCAACAATATTCGTATCAAATAAAAGCTAGTAATGAGTAATTTTCGAATATATATATTAATAAAACTAAAAAGCTTGAAATAAAATAAATTATTTAAAAAACAAAAAACCCGCCTGCAAAAACATAACTGAAAAGGGAAAACAAGCATTATAATCTATATAATTTTGGTAACGCATGCATTTAATAAATATGTCTTGCATATTATTTTTATTCACTTTTTTTGTAACCTTATCCCATCTATTTTGGGGTCGGCTTCCAGTCTAAACCAATGCAGCTGAATAATAGTATTTTACAAGGAGCGAATGCTTATCTGACCTCCAAAACCCTGTAACTGGGTAATACGATACCCGTAGTAAGACTGGTTGTCGAATGACAGCCGGGACCAACGGCTTTACGTGCTTTCCGTGGCACCGAGGAGTTTCGCTATGTAAAGATGGTCACTCATCCACGGACCAACCCCGGCAAGCGTAGCTTAACCTGATGGATCGACCCGTGTGGCTGTAATTACTTAGCCACGAGCTTCTCTAAACGATTCAAAATTAACAGCAATAAATATAATTATATACCCATATTATGTCCTGTAACTGATACATTACATAGAGCTAAGTAACACAACACGTGTCGAAGGTTTCAGTCATGCTCCGACCGCGTGAACTAAGTGTATATAAACTATAAACTAGTATATAACATCTAATATTAATTTAAGATAAGTGTAATAACTCGTTGAACTGTAAGGCAATTAGCACCTGCAATAAACGGGTAGTCTTAGATTAAGTCACAATTTGGCCCTGGGTTCCGCATGTCTCTTTGGTCCTTTGAAGCTAAGTATTTTAAAAGATAGTAAAATAAATCTAAAGTGCCTATGACTTTATTAATTCCGATAATTAGAATAAAGTACGTCACTTTCATTTGTCTCTGTCTCAAGATTACTGAATTAGTTTGTTATTATAATATCAAGGTATCAAAGTCATGAGCCCATTTTAAAGCCACTAGCGTCTCCTAGACTTAATGACACTAATTCAACCTCTAACGTATACATAAAGAAAATTATCGTCCATTATCAATACTACCCGTACTCAGTATTTAAACACGCGGACCCAACAATCACGCTTACACATAGTGGGAAAAAGTTTCCAAAAATCTGTGTATTCGTGACTTACAAGATTAGTATAATCTGTATGAAATTATCACTTATTTAAATACTATAATCATTCACCTACATTACGTTAACGAAATCTGACGAGAACCGGTCTGACAGTGATATTCTGCTTTGTGCGAAGGCTGCCAAATATATTATCACGTGTCGCCTCTATCAAATGAAGTAAGATAAAATCTACATATTAAAATGCCGGTTTAGCATAAGACAAAAAAAATGTGTCACGTGGTTTTAAGTATCGTACCTAAGCTCGTTCTGTTATTATTGAATCACGTGACTTGACTACTATTTTTTATTTGTCGAAGAATCTTGGGAAACGTCAGTAGGTAGTTACTCTTATTTAAGAAACCAGCGATATTCTTAATATGTACGTCATTATACGCATTATTTATGAATCATACTTTTACCTAAGAAAAGAATTGTTCTCATTCCTGTCATCACCGTCATCCTTCGCTACAAGAACTTAAGCCACCATCCTCCATCTCAGTCACCCACATAAATACATTCATATCGTAACTTATCAAAGTGCAACCATAACAAACGCGGATGCAAGCACCGTAGGTTTCCTACAGAACTACAGTATTACAGAAGTTACTCCATAAGGGACAAAAAACACCGGCTTATTCAACCGTTCTCATTTCATACTGAGATGTTTCAAAACACAGTGGAAGGTGTAACTTCCAGGGAAAGATAGGCGGTACGAAGCGAGGAAGTATCGATTTTTATAAAAAGTATTGGTTGACTCAATTGTGCGTTATTTGGAACAAGTGTCTTAGCAATAAACATAAAAATCTTAATAGATTATCACAAAAAGATGAAACGCAGTAACAAATTTATCATACCAGAGTGAATTATTAATGAGAGGAACATAATCAAGTTCGTAAAAGACAACTGTCGTGAGTTGTTCCATATTAAAATGCCAATGCTATGCATGTGTAACTTGTTTTTTTAAAGATAACAGATGTTAAGTCATGTTTACTATGTATACCATATGCAATTATCGGCTTTTGAATACTCGTGTAGAAACAACATCATTTCTAAGGAGAGTTTTAGAATCCTGTATAAACGCTAAATATTTGGTTTCCGAGAAGAGCAATGGCTGCAGTGACGGCTGTCATGAAAATGGCAGCGTGGTTTGACTTTTCGGCGTCAAAACACACCAACTTACTATCATTAATAACGTTCCAGTGACGTCATTCGTCGGTAAATTGCGGACGCTATATAGCAGCCACCGCTCTTTTAGAAAACCTTAGCCTTAGGCACTATAACAGCAAGTTTTTCTTTAGTCAAAATAATTCATATCTTGGTTAGTTTAGTAGCATCTCTCAAAGTAGGTAGCCATCTTTAACCTTACTACGCAACAGTTCAATGACTGCTGTATATGGCAACCGATCGAGGTTCAATTCCCGATTCGAGCAGTAAGGAAAACGTTTTGATTCTCAACTTTAACTGTGTTAAACCGAAGCGCTTAAACCTTTTTGTGATGTGTGTCATGGCCGACAAGTTCCAAGTTAAGTTGCCATTTTAGTAAGTGACAACACTGTGAGAAACTTGTCGTATTGTAAAAACGTTCGTGACATAACATCGACTTTTAAAGCTTGGTATACGTGAGCCATTTATCATTGGTATGAACTATGGCATTTTTAGGTCTGGGGAGTGACCTCTCACAATAGACTTTTGTAGGTCGAAGAGGCTAAGGAGCTACTGAGGACCTTTCCTTAAATGGTTGCACATACAAAATCCTTACCCAGAATTCCTCATTTAATTCAACAATGCCTCAAAGGGATGTCTTCAGCACAAGAGTAGGGGTCCACTAGCGTCGATACCTGCCGGGGTCGTGGGAAAGTCCGAAAGGGATACCGAGGTCCCTGGCAACACAGACCACAGGCAACGGAATGAACACGGGTGGGTTTAAGTCAGTAAGAGTCTGACACAGCCTTCCGCTCCGCCCAGAGCGGAAGAAGTTATTTGATAATTTCCAACCCCAAAAAAAAAGAAAAGCCAAAAATGCAATTATAAAAAGAAGGCATATTTCAATACGAACATGATTTTTTTATAAACATGAAAGTGTACAGTAATCATTTAGCTACAACTTAACTATCTCCATTCAACTATCAAAGTTTGATTTCAAATTGAAAAGACAATTAACGGTGTATAAAAAAAAGAAAACGCAGAATCCTTTTTTTAACTAGAAATAGGAACTACTATAGTAAAACACCAATTAAGAAAGTTATATGTCAGTTAATACGGTAAGTAATCACTACGCAGGTGCAAAAGCCTCCTACGATTATAACAGAACAGGGTCTCACGGATTATTCCACCAATTATGTATTTTGAAAACATGTTACACGTTGATTGTTTAAACTAGCGTAAGTCGTAACGAACAGCTTATCGGGTGAATTTTGTAATTCATGCATTCAATTGGCAAGTTTTGCAATAGCTTGATAAAGAGGGACGGTAAAAGAAAGAAGAATGGTTGGAAAAATTTGGTATTTGGAAAAAATACTTGAATGTGAGCAATGAAGACGGTATGACACCATAGGAAGAAGGCAACATCAATCTACCAAGAATAAAACAAAGGCGATAAAGATAGCAAAGCAGATCATACAAATTAAAACATGTCTGATCATTTTAATGAATTACAATATCTTAGAAGGAACGTTGGCAGACCAATAGCCAAATAGGCTACAGAAGATCGTGGGGAAGACCTGAATGAGATTCGCACAGACCAGGGAAGCAGCTCCCCTTTGTACAAACAAAGGGGAGGAGGCCTATACTCAGCAGTGGGTGAAACTTGGCTGCCAATGATGACGTTGATGATGATGAAATCTTAGAAAAAACGAATGTTAATCAAATTTTAACACACAGACAACCTTTAGACAAAATCGTCTTAGTAGGTAGCAATAAACATAGTAAACATTTATAATTGCGTTACAAAACTAGATAACGTAATTATTATTGTCACTGCAATAAGGAAATTAGCTATTATAAAATAGGCGTGTTCATGAAATTTCAAATTCAATTAAAGCCTTTTCGTACGTAAGTGCAATAATGCATGACTGGGACACTTTACGTGACTGTATATATACAATTATGCATGACAGTGACATTTTGCACTGTTCTAATTGCTACTGCTCCCAACTTATCACTTAGAGAAGTTTCTTTTAGTATAAGTATATATATATTTTTTATTTTTTATTATTATTATTATTTATATGTTCTATACCTACAAAAGCTGTCCAACGGTTATACATATGTATTCCTTACACAGAAGTTATTTAACGATAAAAAAAATCAGCCCTAAATGAATTTAAATCGGAATTTATCTATTTTATAAATCGTTAATCAGCTGAGAGCAAATTGATATATCCTTACAGGCAATATAGCACTCAAATCGATTAACTGTACAATAACTTCATCATTGGCTAATTCCCAATAGTCACTATTAATGTTACAATCATAAAATTAATATTTAATTAACGTGATTTTTGTTTTTGTCCACAGTTCCACTCCGTGACAGACAAGAGGTCACATAACAATGAGTGTGGAGAGAACAGCCTCACAATTGTCTCAGAGAAGAAGATAGAAGATGATTCCTCAGACTCTTCGAGTGGAGAGAATGTGGAGATTGAAGGTATGTCACATTTCTTTCTATGTAAGTTAGTTAAGATACAAGATTTATTGAAACGATTAAGTATCCTGAATGATAAATAATATGGTAAAGTTACATTAAGTGAAATAAATAATATCCAAACTAATAAGGAAATGCAAAATTAGTTTGTCGAAATAACACAGGTATTGTAAAATTAAGGCGCATACAAAAGCAAAAAATAGGCATGCAATGTTGTGGTGCTCAAGTAAGTACATACAAATTTTCGTAGGTCACCTAACTTCATACAATGACTTTAATTTGAATATTAACTACAAAAATAAATAGCAGTAGTAAATTACTCTTAAGTGAAACTATTAATTTATTATTCTGAAAACTAATACTGTATGTACCCATTGATAAGAACCATTATCATTTTTCCATTTCTCGCCTACACGACACCGTCCTCTTTTTCCTATGTAGTCAACATTATTAAAGCTCATGTAACCATATGACAGCAATACCTTATATGGTGATTCCGATACAACTTTATGACGTCAGTAATAGCATTGGAAGTTATTGCAATGAATCACACCTTTTCTTTTGCCTTGAGTTGAATGTAAGTTCTTGTTCATGCAGTTGATCGATCGAGTTTTTTATTGGCTGATGTATAAAGCTCTGTTGATTTGAATTTCTTTGTAAATGATTTTGTGATTCATTCTTCTGCATTTTATTTATAACCCGCATATACTTAATATAAAAAAAATAATACATTATTTGTAATAACAATAAGTTAAAATTTTATGATAATAATAACTTAGGATAAGACTTTAGATAAGTACACTATCGTAATTGGTTACCCTGTAATTATAGATGTAAGAGGGAAAATAAATAAATACTGGTATTCAGCTACTGGTTAGACTGGAAGCTGACTTCAACATAGTTGGAAAAAGGCTAGGCAGATCATGATGCATCAGTAACAATTCGATCCAGAGTAAACTTGAAAATCCCACTTTAGCAAAAGTCACTTTTTATATAATTCCTGGCTTTTGCCCGCGGTTTTTACCCCCGTGGAGGTCGGAAATTATTGAACGGAAAATATGTTCTACCGGGATTAATTTATCCTATGAGTCAATGCAGGTTATTAACAATTTGTGTGCCAAATTTCACCCATATTTGTTCAGTCGTTTTAACTGTCGTAGTAACAGCTGAGTAAAAAGTCATTGACTCCTAGCGCTACACCCACCGCCGTCAACCATAATTATTTTATGACGCGTAATTTAGAATCTGTGATATCTTTTAAAGTATTCAGTTATATCATAAATGTTGTTACGGCCATATTTTAATCTAAATTAAATGCCCAATTTAAGTAACATATTTTATTGGATACGCATTAATATAACACCGGTTCAAATAGCTTTGGACATAACAACAAAATTTATATCAAATTCTGAAAGATACAAATGGTTACTGTGGGTCATCCTTAGAAGATAGACAAATGCTATCGCGGACATTTTTGTTGAACTATTTTTCTTATTTTCTTTCTTTTGAAGTAATGCTCGGGAAGTCGCCATGACTTTTTTCCGATATATTTTATCTTCAACAAAAATCGTCATATTTCACCCAATTTAAACAAAACCGTAATTAATGAACAACCTAACTATAACTTAAACTTTTCTCATGAATCACTCCGTTCATTGGTGAAAACCGTTTGGAAATCCAGAAATTTTTGAGTATAACGCGTTCAGACACAGACAGATATGGCGGTGAACTTTGTTGTATAATATGTAAGGATGAATCCAAGTTTGACCATTTTAAAGTTCAGAAAGCTCAGAGCTATACAAACCACAGACAATATAAACTTAAAATTCATGTAGAACGGTAGACAGCTACAGTTCAATACGCCTCTAGATAACGGTAAGAAGTTGCGTGTACATTGATTGAGCACAGATGTTCGGGCGCAATACTTTCATAAGGCTTTTATTCGATGAGTAACGGTATGAAAAGGTATTTCTTATCAAAAGCTTTCGTTGGATTAATGTTTTTGTCAGTAGAAAATGAATTGATGTGCTTTTTACATTTTATGGGTCACTTGAACTTTTATCTATTAGTTCTTATTAATCAGTAGCGGCCTAAATAAGGGGCAACTCTAGTTTCCATTAATTGAGTTTAAAAAGTGATAATAATTCTTTATCTATACCTATGCTTCCCACCTTACTTCAATGAAAGTTTTTATAATATAAGATTTGATTTGATCACAAAATACATAACAAATTTTGTTATGCTAACAAAGTGCATGCTATGCTACCTAACTAGACATGGAAATAGTCAAGACAAAATAATATATAGTTATCTGTCTACTATTTTTATACCGATAAACGAACTATTTATAAAAACAATTCAGACGTCAGTATGTATTTTTAAGACAGCGGTTAATTTAGTAGATGCAATTATATTATGTAGGTAAATTATTGATGCATGGTGAAATCTTAATCAAATTAATTTATGATTTGCTGGAGGTTATCAACTTTTTTATTGATTAATCTCTACCGCATGATCGTTTTATAAAAGTCATAGAGAATTACGAAATAACATCAGCTATTTCCAACTATTGTGCTATGTTGGCATTGCTGTTCCGCAGACGCAAGAGATGTCTAACTCTCGAGTTTAACTAAAAAGGCGACAAGATAACTGGGAATCGTAATTGGTCAAGGACAGCTAATGAGACACAATTGATTTTCTATTGTTTGACTCCGAATCGGTGTCGCGCGGGGCTTACCAGGTTAGGTCAGGCCGACAACAGACCTAATTATCCACGTAGATTATCAACAATCCAGATGAATTCATGCTCTTTTAAGCAAGCTATGCGTAAGCTGAAAACTTTACTTAGCAAGTCTTTGTGAATACAACCTCTTTGCGTCTAAATGTCGCTGAGCAAACAATTTAACAAAATTACCCTTTGACATGACAGATTGACATGACAAGATTGTTTTTATGACATTTTTGTAGAAAATGCGGTGGAAAAATGAGCGGTAAAATATGTCAAGATTTTCAAAATTTTTGTTTAATGTCGTTTTGTGTTTTTCTATATCTGAATGCAAGGATCAAGCTGTCTTATCTGACATGTCGTCAAAAAAAAATATTCGGTATGTTTGTAACAGTACATTACAAAGTTTTTATTAGTTGTAAAACGTGAACTTTCCCAGAACACACACATTTAGCCGTTCCTAGACTTATAAATTTCTATATCATATCAGTTTATTTCAATTCATCTTAATTAAAACACCTACAGCACAAAATTTACTTTAAAAGTTGCATAGCACTACGTTATTTTCACCTCAAAACCAGGTGCATTACAAATCACAACACAACCGGTTGCTCTCGTGTGAGGCCAGATTTTGTAATCAGAAAAACCTGTCACGTATCAACTGGCCTTTCCTAAAGATTGGTATAACGATCTTGGGGGAATAATACTAAAATCAGCCAGCACGTTTCTTGATTTTTAATGGCGACTGCAGTTTTGAAATGTTGTGAAGTCGCGACCGGGTTAGTATTTCGGATCAGATTCGGAATAATCCGATTTTACGTGTAAATTAAATTGAGAGAAATCAAGTAGTAAACGTGATTCAATTAAGATAAAGTTTACGTTTTCATTTTCGGGGTAAAATGACGTATCATGCGGCTAGGCGATCATCTCACTGAAACACGCACGATATTAGGAGTGCATACAGTTACACCGTTATTTTACACAACTGTACATATATGTCAATTCTCAATTCTTTATTACATTCCATATGTATTACACAGGTGATATAAAAGTAAAAGATCAATATGGACCCTGTCGGGCACAGCAACATTTAGGAGAGAGGGAGAGGGCTCAGTCGCAATTCAAGAAATTCAATATTATTATAAATTATTATATTTAATATTCAATTATGTTTAATTGGTTGTATGATTATGTATTTAGGTTTGTGTGTATAGGTATAGTATATAATAGTTATTTTTAATTTATGTATTGCATAAGAATAATTTAGGTAATTATTATGAAATTCTTAAGAGGTATTTTTATTATTATTAAATTATGTTATTATTTATGTGTTCATATTTTCTTATTTGTATTTGATTTTCTATATTCCATATTATGTGATGTGTATGTCGTGGGGCTTACCGTCTTACCGAGTTTTCCACTCCGATCAACTAAATCGATCAACTGAAACGGATCTACTATTTTTTGTTCCCAACGAATCAACCATTTAGTTGATCCGATAGGAACATTTGTTATTCTCCTTGTTTGTTCCTATCTAAACAACTTAATCGAGTGATATAGGTAAAACCTTTTCTATGAGTATTATTCTTAAGAACTATCTACTTGTGAATGATAGATAAAATGTTCTTTGTATTAAGCATTGACATTGTCACAGAAAATATTATAAATAATAGGATAAAATTTTCTATTCTGATCCATGGTATAATAATAATTGTCCGCTGAATTCATAATTCTTAAACGTTTAATTATTACGTATTGCCATGGAGGTCATTGAAAAAAATGGTGGCAAAGTTTTTCTGTACGAAAATTATCAATATATGAAAGTCCGAATGTATAAAAGTGGTGCTACTTTTTTAAGATGTATAAACCATAAAAAGAACCCGAAGTGTAACGGAAGCATTACTGAGAAAGTAAGTAAAATTTACACCATTATAATGTAATATCTAGACTGCTGGTTTTTTAGCAGAGATAGGAAAAATCAAATCACAGATTTTACCGCACGTTTTTTTTCCGCCAATGCGGCTACTCCTATTTGATTCCAAGTGTTACAGAATTGCAATAGAAAACTGATAAGCGGACTTTTTACTTACAGGATAACAACGTTATAGCCAAGAAAGGTCATACATGTTTATTGGATACCTCTATAAATATTCTACTAAAAGAAAAAAGTGCTCTCAAACGAAAAGCGACAGAAACTGATATTCCAATTCCAACCATTTACAAAAGAACAAAAATTGATATGAAAAATCAAGGTCTTAACTTTGTTTCTAATATACCGAGTTTCTCTAGTTTAAAAAGTGGACTTTACAAAGTTAGAAACAAAGCAGCTGGTGTTAAAAAAACTGTTTTTAAGAATTTCCAAGAGGTTGAAATACCAAAAAAGTTTACTGATTTTTTATTGTGCGAATACGTTGATGAGGAAATTTGTATTGTGTATTTTTGCTCAAAAGAGTCGAGAGGACTTCCTTTTTATCAGCTATTGAGCATTCATGGTGGCTTCGGCAGTACTGAATATACGACTAATACAAGACCATTAATTTATGTTTTGATGCCCAATATAAACAATATAAACAGACAACTTACATCAAGGTATTTCGCTTGATTAAAAAAACATTGCCCGACTTAGAAATTAAAACGATGCATTGCGACTTCGAGATTGCCCTATGGAATGGTTTACTAAAATTTTACCCAAACGCACAAATAATAGGTTGCTATTATCACTGGACCCGGAACATGTGGCGCATGGGAAAAAAACAAAAACACAACAGCAAGGATAAAAAACGTATTATAGGACTGTATGCAGTTTTGCTACTTCTTCCTAAATAATCAATGTTAGATGGGTGGCAGTACATACAATCAGAATATTAATTTGAAAATGTGTGAATTTATGGCATATGTTCAAAAGTTACTTAAAAAACGTTTTGATAGAATCAGCGCCGTTGGGCAACGTCACCGAACTAACAATGTCTTGGAATCATTCCACTCCAGTCTTTTTTTTTTTTTTTTTTTAGGGTGGGAAATCATCAAATAACTTCTCCCGCTCTGGGCGGAGCGGGAGGATGTGTCAGACTCTTACTGACTAAAACCCACCCGTATTCCTTCCTGTTGCCTGTGTTGCGGGGGCCTCGGTGACCCATAAGTACCTTCCCGCGACCCCGGCAGGCATCGGCCCTGGTGGACCCCTACTTTTTGCTGACGACATCTCTTTGAGGCGCGCGTGGAATACGACGCGCCGTCGACCCGGGCCTGGTCCTTCCCGGACGGTGAGCTACCCATCGCTCACCGTCCGCAAGCCCGCGCCTACGGTGGCCGGAAATCCGCCCGGGATTCCCGACGCCCTGGACGTCTCCTCCGGCGGCTAGGGGCGAGAGGGCGCGAAACGTGCCTTTCCCTCAATCGTCCCGCCTCCTCCTTCGCGAGCATTACTGCTTCGCAGAAGGAGGTGACGGCTGCCCATGCCCTCTCGCTCCGTACCATGGCCTGAACCAGGGCCGGACGCGAGAGGTCTCTGCCGCCGATCGCCTCCACGAGGACACGGCGGTGCTCTGCCCAAGCCGGGCAGACCTCCACCGTATGTTCCACCGTGTCCTCCGGGCGATCCACACAGTGGTGACACCCGGACGTTTCCTCCCGCCTTATCCGACATCCACTCCAGTCTTAATAAATGTATAAATAAAAACAACGTAACATTGTTACGACTATTAAATGTAATTGTTAATAATGAGACATTCATCGACATTCAGATTCCAAAACAGCGAAAGCAAAAATATATTATCCGAGATGACTACATTAGACAAACTATGATTCAACATTTATCTCAAGAGATCACGCTCTCGAAAAATTAAGATAATGCACTGAAGCACCTACTCTGTGATGTCCTCGTTATTATAGGCTTATTTTTTCAATGTGCCTTTTTCTTTTTGACATTTGACAGTTAAAAAATAAAATGGATGAGACGAATTCAGCCAAAAAGTTTATCTTGGTTTAATTATTTTAAAATAAAAATTGATTCGATAGGAACAAAAAGGAAAGAAACTCTAGTAAAAAATGTATTGCATCAACTAGTTGATTCGATAGGAACATATGCCTGAATCGACTTCCACTTTGATCAACTGGTTGATTCGTTCAATTGATCGGAATGGAAAAACTGCGTCTTACAAGTCAATTAAAAGAAATATTATAGGCATGATATATTATAATGGTACGCCTATAACTAGTAACGTTGGTAGTTCATAATCGTAAACCTCATTATCGCAAGTTGCATGAGTCAAAATACCTTAAGTCTAAGATAAGTTTACTGGCACAAATATATTTGACTAGCGATCTCATAAGAATATTGGGATAAAAAGTATCCTATGTCACCACCCAGGTCATGGTCTACCCATGTGCCAAATTTCATCCAAATCCGTTCAGCCGTTTTATCGTAACAAACAAAACTCATTAGTTGGAATAGTTCCGACAGCATTATTTTCTTTTGTGAACTCAAATATCTAGATTCCATCCAACATATGACTTTCAGCATAAGCATAGGATTGAAGTTGAAGAGCCAGGTAAATACTAGTATTTACCTGGCTCTTCAACTTGCCTTCATTAACTTTCTGTCATTTCCTAATCCTAGGCATCTAGGCCAAACAAATAAATATGGATATAAACAGCAGTATCTACACAACGAAACCGTCATCTAACCTCAGAATCCAATATGTAGGGGTCAAACAAATGTGTATACGGTAAAGACAAACATCGTGAGATACCCTGGACTTAATTATAGTGTGAATTCACGCAGGGGTTGCTTCTCTGTATAAGAATAGGCCTCTACCCTGTGGTGACGTAGTTGCAGGCTAAAATTATAATATTTATTTTCCCAGTAGCTTATCACAAATATTATATACAGTTTATTTTAAAAAGTAAAGTTATTTAACTGTGACCCTAGCCTCCATTACACACTTACAACAAGAAAGATACTATTTATCATTTATTGCTGCTGAAAATACTTCGCATAATACGGTGTCAACAATCGTATCGATATTTTAATAATACATTCATGCTTAGTCATAATCAACCTATAATGTTCCCACGCTGGTACACAGGCCACCTCTCAGTGAGAGGGAATGGGCCGTAATCCACTACTCAGGCCCAGTGCGGATTGGTGGATGTCACATGTCTTGGAATTTTTGGTTTTAGGACATTTCCTCACGATGTTTTCCTTCACCGTTTTGAGAGCCGCGAATATGAAATAATTTATACAAAGTGAAGTGCCTGCTCTGCCTCGAACCCATGACCTACAACTCGTAAGTCGCGGCCGTTACCACTGGGCTACCAGTGCTCTCACACGCTTAATACGAAGAAAAACATTGTTGACTTAATGAAACAACGTCAAATTCTTGATAGAGTTACTTACTCATTGTTATTAGAAATCCTTTACAATATAAATAAAAAAGATCTTAAAAGGACAATGTCCCACACTATTGATTTAAATTATTATAGAACAGAACAGTTATTTCTCTACTCGCACCTTTAATTATCAATTTTCAATCTTACCCCTTCCTAATAAGATAACAAATCTAGTGCACTTCGTGTCACACGGCGGCACCGGTTCGTGAATCAACGTTTAGATCATTATCAGTGACGTCATGATCTGTATCCATGTTCAAAGAAAAATACGTCATAATACTGAGAAGATACGGATCTTTAATGTCTCATTGTTGTCTGAATGTGTAAAATACCTGTTAGTTTACATTAGAAGATAACGTTTTGTCTTTTAGGCTTAGATTTTCCGTACATTATGACGAATGGTGGAAATAACTAAGAATGGGTCATTATAATGATGTCACAAAAACCATGGTGACAAGATCTTTCACAGGATTAAAGTGTTAGGTACCTGTTACATTAGAAACTGAAAGTCATACTTTGGTTAAATTGTATATTGAGTTTTTTTCTTTTGATGGTTTTCGGTTACTGCTCGGACCCAAAAATGTCCGCTTCGTCTCTTCTTAAGAGATCGACAACACCTAAAGCGCGGTCACTGTCGGACTGCATAGAAAAGAAAGAGATGCGCGATGACACAACGCTGATAATTTATTGCAAAATATGAAGCAATTATCGATTTACAAAAAAGCTATAGATTGTATAAAAAAATAAAACACTATTATACTAATATGTTGCTTGTAGAATAATCTGACAAAAAATCAGAATGATTGCATGTATATTAGTATGGTTTTTAATAGTTAAAAGAAATTTTTAGAGGTATCTTCGTGATTTTTTTCTATCGTATCAAATTAGTTATATTATGTTTTCAATACACTATCAACCTAGCTTATATCCTTAAGAATATCATATATTTCTGATTTTGTTTACTGCAGTGGATCATATACTTTAAGCCATTATAACACTTATAAAATTTGCGTTTAGGTCCTGTAGTCCCCTTAAACCCCGAAGGACACAGAACTTGACAGGCAGAATAATTATGTAATTATATTAAGCTAAATGCAAATTTGTTCCATCAGCCCCCAAATTATTTAATATAAATACAATAAATTAACAAAATATTGCTACTCTATGCAGTTTACAGTAAACATAATAATCCAATTTATACAGAAATCCTCCGTGAATTAAACATCACTGGTTTTTCAACATCGTAATTCATATTTGTAAATCTTTCAACGTCAATTCATTTCGTAATTACGCACCTACCTAGTTACCTACAATGAAGTAATAAACAATTTGTTCAACATTTTTTTCCTGTTAGTGTTTGCAAATACAAAATAACTGACGCTTTTCCCCAACACATGAATCTTACTTACTAATAAAACCGCAATATGTGACGTTAACGCACTGAAAAAAATAGGTTAATATTGATTAAGACGCTGACAACACCTAAACCGCGGTCACTGTCAGATTGCATAGAAAAGAAAGAGAAGCGCGATAACACAACGCTTGTAATTTATTGCAAAATATGAAGCAATTATCTATTTACTCAAAATTGAGTTAAGTAATCGAAAATAAAAAACAACCAAGTTCTGCATTCAAATAAGACGTTCTTGTTATTAATTAAATACGTAACGTATGTTTATATTTAATACAGATATTATGGATTATAACTCAAGGTAAGAGGTTAGTTTAATGTTAGTTTGTATCGAGATTTTTTTTTCAAAACGTTTTTTGGTAACAACCAAGTTCTGGGAAATATGTTCAAAATTAACATATATTTTTTCCACTACCAGAAACTATACAGATTTGGCAGTTTTTTTCTTAAGAAAAGCCTATTTTGGTCAATTGGGTCTTGTCAGCGCCTTAACATACAACACAAAAACATATTACATTCAAATTGAAACAAGGTATACGGTCATTAAAAAAAAAACCAACCTAGTGCGTGTCGGACTACGCACAATCAAGGGTTCTGTCGTTGGGATTGGGATTACTTGGGACGATGTTATCCCAAAAACAAACTTAACATTGTAGTTGAAAAACATGTTCTCCCATACATCGTTATACGTTACAGTAAATTCTCCAACTGCAAATTAATGTTGGTTAACTGTTACTCGTTAACTTGTAAAGCCTGCTTAGCTGTGATAGTTTTCCATTATATGTACTACTGCCATGATTTTTTTCACATCTCCATAAACAACCATTTAGCTGGCAGGGGGCGACACTTGACTCTAACAAAAATTAGCATTTTAATGCTTAATATTACGCAAGCGGATCCTTGAATCAAAACATGGTGTTCACAGATCCGCAATATTTTTGAACGGCCTATCCAACGATACCCCACACCTTGTGATAGACTAGATACATATATCATCCCCACATTACGTGGAAGGGGGAAGTACCCTAAAAAAAGAGTTTGTAAGATTTTGTTCTACCAATTTGTCGGCGTGATTAATGTGTACACCTATACCGTTGCGACTCTGAGCTACAGCGGGGACAGACAGACAGACGGACATGGCGAAACTATAAGGGTTTCTTGTTCACTACGGAACCCTAAAAACACAAAAAAACTGAATTTCAAAGGAAAAGTAACTATTGAAGGCAACGATCCAAATAAGAATTAGTTGAGGATAAAACTACCCCAATGTCTCAACTCTAGCTGCGTTAGACTGAGTTTACAATAACATCATGCTTATGTTCCGCGAAGGTGGAGGCCAATTATGTTTAAGTCCTCTGTTTTATGGGGGCGACCATTTAATCGAGCAAAAAACCAGACTTTTTTTTTCGGATGGGAAATCATCAAATAACTTCTCCCGCTCTGGGCGGAGCGGGAGGGTGTGTCAGACTCTTACTGACTAAAACCCACCCATATTCCTTCCGTTGCCTGTATTGCGGGGGCCTCGGTGACCCATAAGTACCGTCCCGCGACAAAAAAAAAAAAAGCAGACTTGGAGCTGCTACTGAAAAAATCCTGAGGCTCAGTTTATTCATTGATCAAAAACGTTTAGGTCTTTCAGGAAGTCATTAATGTCCTCATTGTATTGAAGATCGTAGAGTACTATATGGACGAGATTGTTCTTCCAATCGAACAATTGCATTAATCAAAGGTTCTATTTTTATCTTCGACTCAACATAATTAGTCATAAAAACATGCATGATGATTGGTTGTAATGATTCTTTGTTAAGAAGTTCAACTAATTTAACTGGGGCTTTGACCTGTGATATTCAACCATTCATTCATTTAAGGTCAGAAACTATCAAGGTAATCTAGGAGCCACATAGCAAAAAATGCAACATATAGTAAGTTTTAGCTTGTATGACTTTTATCATTGATATTGTTTCAATTGTAATAAAAATCCCTTGCTTCTTCACTATAATTCTGATTCTGAATTTTAGAATAGTGGCTGCATTTTACATTGAATCGATAGTAAAATAATTTTGACTTACCTACTTACGTTACCGATCCTAAAAACAGTAGGTGTATTGTTGAAAAAAAATAATCCCGACATTTCTTTAGCTTTTGTTTCATTTCTTATAGTTTTAATAACTTTGCTCATATTTCCATATATTTTATTTTGTTAGCCTTCCATAAAAAAGTCACATTCTGGACGAATATACCTTTGACATAAATACATAATATCGTATACAGATGATGTTGGTGAATCCCGTTCACGTAATGACTTCAATTTCAGACTTGGATGCTGATTCACATACTTACATGTATGTAGGTAAGCATTGCCATATTTGGTCATGCATCTAACCAAATGAAAATAGCAAAGACTTATTAATTTTATTGAAACTATCAAAGCATTCATGATTAATGAATGAGCACAAGCTACAATGAAGAATCACGTGAGAACCCAGACTTTTTTTCTAAACATGGTTATCAAAAACAGTTACGAACTTTGTTGGTTCCAGTGAACACTATCAAAATCGACACATCGTAGTTTAGGTTTTAGTAAACCGCCACATAACATGAAATTTTTCAACCGACATGCGACAGAAATAATTACCATTGTTCGAATTCTTTCAACGATTTCTCACAGCGCAATTTAATCACGTTAACTTGCACCATATTAACTATAGTTATCGAACGATTTGCAACAGTTTCCAATATTTTTTGCTGCCTCAAAAATATTTCTAAGATAGCTGTTTTTTTGTAAGCCGGTCGAATTCCGTTTAAATGGCGCAAAAATTGCGAATAAGCGTTTGACCTAGTAGCTCATACTCGTACATTATGATGTAACTGAGAGTTAGCCTTGACTGCTGTGGTATTAAATGATGTAATGGATATGGCTTTTGTTACGAAGGGTAATACTAATCTGCTTAGCTCGTTTAGTATCCGATAGCTAGGCTAGGTTATTCGTCATCAATTCAGTCAGAGGTTGATCACTGTCGTTGGTAGCCTTTGGATTACCACAGGGACCGGTGTTAGGCCCTATTCCCTATATGTATAGTACTGAATTACTGATTTTTGCTGGTGGTCAGGTCATCTGTCTTTCAATAAGTTAAAATTTAAATACATTTTCGTCCCGTTAGTTTCACTCAGCAAGTCTCGTGAACACATCACATTATTAATGTAAATCAGTTGCATATTTTACATTTTTCTTAATAATAAACAATAATAAAAATAAATTTTTATTTCAATAACTTACAATTGGTTACATTTTTCTTTTAGGAATGTTCTTTAAAGCAAAATAAAAGCCAAGTTAGGACGTTCCGATAACAGACTACTTACAATAATGTATTTCTCGAAACGTTACCAAGTAGAAGCTAACGCAATTCAACACAAATTCTTTAAGGGTGCTTCGTTGATCTAGTGATCACAAGCGCTACTGCTGAACTTGAGGTTCTGGGTTCGATTTCCAGGCCGGGCAAAGTGTTATTGGGGTTTTCTATCAGGTATTTCTCAGTAGCAACCCCAAGTCTGGATTTGTGCCCGGTTGATGGCAATAGGCTCGTCCCCTATTACATGGTATTTAGACATATCTGGCGAAATGTGGGTGTAATATAAGTACATCTCTGCCTAACTCTTTGGGAATTACAGGCGTGATGTTATTAGTTGTATAAGGCTCTCTATTTTTTAAATATGCAATTCCAAATTTATTTCCACGTGCCCCCTTTGAACATTAGGAAAAATAAAATAAAGATGTAAAACTCAACCTATAAACGCTTACTGCCAAGGCGTTAATTTTAATATTTAGCCTTGTAAATTACCTCAAGTTTCTCGGCCAAAGGGTTCCAACATAATTCACGTTCACTACATTATGCATTATGACTAGCATTATAACATTTATAACCTTCACGTGTTATATGAATACTTTATTACATAATTACATGTTTATCACACGCATAAAAAAACTAAGGTATTTTTGTCTGGTTTTTATACATCCGATACAGGACTGGTTCAGAATTTTAAATACTACATAAAACATTTTTATTCATTCTTGACATTAAAAAATATAGTTGAAGTGAATTCAAAAAAATCCCTAATAATGATCGTTCGACACAACCTTTACAATATTCTCACAATATTATTATTATCACTACGGCTGCTATGCATTTTAATAACAGCAATATCCCACAGGACCGTTTTTGAAAGTTGTCTTTGCATAAGACCAAAAGCCACCCAGAATAAATTGGATGGTTTGTGCCATCCAAAATAAATTGTCAGCAGCATGACAATGATCTTGTTTAGTGAAATCATACATTGTTTGATTATACCATCTTCCGTTATCAATAAAAACAGTACTTTGAATTCGTTTATTATCATTTAAGTTACATCATTGTCGATTCTTCCTTATTGATGGTATAACATTACGTCTTGAGTCTTAAATACTACCTCGTGTTACCTTGCTTGTATTGTACTTTTACGTCACCCGTTATGTTACAGTTGTTCAATTCTTTGTGCGGTTTTGTTATGTCAATATTGTTACTGATTGTAGTTACTTCGTTGAGCTGGTTGTAATTAACCTCGTCAAGAAACAGTATTGTACTAGAAATCTGGTTAAAACTGGATTTGTTCTAAAGTGTAATTCATTTGTTTAGTGTCTTTTGCAACGTCTATGACCAATCTAACTTTTCAAAATTGATTATTTTTTACGAATAAAATTCGAAGAAAGAATCTAACCTTGGTTATTAATTTCAATACTTATATATCTCAGACAGGCCTTCAGTGGGTTTCCTAATCGCCTAATTTTCATCGACACTCGGTAAGCGTCCTTTCTCTTTCAACTGACACAGTTAACTGTTGCTTCATGTTTTAATGTTGCGTTTACCCACTGGTGTTGGGAATAAGTGATAATTTTTAAAGATAAATGTTGTATGTAAAAATTGAGGTTTAGATCATAGACTAGAGTTCCCATCCAAATCCTGACATATTGAGCAATGTCGCTTGGGATTACTGATCGCAGTGTGATGTTCCCAAGCTTTTTGATATCGGAAAGTGTACCTTTGTCAGACAATAAAACCTTACCAGCTAAAACGTTTGTGTCTTTATAGAAGAATATTATATGAACTTACGATGTTGATATCATCGGAATGTTATCAACAGTGCGTGAGCGCAGATTATGAGCTCATTGACATCAAGTGGGTTCTTGGGAAGTGGGAACACAATACATCAACAGTAATTGAAAAGCTTTGTCTATAATAGCTCCTTTACAATACTCATTATTATCGTTGTGTCGATTCAAATCCCTTTATTAAGACAACAAAATGAATTAACCTTGTTGTATTTTTATTTAAATCGCGTCGATATTATTGTTACTTAAGGCAATTATTTTATAAGATCCATTAAACACACCTCATTTCTAAGATTTCTTTGTAGTATTATTTGTGTCTACAAGTAAAACAATATTGTTTAACTTGAAATAGGTACTCTCTGTACATGTTATATTATTAGCTTAGAATTCAATTAAGTTAATAGGCCACTCATTAGTAAAAGAGCAGGGATTTAGCTAATGAAAACGACACACTTATTTATTTACTAAGCAATCTTACAAACGGTTCCGTTGAATTCAATTTATTCAATACTGAATAGCAGATACTCGAGCAAAAACTTATTTGGTTTGCTTTTCTAGTATTAGTTACAGCTGTAGAATTAAATATACAAACCATACAATTTGTTCTATATGTATAATCATTTTATTTCACACCATAAATCCGTTACAGCCATATACATCCATATTTGTGATAGTCAGTACTTAAGAACTATCTTAGTAAACCACAAAAAAAGCCGTTCGGTAACAGCTGGATTTTTATAAAGATTCTAATGAGGCCAGCTATATTTTATAAAAATGAGTTGTATAAAATATAGCTGGCCTCAGTAGAATCTATCTGCTATAACATTACACTCAAGATAAAGTCAATACTCTTGAAATTATCTTCTGTGCTTCCGTGAGTAACGATAAGAAAGCAACAGCAATTTATATTTAATTTGCATCATCGAATCGATTTGAATGACGTATCGATAAAATATGATTTTCGATGCCAATCGTAACGCACTTACATAGATACTCCAAATGATCTGCAATGAGATGAATCATTATCTAGACATTACAATAAAAGAACAACCACTTCAGATAAACTTGGTTACTAAGCTCGGCAACACTGCTATGCTTTTTTTTTGTGGGTGGGAAATCATCAAATAACTTCTCCCACTCTGGGCGGAGCGGGAGCGTGTGTCAGACTCTTACTGACTAAAACCCACCCGTATTCCTTCCGTTGCCTGTGTTGCGGGGGCCTCGGTGACCCATAAGTACCTTCCCGCGACCCCGGCAGGCATTGGCACATGTGTAGGGGACACTTGTGCTGACGACACACACACTGCTATGCTTGATGAATACAAATGCTTCAATTTTACCATATTATCTTGTAATTACAAAATACTAGACGATAGTAAAGTTGATGGACTTACAATCTTTAGGTCTTTCTTAATGGTAAATCGGTTGAAAAGATTAAGTTTAAAACATTTTCAAAGAGGTTGTCGCTATGGAAATTAGGATCGTAATATAGATTAACTACATTTGAAAATCCTTTGATGTCAACTTATATGTGCATCCATCAGAAAATGTACTATACATTTTATAGTCCCATGGCTGGCCAAACACCTCTCTCTTTCCTTACAAAACTCTTTATGATTCCACTGCCTCATATAATCACAAAGTTTCCAAGCTAAAACATTGCACCACACAAGTACTTGCACGCACGCGTGCAACACAAGCAGTAACGTTATTATATAAGCAGAAAACTCTATTATTAGACTTGCAATAATAAAGATAGCGGTGCAGACAAATGGAAGATTGTTCTGCACGTTAATCGCTATATAAATAATAATAATAGTGACTGTTTGTTTGTAGGTCAATAAACGGCCAAGTTCACGTTAGGAAATATTCCAGTTATGTGCGTAACAATACTATGCAGAGATTTTTGGCCTAATTTAAGATGGACTGATAATGAATTGAGGATGGATTACTACATGATTATTGTATTCTTTTTTTAATTGATCGTTGATAAAGTTAAAGTTCATACAATAATAAATCAAACACTTTACGACGTTCCAAACAATGATGTTATACGACCTCTTTTTAATAAATTTATTTACATCGTATGAGGTCACTGATGACAAAATATTAAATGATAAATCTTCTCTAAGAAATGACACGTCACAGACAAGCTAGTCACACCCAAAGTTACCACAAGTATGACTGTTGAAAGATCCGCGATCATAGTATATGAAATCATCCATGTAAATCATAATCCTTTTCTACATAATTAACTTAGCTAAAATCAACAAAGGGAATAATACTAATTAGACAAACAAAAAAACGTGTGCATATAATGATTTGCATATATAAATAGCTGTGTTGATAGTTAAAGCTGCCAAACGACACTCACACGATAACTTGTGTGAAACCGTCCAATGGATTCAAAATGTAAATAGCATTTATTATTTTTTCTGTTATTTAAACAAAAATATATGTATCATTTGTCTATTTAATGATATCCATGCTGATAAAATCTTCTGAAATTGTACGACATAAGTCACATCATTGTTCAAAAATAGTAACATTTCTTTTTCTTTTGTCCGCAGATAAATCACTGTCGCTAGTCCAGCCATCATCATTGGAAACCCCTGAGGAAGGACACGCAGCTCAGTGTACCTGCCCCAACTGTGATGAACTGCTTTCGCGATTCTCAGAATGCAGTATATGCTTGGAGCCTTTACAGGTAAGGATTTATACTTGACATCTAGAGCATGATAAGTTTATTGTTGATCTTGAAGTTGTCAGAGCAAAGTTAAAGGTACACAAGGGTACACATATGCCATCTTTGAGGTTTTAATCAGTTTCGACCAGTCAAAATGTAATCTAAGGCGTGACTAATAAAAATCTTCGTTCCATAGGCGTCGCTAGAATACTTTTGAGTACGTTAGGTGCCTTCACTTTTGCTACTACGGGAATTATATTAGGTTTTATGATGATCTCTAATATTATCTTAATCTGAACTTATCCGTTACATAAAGTTTGAACCTATGCTAATTCAATAATCTAGAGTTTTAATAGATATTTATTCTATGATAAACTCATTAACACTTGACCGTCCCTCAGTTTATCCCAATCTTTGTTTAAAAATGAAAATTAATGGATTTTTTCTTCGTTAAGCTATGAACACAGGGGAAACATGCACGGAATTCTAAATCCTAATATCTCAGTTAAAGCGTGTTCATTATACATATATTCAAAAAAGAGATTATAAGACTAACCGTATTTTGTATGAAAATGAGCTAAGAGCTTGTTTACTTAAACCCTTTTTGCCTGTTGCTACAGATCCCTCATTAACTAGAGCTCATACTTTAGAATGAAAGTCGTCACCATTATCATCTGTCCTTGAACTTCATTCACTGAATTTGTATGTTCTACTTATCAGCTCTTTTTGTGAGTCACTACTTTTAGCAGTTGAATTATTTATAAAACGCTTCATAATTCTAAATTTCTCCGGTCTAGTAGTTTCATGAGCAAAATTCAGCTTCCTAGACTCAAACTAAGTTTCGTTGTTAGGAAATTAGATTACAACCCCAAGTCTGCCCTGAAAATGGCGAATACATGAGAATTTAGCATCTAAAACTTATCATCGCAAAACAGAGGTATATAACCTTCTCCAGAAATATACTAAGGTGTAGTTTGCAAGCAATTTAAAGCTAGACTGTTCCCTTTACAAGGAACTTTATGTTAATATCACGCCAATGGAGCTAGGGAGATAATCTTAATTACCGTTAATATAGGACCACATGCGTCAGGCTCGTTGAGTGCGGACTCGCTAAGGTGAATTTGAAAGTGTTCAATACAACAGTTTGAGTAGTGATGAATGACAATACTAGTAAATAATGTATTAAGAAACTTAATACATTCTAAACGAAAGCAGTTGATTTGAATGAAATAACGTTTATGGCAGTCAGGTGGGCAACAGTCGGAACAATAATATTTTTATGGTAACAATATCAAAGTTAAAGTTAACTATAAATTAAATGACGTCATTTATAATTTTACGACTGCAAAAAAAGATAATGTTGTTTGGCTATTGATTTCAATTTCTTATATCCTGATTCGAGGAATTCATAAAGTTTATGTATTTATAATTGAAAAATAATAAAAATCTATTCAATAGAACAATACTGATTGATATTTTATACACGTGTAAGGTAAGACAAAGATATTTAAAAAGGATGCTTTATTGTTTGGCAAGCTATGTTCTTTCTCCTGTTATTTTATTTTAAAACATATACAAGCCATAACTAATTACCTATACCACTAAACATAATAATTATGAGGTCATTAAGAATCAACAGTTGACTCATAATAATATTATGAACTTTTGATTAGTTACCTACTAAAGGAAGAAAGAAAGAGAAAAGTTTATTTGTCACAGAAACACGCGCATACAAAAAGATATCGAGTAGGTTAACAGAAAAATAAAACAAAATAGTCCTACATATAATCACGAGTACAAAACACAAATAGTCGGCAGCTGTGCGTCATGACCGACAAGACGTCTTTCACTCAGCATGATGCTGTGCTATGGGGGACCCACAGCACAGCGCTGATTTTTTATTAAATATTGCCGTGACCTCAAAAATGCCAGGGTTTGTCAACAATTATTTTAAATGCTCACTTTAGTTGTTCTATGCTTCAAGAAATTCATCGCTCATAGGCTGCAACGCCTACCTAACTGTATGCAAGTTAGTGTGAGCTGATTACACAACTACCGTGAACAACTTAGGTGTTGTAATAGTTAATTATGTCTAAGTTAAGTAAAGTAAACGCATTACCGCTATGTTTCATGTATAAGTCTTGATTTTCAAACACTGTTCGCTATGCAATTCCTTTGCTAGTTTGGAATGTTTGTGCGTTCAAAGGATTATGAATTCTTTGAAGGTTTTTCGTGCTACAAAATTCCAATGTGTAGAATGTTATTAACGACATGTTTATCAAATTATGAAGGGTTTAAGTTAGTGAAACTTGTTATTGAATAGACACTAGCCATGGCTTAGCTTACGTCGGTAGTCTCAAAAGTAGCCTACTGAGTTGAAGATGCCTAGGTCATCTTTGTGTCATAAACTATTCATTAAACCTACGATGTTACCAGGTAAAATACAAACAAATAACTCACTAATGCAAAAACGAATAGTGAAAATATAGATTTACACTATTTCTTTCAATTAGTTTTTGCAATAAGCCCACGTTCACACAGATCAGTACGATATTTACCTGTATAGTTTTGGGACCACACGACAGTTTCATACAACATATGTTTTTAACCAAATGAGTGGGATGTTGACGTGTGATCCTGACATTTAACTTTAGAATATCGTCCAGTTCTGTGAACGGCTGTTAAAGGTACCCTGATCTAGCTCTTCATACAATTTTAAAATCAAAATCTTTATTTCACATAAACATGTACATAGGTTTACTTATGAAACGTCAGAAGCTAGGTGCACGGTTCCAATTGGTCGTTTCCTATGGAGAAGATCTGGCGAGAAACTCCATGGTTACTCATATAAAAATAATTGGCTTTTACAATGTTTTCAAATTAGTGCTAATAGGTATGGGAGGACAGTGTAGGCCTGTCAACAAGTATCTACAGTCTATTAAGCCTACAACGTTCTCACATTCACAAAATATAAACGAATCTATGTAAAATATTAATAAAATAATAATAATAAAAACCTATTTAAACCAAATGACATGATTGCCAATACAACTGTAAGAAATCTGAAATAATATCCTGGCCACAAAAGCCACTAATAAATACTTGAACTTAAAATTGTAGATATATATAATGTCAAATAACGAAAAGAATATGTCAAAGAAGTATGTAAAAAAAAAATTCCATTTTTAATTATAATTTCTCTTTTTTCAGTGTTGCGGCCCGTGTGTATGTCCGTGGTGCGGCGGTGTCTGGTGCGGGCGGTGTTCCCGACGCATGTCGAGATGCGCGTGGTGTAGAGGGGCCCTCAGGGCCCCGGCTCTACCCTGCCTGGCGTTACAGCGGCTCATCAACGACCTTATGCTGCCGTGTCGGAATTATAGGTAAGATTCACTTATCAAAATACAGTTCAAACTAAAAAGTCCTTTATACAAATCAGCACTTTTTGAACGACAAAATTACATAAGACAGTTCCCGAAAACGCGCATCCTTGTTGAGTTTTTAAGGCCTCTGAGGGTCTAGACAAAGTGTTGATTTTATCAGGGATAACGATGAAAAATATTATTGAATTTACTTAAGCTAGAAAAGCTTCCGTCAATCGTGTTAAAAGTCGTTGTAGAAATAAGAAGCGTTTTGAAAGCGCCACTTTGAAAAGCCACTTGTCTATGCCTATGGTGATTCTGACTAGACTTAGACGAACTTGAGCCTAAACCTCTTTAGAAAAGAATCTCTTTTTAAAAGTCGACATAACGGGAATCGACATAGAGGTAATGATTTGTATTAGTCCCGAATTAATTTAAAACAAACTGCGTTCGCTAACCGACATGTTAATTACATAAAGTCTAGTAGACAGAAACATGTCCAATTAGATGGCCTTAATAGCCATCTATGTAGCATTATATGGGGAAGTCCATTATAGCAATGAATGTCTGTTACAACTCCTTATATCTGCAGCTGCCAGTAATACAATGAATCATTTTCCGGATGACACCTCTAATTAGAGCAAAATAATTATAAACAGTAGCAATATGACGTCTACTGCACTTTGAAGTAGTGTTACGTTAATGTCTAGGAATACTATAAGAAATACCTAGGAAGTAGCTAATGTACTCGAGACTTGATAGTATTTCCTGTCATGCAATTGTGTTGAGTCGTATTGGTTTCGAAGACGATAATATTTGAAAGGCGATTGTTAAGTTAAGATCTTACTAGGAAACTAATATTTGCAAGTATTTCGATACCGAAGTGGCTTATCGCTTTTGGTATTAGTGTATCTGTATAGAGAATAGCTGCATTTGATTCTTAACTATGGAAGCATTTAGGTGTGTATTGGTCCACAACCTTTAAAAGTAACTAAACCGCTATTATTATAAATTTAAATTATTTAATCAATAAGGGTTTTTAAACAAACATTATTATTATTTGGCACACAAGGACAGAGGTTTAAGGAACCAAAATTAAATACAACCTGAAAGATGCTACTCGTATCTCCAATAAGCTAACATACCGCGCTGCAATAACCCAACTTGATTGATAGGCCTTTGAAGCTCAGCAGAAGCCAACTCAATCCATTAAAAATCGAATAGATTAAGTACCAATCGATAACTAATCCAATCACTTTCCCACCGAGAATCGTAAACGGCACATAAAAGTGGACAATAACCGTAACTAATACGAACACTTGTTTGCCGAATAAACCGCAACTTTCGGACAATAAACCGTAACTGATAGATTAAAGTTACGATTTTATTGCTTAGGGGCTGCACCGACCAGACGTTTTTTGCCATCTTGAGATTAAAAATACTTTTTAGTGGGTCAGTTTGTAATTTTTCTAACCAAATGTCAACTGCTCATCACCTTTTATAAAATATTGCTTATCTTGATGAGGGTAAGAACCAGGAAACTGTCACTTACCATATGCATTGGGAAGAGCATAAATGGCCTAGCAACCATATTAAAGTACCTAATCGAATCGCAACTCGTTAATTAAATACTTCTTATTAAGTAGTTCCGGTGGCCATCTGTGGTCTTCATCATTAATTCCACTCCACCAAATGGTGCTTTCCCAGAGCTAATGCACAAGTTACTATAAAAAATACCTAAATCGCTATAGGTGTTCCTTTAAAATTTGATTATTTCCCTCGATTGATTGATAAACACCTCCTTTTGGAAGTCGGTTAAAAAACAAATTAATTATCGATTCGCGTTCGACTTTCACAGTCGATTCGTCATCTTCGAAATTAAACTATGAATAGCATTCGTCCTCGATCTCACCTAGTTTTTTAAACATCGGAATATAAACTTTTTGCTAACCCATCCAGTCTAGACAAACAACAATCTCCGATCAATCTTTCTGTCTTATATTTAAAAAAAAAGCTTTACTTTGCGCGAGTCTTTTATAACATAAAAATATGGATTCCAAAACAAAAAAAGGACCGTACTACAAAATGAAATGTAAAGAATTAAAGAATGAAGTTGTTCATTGATTGTTAATTACAGACGATAAATAACCGCAGCGGTGACACGCCAAATCTGTAAAAGCCCTTAAACGTTCCGCCTCTATTTCTATTGTGATGTCACGTTGACTTAGTTTTTCCGTCCTAAGATCTATTTTATTAAGTCTAGGTTTACGAGAACACTTAATATCAGTGACACCTACTTTATTTCTTATCCTATTTCATTTTTGATATTCCTAAAAGCTTTCAAAGGACGGTTTCTTGGAAAAAAAAGACATAAAAGCAATGTCGTGGAAATGTAACCAATATGTCATTTTCCTACAATTACAAATTGCAAATCCCTGAATACTGGTAACCTGTAAACACCCTTTTTCCTGGTAGGTTTAATAAAATAGTGTTATTGAATTGAACACAATGTTATTAAATTTTCAGTGTATAAAAATAGGTACCTACTTTAATTTAAATAATAATACCAGGATTTCACACCGACTCGCATGGATGTGGGTTTTAAACTATAACAATATTGTAGTAAAATCATTGAAATTCTATTTAAAATATTAATTATTCTCGTACATAAAGTTATTAAATATTCTTATTTTATTTCGAAGAAATGTGTGGGTTGGCATTCCTTTGATCGTAGTGAACTCCATAATAAGGTAATGATAAATTTCAGGGATTTTCCTATTATTAAAAGAAATGTAGTTTACAAAATGGCGATATTAATGGCGCTATTTCAAATGAACGTGCACTAATAACAGTGTGCATTCATTTGATAACATTCACGTGATTCAATTAGGGAGCAAAAAATTACACGTTTGTCGTGTTATTGTTAATTTATTCAGTTGTTGTACTTGATTTAATAACATGTGACGTCAAAATTCCCTGCTACTAACAATTAACATGCAGTTTTTCTAATTGATATACGAAATTACTAGGCAGTACCAAGCACCATTTAAATAATAAACACTGATTGAGAATTTAAGAAATCATGTTAACTTTACAACGATTTAATATTGAATTACATAATAGACACTGCAACATTATCATTATTATAAATCGCAAACAAACAAACAAATAAATAAAAAAACATAAACTAACATTGAAAACGTGTAGCATTCAAATCTACATCTTATTAAAAGCATTAACCTCCTGTCTACACAGCATTTTAGTTACAAAAACTAATAATCTTTATTCTTTGGTCACAGACGCGGATGTACAGAGCTCCTCACAGCAGTTACCAGAGTGAAGCACGAAGAAGACTGCAAATACGACACCATGATCTGTCCAATCACAGCCAACTGCTGCTCAGTACCCTTCGAAGAACTAGCATCACATTTACAAAACAACCACAATATCATTGCGGTCTACTCACAGAAGATAAAGATCTTAATAGAAAACTTCCAAACGAAACTGAAGAAGACAGCATGTTGCAGAACAAAATACAAGATTATCCTGTTACACCAAAAAAGCGCTTTCATCATCAAAGTATGCATCTACAACTACCACGTCAGAGTAGAGGTGATGAGGCGAAAACTTGGATACATTGCCGATGTTAAATCAGAGACGAAAAGAAGCGATTACAGCGCTTTGATAGAATTCCAAAGCAAAGCGCTTTGCACAAAATCTGCTATTCTGATAGAAAACGAAGCCTATGGGAAGAAGGCTGAAGTACAGTGGAATGATGTGGTAATGAAGTCTGAGAATGATGAAGCTATCACAATTCATGTTAATATCGGCAAATCAGACTCGGAATTGTTGAGGAAAGACTACGCAGAATCTTGAGTAACGAATTAAATAATAGGCGGATGTTCTACAATATCCAACAGCATCATCTGCCCAAGGGCAAGCTCGTTGATGCTGAGAAAATCGAATGTGAAACAACGTGGCAAATAGTGCTCCATGCAGTGCAGACAATTTTAAATACTTCACAAGTATCATTCCGTTTAGATATGCATTTAAATGTAAAAATAGATTCATTAATATTTAACGATGATGTGGACTTTAAGAAGCTTGGATTAAGTTATGCTATTGGTGATATTCGCGAACTCAAGTGAGAAAGAAATTTTGAAAATATTGGAAAATTGTCTTCGCAAAAATGTTTTGCCGAATTGGATGATAATGTTATGGCTATTATTTATGTAAATAATGCACTGGATAATATTGTATTTTATATAGAAAACTGACGCAGAATTGTACTGGGATATGATAGACTGGTTCTAACGTTTGTTTTTAGTGTATGACATCAAAATAATGATGTATGAAAGATAATTTTCCTCATCGGACCAGTCTAAATCCTTGATAATAAATGAATAAATAAATGTTTATTTTAATAACTTACAAATTGGTTACATTTTTTTTTTAGGAATGTCATTTTAAGCAAAATAAATGCTTCTGTTAGGACATTCCGCCCTTCCAGCTGGTTACAGTATTTATTGTAATTATACTTATTGAGATGATAGTAATTACTTAATTAAAAGAAGAAGAAGATTAATGCTCCATTTTAAAGGAGGAGTCTAAACTAAACAAAACAAAAAGCAAAATGAAAAGAAGGCAATTTAAGTATGTGCACGCACACTTTTGTGTGAGAGACTGTGTGTGTGTTTGTGTAAGGGGCTATGATGTGCGTGTGGGTGTGCGAATCCTTGAGTTCGCGAACTACCACCAATTGTGACTGATGTAGCTTTAATATTAGAATAATTTAGTATTTAAGAATACGTTTAAGCGAGATAAAAATATAACATTAGATTTTTTATATTTGCATTTTTATTTCTGGGTACCTGGCTTTCAGGGTGATTAATGAATAGCATTTTTTTTTTGTTAGTCCATAATGTCCCACTGCTGGGTAAAGGCCCTCTCCCAATTCCTTCCAGGAACTCTTTTCCCGCGCTGTGAATGAAACTAATATTAAACGAAGTGATTTATCAGCTTTTGTCCTAAAATACTGAATGCTAACTAATATTATAAATGCGAAAGTGAGATTGTTTGTTACGCTTTCACGCTAAAATAGTTGAACAAATTTGGATGTAATTTGGCACATGGGTAGACCATGGCCTGGATTAACATAGAATACTTTTTATCCCAGCAGTAGGTGCCCGTGGGATCATTTCCGACATGAAGCCGCTGGAAAAAGTTAGTTTCATATAAATCTGTCCGATTTGGTTATAGCTAGAATAGGAGCCTGGAAAACCAGGAAGACCTACATTCAATCAAGCCATATTTTCCGGTCTTCTTACTTCGAATTCTATTAGGTATATTAGGCTGAACGGATTTGGATGAATACTTTTTATTCTAGTAGTACGTTCCCGTGAGATAATTTCCGACATCAACGCAGGTGAACCTGCGGGCAAAAGCTAGTAATACTAATTCTGTATTAGGATAACCTACAAAAAGTATTCTAATTCAAGCCAATTGATTTTACCGTAGAATATTTTAATACTGATGATAATAATGATGTGGATGTCCATCCATATGGTTTGGCTACATTACCAGTCGACAGCGACGTGGATAAATTTTTCGACGCCATATTTTAGTTTGTGAATAGTTTTATTTATAAGACTTGCTATTGCGATCTTCTTTCCCATCGAAACGACAATTTTTAATAGCTCGTCCTGTTGAGGTTTAAAGAACAATGGCGAACTCCCAAACAAATTTTTGTTGACATTTTTTTTTGTGTCTTTCGATGAAAAATATGTAAAAGTACAGAGTTTGAATTCCTGAACAGTTTTGTCTTGAGTTATTTTTTTATAAGTCAGGCAAGTTTTCTTTTATACTGATATTAAGGAAAGGGCAGTGGAGAGGGCTATGCTTGGAATTTCCTTATGTGATCAAATCGTCATAAATAAAGAGATCTGCAGGAGAACCCAGGTAACCGACGTAGCCATATCCTTCCGACCGAATTTCGGTCACAGCGTTGATCGCCCAGGTACGAAGAAGATATTTTAGTGCATAAGTATGTGCAAAAACACAGGTGCACTCTCTGTTCCTTAACCCTCATAGTCCGATGGGACGGCAATCCTAGCTAGCTAGCTGACATATGGCTAATAATTTAATGTTTTGTGTTGCACGTGGTGTAAATTGTTTTGCATACTGTTGTATAGAATCCATTTTTTCTCTAACTGAACAGACAGCTGTGCTGCTGGGGAGTTTGTTGGTCACTTCTTTTTCCCAGCTAAAGCACTAGGAAGTGGCGAAGGGTGGGCGTTTTGGGGGACTGTCTTATGTAATTTTGACGTTCGAAAAGTGCTGATTCTCAGCCTAGTTTGAATAAATGACTTTTGATTAGATTTTGATTTTAAAAAATCCTTCACGACCGGGGAGAGATCAGGTGCAAAGAACAACAGTATCACACCACCATCTTTCAAATGCGGGGGCTGCTACTAAAGAAAACATAGTGGTAAAACCTAGAAACATTTTGCCCTACCAAGGAATCAAAACCAGGACCCCACGCTCAGCAGTTGCGCTTGCAAACAACGGGGCAGTTATTACGATTATTCTAGGTGATTATGATAGAAACTCATCATGTCCTTTCAAAACAAAGGGCTTTTATAAAAGCTAATGAATATTGACCAAGCAAATTAATGAACTGCCAAGGACGGGGTGACAACCATGTTTACTTCCTAAAAGTGATGGGTTGGCAAGCAAAATTAAAAACACATTACTCACGTGGAACAAACTTAATTTAGTAGTTCTTTCAAGCTATATTAGTCAAATGTGAAATATAACATGTAAAACAAAAACTCATTATACATATAGAGAACGTCCTCCTCTTAAAGTCGGTTAAAAAGGAAAATAACAGAGTGGGACGATAATTTCTTAATACGAACATGAATTACAAGTAGTCTAAAGATTTTTCACAAACTAAACTAAATTTAAGTTCATGCATCTTTTTCTTTCTATTTAATTAAGAAGAGGACAGAAGGTCCTGTCAAATTAATCAGCGCCTGTCACTACTCCATACAAGTTTAGACGTGATTAAATACTTGCCTACGAAAATTACGTCAATTTACGTCAAGCGCTGATTAATTTGACAGGACTAAAGTAAAATTGATCTTCCGTCCTTTTCTTAATGAAAGAGAAAGAAAAAGATGCACTGAACTTAAATTTAGTTTAGTTTGTGACCAAGGGAATCGGCACCACTGTTTATTTTTATTCTTTCCATTTTATTTCGGACAGAATCCATATAAGTGTTAGTAACAATGTTCATAACATCTATATTGTTGTACTTGTTTTTTATATTAGGTACCTACTGTACCTAATATAAAAAACAAGTTTTATTTAAATTATAATTACCCCGTAACTATTCCCACCCAGTGTGCCGGTATGGGACAGTCATGTCAGGATGCAATCATTTTCAAAATTATGTTGGTACTACCGCGCAGTCTTTGAAATAGTGACGCCACTTTTTTACGCACTATAGCGTGAAAACCGTTAACGCGTGCATTTGCGAACATTTGCCATGCACTACAATTCCCAACAGCATTCTGAAAGCATTGCTATACCTACTGAATATGCAGGACGTTGTAGGCTCGTTGCGTACACAGAACCAAGAGGCCGCTCAAGTACAAAGATTAGCAATATATAAAGAGGGTTACCTTTACTGCTTTAGTACATCGAGCGAACCCGTGGGCCAGTATATTGCTCCATACCGCCAGCGCCCTGCGTCCTCTTTCTATATCTGGGTCATCTTTTAAGTCCTCTTTAACATGAATAGTGGAACTTGCCAAAATGAGAAGTGGTCAAAATCAAAATCAAAATATTTTATTTCACATAAACCTACATACATGGGCAATTATGAAACGTCAGAAGCTAGGTGCACGTGCAAATTGGTCGCTTCTTACGGAGAACAAGTAACTCCACTGTTACTCTTTTAAAAATAATTGGCTTTTACAATGATTTCAAAAGAGTGTTAATAGGAATAGGAGGACCTCCCGAATATAAAAACACGATGGTCCGAGAGTAAATGTCCGAACGAAGTTCCATTTCACCAAAATCAGAATATTTTATTTTACATAAACCTACATGGGCACTTATGAAACGTCAGAAGCTAGGTGCACGGTTCCAATTGGTCGTTTCCTATGGAGAAGAGCCGGCAAGAAACTCCACGGTTACTCTTTTAAAAATAATTGGCTTTTACAATGTTTTCAATTTACAGTGTTAATAGGTATGGGAGGACAGTGTAGTGTAGTGGCAAAGTTAATATCGTGACCGTATAAATTGTAGCGGGTTGGATGTCATTGGATGAAATTCAAAATCAAACAATCCGCATCTACGCTTGCAAGCACTAAATCAAAAACACAAAAGATATGTGACATCTATTTTACTTCTTTTAATATATGTATATTTATTTAATTACCATTACCACTTACATTTTACAAATGGGAACCCAATACAACAATGTAGTCACAATTTCCACACTTAGAGCCGTCACCCAAAAACCAATTAGACACCACCACCAAAAAAATAAAATCTTTTTAAACTGCCACATCTTAACTGACAGGGTCCAAATTTATACCTGTCGTTTAACGTGGATGATTAACTAATAAGTCCCAAGTAACGACTGTGAGTACCGGCACAACTCAGACAGAGGACAATAATATGTTAAGTGTCACCCTCTGGAATTCCGCCAATGAGCAAGAAAAGATATCCAATCGCAGAGAGCTCCACCGGTGCACACTTCGTCCGTCAGGTTCGTTCCGTCATCGTCATCATCATCATTTCAGCCGAAAGACGTCCACTGCTGGACACAGGCCTCTCCCAAGCACCGCAACTTCGACTGGTTCTGTGCTTCCCGCATCCAGCGGATTCCTGCGGACACCTCATGTGTCCACCTTGTGGGGCCTTCCAAAGTTACGTCTTCCGGTACGCGGTCGCCACTCCAGGACCTTTTGGCCCCATCGGCCAGATGGCCGAAAAGGCCGAAAAGGAAGAATTACCAAACTTAAGTGGCAGTGGGCAGATGCCCACTGCCACTTAAGTTTGGTAATTCTCCGGGCTATTTCGGTTACCTTGTTTCCCATGCGGGTCTCTTTATTTCTAATTCAATCACGTAAGGAAATTCTAGGCATATCCCTCCCAATTGCCCTATAATATCAGTATAAAAGAAAACTTTATCAACATTACACAGCCATTTTCCATTTTCTGACGCTTGTTATCCGATTGAATTGAGAGAACCACATCATTATGGTGGCCAGAACAAAGGTCTAACAACTACTCATTAGGTAGGTTAGATTTGTGAAGAATAACATACGAGTTTATGGTACAACAAGTACAAGTATTGTGTTCTTCAGCTTAACAACACAGAGATGATTCTGGAAGAATGAGAGAAAAAGCAGTGAAACAATAATTGGTAAAGAAATATAATGTTCAGCTGAAAACCTTTACTATCATCAAACTGGAAGAAGCTCTCACAGTTCGACTCTTGAACGTGATCAAGATCCAATAAATTATAACACTTTCTTGTCCAAGATGAACAAATAGCTTTCACTTGCTCATGACATTTTCTAAACTAATAAAGTATGTGGAGTAGGCCAGGATATTAACATGGCGGCCTTAATACAGACGGCCGGAATAACAGTCACTTGCTTGTAATGCGGCGCACGGAGCTGTGTGGGTGTCCATTGTTGGAACGCGAACGATACCAACAATTGTAAGTCTTTAAAATATCATACGCTGAAAATGCGTTTGAATTCTGAAAGTATTATCGTGTCGTGAAGTGTTAACTAAGCATCAAAACTTGCGCCCTAATTGCACTACAAATAAGTATAGCCTGATTTACACGGTGCAATTTAGTTCTCCGTTGTATACCATAAGTTGAAGCAACAATACAAGTTGAGACATGCACCGTATAATCAGTGAATAGTCGGTGCAAGTCATTCGTGGCTTCAAACGTGTATGTAACAGGCAAGAAACTTGAATCGTGTAAGTGTAACTTTACACTCTCCAATGGCAATGACATTGGAATGGATAGCTCCGAAATGTATTACTCAGTACCTACATACCTACGTTTCCAAAAACCGTTTTGTCTTCAAATATCGAATCAAATCAATTACAACAGAAAAAAATAATGTTATTGTGCAGTGGGTGCAGAATTATATATGCTCAAAACATAATGTTATGTGTCCCATATACACTATATTCTCGCCTTTAAAAGATACCGTAACGGACAATAACGGATACCAACGAAAGATTGAATATTTACAAAAGAAAAATGGTCTCCATTATATTTTTTCTTCACGAATAATTTCACGAAACAACAAAGTTTTTCTTTGAAGAATTAGGAGCCAAGGCTACGTTGCGAGTCATAAAAAACATAATTGTCGGGTATACGAAAATGGTATTAAGGAAGTAATTTGTAGAGTAGAGAATTGGCTCCTTTTTAATAATAGTTACTTCATTTTGTAATTTACCTGAAAAATTTAATAAAAAGAGTTTTCATACTAAGTACATCATTTAAAGGCGCTCAGCAGCTATCAACCATGATCATTCTGTTATTGCCAGGTGCTATCCCAAAAACTGGTTAGCTCTTTTTCCAGGTGTTTTAGGCCCTTACTTTAAGGTCGAGGCAGGTCTAGATAAAGATGGCGTAATGGCTAAGACGTTTAAGACTCGTTTACGGCTAATTGGCCGGAGAAGACAACACAGAGAGGAAGAGAGAGAGATCAGGAAAACTATGAAGCAGACCATAGCTCAGTAGTGGCTCTGTATATGTTAAAAATAGCTAATCGTGGGTAATCAGTCCGTGCAGGTGTGGGATGCTACAGACACCTGCACGGATTGAAACCGAAGGTTACTTTTTAAAGGTGTGTAAAAAGTGTATCTTTTCCATACAGGTCATGAAGACCAAAAACAAGGGCACAATTTGAGGCAAAACCAGTCGGAGACGTCCCGAAAATATTACAGTACTAAATCCACACACATAAATAAATCTAAGTGAACGTTTGTTTTCTTCACACCAACATTATTTCTGCGTTTCTTAGCACTTATGGTTCGACCCTTCCTTTTTATATTCCTTAGATATCATGCCTTCGACATCTCAAGGGAATGTCAAGATGTTGGTAGTGTCTGGAGTAAGTAGAGGTTGCTGTTCATGCCTTTCATAGTGCCTTTGGGAAGAGGTGAAGAAGTGTATTCTATGATGGATAAGCACTTAAGTAGGACCATTTTTTTCTTTCAGTAGAAAATGAAGAGCCACAAAATCAAAAACTTATGCTAGATTTACGTTTAGGCGCAGTTAAAAGTATATTATGAAAATTTTCAATTTTATTTCTCCGTAATTTTATGCCAGGCCCGTGCTATATTTATCGTGCGAGAAGAATGAGACTTACATAGAGCACTTCTTATTTGGATGTGAACTGGCAAGTAAGTACTGCAGCGTTGCACATCTGCCGTACAGACCTCCTTGGGCACAAAAACGGTCAAGCACGTTTTATTCTTATTTTTTAAATAATATTTTAAAATGTGACTTTTACAAGCTACATTGTCAAAATTCGGTTTGCAACATGTCAGCCGTATACATGGTGAAATTGAATTCATGGGTATCCTCTCAAGGGGTCATTGTACTCATCAGTATGAAAGACTTCTACTATGAGACCAAACCCGAAACCGCGAAAATAAAAATCAGCTGTTCCCTACATTTTGACGAGTTAAGCGAACATAAATGTAGAGTACAGTTGACATTAATTTCAATTAGTTCGTTGACATAATTTAATTACTGTAATTGTTAATATTGTGTATTAATTTTTAATCATGGCCTGTCCAAAAATTTTCATGCTGAACTTAGTAGGCGGAATATGTAGAACTATTTATTGTATTTTAAGATCTGTACAACACCATATTTCAAGCAAATAAATTATTATTATTATTATTACAGCAGATTCTTTTTTGCTACTTTAGGTTTGGTCCCATAGTAAAAGTTGTTCATAATGATGAGTACAACGATCCCTTAAGAGGATGCCCATGAATTCGATTACATCCTGTAGAGTAGATTTTTGAAAAATGTTAAAAATTATATTAGTAAAATTATATTTCTAAATCACCAGGAGCATAGCCAGCTCAGGTATAATTACATAAAGTGGTCCTGTGATGCCGTGTCCGTAAGAAGCAATCCCCAAGCCGCCTCCGGCGTGTAATTTTCCCTGTATACGGGATTTAATTATTCAATTGTAAGTATTCTATGCCACGCTCCATTACCCTATCTTTCATCCTGCCGTTTTGCCTTTTTTCTGGTCTAAAACTCTATTATTTGTCCTAGATTCAGTTAGAAAGGCTCAGGTTAGGAGTTTGCCCGACCCACAGGCTACACATAAACAGAACAGGTATCAATCAACATCAAAATATTTTATTTAACATAAAACTACATAGGCACTTATGAAATGCCAGAAGCTAGATGCGGTTCCAATTGGTCCTTTCCTATGGTGAAGAGCCGGCCAGAAACTCCACGGTTACTCTTTTAAAAATAATTGGCTTTTACAATGTTTTCAAATTACAGTATTAATAGCTATAGGAGGACAGTGTAGGCCTGTCAACAGGTACTTTACAAAAATAAATGGTCTACAAATCTACAGTTTAATAAGCCTACATCGTTCTCAATAAAAGAAGAAATACATATGTAAAATGTTATTAAAATAATAATAACCTATTTAATCCTAAATATGACATGATTGCCATTACAACTGATATAAGTCTGAATTAATATCCTGTCCACAAAAGCCACCACTAAAAAAATAAATCAAGACAGTTTGTAAAAAATAAAAAAATAAATCGTAATTTGGGAGCAGTTAATAGACATTTACATAGTTATGCCGTTTATGAGGTGCAGAAGGAATTATTGTCAAACTTCCTTGTCTTCAACGTAGTCTTTTATCTTATAATACGCTTTTTTTGTTAAGGACACGTTTCATGTGGGTTTTGAACTCTCCATCGCTAAGTTCTGTAACCGACTGTGGCAAGTTGTAATAAAATCGGATACTGTTGTTATGAAATGATTTGCTTGTTTTTGTTAATCTAAAATTTGGATATCACAATTTCATGTTTACCACGTATATTTATATTATGGCTATACGTACCGCCGACCGTGTCTGGCGTGTTCGGTGCTAAAATGTGCGCCACGTGGCGGCGTTATGCCTTACAAGCGCCACCACGTGGCGCACGGTTTACGCCCGAGGGTCCAGATTGCTGCACGACGTGTTACCCCCCGCCAGCACTCGCCGCAGCCTCCTCCGAACTGGTTTTAGTAACGATATTATTTCCGTAGTTATTAGTATCTAAATATTTACATTGTGGCAATTTGAACTGGTAAACCTAGGTTCATCATTTTTGACACACATCCTACGTTTTTAGCGACGCGGACTAAACGAGCGATTCCAATCGATCCAGTGCCTCCCGGAGTTCTAAAACCGTATTAAAATTTCATCCATTGGTGGGCGGAAGGTTGTGAATGAGAGCAGTGGTGGCCCAGTGGTAACGGCTGCGACTTACGAGTTGTAAGTCGTAGGTGCGAACCAAGACAGGCGCTTTACTTTGTGTAAATTATTTTATCACCACTGCTCTCAAAACAGTGAAGGAAAATATCGTGAGGAAACCGGCATATCCTAGAACCAAAAATTCGAAGACATGTGAGGTCTACCAACCCGTACTGGGCCCGCGTGGTGGATTACGGCCCACTCCCTCTCACAGAGAGGATGCCTGTGTCCCAGCAGTGGGAAAACATTATAGGTTGATTATGTGGGCGGAGAGATTCCCAAAAGCCTATTTCTCTATAAATTAAAAAAAAAATTGACGACTAACCGTATGTTGTGTCTTTTATATTTTATTGTTTCGTGATATTTTGTTTTTATTTACAAAATAAATTATACGTGTATTTTGTGGTGAAAATTTAGTTTTCCTGCGATATGGTGGTATGGCGTTTGGGGTTCCATTCCCTGCCGCTGCCTCAAAATTCTCACTACAGTACGTATTGAAGTTTTTATGGGTGGATGTTGCCGATAAGCATTTGATTCTGTGGGCCATCATTATTTTTATTTCACATACATTAATAAAACCACACGTACAACGGGATTTTAGTCTACCAAGAAAGTAATTGCAACAGTATTCTCACCGAGAGAAAATCTGAGAAAAGCACGTAATTAACGCTGCAAGTATGGTATGAACCATGGTACTGGCATGTAACAAAACGTCCAATGTTAATTTCTTCTATGAGGTCATAAAAGGTTTCAGGTACCCGGCATACAATAATAAATATTTAAAACAAAAAACTTGTAATAATTTATATAAAAAAAAACTCTTAACATTTTCTATTGAATTTTAAACCTAAAGCTGTAAAATTTTGAGTAGAAATTCTTTCGACTCATGTTGTAAGGTAAAAAACGAAGTAATTTATTTTGTCAACCAATAATAAAAGCATTTGTTTTCAAAATTCCACCTCAATACCTACATTTTAAAGTTGCAAATCGTATGTCTTACGTTGTCAGATACAGGGTCGTTGCAAGTCGTGACAACCACATTTCCACGTGCTGTAAAATGTTGATTCAGTTGTTAAAATAAATAGGTGACCAAGTGAACTGGTTACTGAAGGTTTCAGTCACGACTTTGCCATACATTATTACCTTCTTTAATTAACAATGTGAAAGATGATTGTATGCAAGGCCATGCAAGGTTTGACGTTAAAGAAATTTGACCTTAAAAATTAAGGTCAAAATTAAGATTTGTGTAAGCTTGGCTAAGCTTAAAAAAATCTGACACTGATTTTTAACGCTATTAAACTAGAAGCTGACTTCGACATTCATAGTGAAAAGTTTAGCCAGTAGATGTTCTGCTACTGGGTTTAAGAATGCATTTTTTTCAGAACAAAAGCACTCTTATACAATCGTGCTATTGTTATCAATAAATACTTCTTTAATTTGTACATTTGCTTAAAAAATTAGTAACAATTAGTATATCTACAGAATTTATAATATGGAAAAATCTTGACTGAGAGAATAAACCTTTAATTTTTATATGTTAAAATGACGTCACTCCCCCAAAATCTCAAACTAAAAGCCCCACAACAAAAAATGGCTATTTTTATGCCGTCAATGAACAGGTTAAATCCCAAAAATAACTTACCAAGACCCCATTCACCCCACTTGTTTTTATCACGGTCGCCACAATTACTCCATTATTTCCACTTTTATCACACATTTCCGAAATTAACCCATAAAGTCTTTTCACACTTCACCATGCCGTGACGTGACCGTAAAGACTCGGTTAGACAGGCGCGTCAAAGGAACGTAGGAGCAGAAAATACGTAGATATGACGTTATACGATTGCACAATTGCACGCAAAGATATAGAGCGAACGAGATGACAAACTAGAGGTTGCATTTATTATTTTAAGTTTCCAATTAATGTCGTATATATGTATATTAAGAGTACACCACAGACTACCTGCATCATTGTCTCTCCTTTAATCCATCCAGATAACAAAATGTGTATTTTTCAAGAAAATTTAAATATCTTGTGTTTTCAGAAAAACCGCATCGTGTAAAATTAAGTTTACATTTTCGTAGGTCCTCTTGAGATTCTATTCTCAGTCTCCATGTTAAAATACACAGTTTTTAATAATCCCTTAAGGCATAATTATCTCGCTGCAACATGAAACCATAAAAGCTTGCCTGCTTCATAATTAGCAGACAATTTAGTTTGATAGGTAGAGAGATGAAGTACCTATTGGATTAAACTAAAGCTAATCTTCTGATACGCTTTATTTTCCTTTTAAACCTTACGTCGATATCACCTGGGGATAAAAAATGTGTATTGAGATATTAAATCTGTCTATAGATAAGTACCTACCAAGAACATAAACAATAAAAATCTGGCCTATTTACTTGTGCTTTAAAAAAAAACAAGCTTTGTGAAAAAATATCAGTTGACAGATGACAAATGTTATGCTGGGGCTACATTGTCGCGATAAAGCGACTCTCTGGAGTCGTTGAGCGGTGTGCGAGAGACCGCGAGAAGTACCTATAGTTCGCGTTATCGCGACAATGTAGCCGTAGCATAAGAAATTGACGGACACTCTTCGTCCGTGAATTTTTTACCTGTGTCAGCTGATATTTTTCCACAAAACTTGATTTTGACAAAATAAACCATTTGCTTTTTTATGTTATGTCTCTTGGAAGCCGCATCTTCACGAAAGCCGCGTCAATGTGGACGATCCTTAACGTTGGCCTCACACTTATCGAGAATCGATAGATTTGCGTTTCCACACAATTGAGCATCAATGAAGTTCGGCTTCCATCAGATTGACTACCTGGCCAACACTAAGGTACCGTCCAAGGTAAGTCTTTTAAAGTTTTAATGAGGTTTTGTAAGAAGAAGTAATAGAAAGAAAGATTTTGAAAATCGTATTGAGGCCTTCGATGATTTATTGGGGATTTAACCCAGAGTTATTTTAATGCCGTATTTCATAAATTGCCACCTGTATTACCTGTACGATATTGATTTACTAACGAGAAGAAAGATTTGCACTGTTAAATAGTTTCTAAATTGATTCACCACCTGGTTTACATTAATGACGTCGAATAAGAAAGTTCTACAGTCAGTTGCATTTATATCTGTAATTTTTATGGTATATATACATAATAAAGAGTATTCTATTCTTTTTTACACTAAGCTTGAAACTAAAACTCTGAAAATAAAAACCAAAAACTATATTGGATTCTAGCGATAGGGGATTATTTTCATGATAACACTTTGTAATAATTGCCCATTGTGTCACCCTATGTAAAATTTCTATATTTATATCTGTAATTTTTATATTGTACATAATAAAAAGAATTCTATTCTATTCTCTGGTATGGTTTAGCATAATCGCTTACATCGGACTCCTACGCCCTAAAGTCAAAGTACTTCTTCGTTTGAATCACAAAGCCACTTACCTCAGCAGCAATATACGCAGGTATGACAGAGAGGAGCAGCCTCTCTTGTTGCTCCCTCTCGCACTCGAGCTTCACTCTCTGCTCCAGGCAAGTCCTGGTGCCAGCAAAGGTGTTCCTATGTGCCCTCTCTGTGAGAGCTCGGTAGTAGAGTCCGATGCCGCTGGCGGAAATGAGGAGAGCGAGCTCGCAGATCAGCTGTGGAAGAGACGGGTGGATAAGCGGACGGTTGGTAAAGATAAATGGATGCAGTCTTTGACTTGTGAGACCAACATGTAGATAATGTTACTTAAGGAAACATCACGCCTGTTTTCTCCGAAGGGTTGGGCGGAAGTGTAAATAGTAGTTCTATATTTGGCCAGTTATATTTGAAACTAAGTGATGGCACTTGATAGCAATATGCTCGCTACCTGCGATGCGCCTATTGCCATCAACTGGGCACTAAATGTGTGCGTAAATAAGTAATGTTAGGCAGAACAAAGAGCCAGGAATATGCGTGCCATAACATACTGCAATCACAAACATTTTGGCACAACATTATACAAGGTGTCGTTTTGCGTCCTCGTCAAATTCCAGGAGGTAACTATGCTAATGATTCTCGACATGAATCAATAATAAAATAAGTAGATCATTTTTTTTTTCAAATTTTCTGAAATCGGCATGTGTTGGACACGCATGTTAAAACGCGGCCCGTGTGATACCACACTGTATCTAGCCTTTTACACATATACTACCGCAAGCTGCGTATGCGGTAGTGTATGTGAATTGACTCCATCTAGCTTATTTTTTAATATGACGTGTAAAAGTGATTCTCATATCCTATTTCCAGAATAAACAATTTCATTTCAATCACTCCGTTGCGTAACGCAATGGGTTGATTCTGTTCTGTGGTGTATTCTAAAATACTGTCACTTAAATAACTAAAAAAAGAAGTATGTATTAATTATTGAGCAGGTATCGTAATTTTATTTGATTATGTAATATGTCTTTCATAGCAGCGTCCTGAAATTTGACGAGAATGCAAAACGACACCTTGTATAAGGTGTTTCAAAATTAACCCGAAAAATTTTAAAGAGTGCTAAAGCACACTACAAAAGCATCTCTACAAGCCAACTTTAAAATCGCGAAAAGTAATCTGCTCTTCCATACTAAAGTTCAATACCTACTGTTCTAAGCTGTATGGGACAGTAGTAAAACTTATTCAGTCCGCTGGTCTAAGGCACCTCTTAAAGTTAGTTAGGTTAATTTTGGAAACTCCTTATATAAAGCTTGTGTGGTACAGTCAGCAACTGTACCATCCAGCAGTCCATACATAATCTACATGGTCTTCACCATGTAGATTGGTGTCTGAAATGGTATTTTGAGGAAAGAACCACACAGCTTGAGTGGACCTATCCAGTCAGTGCACGCATTTACGATGAGATGAGACCTTTTTGCAATCTAGTTAATGGTATAATAAGCAAAAGTAAAGTTCCGATTCATTTATTAGATTTTTGCGTAATCAGATGGCGCGAAAGGATGAATATGAATCATTAAAAGGATCATGATGTTATTTATACCAACACAGAAAATAACAATACATTAAATTTTTCATTTTCAAGGGAGACATAAAAGGCATTTCAATTTTTTTATGTTCGTGGGGTTTAGCTTCGCAATAATATTTTAACCAATATGAAACTTTCAGTCTTAGTAAAACCAGAACAGTAAAATCACTTCATACAAACTTAACTTTGCACTAACAGTAGAAAATGTACCATTTGAAACCGAGCATACAAAAGGATTATGTACATATATCAAGCTTTGACTAAAACCATACAGTGAATTTCCTCAATCGCTGTGTTCGACCGTAGATTCCGTAATCAAGAGACTATTCCACCTTTGGCACGTCCAAAATGACTTTGTATCCCTCAAACTCATGTGGTCCATTGATGTCATCCAAACAAAATTGTGTTTGTAATTAAGCTGTTGTACTGCTGCAATGCTGATAATTACTTAAGTTTAACAACATCGTCTTTTGTTATTGTTGAACAATGAACATGTTGTGTTGGACTACTCTTTGACTAACTCACTATACGCGATACGTAACATGAAATGTAACGTGGATTGAAACGAACATGCCCTCCAAATAAATGCAATGTAGCACAACATCAAAGCGAACTTGTTTCAACATAATAATTTGTTATATTTTATAATACGTTTCACATAATTTCTCGTCGTCTCCTTTTTGTGTATTTGGAATTTCTCAAAAGCAGCCCGGAGTCTGGATTTGTGCCTGGTTGATGGCAATATGCTCGCCATTACATGGGACTTATAACATAACTGGCGAAATGTGGGTGTACACCTCTGCCCAACCCTTCGGGGAAACAAGGCGCGATGTAATGTTTTGCTATGGTTAATACTGTAAAGCTTAGGTAACTAATTTCGTTATTATACTGTAAGCATTTATGTTTATCAATAAGTAATTTGAGTAATAAACATTCTTTAATCACAATTATGCACTCTAAAACCCTATTTTATATGTTTTTCTAAATAAAGCTACGCTTTTATTCTTCATTCTCGTTTTACGCTTGTGCTCCTATGTTTCAAGTATGAAGGTTTCAGCGTCGCATACAAACCCTAAGAAGTTGGTATATTTTTTTTATGCCAGCTTTTATTTATTTATACAAGGTGTCGTTTTGCAACCTCGTCAAATTTCAGGAGGCTGCTATGAAATACATATATACTCAAATAAAATCACGATACCTGCTCAATAATTAATTTGACGAGGATGCAAAACGACACCTTGTATATACTTTATTGTACACCAGATTACACATTAAAAAAATAAAAAATATATACTACAAAATATACAATGGGCGGCCTTATCGCTTACTGCGATCTCTTCCAGACAACCATGGAATGGATAGTGATTTTCTGGACATAAAATGGGGTTATCTTAGGTGCACATAAAAAGTATATAATTACAATATATGCGTTTATATGCGGGAACAGTCGTGAATTCGTAAAATTTATGCTATTCGGATGTGATTCACGTTTAAAGGTAAGAGTCTTACTGAAATAACTAACCCCGAAGTAATAGCTAAACAAAAAAACCGGCCAAGTGCGTGTCGGACCACGCACAATGTCGGGTTCCGTAGTTGGGATGAATTTATCCCAAGAATAACTTAACATTGTAGTTGAAAATCATGTTTCCCCATACAATTCAACTGCAAATTAAGTTTGTACGCATAATATTGAGAAATTTACCAAGTTATTTAAACACCATAGACTCCAGGTCCAGTAGATTCGGAGCTAATCGGTTAAACTCGTGTGTCCGTCTACACACGAGTGATCCTAGGGTTCCGTGTTTTCCTTTGAGGTACGGAACCCTAAAAATCGACCTTTATAAAATACGAAAACGAAATACTCATTATTTTGTATAGACTTTTGAAACGTGGAATATTTATTTAGTGTCTGCAAAACGGCCAACATATACTACTTGATACTTATAATTTTTTTTTGTAGAAAACATTGTTGAAAAGGCACAGCTCCATTTTAACTTCATGGCGGCTCTGAAGTGCGCTACTTGCTGCGCAGTACCGCACCCCTCACCCCCGCTGTAACGTGAATTTGTTACAACACAGCAACTCGTCTCACGTTCAGAGCCGCCTTAGAGGCAAGTTTTACAAGGCTTGTAGGAAACACGACAAATCAACTACTCACTATGCCTTATTAACCCATATTGCCTTAATTAACAAGCGCCGATACAAATCAGCATTCAAAATATATAAATAAAGAAAGAATAATTAAATTTAATGAAGTCAGAAATGCTAGCGTGCATACGCTTTCTTGTTACTTCAATGACATTTACTCACACGAGGTTTGAACGTAAATAAAACCATGATTACAAGTTATAAATAACCATGTTATACTATGTTTTTTTTTTATTGTTGAGTGGGCCTGCTCTGGACCTCGAGCCTGATGGAAAGCGATAGATGAGGTCTACGATGGAACGACAGGTTATATGTGGAAGGGAACACAAACGCTGGCAGAGAGTTCCACACTTGTGTGTGTATGTTGCTTTTACCGAGAAGGATCGTCAAATACGATGGAAAATACTAATTTCTTTCCAAAAAGTAGGATGGTATCGAGTAATTAGAATTGATGTTGATCCATTTCTATCACTTAGCTTGCTTGGGGGAAGGTGTCTTCATTGATCCTTCCTTTAAAGTTAAAATAACAAAGGCCTATTTTCAGCAACTCATTCACGGGATAAAAAAGATAATGTGTTAATAAGCACTCTCTATCGTAAGCTTTACTTACTGTAATATAATAAAGTCATAAGGAAAAGGTTGTTTTATATTCTCAGACAAAGCCGTAGAGCGGGTTTGATATAAACCCCGCCATGTGCTGTGAGGCAGATATTGCGTAATTTATTTAGGTGCAGATTTTACATTACAAATACGTAGTTATGCCAAGTCATTGAAATATAGATTTTGTCTAAAATAAACATTATGTTCCACAGGAGAATCAAGGTAACCAACATAGCCCGAAGAATTGCCAACCAGTGGCAGCGGGCAGGGCACATTGCTCGCAGAACAGATGGCTGATGGGGCCGAAAGGTTCTGGAGTACCTTAAGTGGCAGCTGGCAGGGCACATTGCTCGCAGAACAGATGGCCGATGGGGCCGAAAGGTTCTGGAGTGGCGACCGCGTACCGGAAGACGTAGCGTTAGAAGGCATCCTACATTGTGAATGGCGCAGGACACCGCTGGATGAGGGAAGCACAGAACCGGTCAAAGTGGCGGTGCTTGGTTGAGGGGCCCATGTCCAGCAGTGGACGTCTTTCGACTGAAATGATGAATGATGATGAAATATTACGATAATACGAGTATATATGTATATTACTTAATACTCAAACTTAAGTTTTTAGCTTTCTCAAAAACTATAGACATTCTCATCTAGCAAGCCAGTCAATATTTATTCACCAGGTTTGACACTCCAGGCATAAGTCAAGGGTAAAAAGCCAGTTTATTAGACAGCGTCTGGTTTCAAGGTTGCCACGACCATAAAAACAAATAATGAACGTTTATTGAGCACAGACACGGAATAGCGATGTCGTTTTGTTGAGGGCAACCATTTTGTTTTGGTGAAATATTTAGGAGAATTTTCACGGTTTTACACGTGTAGTTACAGAGACATTTTTTTTTTGTGAACTTTCTTTTGTAACAATAATTAAATGATATTTCAAATACTGTTTGTAGTTCTGTTAACCAAAGCTTATATGTATTTTTAAGAGGCAGATTTTGTAATAATTAAGTAAAATTCTCACGTTGATTTCAATAATACATGTCCTGTCTGGGCCTCATTGACCTATAACTTCATAACATAACACTACTATTAAGTTGAATAATAGATAAATATCTACCCCATGAAAATCAACGTAGGTCCGTAACCTGTCTAGTTTGTTATTCACAGGTAACTTCACACCTTAATTTTTAAACCTGAATATTACAACCTGCGCTGAAAATGAGTTTTCCAAGTTTTATGACAGAAAACCTTTCACGAAAATTTCGAATCCATAAATTCTACCTTAATACCGCCCGAGTATGAAAACTCACAGCACATAATTAATTTACTTAACTAAATATGCAGGGCTTCATGGTTCAAAATCTATAGAAATTAAAATAATTTATACAATAAAATGAAAATGAGCCTTAATTAAATGACCACGCGAGAAACTGTTAGGAAATGAATAAATAAATACGAAAACACAAATAAATTTTAAATAAAACTCACTTGCAACCAGCGCCTGCAATAACGTTGTTAGCAACGCACACAATTAGCAAACAGAGTTATTGCTTATCAGAAACTGTCAGGCGCTTTCGCTCTCGACTATGTAAAAAGAACATTTTGCATTGAAGCACGCTTCAATAGAATGAATGGGGGAATACAACAAAAGAACTTGTAACTATTGTCTTTAGCAGTTAGTTTAAGTCGTGTAGTATACGTTTTGCAATGGTCTACAAACTTAATTAAGTTATAGACACTGCAGTCACTTTTTGACTCTACTGAAACTATTAATATACCTACATAGTATGTTTCAGATTTTTTCAGTAAGTCTGACTTGCAAGTACTACTGAATTCTTAACTGTTTCCGAAAAGGCAAAAGTTAAGGCTCTTTTTAATCAAAACTCAATAAAACTTTACAGGAAATTTTAAATAAAACAAAACAACGACGACGACCATTCTACCAGTTAACTCCGAAGTGAACTGGTAGAAGTCATCATGTAAGGAAAGGGCATTATGCCCCCTTCCATGCGACATTCTCTCTCTTTGTCTCTTTCTTTTATATATGCGTGTGTGTGCGTGCGAGTATCAGGTAAGGAACTTTCTGACAGGAGTCCCCCAACCGCACAAGTTTTTTTTTTAAATTCTTGTTTCTCTTCAAGAACAAGGGGCTTGTGGCTAAGTAAAAACAGCCGCACGGGTCGATCGATCGATTAAGCTACGCTTGCCGCGGTTGGTCCGCAGATGGGTGATCATTTTTACATACCAAGACCCCTCCATGTCTCGGAAAGCACGTTAAGCCGTTGGTCCCGGCTGTTATTTGTAGATCTTTACAGTCGTTACGGGTAGTCAGAAGCCCGAAAGTCTGACAACCAGTCTTACCAAGGGGTATCGTGTCACCCAGGGTTGTGGAGGTCAGATAGGCAGTCGCTCCATGTAAAATACTGGTATTCAGCTGCACCCTTAGAATGGAAGCCGACCCCAACGTAGCTGGGAAAACGCTAGGCAGATGATAATGATTCTCTTCAAGAACAACAATATTATGAAACAGTGGCGTGGCTTACTAGTTACGAAATAATCAGATTTAACTGAAACTTTAGCGCCTATTCAGTTGGCAACTGATACAACTTGATACATACCTTTGTTTGTGTTGGTAATGAACTAATTTAACAGTAGGTTAATCTTAACAAGTTAGGAACTATATGGCAGGGTGAGATTTTTGACGTAAATATTGTGTCTTTGTTAATAGATACCAACATATATCTTTGAAGATATTGTCGAGAAAGTAGTGTAAATAAATATGTAAGAACAGACTTTGAGTATGAAGTGTGAGCCAGGTTAAAAAAGTATATTTAGGTACGTGTAATTCCTTCGGCTTGAAATTACTTTCAAACTCAAATGGCAATGCTGTTTGGTCGCAGTAACAGTTTTTGGAAGATCCGGAGTTACCGACACAGCTTGCAGAGTAAGCAAACTGCGAAGGGCCGATGGCACAGACGAGTCCTGGATGGAGACAGTGCATTGGCAGGCGTAGTGTGAGAGGCCCCCCAACTAGATGGAACGACGACCTTAAAAAGGCTGGGTCAGACGGAATCCAGAGACAGGTTGTTGTGCCGCAGCCTGGAACAGCCTGGGACATGGACTGCGATAGGCTGAGTTGATTGATTGAACATTTTCTGTGATTTCAACAGGTACCAATTTCCCAAAGACAAACTCGTTCAAAATTTAAACTCTTAGGTTCGATAAACAGTGAACGTAACAAAAAATGAGACAAAACACCTACGGAAATTAAAAAGTCGTTTAAATTCTGCCATTATGATTTTGTAAAAACAAAACCTGGGCAATAACAATCGCGCGACCTAGATGAGTGGATAAACGTCTCATTTATTAAAATCTATTCAGCCCATAGGATGCTGAATGTTGTCTTTGTTGTCGCGCTGTCGGGTAGAAATAAGACTCTCCTTTTTAAATCATACACAAACTTATCATATTTTTTATCATCTCATAATTTCTGTAGACCTCCTTTGAAAAACATTATTCAAATATTATTATCCTACACATAATTTCATCAGTTCTACGAACGAAGGTAAACATCACCTACCTAATCCTATTAATCTCGTCTGTTCTCCAATTTTGTAAGGAGATTTAACCTGATGAGACGACACAACGTGCTTCTCATGTCGTATAAGTGAACATGATATAATTATGATGTGCCTCACGTAAAGGGTTGAATGTTGGATGTCAGTCACTTTATTAGAATGGTGGATTGATCAAATTGTTGTCATACGTTATAGGGATGGATCGTATCATTTAACAGTTCCGAGAACACCACAGTTAAATTGCGTTTCTAAACGTATGGTCAGAACTATTACTGAAAAAGCTCGTTCCATGAAAAGCGGTGTTAAATTAGACAGTGTTTGGGGGCGTTGCAGTACTGACTGCTGTTTATTTGATTAATTTGACCCCAACTAAAACTTTGAAACTTTCATAAACGCCGTTCTAAATGTGGCATGATAAAAATCCTCACATTAAATATTTGAAGGTATTTGGTTCAACAGTAAGACCAAGTTTGTTGAAAAATCATGGAAAGGGATACTTGCAGGTTATGAATCAAACGTCTATAAAGTTTGGAACCCAGAATGCGAAAAATATGTAGTAGTCAGGGATGTTATTGTTGATGAGACTGGTTTTCTTCAATCCAGGCCAGACCTCAAGTCTGAAGGCAATATTCAAAATTCTCACGACAAAACTCATCCCATAACTCTGACAGTTCTAAATCAGATACGTCTAAACCTGATGGGCACGAGTGTCCTAAAAAAAAATGCAAATTAAGCCATGATAATTTAATTGAATCGGAACAAATAACAATTTCTGATAACCCGTTTTCACCAAAAGAAAACACAGATATAAATCCCGAGGTTAGACGAAGCAATAGGCTCAAAAATCGGCCAGCTATTTCGTATAACGACGATGATATTAAAAAATAATCAGCCTATAATTTTTCTACTGCTGCGACATAGACCTCCTCTCTGTGAGAGGAAGTGTGCCTTAATCCACCACGCGGGCCCAGTGCGGGTTGGTAGATATCACATGTCTTCGAATTTTTGGTTCTAGGACACGCCGGTTTCCTCACGATGTTTTCCTTCACCACCGCTTTACTTTGTGTAAATTATTTCATCACCACTGCTCTCAAAACGGTGAAGGATTTTTTTTACTAGTCTGACAGTGTTTCATTTTAATTCATGCAGAGTCTGACATGTACCTCAATCGCCAGAGTCAACGTCATCAAGGATCTTGGGGTAACTTTTGACTCACAGCTTTTGTTTGATGCGCACATTGACAATATAGTCAACAAGGCTTCTAAAGCGTTGGGTTTTGTTTTTAGGGTCTCCACTGAGTTTAAGAATGTCAAAACCATGAAAATTCTATACTGTGCTTTTGTCCGTAGCCATCTCGAATATGCTTCTCAAGTTTGGAATCCAAGTTACAATGTTTATATTAATCGCCTTGAAAGTATACAAAAGCGATTTTTAAGGTACACTCAATATCGTTCTAATACTTATCTTCCTAACTATACTAGTCGGTGTAACATATTCTTCCTTTACACGAGCGAAGAAAAATTGCAGATCTTGCTTTCCTATTTGGTATAATGAACGGGTCTACTGACGTCCCTGTGCTGGTGGCCACGATTGGACTTCGTGTACCGTCTGTGTTTCTTCGGAGACCTCATCTCCTACATGTACCTACTGTGAAAACGATCTATAGGCAAAATACTTACATTTTAAGAGCATGTCGAATGTTTAATGTGGCGTGCCGAGATGTTGAGCTTGATTTATTTACGAATAGTGTCCAGAAGTTAAAAAATGTTTTGTAACTATTTCTTTGAAGAGTAATATAGTAACGTAGAGCGTACTGTATTTTTTTTTTTGTTTATGTTCTTCAGTTGTTTGTATGTTAAACTCTCACGCTGTTTGTACCGTTTTGGCAATTTTATACATTAGTTTATATAAGTGGAAACTTGTAATTGGCGTTCTTCTACTTATTACATCTGATTACTCGAATGTATTAGCTGTAAGTTTTCTTAAAATTAATAAAATACAATAAATAAAATGTAAAGAAGATGGCTGAATGTAATTCTGCAGTAATGGCATAATGACACATACAATTCCGATTCGGTAAAGGAGATTCTATCGTACAATGAGCAGACAAAAAACGAGTTGGTGAGCAACAAGCAGCGAGTGCACAACGGTATGTGTTTGTACCAAGCGTGAGTCTCTCAGCAAGTTTTCTGCCTGCCAAGCGAACGCCGCTGAGAGAGTACTCTTGGATAGCTCTTGTCGCTACGACAAACAAGTTCTCGCCAGCTGCCTCGTCGGTGGTGGGACAGGTGCTGTAGATGGTGGGACAGGTGCTGTAGATGGTGGGACAGATGTTTTAGGTGGTGGGACAGGTGCTTTAGGTAGTGGGACAGGTGCTTTAGGTGGTGGGACAGGTGCTTTAGGTAGTGGGACAGGTGCTTTAGGTAGTGGGACAGGTGCTTTAGTAGGTGGGACAGGTGCTTTAGGTAGTGGGACAGGTGCTTTAGGTAGTGGGACAGGTGCTTTAGTAGGTGGGACAGGTGCTTTAGGTAGTGGGACAGGTGCTTTAGGTAGTGGGACAGGTGCTTTAGTAGGTGGGACAGGTGCTTTAGGTAGTGGGACAGGTGCTTTAGGTAGTGGGACAGGTGCTTTAGGTAGTGGGTCAGGTGCTTTAGTAGGTGGGACAGGTGCTTTAGGTAGTGGGACAGGTGCTTTAGGTAGTGGGACAGGTGCTTTAGTAGGTGGGACAGGTGCTTTAGGTAGTGGGACAGGTGCTTTAGGTAGTGGGACAGGTGCTTTAGTAGGTGGGACAGGTGCTTTAGGTAGTGGGACAGGTGCTTTAGGTAGTGGGACAGGTGCTTTAGTAGGTGGGACAGGTGCTTTAGGTAGTGGGACAGGTGCTTTAGGTAGTGGGACAGGTGCTTTAGGTAGTGGGTCAGGTGCTTTAGTAGGTGGGACAGGTGCTTTAGGTAGTGGGACAGGTGCTTTAGGTAGTGGGACAGGTGCTTTAGTAGGTGGGACAGGTGCTTTAGGTAGTGGGACAGGTGCTTTAGGTAGTGGAACAGGTGCTTTAGGTAGTGGGACAGGTGCTTTAGTAGGTGGGACAGGTGCTTTAGGTAGTGGGACAGGTGTTTTAGGTAGTGGGACAGGTGCTTTAGGTAGTGGGCCAGGTGCTTTAGGTAGTGGGACAGGTGCTTTAGGTAGTGGGACAGGTGATTTAGGTAGTGGGACAGGTGCTTTAGTAGGTAGGACAGGTGCTTTAGGTAGTAGGACAGCTGCTTTAGGTAGTGGGACAGGTTCTTTAGGTAGTGGGACAGGTGCTTTAGGTAGTGGGACAGGTTGCTGTAGGTAGTGGGACATGTGCTTTAGTAGGTGGGACAGGTGCTTTAGTATGTGGGACAGGTGCTTTAGGTATGGGACAGGTGCTTTAGGTAGTGGGCCAGGTGCTTTAGGTAGTGGGCCAGGTGCTTTAGGTAGTGGGACAGGTGCTTTAGGTAGTGGGACAGGTTGCTGTAGGTAGTGGGACAGGTGCTTTAGTAGGTGGGACAGGTGCTTTAGTAGGTGGGACAGGTGCTTTAGGTAGTGGGACAGGTGCTTTAGGTAGTGGGACAGGTGCTTTAGGTAGTGGGCCAGGTGCTTTAGGTAGTGGGACAGGTGCTTTAGTAGGTGGGACCGGTGCTTTAGGTAGGTGGGACCGGTGCTTTAGGTAGTGGGACAGGTGCTTTAGGTAGTGGGACAGGTGATTTAGGTAGTGGGACAGGTGCTTTAGGTAGTGGGCCAGGTGCTTTAGGTAGTGGGACAGGTGCTTTAGTAGGTGGGACAGGTGCTTTAGTAGGTGGGACAGGTGCTTTAGGTAGTGGGACAGGTGCTTTAAGATGACAAACAAATTTTGGCTGTGACTTTACATACCTGCTGATAGAACTGTGACTCTTCGCCGTCGGGCCGGACTCCCAATGCCAGGCCGACGTACGCCAGCGTCAGTACGGCGGACATGGCCAGGGCTATAGGCCGGGCTATTGGCATCATTGTATGCACCATCTGAAGAAGAACGGGAGTGATAATAAATTATTAAGTTCTGGAAAGTTCATTCATTAAATTAAGAAAAGTCCAACATGTTTGGAAAAATAAAAAATAAACGACTAGGTTTTACGTAGACCGGTTTTATAACGGTTAGTAGGTACAGATTTTGTCTAACTGTTATTTATCATTGGATGACTAAAGTAATGATTATAACTGGCTTTTGTGGTAAAAAACAATCAATCTTGTTTCAGGCGAATTTGGTAGCGTCTGACTGCCAAGGGAATGCTGCTAGCGTTCGCCACTCAAAAAGTATTGTCATTCGTAAAAGCCTTTATACATTATTTTATGTAATCAGGCGAAATCAATTTGATTTTTTTACCCAAACAACAAACAGCAGATCCTTTAATCTCACCAGTTCATCGCACAAAGAAAACACACAGACAATATACCAAAGAAATATAAGAAAGTTTTGATCATTGCAAACGCGTGCGTCCGCAACCGACTTACTAAACTTTTGCCAGAAAATTAATTTTAACTTGCCGTATTGTCGCCAGAATATTATCTTTAGTTTCCCCAATCATTTAGTTTCATGCGACACTTATAGAAACTACGGACTTTTGTTTATTTGTCCGCTGTTTGTTTACTCTGTGACCGACCGCGGCGACAGTAAAAACAGGAGGAATTGGACTGAAACTAAAGTTTGTTTGTGTAATGTTTTATTTATTTGTAAAGGGTTAAGGGCGCTTTTATTGTGTCAGATGTTGATTTTTCTCTGTTATTAGTTGTGCCAAGAACCATAGATAGGTGGTAGGTAAACTGTAAACTATTGCGGACATTGATTTGTTAATGTCAGTACCTATTTTGTAGTCTTTTTTTTTAGGTGGGACATCATCAAATAACTTCTCCCGCTCTGGGCGGAGCGGGAGGGTGTGTCAGACTCATACTGACTAAAATCCACCCGTATTCCTTCCATTGCCTGTGTTGCGGGGGCCTCGGTGACCCATTAGTACCTTCCCGCGACCCCGGCAGGCATCGGCCCTAGTGGACCCCTACATTGTGCTGACGACATCTCTTTGAGGCGCGCGTGGAATACGACGCGCCGTCGACCCGGGCCTGGTCCTTACCGGACGGTGAGCTACCCATTGCTCACCGTCCGCAAGCCCGCGCCAACGGTGGCCGGAAATCCGCCCGGGATTTATTTTGTGGTCTGTGATAATTTTATTTGCGTTACAGCGCCGCACCGCAAAAATTTCGCCGCGTTGGCGGTCACACGATAATTTCGGCGCCGTGACGTTTTTATGCAGCAGCGAAGCCGCACCGCTAAGATTTCGCCCATTCTTCTGCCGCACAAACAACTGAACACTGCACTTTACTTTGTGTAAATAATTTCATCACCAGTGCTCTCAAGGCGGTGAAGGAAAACATCGTGAGACAACCGGCATGAACTAAAACCAAAAACTCGAAAACATGTGACATCCACCAATCCGTACTGGGCCGGCGTGATACTTGATTTACGGCCTCTCACTGAGAGGAGGCCTGTGTCCTAGCAGTGGGAACATTTTAGGCTGATTATGATGATGTCCAGCTGTGGATTAGATGACCATAGAGAACTAGTAAACCAATATGAATTTAAAAAAGAAACGTCTTTATTGAATTGTATATTAACCGCTCAATAATAGGTAAACTGCCTCGTCGGTCTAGTGATCGCATGAGCTACTGCTGAGCATGAGGTCCTGGGTTTGATGCCGGGGTCGGGCAAAGTAGGTATTATTGGGTTCTCCTATCTGGAATTTCTCAGTAGCAGCCCGGAGTCTGGATTTGTGTCCGGTTGACGGCAATAGGCTCACCCCCTATTGCATGGGACTAGGCACGTATGGCACTAGGCAGGCAATGTTGTACTCGTAAGTATCATGACATGTGGAGAAGTACTTTCATAATAAAAAAAATATATTTGAGGTCTGCTGACTTTAAGCCAGATTTTATACCACGAACCACAAAAAAACAATACATAATCAGTCTATAATGTTCGCACTGCTGGAACATAGACGTCCTCTCTGTGAGAGGGCGTGGGCCGTAGTCCTCCACGCGGGCCCAGTGCGGGTTGGTAGGTGTCACATGTCTTCGATTTTTTGGTTCTAGGACATGCCGGTTTCCTCACGATGTTTTCCTTCACCGTTTTGAGAGCAGTGGTGACGAAATAATTTACAAGTACTCAAAGCGCCTGTCAAGGTTCGAACCTACGACCTATAATTCGCAAGTCGCGGCCGTTACCACTGGGCTACCACTGCTCAAAAAAACAATATTTTACTAAAACAATGTTTTCTGAATTCCAAATCATCCCTAACAACACAAATAACCCTGTAATCAAGCAACACAAAAAAAAAAAACGAACAGTCGTACATTAATGTATCCAATTGAAACAAAATTCTCATTTGTTTAGCACATTCTCCACATAAACATGATGTATGACCAAGTTCCATTTCTTAATGGCTTATGGCGCAACACGGGGGCGACACAGGAAATTAAATTCCTTAGCTTATCCATGCGAAGATTGCATCGGTGAAACGACTGGGGTTAAATCATGGCGGACATATTGGTTGTGTTGTAAACAGTTGACGGTGTTGAACGTCGTGTGGTGGGAAATACACAATGGTGTAAGGGACATCCTTTCAACCGTGTATTTCCCACACCACCGACACGAAGCGCAAACTGTTACATGTTCAGTACATGATTCTAGATCCCGCAGCCAAGAAATGGTTCGGTTTGATCCGTCGAAACATTGAACCGCTGGTGAATAAATTCATGGTAACAGTTGCGCGTCGATGTCCCTTACAAGGACTAATATTGAAATTGAAATTGTTTATTTACATAAATATTTACATAATAAGGCCTTAAACTAGAGATTAAGGTATATAATAATTGGATTTTACCTGAACTAGGAATAAACCTGTATCTCAGGTATCTCACTCAAGTGCTTTAAATACATAAGTGCTATCTAAGATTCTAACAATAAATGATTTAACTGTTATAAATTGTAGTTTTATGCAAATTAAGAAAAACAGTATGCTACTTTTTTGCATCATCGTAAGACATTTTTGCAATCATGTTCTATTATGAATTTTGCAATGTGACATTTCTAATAAGGTCGCCTTTACATTATTATTCAGAAAATTTTACTGTGTCGACAAAAAGTAAAGATTGCATGTTTATTAATATAGGTACTAAAAAAATCAAAAGAAAGTGTACAATGTCATTTTTAAGAGCTAAGCTTTTAGGGGTACGTCTAAACTTATAAGTCCTGAAATTCATATCTTACAGGTTGTTTGACTTTGACCCGAAGACTCGAAGTTCGTCGTAGGTATTTTCCAAAGTTCAGACATTTCATGAAATTGTTATGTGTGAGATGAATTGAGAGAAAAGAGGCTTACAGCAGTAAATTGTTATGTATGAGATGAATTGAGAGAAAAGAGGCTTACAGCAAGGCATGTATTTAACGCGGCGACAAACTAATCTGATTTAGGGTTTTAAAAATAATTAAAAAGGGTAGCAAAAATAATAGGTTGGCAGCTATTTGGTAGCATTTTAAGTATAAAGTAGCAGCTTAATAATCAATTGTTAGCTTTGTTTTAATTTAAACTTGCATCGAGTTATTGTTTTGGTAACTGAGAGTCACCAACAACCGAGGGGATCTGACGCTCGGTTAGTGGTCACTGTTCTAACCTAACCTAAACCAAATGATTTTATACTTAAAATGCTACTTCACTGTAGCTGCCAACATATTATTTTTGGTACCCATTTAATTATTTTTAAAACCCTTTTTTTTTCTCTAACTGAACTGACAGCTGTGCTGCTGGGTAGTTTGTTGGCTACTCCTTCTTCCCAGCTAAAGCATTAGGAAGTGGTGAAGGGTGGGCGTTTTGGGGGACTGTCTTATGTAATTTTGACGTTCGAAAAGTGCTGATTCTCAGCCTAGTTTGAATAAATGACTTTGATTTTGATTATTTTTGCTACCCATTTTATTTTTTTAGTAGCAAATAGTTAGTCACCCTTTAAGTTGTTAGTCGCCTGGAAAATAATAAGCCGTTTTGAAAGCTGCAGGTTAGTACATACTCATGATTCAGCCGATTGATTCATCTTACCAGACCTAAAGTAGGTGGCATGCTGTGATCTCTCAATATGTAGTACATTAAAATGAAACAGAACGACTATTCAATAAATTTTGTCGCTACAAATTGCTCGGTGTGAACTAAGCCTACTCGACCTGCTTGGCAAATTGAATTTAGCACGACGCGTTCTTTTTCTCTTAAAGCCGTTGTTAGATAAATTGCATCGGTCAGTGATTGTGGCGGGCGACCCGGCAACCACTCGAGTGGTGGTCGAGTCGGCCGGTCTGCGCCAAGCCTTTTTATTTCAAATGTCATGGATTTCATTTTCCAATTCGTTTTGTGGTTTTATAAAGTTTTAATGGGATAACTGGTGAACAGTGTTTGTGGTTTCCGTGCATGGCTTTGATTGGATTTCTGTTAGAATATATTTAAAATTACATTCTTACAAATGAAACCTTAAGGTTAGTTTATCAATTTCGCGCCACGGCACCCCTAGCTCCCGCAGGAGACGCCCTGGGCGTCGGGAAATCCAGGCGGATTTCCGGCCATCGCCTTAGGCGCAGGCTTGCGAACGGTGAGCAACGGGTAGCTCACCGTCCTATAACGACCAGGCCTAGGTCGACGACGCCTTGTGTTCCACGCACGCCTCAAAGAGATGTCAGCACAAGTGTAGAGTCCACTAGGGCCGAAGCCTGCCGAGGTCGTGGGAAAGTCCGAAAGGGTTACCGAGGCCCCTAGCAACACAGCCAACGGAAAGAACACGGGTGGGTATTAGTCAGTAAGAGTCTGACACACACTCCCGCTCCGCCCAGAGCGGGAGAAGTTATTTGATAATTTCCCACCCAAAAAAAAAAGGTTTGTTTATCAAGTCAAGTTGGTGTGGTCACCATTAGATAATGATTTATACAACTATGCAGCAAGTGTTCATAAAAGTGTGAAAATTATTACTGACAGGCTGGACTGCTGTATTGTGAGTCGTTGCTCCAGTATCTCAGCTGGAATGCTGAAGCTATGATTATTTTGTATTTAGTAGTGTGTGGTTGTATTACTAACACAGTTGTAAGTTTATTTTATTGTCACTAACACTGTATGAGTCACATGGTTACTCGCAATAAATAATTTATTATTATTATTATACACACGAACGGCATATGTTAACGGCAGAGGCAACTGCAGCAGCCGCCGATGCGCATGCGCCGGCCGTGCCGCTCGTGTATATATGAACACTAAGTTGCATTACCTAGTGCACCACCATCCGTTTCAACAAGCATAGTATTGTGTGAATTTTATTTTTCTCATGATAATGCTACCAGTAGTATCTAAGGCCTATAGTTCAGTAGCGGATGCTTTCAAGGTCATTTGGACTAATGTTACAGTTTAAACAGTAAACCCACGTTCTGATGACCTTGGCTTCAATATCGTCATCTAATTATTGTACCTACCAATAAAAATATTTCTATTCATACTAAGTCAAAATGTGGCTGCAAATCCAGCTCAAAATATTTACCCGACAACCCAAGAATTATAGTAACAAACCTGAATTTCAACCCTAAATTGCTCAAAAGACGTACAATTTGTACCAAGACTTGAATATGAAAATCCACAAAGTTACACCTCCAGATTTTATGAAAGCTGGACAAGCGAGAGCGTTGAAATATTTTAATTTTGCACAATTATGCACAGTCAGCGACTATGCGGAGGTAAACTTGGACAGATGTGGAGCAAATATTACGTAATTTTCTGAGCTAAGAAAGTTAATGTGCTTATGAAGGATTTGTTCTTTTGTAATGCTGCGATATTTTTTGCCATATTTTATTTGTTGGCATTGTTGCCAGAGCAAAAATGTTTTGCAAACACTTTTCAGATCATATTCTGGAACTTTGGCTTTGGCTCAGTTTTCTTTTGTTACAGTACCAGGGCATTTAAGTAGAACTTTCGAGCTTAAGAAAGAGACTATCATACAGGAATTAATAATACAGTACTGACAATGCTCTACACAGGCAAAATTTTTCAAAAACTCGGGCATAACAACGGCCGCGTACTGTATTTTGTAGGTCCCAAACTTCGGCTTGCCTTGGACCGATCCCTTTAATTAATAATGTCCTCCTCACACGACATCGAAGCGAACTGACCCTCATGAATTCATTAGAGTTCTGGTCGAGGATGAAACTTTAAAAATTAAAACCGGACAAGTGCCAGTTGAACTAGCGTGGTGAGAGTTCCGTATAATGAATATGTTATCTACCTTTTTTATCCTATGATAATTTATCCCAACAGCAAACTTAACATTGTAGTTGGAAAACATGTTCTCCCGTACATTCCAACTGCAAATGTAAGTTTGTACGCATAAAATTGAGAGATTAGTGATTTTTGGTGCAACAGGGCCTTAATCTCATTCAGAAGGAAACTCTTAAAATAAATTATACAAAAGCTGATGACAGAGCTTGTCTTCAAGTCTTATCGATCACTGTACAATCTAAATGGGAACTTCTAATTAATTATGCTTTGTCACGAAAGGGGGTAGGCAGAAACCAAGGTAAACCTCGGTAGAAATTAATGGATTTGGCACGCTAAGTAAAATAGTAAGGATATTATTTTAGGTTAGTTTGGGAGAATATTCCATTAATTTTCGGGCAAGTTTCTAAGTAGAGTAAGAGGAAGATTTGTATAAAGGTCAGGTTGTTTTAGTTTATACCGAGGAACCTATTTGGTATATCTAACTACAGCCTGACTTTTTACTCGTATTCTAGGAGAACTTTTCATGGAACTGGATGAAATATAACATTCCTGCACGTAGCGGGTCGTGAGTGCTCTGAGAGTACAGTATAACAATGCCTTCAGGGTGTTGATGGGGCTGCCTCGGTATTGCAGTGCGTGAGCGATATTTGCAGAGTCATAAGTGGATGGATATTATGCCATAATTAGAAAAAGAACAGCATCGCTGATGGGCCGAGTGAGAGACAGTTCTAACGGCTACCTGAGGGTCGTTTCTGAACATATTGAGAGTCATATCTGGAGGCACTGGATTCGCCTACATATAGGATAATTATTATAGTTTTGGTATGTGTGTATTATTAACATAGTTCTTTAGTTTCAGTGTATTACTAACACTCTATGGACAACCTGGTCTGAAATAAAGTATTATTATTTATTATTATTAATTTTATTTTGTGTGCTATCCAGGATGATCCTGCCGGGGTCGCGGGAAGGTACTTATGGGTCACCGAGGCCCCCGCAACACAGGCAACAGGAAGGAATACGGGTGGGTTTTAGTCAGTAAGAGTCTGACACACCCACCCTCCGCCCAGAGCGGGAGAAGTTATTTGATGATTTCCCACCCTAAAAAAAAACGGATGATAATAACTCTGATTTACATCAAATTCCGTGCACCTGTTCATGAAATACTTTCCCAAGTTTCTTCACAATCACTTACCTATATTATTAAACTTAGTTATCCAATTATTAGCGTCACTTAAGCTTTCCAGTTTTTAAAATACCGGCCAAGTGCGTGTCGGACCACGCACAATGAGGGTTCCGTAGTTGGGATGAATTTATCCCAAAACAAACATAACATTTTAGTTGAAAAACATGTTCTCCCATAGTTCGATTTACGCCACGGTCAATTCTCCAACTACAATGTAATCGTTTGGCACCGTCCCACCTCCAACGGACTACTTCTAAAGCGCGTGCAGCGGCAGAAAATGCCGAAAATCTGAAAGTTATTAAATATGGAGGCCTTGGCAGAGAGTACAACTTTGTGCCCTTTGGCGTCGAGACCCTCGGTCCGTGGAGTCCCAGTGCGCATAAGTTATTTGCGGAAATCGCGAAACGTCTAGTAGATGTAACTGGTGACCGAAAAGCTGGCGGTTTTCTCGCGCAACGCATCAGCATTGCAATTTAGCGAGGAAATGCCGCCAGCATCCTCGGTACAATGCCCCGAGGGCCTTTTTTAGGCCTAACTTAGTTTGAATTTAATTTAGTTGTTAATAATGTTAATAATCATCTTGTAATTTGGTTATGTAAATAAATAAAAGTTTGTAATCGCAAAAAAAAAATGATGTGGTAAAGCTACAAATTAACGATTTTCGGACTTTTTCCTTTACTTGTGCTGTGAGATCTTTCTTTTTGCCAAAGTTCATGCTTCTATGTCAACAGGAATTTTTTTTTGGAGCTCCAAGGACCGTAGACCTACGTAATTGATATTAATTTCAACTTGATACGGAAAACGGTGAAGGAAAACATCGTGAGGAAACCGGCATATCCTAGAACCAAAAATTCATAGCCATGTGACATCTACCAACCCGCACTGGGCCCGCGTGGTGGATTACGGCCCACTGCCTCTCACAGAGAGGAGGCCTGTGTCCCAGCAGTGTGAACATTACTGGCTGATTATACTTCCAACGATACCTCGTTTGTCAAAATACGACGACTAGTTAAGGAGTTATGAACAGATGGATATAAATACTAACATACGTAGCCCGTTTAAATCATAACCCACCTTTGGCTTTGCCGTAGTCGGGTAATAAATTATCTAAATAATAGTGAAAAAACAAATTCTTGTAACTATTTTATCTGTCTGACTACCTCGTCGATCTTTTTTCTTTTTTTACCTCGTCGGTCTAGTGGTCGCAAGCGCTACTGCTGAGCATGAGGTCCTGAGTTCGATTAACAGATCGGGCAAAGTGTTATTGGGCTTTTCCATCCGATGGTGGCAATATGTTCGCCCCCTATTACATGAGCCTTAAACATAACTGGCGAAATGTGGGTGAGCTATGGGTACATCTCTGCCTAAACGTCCGGGTAAACAACACGGTGATGTTATGTTTTGTTATTTTACCTGTGTTCTGTTTGGAATTAAGATCGCTTATACCATTACTTGTATAACAAATGTTTGTTTTTATGAAAAAAAAATCTGTATTGCTTCGTCTTCGCAAGCTTGTTAATGTTCAAAACTAATAACGTTTACACCTATGCAGGATCTAAGCAGAACTGGAGGACTGGAGGGCCTACGCGGCTGCTACGCAGGGCCGCGGCCGACGCGACTGCTACGCAGGGTCTACACGATGCTACGAGGTAAGAGATGCACTGTGAAGGCACTATAATTCTGCTAACAGCAGCGTCGTAACCAAAAATAGCGCCAAAAATCCTAGCTTAACATTACAAATCAAGTTAACTGACGACATATATTTAAAGCTAATCCCACATCTCAACTGACACCAAAGTCGTGTGAAAAACGTAAATAACACAAAAAGTACCGCAGGGATTACACGGCAACACTCTCTTTGGGTTGTGAACGCGAAAGCTGATGAAAAGATTAAAATATTCCATTTTAATTTAAAAAAGCTCTTCGAATTTGAAAAACACACAATGAAGGCTTTTTGCCAAGACGTGTTGCTGGATGCAATCACAGGCTCTATACTGCGTCCCGCGTCGGCTGGCATTTGAATAGCCATGCAGAATAGTGAAAATGTCGCTTTATGTGAAGATTGAAGCTCTGACCAAATTGATGTGAAACCCACAAGGGATGCGGGACGAAATTCACTCGCGCCGCTTGTGTAAACTAACTTGTGTTCAAACTAGCGCGAATTGAGGCGTGACTTCCTAATCATTTTAACAATAAACGCGCGCAGTCGCGTTCCGAGTCCCGCGCGGGATTCGCTTATGTGGCCATACCTTAGGTAAAGTTGGTATCCCCTATGGAATTAAAGGGTTATCCTTCTTACAAACTGGAAAGCCAAGTTCGGACATCATGTTTGCTTACACTTAAAAGGTCCTAAAGTTTATTTCAATCATCACAAATAGAACCAAACTAAGTAGAAAACAAACTGTACCAACAATTCATGACGATCATCGGATATATACAAATATGTAGATTGAGAATTGCCAATTTCAGTAGATTTGTTGACAAGATAAATGAATAGAAATGAAGAAATTTCGATGAGTTTAAAAGTTAAATACAATCGGAAATACAGATTGAGGATTGAAACTCATTTATTTGTGTTTGTAACTCCAACATTATTCGTGAAACTCTATTAAGCTTTACTTTGAATATTCAAGTAGAAAAACCCCCTTTACAAAAATGTGCTACATAAACTATGTATAAATATCTCTAAATTAAATGTAAAGTCAGGGAAGTTAATTATGAGGCAAATTGACGTAGGTTGTCTTTCTTACTAACAATTCATTCCTCTGAATGTACCTAAGACGATAAATTTTATAGTTTTTGGCATGTGCTCATCAAGGCCTTCAATTTGATACCCATTTAATAAATGTATTTTTTTTTCACCTTTGTTAATTGAGCCATTCTGCCGCCGTATTGATTTTTTTCAAAACTAATTTAAAGCCTATGTCACTCGGGATGATATAAGGATTCTAGCGATACTTAATACATCTCAATTTGTTCAGGCATTTAAAAGTTATGGTGAAAGAAGCTCACGTAGATACATACTTACATAAGTACATATAATAAAAAAAACCTACGAGGGCATACAAGTCGTAACGGATGAGCAAAGCTATATACCCAGGAATCAAATCACCGTTAATTTTTATGGCTTCAGGTGCAGATGTTGTTTTCGATTTTTATAAAAAATGTTCACAAAACACAAAAAACATAAAAATAAGAAAATTTACAAAGACTTTGTAAATTTTCATGCATTTATATTTTCAGTGTTTCTTCAATTAAAATTTGCACACCAGATTACTGGTACAATATGACGGAAACTTACTATGTATTTCTGTAAATAAATAGTATTCTTTATTCTTATTCACGTATCTATATCTATATTCACGTATACATAAATTCATGAAATCGTAGCGAGTAATCGATAATCGGAGTCAAAACTGTTTATTGAATATTTTTGAAAAAAAAAACGTAATTGCGAGCTGGAAACGGCTCTAATGCCGAAAATATAGTTTTTAGATTTTTGGTCTGTTTATCAGTTTGTCTGAATTTATGTCACGCAAACACTGCCAAGTAGATTTAACTTTACTATTTTAGACGTTAATATTTTCTTAAAATCTTGAGGCTTATCTTAAAGTCAAGCTTTTAATAAAATTAATTTTAGTTCTATGTTTAGGTAAGGTTTATTTAGTACCTACTTTTTATTTCATTAATAGCTTGTTTTAAAAGGTTTTTACTTACATTTTATTTTGTGCTTAGCAAAAGATTTTGTTTAATTTAGAACGACTATCATAAGTAAATGCTTATATAAAACTTCGTGTCGTACTCTTGGACCGTTGAGGAGTCAATCGTGGATGTAGAATTAGGTCATAATTATCGTTTTTATTGTCTTTGTAACAAAACCATCATGTAAAATATCAATTCCGTAGGATATGATTTACGAATAAGTGTAAGATCCGGGCTAAACAAATAAATAAACTAACTAACGTACAGACATTGTAAGTTATACGAGTAGCAATAAAAACTTTTAAAAACAAAAAACCTCGCAAGCAATGAGAAACTCTGCTAAAGGCTGCGGGTATCAGGACGAGGTTGACCGTGTGAGAAGCGGGAGCTGGCGACGTACAGTTCTATGAAACTTGCTCCCGCGTCACGAGTCCTGACTGTATATTTTTGGCTGCTAAGGCCAAAACTACTAACATAGAATAAAGGGAAGTTTTTATAAAAATGTAGTTGGGTCAAAATCACCAAGGTGGAGAATCAGCTTTATCAGCAAATAAACGTCTAAATTTAGTTTATTTAAACAAATCGTTATTGCAAATATTACTTATCTCTGTTCATATTAACTGTACATCATATTTTATACTGAAAAAGTAAATCACATTTATTATTATTTGAAGAAATAACTACAAAAAATAATTTCGAGAACGCGTCCTATGTAGCAATCTTCAGAAACTAACTTTGGAAATATTCATAAAATAAAATAAATTGAAAAGTTTTTCTTACTTATTTACCTACAATTTTATCTTATATCAATTAATTATTGTTATTACTAAAGAATGAAAATAAATTAAAGAAAATCAAGTCAAAATGTTGTGTCCGGCAATGTAAGCGTCATTTTAGTGAACGTAATTTTATTTCTCAGTAAAAATTCAGTTTTTGAACGCAACTTTTAGCTGTCTATGGTACAGTGATGTGAACGATGTAAACAAACGGTTGTCATCTCTCGTTTCCGCCAAAACAATTGAAAATAAGTGGTAAGTATTTTTCAATTCATTATTTATAGAGCGTACACCAATACGTCATCATACCGGGAATGCGTTTTTCAACTTGGAATATTGAAAAATAAGTTTTGTAGTGTTTTATAGCAAATAGTAACCTTAAATATTTTACAATAACAAAGCCTAACATGATGTCAAAGATGACTGCCGTCTAAAAAGGGCGCGTTTATTTAAAAAAGTCATTTAGGGAACGGTCATTTCGGGACCGTTCCCGGACTTGACAGAGCGTTCTCGAAATGATGATGACGTTCCCGAAATGACTTTTTCAAATAATCTCGCCCTGTTATTATAACTATTGGTTAATTAATTTAGTGTATGTTGTGCTAACATATTTTTTAATATTTTTAGCAATATGGAGTCTCACGTGGCTGAAAAAAATAAAAAAACGTCCAAAAAAGCAAGTTAAAAAAAATAGTTCGGCTTACTTGCGACAACGAGAGAAAGCCAATGCCAAGAAAAGGTGACAGAGGAAGAGAGAGAAATAAAAAGGGCTAAGGATAGAGCATACTATCAAAAAAAAAAACTGAAAAGAAAGTTAAAAACATTGATGAGATGACAGAGAGAAAAGCAAAAGCAGTGAAAAATTTGGAAAGAAGCATCAAAAAAATACAGAGAAAAGAAGAAGGCAATATCAAGTATAGTAAACAATACTCCGCCCCATTCTGATGATGAATTAGCTACAGAACGGTCTTTAGTGAGAAGAACAGTGGGACGATAAATTGTTCGGAAGGATAGAGCCAAAGCATATCGTAAAATAAAACAACAAGAGAAAACAATTGCTAAAATAAAACGAAAATGTTGTTATGAAACTTTAATGAAAAGACTAAGGAGAAAGGAAAAAAGAGGACAGGAAAAGTTCAGGTACCAACAACTCCTAACAGCAAAGTTGACACATTGATTAAAAATGTCGACGTGCCTCCTGAAGTGCGCAAAAATCTCTTATTCAACGAAGTACTGACTGCGCAATTAAAAGAAAAGGCCTGTAGTTTAAGAAAAAAATCCAAAGAGAAGGAAGTCTTCCACAGATGTGTTAGCGGTGAAATGGTACGGAAATATAAATTGCTTCATGTGGCTAAGACTTTTTTGCCAAAAGAGAGAATCAGTACATAGATTCTGAAGTCTACCAAAATTCGTGAGGTTGTTTTAAAGGAGGAAGTTCGTAAAAAAAGAAAAGATTTCTTCGAAAGAGATGATGTCAGCAGGATGTGCCCAGCCAAGAGAGATTTTGTGAAGAAAAACGGTATTAAGAAGCAAAAACGCCTCCTTTTATTCACAGTTAAAGAACTGACGTCAAAATTCGTTAGAGAAACTGGAATAAATTTATCTTATGCAATAAATTATTCTTATTTATTATTATGGAATAAATTAATCTTGTTTTTGTGGCAATCACGAAAATTTAGAATTTAAACTGAACAAATTAAAAAACTTACAACAAATTAATCACGGGACTGTAGAGAAAAACATCGAGGATTATAGTTGCGACATAACTTCTTATGACTGCGTGAATAGTTTGTGTGATACTTGTAAAAATCCGAAGCTTGAGTCAGCTGATAATGCAGATTCTGTGACATATTTCCAATGGAAGTCTGTCATTGAAGAAAAAATTGTGTACAGCAATTATAAGACTGCAAAGTGATTTAAGTTACGTTTAAGTTAATTAAGAACCTTATGCCAAAATGAATAAATAATTACGACGTACAAAAACATTGCTTATGATTTTATAAACCTAAATTGTATCTATATCGTCATTTAGGGAACACACGCATCATTCCGCGAACACTTCATCATTTTCGGGAACATCACTAAACTCACAGATAACACATTATTATTTAAGATGTTTAAAAAAGGCCCTGGTAATATTAAAATAAGGCGAACTTCTTATACCTATAGCACGTATATATAAGACAGCGATATTTCTCATATTTAGATATGTTAGACAAAGAAATTGTCATAATAGCTCCATTTGAACTATATTTTGCATTGTAACGCCTTTATTGGAAATTTCATTACATTTCTTTAAATTCTATTTATAAATAATATATATCCGCTATTTAACAAAGATAAAAATAAATACTTATGTTATATTTTAATATTATTATAAGCCTCACAAAAACGTTCCCGTAATGATTTTTTTCAGCGATAGCTCTCTTTAAAAATACGAGAAGAGTAGTAATCAATTCCATGCTCTGCCAACGCAAATATTGTTTAAACATAACTTTAGTGACCATTTAGGCTAATCATCAAAGTAATAGCTGCTAGGTTAATTCATCATAAAACAGAATTCGGAATTTGCCACCTTGGTGATTTGACCCAGTTATTTAGTCATTGTGGTGTCTTAAGACGCGAAGTCCCAGGCAGGAGCTAGTGTAAGATTAACTCGATTTTCGACCTTTTGTAGGTAAATTAAAATTTCTGGAAAAATTACGATGTTTTTTTATGTTATGGTAGCTAATTATTACCAGGGTACAATAAGATTATATAAAGAGAATTACGTGAGAGCAGTGGTGGCCCAGTGGTGAAGGCCCCGACATACGAGTTGTATGTCGTGGGCTCGAACCCAAGCAGGCACATTTTTTGTGTAAACAATTTCATCACCACTGCTCTCAACACGGTGAAGGAAAACATTGTGAGGAAACTAGTACATGTCCTAGAACCAAAAATTCGTGACCAACCCGCACTGGGCCCGCGTGGTAGATTACAGCCCACTACCTCTCGATGAGAAGAGGCCTGTGTCCCAGCGGTGGGAATATTATAGGCTGATTATACAAAGAGAATTACGTAGAAATTCTAAAAAGAACAAGAAAACTAGACACAGTCTCGTTACGAACGAATTTATGTATCCTAGATACAGAGATTTACGAAAACACCACTATGTCCCTTGTATCTTCACGTTTTATTCAAGGCGCTATTGAAATAACTGTAAACCTGAAAAGGGGTCATTGTACTCATCATTATAAAAAACTTTTACCATGAGACTAATGTTGAAATCGGAAAATAATAAGCTGTTCCCTACATTTTATCAGTTATGCGAACGTAAATCCATGGATCACCAGATATTTTTGCGATTTCAGTTTGGGTCCCATTGTAAAATTTGTTCATAAAGGTTTTCAATGACTCCATGTTGTTGCCGATGCTTGCCGATGGCGTTCAATTGTAGCTTAAGCCACGTTCTCACTACACTGGCGAGCGAACAATTGTTTAGAGCAAATGTTTACTATTCTGCCGAGTTTTCATTATTTGGTTGGTATATTGGCGTGTGCTAGCCAACATATGGCAAGTAACTTAATTTATTGTTTTGTGTTTCGTAGTGTTAATTAATTTGCATGCGATTTTTATAGAATCAAGTTTAACTAAATAGACAGGTGTGCTGCTGGGGAGTTTGTTGCGCCAGTTCTTCTTCCCAGCTAAAACACTAGGGAGTGGTGTAGGGCGGGCGTTTTTGGGGGACTGTCTTATGCAATTTTGACGTTCGAAAAGTGCTGATTCTCATCCTAGCTTGAATAAATGACTTTTGATTTGATTTTGATGTTCGCTCGAAACAGAAAACATCTGTTTTCACTACAACGAGAAAACGAATCTCACTGGCCGTGACGTCGTTTTTACTGAAAGAATAAGTTTTCATTTACCGCGCGAACAAACGCTTGCTCGCTCAGAACTATTCAGAACGCTAAGTGAAAACGCAGCTTTATGTGTCAAGTTCACGTAAATCTCGATCAATCGTCTTGCGCAGCTAAGTAGGTAACATACAATATCCAACGGCATAAAATAGGCTACTACCAGCTTCCAAACTTCAAGCTGGCTAGCCTCTAAATAAATGATCCACTGAAGCCTAGTTAAACCTGTCCACTAACAGGTTATGCTATGAAAAATGCAAGAAACTCTCTCTCGAGCCCTGTTTAAGGAGTTTATATTTACAAATAATAAAGTGTCATGGTCCCACAGCAGGCCCTTTGCAGAAGGAAGTCAGGTTCGGTTGATGTTACTTTGAAGATAGTTTTATCGTTTTTGGAATGTAGGTAATAAGGTCGTTTTATTAAATGTTTTAAGGAATGATCAGATCCTATCCAACGAACTTACATATCGTAAGTTCGTTGGATGGGATCTGATCATTTAGGACACCTTTATTTTTAACACGCGTTTTAACAGCTTAGTACAAATCATGTAGGTACGAAATAAAATATTTATTTTAATTTGATTATTTTATTTGTTTTATTTATTTATTTTATTTATTTTATTTATTTTATTTATTTTATTTATTTTATTTATTTTATTTATGTTATTTATTTTGATTATTTTATTTATTTATTTTACTTTATTTATTTAATTTTTGTATTTATTTTATTCACTTCAATTATTTTATTTATTTTGTCCGAATTTTAACTGTATTGTATGATGTTTTACTTTGAGAGGTGATACAATCCTTTACAGCCTAACTTACGTGTAGCATCACTTGAGCATTAGAAACTACAGACCCAGACAAAATATTTTCCAGACCCTTTTTGATGTGTTACATCTTTCCTCTCGCTTTTTGTGGGAGTGATTTCGTGAAAAGAGATGGAATAGTGTAGACAGAAAGTGACAGCTTAAGCATGGAATTAGTAAGTACTATATCGATTGAACATAAAGGGGTCGAATTTCGATCAGTGGGCGACCATGAAGCTGTCATCATCATAATGTAATAATAATGTACTAATAATAATATATTAATGAGCTAATAATAATATAACCTGCATAATAATTATGAATTTATGACATCTATAAATCTTCTATACCTACAGATAAATAAAATTGGAGTGTCTGTTTGTAATATTAAAATAACCGCTTTTTACTAAATACATATGGATGGTATACACGGTACATAGACCAAAAAACTATTTTTAAAATTTTTGTCTGTCAGCCTGTCTGTCTCCATAACGACTGGACTGATTTTGACGGGACTTTCACTGGCAGATAGCTGATGTTATAAGGAGTAACATAGGCTATTTTTAGAAAACGCCACGCGGGCGAAGCCGCGGACAACAGCTAGTATAAACATAAATAATTTGCACGCTTGCTTGTAGGCAGAATACAATGACTTTAAGCCTGTAAGATCTTCCCTTGTAAACTATGTATTTTCTTGCAAATAAACATTTTGAATTTGAATTCAGTAATGAATAATTATTCAAATACATATTTCAGTATTTAGCTTTTTAAATTTTGAGGTTAATTTCTGTCGCTGCTTAGTTGTATTACCAAGGTTAGATGTCAGATGTTACACATCATATGCGACTGCCGAAAAGCCTCGTATTCATAGTAAATATTTTTTTAGCAACAGTTGTTCAACGTTGTTGATGAACGGCGAGAATGCTGCTGGAAACATTGTTTAAATCAATATGGGTTGTCCACACACGCCAGTCTGCGTTAAATGTTGCCCAAGGAAACTACCGCTTTGATTGAAATAATTCTATGAATTGCATAATTTTATCGTTGATCCACACTACCGCCATGTTTATAAACAGTTGCCAACACGTCCACACACGTCAACATTTGTTGTTAAACTGATGTTTTCGCTCGCCGGGCGTCAACTCTGCAACATGGCGTGATCAACTTCGCAACACAAGTGTTGCCCGCAATATGTTGACAGCAACTCGGCAACATTTTTATGCAACCATGTTGCTAAACAAATGTTTACCATGAATACGAGGCTTAAGGCTCACAAGTTTTTTTCTGTTTTTCTCTGTGTACCTAAGTCCAAAAACACCAACACAATGCAGCATTACGTTACCATGTCGACTAAGGTATGGTATGTTAGTATGGGAACGTAATTCTGCAATACCCATTTTATGTCATAAATTGTAAGAGTTATTTTCTTGCCAAGACAGCTCATTTACAAGCTGACTAACAAAAAATGCCGAATTATTATTTGCCTGTAAAAAACTAAACAATTATCCTAACTTTAATATTTATTATTAATGCGAAAGTGAGTTTGTTTATTACTCTTTCACCCTAAAACGGCTGAGCAGATTTGGATGAAATTTGGCACATGGGTAGACAATGACCTGGGTTAGGTTAGAATTGAGACTTATATAGGTGAAACCGCAGGCGCAGCTAGTTTATTATGAGTTTATATATATACAATGACATGGATATTTACTTTTTGAAGTATTTTTTTTTAATTATTGTGAATGTGAAGACTACATAATTATGTGGGTTATTATTTTTATTTTTTCTCTCAGTTTTAATCTTGGTCTGGCAGTTTGAGTCATTTAAGCGGCCTACCTTAATGTCCTTTTTTTGGTATTGTTCGTCGAATCGTCGAGCTCCTTAAGTTCTGAGTTGAGCTGCACGATTACTGACAAATGCGTGCACTGACTGGATAGGTCCACTCAATCTGTGTGGTTCTTTTCTCAAAAGACCATTTCAGACACCAATCTACATGGTCTTCACATGATCTGACCAAGATTATGTCTGGACTTTAAAAGAGACTGTGACCTCTGAGTTTGTTTCGGCCTTTCTTCTCAGAGTAGTCAGATAGGAAACGCCGAGCTCATCTAGTTTTTTTTTCTAGTGTTTGTACAAACCTACTTACATAAAATCAAATCATCAGTTTACTTACCAAAATAAGTGCGAAAAGTGGCAACGGCGCATGATGAGTAGCCATAAGCGTACCAATGCCAAGACTGATAGTGACGAGCAGTGAACCAGCCAACGCTAACGCCTCCCATTCTGGCGCCGCCGGTAGGAGAGCGAGGCACAACACTATTGATAGCACGAAGGTGATGACTGATAGTGATGCGATTGCTTTCGTTTGTAAGGCGAGTTCCTGGAACGAGAGAAACGAAGTTTAGTTTTATTTTGAGGAATCGGAAATTATTTCTTGATTATTAACACTCCTGCAGTGTCGAAAAGAGCAGTGGTGGCGCAGTAGAACAGTGGTGGACCAGTGGTAACGGCCGTGACTTACGAGTTCAGGTTACGGGTCAGGGGCTTGTGGCTAAGTAATAACAGCCGCACGGGTCGATCGATCAGGTTAAGCTACGCTTGCCGCGGTTGGTCCGTGGACGGGTGACCATCTTTACATACCAAGACCCCTCCGTGCCTCGGAAAGCACGTTAAGCCGTTTGTCCCGGCTGTCATTTGTAGATCTTTGACAGTTGTGACGGGTCATCAGAAGCTCGAAAATCTGACAACCAGTCTTACCAAGGGGTATCGTGTTACCCAGTAACTGGGTTGTGGAGGTCAGATAGGCAGTCACTCCATGTAAAATACTGGTATTCAGCTATATCCGGTAAGACTGGAAGCCGACCCCAACATAGTTGGAAAAAGGCTAGGCAGATGATGATGATACGAGTGTCAAAAAACAACCCTAGAAGGGAAAATTACTTAAGTGACACTTGCGTAGTTTGGATGGCAGCGGAATCGTTGCTTCTTATTACAAATTCAATGTTTGATTCAAGGATGTGGATTAAGTTAAAAATAAGTTAGGATAAGAGTTAAAGAAGTACACTATCACAATGGGTTACCCTGTTATGATAGATGTAAGACGGAAAATAAATGAGTATGTATTCATGGGTTTCATAAGTTCCACATGATTGGTTAAACAGCCTTAATAAAATATTATGTAGGACAGTTTAGGTACCAATATATCTAAACCAATAACCAAAAAAAATATTTGCATATTTCTAACCCATTCCCATCAAATAAATTATGAAATAACTATTATTTCTAATATCTTTGGCATTTTGATATTACTTTTTTCAATAAAACATGTTAATATGAGATTGCTGTGAAATAGCCGGAGGGCACAAAATAAGACGAATATACGTTCCAAGATTACATGCTAGAAGAGTAGAAATTTTAATATAAATAGCTCTCGTCTCTACCGTATCAATAAAATAGCATTCATGCATAACCTACCAAAAAACAAATGCAAAAAAGGAATTACAAAGCCTATTACCTACTAAAGTTAAATTACCAGGAGACTGACGATCTTCTCAAACCAATCAAATAGAGACATTTCAAAAACACAGACGCATACATCATACATGCACTCACACATGCACAATCACTCACCCGTGCACTATCGTGCACGCACACTCACACAAATATTAATCAATATGAGTAAATAAGTGGCTAATTGTAGTTTAAAGTTTGTTTTTTTTATTATTTTTTTATTACTTCTACTGTTTATTTTACATATTTTTTACAAGATTACCATGTAGCACGTTCGAAATTGTTTGTTTTTTAATGTGTCCTATTTTGGAAGGCACTGGTGTTTGTGATACAATGATTTTTTAATTAGTTCAGATACCAACGTCACACTTATTATCTGGAATGTTCTCTTTTTACATATAATGTTTTTTGTGAACAGTAAACGAGTTTTTTTCTGAAATAAAATTATTATTAAGATATATTAAAACAACAGAGATGTACCATTACTATATCTTGACCGAGGCCCCTGGCAACACAGGCAACGGAAGGAATACGGGTGGGATTCATTGCTGACAGGCTTTTCAACCAAACCACTGTTTGAAAAATAATTCCTTTTCTTTGACTTTTAACAGCGCATTCACGGGAAGGTACTAAAGGGTTACCGAGGCCCCTGGCGACACAGGCAACGGTAGGAATACAGGTGGGTGTTAGTCAGTAAGAGTCTGACACACCCTCCCGCTCCGCCCAGAGCAGGACAAGTTATATGATGATTTCCGACCCAAAACAAAAAAAAAACCATTACTATATCTGTTTATTTATTTTATTTATTTATTTAACCATGAAGAAATCTTTTCCAGCATACCTGCGATAGGAAAGTAGATAGAAATGGAAACAATTTACAAAACAAATAATATGGGAACATACTAACATACATACATATATACATACATACATCTAAAATAAATATCACTAGAATAAAAAAAAATACAGCGTAATTTAAAGCAATAAATACATACACAACTATACTCTATCTACATAATTCAGCGTGACCTTTGCGGTTGCAATCTTTTGTTCTGTAGCTGGTCATCAAGTTTTTATTTTAAAACTTATTGGTATTCAGTTTTGATAGTAGTCCAAACGAAGCTATCAATTTTCTATAAAAAAAATTGAGTCGTTGTAAAATATCTAATGAATCAAGTCGATTTCATAATTTTGGGCTGTTCATTCCAAATTGTGGCAAGTTTATTTTGTATCTAATCAAGTTACGGTGTCGTGTTATCTGCAGACAACGAAGTAAAAGTTACACGTATTTCTGTTTATTGTTGAGTCCTGCAAACGGTGGTGCAAATTATGTGTTTATTTGCTCACTCAACGGAGTTTTTTTTCGTTTCCCTGTTGGAATACCCTATTTTATTTGTCATATGTGTAGAACTAGTTGAAAAGGGCTGCTTTCAGACCTTTATTGCCGGCTACCGGACTATCCACTACGTATACGTGCGCTCGGTTCATTCTTACCAGCCGCATAGAATCTGCATGCTCTCGGGTTCTCACTACCAGCCGCAGAGAACCATTGGAATCCGTAGACCCACCTTTCCGTACGTCGTGCGTCGAATGATCGTCGCGTCACCCGCAGTTCATTAGGCGTGCTACGCCTTGCAGTAGCAGTCCGTCAGAAATGTTTTATTACTTAAACGAAAGCGGTGAATGGTCACAATAACGGCTGTCCAAATACAGTATTTTTTATACTGATTTTAATGACGGCCGTTTTATTATGACGGAACCGCTTTCCTAGGAAACCAAAGCTTAACCCACGAGATTTGGCCTAAATATTTAATTTGACCGGCACCTAAGCTGTGGGTCTGAAGGTCTTACTAAACCGAATAAACTGTTTCATAAGACCCGTTTTAACTTCTTCCTTATATAATATCCTGTTGTACGACGCAACGTGTTTCAGACTTCTCTGTGTTTATCTGTATCCTTTACGAGTTATTGAATTTTATTCCACTCCCGACTCGTATAGTCACACCAGTATAACAAACAGGATTTTATTTCTTTTTTGTCACACTAATCATTTTATTTCTTTTTTGTCACACTAATCATTTTTCCAGACCATGTATTGCAATTGTTTTTTATCTTTTGCTGTCGTAGTTATACTACAAAAAACATATAAATAAATATTACCTCACTATGTACAACTCTTCTTCGTTTTGTTGCCATGCTGACCTTACTCCGTGAAACAATTTGGCGCGAACTAAAAACCACTACTGATCCGGACCGTGTCCCGATCGACACTGAGCGCTCTCGAGGTTACGCACACAAAAACAATGTGCATGTGCACGCTTGACAACATTCATAGCCAAACGGACTTCGTGACATAGAACATCTGTACACAGTTTGTTAAATTAAAAAGACCATTCAAGACCACTAAATAGCGACCGAAACATTCGTCAATGCCTAGAGGATTATGTGATTCCATATGCTGAGTTTATGGTGGGCATTATAAATATGATAATGCAAGGGCGCATACTGCAAGAATTGTTCGAGAATACCTGCATGATGTTAGTATCGCAGTAATGGAATGGCCAGCAAGAAGGAAGACCTGATATTAATCCAATAGAGCACTTATGGGTTGAGCCTTTTTTTTTCTTTTGGGTGGGAAATTATCAAAGTCGTATAGAATCAAAAGCAGCAATCTGACATTACAGATGGCGGGAGAATTATTCTCCCGCTCTGGCTGGAGCGGGAGGGCGTGTCCGACTCTTACTGACTAAAACCTACCCGTGTTCCTTGCGTTGCCTGGGTCCATGGTATCCCTTTCGGACTTTCCCGCGAATGGGTTGAGCTTAACGCGCAGGTAGGTATAAGATTTTAGTGACTTTTAAATCTGTGTAATAACAGATTTAAAAGTGCCTTCATACAATGCAAGTAAGTTGTGCAAAAAATGTTTTTAAACTGATTTATTTTATTCCGATTTCAAATTTGGAAAAATTACAAACGAAATTGATAGAGAGCGACTGACTTCAAAACCACATATTGGGTTTTCTTTGTACTACCAGTATTTAAAAAGATAGAAAACTTTACTCAAACAAAAATATCCAGGGTGGCTTGATTCTGGTGTCGAGGAGTGTATTTCCTGGCTAGTTTCAGTTAATTAAATCCACGCAAGCAGAGAGCACTGGTGGCCCAGTGGTAACGGCCGCGACTTACGAGTCGCTTTACTTTAAATTATTTTATCACCACTGCTCTCAAAACGGTGAAGGAAAACATCGTGAGGAATGTCCTAAAACCAAAAATTCGAAGACATGTGACATCTACCAACCCGCACTGGGCCCGTGTGGTGGATTATAGCCCACTGGTTCTCACAGAGAGGAGGCCTGTGTCCCAGCAGTGGGAACATTATGGGCTGATTATGTAAGCAGAGCACCATGCACAGCAGTATATTTGTTTTAACTTACAAAGGCGGGTTGGTTTTAATTGTGTGGGTCTGATACACTAGGTATACATTGTTCTTATGTGCGCAAGCTATGTGGCTGAGCCGGCCTTACACACGCAGAAACAATGTGCACGTGCACCCATTAAACACACAAATAATACCAACCCGCCTTCGTCGAACAAAACTTAGTCATACTAATTTATTGGTAAAGGCTCGTGCATACTGGGGCGATATCGCGACCTCCACAAGGGTCATTGCCGCCTGTTACTGTATTTCTAGGAATTACTCTAGCTTCGAAATTGCAATGGGGAGCCCACATTAGAGCTCTTTCAGATAGATTAGGTTCAGCTGCATATGCAGTAAGAAAAATTAGACAGTTGACTGATATAGCCAAAGCTAGGTTAATATACTCGTACTTTGCTTATTTCCACAGTATTATGTCTTCTGGCGTTCTGCTGTGGGGTTCGGCAGCTGATGTAGATTCAATTTTTATTTTACAAAAGAGGGCAATCATCACAATCTATAGAATGGGTCCTCATAAGTCCCTTAGAAACAAATTCAAAGAAATTAATGTAGTAACTCTGCCTTCTCTTTATATCTTAGAAAGTATTTTGTATGGTCGCAAAAACTTACGTCTTTTCAAAACAAGAAGTGATTTCCATAATATAAATACACGTAGTAAAAATGAAATTGTGATACCCAAATTTAGATTAATAAAAACAAGCAAATCATTTGTTATCAACAGTATCCGCTTTTATGACAAGTTGCCAAAGTCGGTTACAGAACTTAGCGATGAAAAGTTCAGAGCCCACATCAAACGTGTCCTAATCTAAAACGCATATTATAAGATTAAATACTACGTTGAAGACAAGGAAGTTTGGCAATAATTCCTTCTGCACATGTGGCTTCCCTGGTACCTCATAAACAAAAAACTATGTATGTAAATGTCTTTTAAGTGCTCCCAAATTACGAGGATTTTTTATAATTTTTTTTTGACATATTTGACATTATGTACCTACAATTTTGATATCACACTATTTATTAGTGGCTTTTGTGGACAAGATATTAATTCAGACTTGTTGTAATGGCAAACATGTCGTTTGGTTTAAATAGGTTTTTACTTTTATTATTTTATTAATATTTTACATAGATTTTGTGTATTTTATAAATGTTAAAACATTTTAGGCTTAATAGACTAGATTTGTAGTCCATTTATTTTTTGTTAACTACCTAGTACTTCTTGACAGGCCTACACTGGACAGTGTAGGCCTGTCAAGAAGTCCCATACCTATTAACACTGTGATTTGAAAACATTGTAAAAACCAATTATTTTTAAAAGAGTAACCGTGGAGTATTTTTCCAACTCTCCTCCCTAGGAAACGACCCATTGGAACCGTGCACCTAGCTTCTGACGTTTAATAAGCGCCCATTTAGGTTTATGTGAAATAAAATATTTTGATTTTTGATTTTGTCGCGCCCGCAATATGGTGCTAGTCTGCACGAGCCTTTGGGTATTCTTACAAGTCACTTCATTATATTTAAATACAAGTCAAATATTATACAAGTTAAGTAACAAGTTCATACAAGTAGAAAATAAAAAGAACAACAAAATAAACATAATTTCCAAAAAATACAAAAATAAATCACGACATATTATAAAACAAAGTCACCGCTCCGCCTGTCTGAACGCGATAAACTCAAAAACGACCGCACCGATTTTTATACTGTTTTCACCAATGGACGGACGGAGTGATTCATGAGGAAGGTGTAATTTAATTATTTTTGCTGTCGATTTTTTGTGAACAGCTAAATACCGTGTAAAGCAGGGGCACCCCTCTTGTAATTAACATAAGCAACAGTCATAGTTTAAACCTACATCAAAGTAATAAATAAATAAATAAATCAAACAGAAAATAAAAACAGTGGACTCAACTTTTCGAAAAAAAAACCGGCCAAGTGCGAGTCGGCCTCGCACATGAAAGGTCCGTACCGTATTACTATCGAGCAAAAAACGCCGAAACAAACAAGGTCTCCCTTTAATTTTTGACATCCACCCGTCTGGTCGGATGACCCCCCTTTTGTATGAAGGATGAGTGAAATTTACACCCTGTTCCTCATGCCTCCATACTGGTAACCCAGAACATGAACGTCAGCACAGCCTTCGTGCAACTACTTCAGCGTGACGTCATCATCATCACTTCCTCAAGCTCTCGAGCGGCAAGTCAAACAGCCAGTCAGACCACGGCTTCAACGGGATTCCTGACCACCGCATACAGCGACTGCGCATAGCACATACCACCAGGTATGCTCACACACAGCACACTGCCATTTATTATCTGTCTGTCTGTCTATTACCCTTTCATGCTTTAACGGCTGAATTAATTTGGATGATAGGAATACGGATAGGCCATGACCTGGGTACATAGGATACTTTTCATCCCAGTAGCACGTTCCCGTGGAATAATTTCCGACATCCACGCGGGTGAAGCCGCGACCTCCTCATTTATAGGTTTCAGAAGGGCCTCTTTTACGAAAACCTTCTATCTAAAGATCTAAAGAAAAACAAATGATAGTTTTCTCGAAACAAGTCGCTGAAACAAAAGGGTCGAGTTGAGATGAGGCTAACAGAGGATAATAACATTATCAGTCAGGCCACAGATGTCGACAAGGCCGGCCGTTGTCCCAACTCGAAAAATAGACGCAAATAGCCCTTACAGCTTTATAGGGCAGACTGAGACAGCGGTTATTAGTAGGGATGTTACTTTTTATAAAGAAATTAAAAAAATATTATACATAAGAATAAGCTATTTTATATATAAGAATAAGGTGAAACCAACAAAGATTATATTTAAAAATATTAATCCTTGTTCCAAGTAAAATACGCGTTGTTTAAAATTATACATAGATTCATAAACCCACGCCTTCTTCCCATGGGGCTAGACAGAAACTATAGAACGCCTGCTCCGCTCCTTACATATTTTTGTTTCGCCTGCGTTCATACATCTGGTCATACACGCACTCCGGTTGCGAGTACTACGCACCTGATATGTGCTTAAGATAAGATAAGATTCATTTATTTGTTTAAACATGGTATACACATACAAGAGCATGCAAGATCTTATTCAGTTACATTAAAGTCCAATCATGTTTAGCTTTATAATATATTGGCGTACAAATATTTTAGTCACATTACTACTTATAATCAATAGATAAAATTAATTAATTAATTAAAATTAATGTGAAACAAGTTTTTCGGCAAAAAATTCAGACACACTATAGTAAGCCTTTTGCGATTCAAACACTATCAACTGACGTTTGAACGCATTAATACTTAGCTCCTTCCAACGCTTAGGTAGCTTGTTAAATATATGTAGTTGGAGTCATGCAGATGACACTTTTGCGCATGAGTGCAGTTTTAGCAGGATATATGCGAATTATGCTCATATCTCGTCTATTACGTGGGACTGCGTCCTGTAAACGTGGAAATAATTTGGGATTCGCTTTAACAAACATGACAGTTTCGAGGATATACAGACAAGGCAAATCTAATATCTTGTATCTTATAAAATACGGTTTACAAGTATCATCATTCTTCAACCTAAACATTGACCTAATGCATCTCTTTTGGGCCTTGAACGCGATGTTGACATCAGTAGAATTTCCCCAAAAGATTATGCCGTATCTGAAGTTAGACGCAGCTAAGCCATGGTAGGCCGCAATTAGGGTATCCACATTCACGACTGCAGCTAGGGAATGCAAGGCAAAAGACGAACTACAATTTTATTTTACAGAGATTCTCTGTATGTAATTTCCAGTCCAGTCTCTTGTCAATGATTAGTCCAAGGAATTTAGTTGTATTAACACTTTCAACGGTTTCATTATCAATATTTATGTCCAAATTATTTCTTGTCAAACGCTGGCTAAAATGCATCCTTCTAGGGCGTCTCCACTCACCTCTGGTTTGTAAATACCTTTTGTTAGTCGCCTTTCATTCATCCTCTCAATTTTTGTCAGTACATCTTTAAAACTGCACCGTGGCCTTATCACTATCAAATTTATCATCTTGCTCAATATTCTGTGGTTGACCATTTCCATCATCCATGACGAAAATTACGATTTTATAATCACTGCTCGTCATACAATGTATTCTGACAAAAAGCCGGGAGTACTTAACATTAAGATAAAAGTAAAGAACTTCAGACAAGGACTCCTTGAAGTGCTAAGCTATATGTAATCACTCAGCAATCCACAATTCATTGCTGACAGGCTTTTCAACCAAACCACTTTACCTTTTAAAAATAATTCCTTTTCTTTCGACTGTTAACAGCACATTTACAATGGCTACTACAGATGATGGCACAGAGTATAGTAAAATAAATAAATAGGAACCAACAACAACAACACACTGTAATTTAGAAATATTTAAAAATCTAAGTATTTTTGGAAAATAACCCTGTAGTTTCTTGCCGGCTCTCCTCCATCGGAAACGACCATTTTGACGTTTCATGAGTACCCATTTAAGTTTATGTGAAATAAAATTAGATTTTCATCTTCATTGCTTAGCATAAGGTTGTTAATTAGGCGAAACATTCTAAATCTCATTAAAACTCTTCATGGTGGCTCAAATTCCGTGTATGTGCACCGCAACGCATGAAATAACAAAGGTTTAATTACAATTTCGTTCAAAGTTAAATGAAAAAACAACCTACCATGTAATCCTTAATGAATGTTTCAAATCACGCGGAATTTTAACAAGCTCCCTTTACATGTATTTTTTTGTATGAAAAATACTCGTATGAAGAGCTGAGCTTGGCAGATGTCAGAACTAGGTCTATGTAGGTTAGCGATGCAAATGACAGATTTAGGAAATGGGACATACGTAGGTATTTTTTCAATAGAATGTTTGGAAAAATATTTGAAATTATGTATGGGCCTTTGCGTGTTATTATTTGCGGCGACCAGCGATTTAGTCGCGTTTCAGAATATCAATAATACAGTGACTGAATGTTACACTCCGTACATACAGCATGTAATAAAACAAATTATTTAAAAAACAAAAAACCTACGAAAAAAAATTGTTTTGCAGTAGAGTTTTTTGTTTTTAAATAATTTGTTTTATTTCCAGCTTTTTAGTTTTATGGATATATGGAATTGACTCGTTACTAGCTTTTATTTGATATTAATACTGCTGTATTTAAAAAAAAAACATTCCCCTCCCTTTTTTTTATTTGCAGATGCAATATATAAATATTATATAGCCTTTGTCACTCCCACAATTAAGACGAATCTAACGACACCTCTTATATTAAAATCCATTAAGCCGTTTAGGCTACAGAGCGTACCAAAGAAATAGACATACAAACATACATACATACTCTCGAAAAACATTACCCTCCTTCTGGGGCAGTCGGGTAAAAAGACCCATCACGAAGCCTAACTACGCAATCTGTACATACTTACGTACGGCCTTTTATTTTTTGTGTGAAAATTTGCTGTTTATGGAAATGCACAATGTAACGCACGCAAAATATTATGCTTATGGGTGCATGCAACGATACAAGGATCGTGGACGTATTTAACATTACGTTATAACATTTAAAACCTGTTTTCGTAAAAGAACGTTAAAAGTTGGACCTTTGACCTTCAATATCTCCGTAACCAGCAGGTTCCCAGCTATGGTGAAGAACAAAAAAAATATCCCAATGACGGAAAGAACCAGTGACTCTCGAATTCGTTAAGTGTGCTTTCGACAGGGTCTGGCACGCAGGTCTGCTCAGCAAGCTTCCTGCTTATGGCATCCCAGCTGATTTTTGTAGCTGGATATCAGACTTCCTTAGTGAACGGTCGATCAGAGTAGTCGTTGACGGCTGCTCCTCTGACCTTATGGCTATTGATGCCGGAGTTCCTCAGGGGTCTGTTCTCTCTGCAACTCTTTTACTGCTACACATCAATGACCTACTACAGACTGGTATTGTTGGGTACGCGGACGACAGTACTGTTTCAGAGAGATACTTGTCCAGCGCAAAAACCAACGGGGCCGCAGTTCGTTCCTTGAGAGAGGCCTTGGTAGAGCGGACAGAGTTGACGTTAAGCCTTGTCTCCCAGTGGGGTGATGATAATCTGGTCATTTTTAACGCCACCAAAACACAAGCGTGTCTTTTTACCGCAAAAAGGAGTCGTTTCGTTCTGATTCCTACTTTTCGGGGTACATCGGTTCCTGTAACTGATCGGCTCGAGCTCCTAGGCACGGAGTTGACATCTAACCTCAACTTCGGCGCCACCATCGAGTACAAAGCCCAAACTGCGGCCAAGAAACTGGGCATCCTAAATAAGGTGAAGCGATACTTTACGCCTGGACAGCTTTTGACCCTTTATAAGGCGCAGGTCCGATCCTGCATGGAGTATTGTAGCCACCTTTGGGATGGCTCGGCTAAATACCAACTTGCCGCGCTTGACTCGGTGGAACGCAGAGCTAAGAGGCTCATTGGCGACGTAAATCTGGTGGATGCCAAGCTTCACAGTTTGGCCCATCGTCGCAAGGTTGCCTGCTTGTCGGTCTTCTATAGATTGTACTTCGGAGAGTGTGCTCAAGAACTCCACGACCTCATTCCACCGGCCCCCTTCTATTATCGGTCATCTAGGCGCACTTCAGGTTACCACCCCTTCCTGGTGGCTATCCCACCAACTCGCACTAAGCGTTTCCAAACTTCTTTTATAATGCGCACAGCAAAGGAATGGAACTCTCTGCCTGCGTCTGTGTTTCCGAACGCATATAACCCTAATCTCTTCAAAGTGAGAGTGAACAGGCTTCTTCTGGGTAAGCTCGCTCCATCGTCGACTTTGTTTCTGTCGCCTCTGACATAGACTAAGGTCAAGAGCAAACCCATCACAAATAAAAAAAAAAAAAAAGTGTCTTTTTAGCATATAGCCATCTACCTTTAACCCAACGATGTTGGGTTCGGCTTCCAGTCTAGCTAAATACAGCGGAATACCAGTATTTTACTATCTGACCTCCAAAATCCAGATACTGGGTGATACGATACCTCTTGGTAAGACTGGTTGTTGATTTGACATCTGCATATCATAAGGAAAACGCAAAATTTTGATATTGCGGTCAAACGCAGCGAGTGGCAACAGCACTGATGAAAATCGCCAATCGTCGACTCAAAAGTAGCATGTCTGCTAAGGCCCTGTTTTTTTTTTTATAAGTGATAAATGATTTTATTTCTGTAAGTAGGTTTGTACAAACACTTTTACACGTCAATATGTATCACGTTATGTATTACATCTTATACTATTTGTTTTAACCTTTTGACCGCCACAGTCATGTATAGATGACAAACCAAAATGTGCCCAGCACGCCACGGTCACGACTACATGACAGATTTATAAGGAATAATGCGTAGCTTGGCGCCGAGGGCACGTTTTTGCATTTTTGACGTGGCGGTCAAAGGGTTAATATATTTATGTAAGTACTTATTTCCCTGAGGAAAACTTGTTTTCAATTGTTTACAAAGTCCTGATTAAATATAACAAAGAAAGTAATTTGTGGGTTTATTTATTGAATCATATGAGTGGAAGTTCCACTGTAAACGTTAACTCTTTCATTGTTCGTAAATAGCCAAAATTACTTTTAGTTTTGTTTTAATCGAAATGTTATTATTATAACGAGCATGGTTTGTAATTATTATTTGTTTTGCCAGAAATACAATAATATTTAACATATTTTAGAGGTTCATCGAGAGGTTGTCGAAATTAATAAAATACCAAAACTGTAATCAGCAAACATTTTTAATATGCGCATATTTCCTGCAAACCACTTTGTATGATTACTCAAACCGCGGCTACGCACGTAGCCGCAAAGCTACACGCGTCATCGCGGCGATCATTGCTACGAAGCCTACGAGAGTGGCTACGCTACTACGCGCGTAAGTGCACGAGCTACATCGCTACGAGAGAAAGTATGTCAGCGAGAACCTTTAAGTTCACATTACATTTAATTAAATGCAACTTTTGTTTCTTTGTTTGGTTACTCATAACCTAATTAGATCGGGGAGTAAATTCCAACCTCGTTCCGATTAAAACACTGAGGGTTGTATCAATCGGAACAAGGTTGAAACTTACCGTGTAAAATAAATAAGGAAGGAGGGTCGGGGATCTCAAGTCAATTAACTATCGACCCAAAAACAGAAAAAAACAAAGTCCAAATAAAACAATTTTTTCAACTGCTATTTTCTTAGAAGGATCGTCCCATCTCTAGCAATTAGTAGTCTAATCAAATGCAGACATGGCCACATGGTTTTAGTATCAATAAACTTAATGCCATACAATTGTATGCCCAATTTCCTTCGACATAAGAGCTTTGGAGTTTTATTGCCGTTGGATTAGTGCTTAATTGTTTGTACGTTTAAGGATTTTTCCTTTCTGTTATGTTTCTGTTTTTCAAAGGTTTGACAACATTTAACTACATAAAAAGGGCGGTGTATTCTGGTGTATTTACTTCGTGAGTATAATTATTAATTATCTGTTTATCTTTTATTCATATGACTTTATGTGTCAAGTCTAGAAGTTTTTAAAATCGTGTGACGTACCCGTAATCGACCGGCATTTATAATAAAATAAAATGATTTTTAATAATTATCGAAACGGAATTTGATAAGCACAACCGACTGATGAATTTGTCACACTATGAGCGACTTAAGTTAAATACTAATTCCTGAAACAATCCTAACGGCTTTTCAGCTCCACTGGCTTTTACACCACCACGTATCCCGCACAATTTCACCATTGCAATAGCCGCCACACACCCCTCTAATCCGGTTATTACCAGTCTCAACCGGTGCGAGCCGGTGCAAACCAGTGCAAGTGTAAACCAGAAGCGAGCCATTTTACATCAGAAACAGGTCATCAGCGTAATTGCTAATTACTAATAGTGCTTTTTAAGAAAGAAAACACTTTGTGTGCACATGTCTGCATGGGGAATGAGAAAGCAATTGTTTTATCTTTTGCAATATTATAAATGCCTCATTCAAAGTTGTTGCCTTAATGTATTGGTGAATAATTGTATTAATTGATTAAGGGTCTCTTGGGAAATGGATTATACAATTTATTATTAGGTGACAATTGTATTATTTGCGTTATGCTTGTGAACGGGTATTGCTTGGGATGACTGGTCGTCTTGCTGACCATGGTTTTGTTATTGTTATTAGTAGTAACTGTTTATTTATTTTACTTCGATGGTCCTAGTTTATCATTTGTGACTGAGTTACAGCTATAGCTATATGTAGGCGGGCACGCCATTTATGCCTGGAGGCTTTTATTTAGGTATTAATTTCTGTTTCCGTTTTTTTTTTTTATTAAATTTCTGCTTGAGTATCGTTTTCGATGTTTTTTTTGTTGTTGCTATTGTGGTGTGCTAGCTGACATATGCCTAATAATTTAATGTTTTAGCGTTGTGTAAATTATATTTGCATACGACTGTACAGAATTATTTTTTTCTAATTGAACAGCTGTGCTGCTGGGGAGTTTGTTGCGCCACTTCTTCTTCCCAGCTAAAGCACTAGGAAGTGGTGAATAGTGGTCGTTTTGGGGGACTGTCTTATGTAATGTTGACGTTTGAAAAGTGCTGATTCTCAGCCTAATTTTAATAAATAACTTTTGATTTTGATTTTAATTTTGATCAAGTAATTATGATGCTATATTCTTGATTTGGATTTCTTCTGTGTGTTAATGGCAATAATCTGGCCCCCATGGACTTAGGACTTAACTAAGACTATTCAAATTAAAATTTAAAATATTTTATCTCACATAAACCTAAGTGGGCATTTATGAAACATCAGAAGGTCCATGGTTCCATTTGATCGTTTCCTATAAAGAAGAAACGCCAAGGTTACTCTTTTAAAAATAATTAGCGTTCACAATATTTTCAAATCACACTGCTAATAGGTATCGGAGGACAGTGTAGGCCTGTCAACTAGTTCCAGGTACTTAACAAAATAGAAAATGGTCAAGAATTCGAAGCATCTCTCTATCTACAGAGTGACACGACATCGACTTGCAACTTGTTAACATGGATTCAGTACATGATTCTGAACCCCCCTGCGTTGAAATTTATCACCGGTCATTTAAAAAAAAAATTGCTGTTCCATACATTTTTACCGCGTAGGTCTACCCTTGTCTATGAAACAGCAGATTTTTGTATTAATAACCGACTAAAAATTACTACGCTAAGAGGTCTAGAATTATGTGCTGAATTCATGGTTACAGTTTGCGCGTTGAATTTCCTGCCACCTTGTATATTACTAAGATTAAGACTTGGCGAAATGTGTCCAAAATCAAAAGTCATTTATTCAAACTAGGCTGAGAATCAGCACTTTTCGAACGCCAAAGTTAGATAAGACAGCCCCCTAAAAACGCCGGCCCTTCACCACTTCCTAGTGCTTAGCTGGGAAGAAGAAGAGGCGCTACAAACTCTCCAGCAGCACAGCTGTTCAATTAGAAAAAATATATTTCTGTACAGTAGTATGCAAAAATAATTTACACAACGCTAAAACATTAAATTATTAGATGTATGTCAGCTAGCACACCACAATACCAACAATCTCCCCCTCTCCTACCTCTGTTTAATTAGAAAAACTTGATGCTATACGAATCGTAAGCAAAGTAATTAACATTACGAAATACAAAACATTAAATAAAATTACTTGCCATATGTTAGCTAACCTAGAACACGCCAATATACCAACAAAACAAGGAAACTGTACTCAAGCAGAAATAAAATTACAACGAACATAAACAGAACTTAATACCTAAATAAAAGCCTCCAGGCATAAATGGCGTGCCTGCTTACATTTAGCTATAGCTGTAACTCAGTCACAAATGATAAACTAGGACCATCGAAGTAAAATAAATAAACAGTTAGGTACTACTAATAACGATAACAAAACCATGGTCAGCAAGACGACCAGTCACCACAAGCAGCACCCGTTCACCAGGACAACCTGTCCTTCCGTACTTCTCTATCCACTTCTGAAAATACGAGCATCATGTTAGGACTTATTATTATTATTAAATTCCTACCAACTAGTTGTTCTGCGAAGAGTAGATAGACCTCGTGAGCATAACCTTTTATGCAACAATGAATAAACCATTAAGGTTATTTGATTTGGATAGGAGACAATAGATTGTCGGAACAAAGCTGCACTTTGTTCGGAGCTAATCTCTGCATTTGCTGGAGGCATATCCTATAGTACATCTCGCCAGATAGTAAGCATAGGTCAACATCGTTTTGTAAGAGTCTGACACACCCTCCCGCTCCACCCAGAGCGGGAGAAGTTGTTTGATGATTTCCCACCCAAAAAAAAAAAAAAAAAGCCATGCCAAAACAATTTTGCTTTGGGTAGTCAAAACAGTCAGAAAACTGAGTTAAACTAGCGCGCTCAGCCAAAAAAATCAACTAACCCACAACAATCACTACTATCTGTTAAACACGAGACTTTACTTTTGATGCTATGTTACACCTAACAAAACTCAGTCACACAAAATGTTCGACGTGCAAAATTTTCCCAGGCTTGAAGCAGAGACGCTTCACTCACTTCGCTCGCTCGGTCTAAAAAGGCCACAAAAAGCTATTACCTACATCATCCAAAAATACAACGTAACATTTATTATCTTTAATAAATGTACCTACAACATCCTGAAAGTCACAATTGCTTAGTTATCAATGCCCGAAGGACCTTATATTATAGGTATGTAGTGGATAAGAAAGCCAAAGCTTGCCTGGGATCAATGAGTGGGTGGGTTTCATAAATCACAAATAGACATCGGTTAGTAGTGAAGGAAATAAGTAAAAACCGGCCAGGTGCGTGTCGGACCACGCGCAATGAATGGTTCCGTGGTTGGGATGAATTTATCCCAAGAAAAAACTTATCATTGTAGTTGAAAAACATGTTCTTCGATACATTCCAACTGCAATGTAAGTTGGTCAACTATTACTCGTTAACGTATAAAGCCTACTTAGCTGTGATAGTTTTCCATTTAACTTCCTTATATATGCTCTGCTGTCATAACGAAAAGGTGCACTATTTTATTTTTCTAAAATTGTGTTAATACATATTCGGAATCAGAAAAAAGGCGCATCTGCCTATTTTTTTAATATATTTTTATGAGTAAGATCTGCACAGATATTATAAGGGCATAATTACGCCATTTTTCACATTAAGATACGGAAAAAGGACCCATTTGACTTTGATTACTTTGAAAGAACACAAATGATTGATTGATTATTATTTTGTTAAATAAAAACAATCGTCAGGTCCATATTAACACTAAAAGGCATATGAGCCAAATATGTCTATTCTTTAAATTTTCATCCACAACATGGCTTAACAATGAGTTTAAAAGAAAAGACACAACTAGTCAGATATGCTTTTCTTAACTAGTATTTTTGAAAAGAGGTGAAATTGGGGCTGATGCCTGCCGGGGTCGCGGGAAAGTCCGAAAGGGATACTGTGGCCTCTGGCAACACAGGCAATGGAAGGAACACGGGTGGGTTTTAGTCCGTAAGAGACACCCTCCCGCTCCGCCCAGAGCGAGAGAGAATTTATTTGATAAATTCACACCCGAAAAAATAGTTTATAAGTAAAGTAAAACTAAGTCATTGCAACTTCTGAAGATTTTCTTATTATTTAAAGACACAATTGATCAAATGTACCTTTTTATTGTAATATTTTCTATTTTTACATTAAATACTAGGAAGAAAGATAACATTTGGTTACGTATGCCTTTTAAACTTTAATAATCATATTTTTACATAATTTATTTTGTAAAGTTTACAGAGAAAATGTTGATTATTTAATAATAGCGAAAGAAAGAAATTATTATTATTAAATAGAGTTGTAGGAACCGTGTAAATATAACCACATTCATTAACACACTTTTTTATATAAGAACCATGTGGATATTTTTTGCCGAAAACCACCAAAATATTTTAAACTCAATTTTCAAAAAAAAATTACAAAATGTTAGATGTGTTCACATACCCAAAAACAATTATTTAGCTGGCAGGGAGATACTTGACTCTAACAGAAATTAGCACTTTAAAGCTTAATATTACAAACTAGCAATGTTTTTAAACGACCTTTCCAACGTTACCCCACACAACGGACAGACGAGAAAAACAAATCCTACTTTACGTGTAGGATCGGTACCCTAAAAAAAATTGTTTAAGATTTTATTTTACCACTTTGAATGCATGTTCAATATGTATACTCGTATGCATGCCAAATTACAGCTTTCTAGTACTTAGAGTCTCTGAACTAAGCCGCGGACAGACAGACAGATAGACACACGGACATGGCGAAACTATACGGGTTTCTTGTTAACTGGGGAACCCTACAGATAGGCTGGATTGGCCCGCAATCACAGTAGACCGGGAAAAGTAGGTAGAAAGAGGGAAGCCTTTGCAGTGGGACAACAGGAAAAATACCTCACTTTTTCCTTGGTATCAGTTCAGGATAGTTAAGTTTAAAGTTAAGTAACCTTAGTTGTAATTGGTTGTTAGTAGTATGAGGATAATATTCTTTCGTTTCCTCGTGTTTGTGTAGAAATTAATTTGAAATTTTGTTAATGTAGTGTAAATATTCCTATGTAATGTTTACCTTTATTTCGCATCGACGTCATAAAGTAAAGGTACCTATTCGTGTCACGAACTACCAATATGTTTATATAGTTACCTTTTAGAAAGAAAGAAACAAAATACGTTTATTTGCGGTAAACATGACGCAAAGAAGGAACACAAATACAAAAAAAAAGAAACAATTTGGGGGAGAATATGCGTCACATCAACGCAAAACGGCCAACGCTCAGCATAATGCTGCGACCCTATGCGAGACAGAGCCCCAGCGCTGGTTTTCAGCGATTGCGAAACGATTGACGTGATGATGAAGAAAAAAGTACCTTATAGTTTCGCCATGTCCGTTTGTATGTCTGTCTGTCGGGGGCTTAGCTCAGAGACTCTTAGTACTAGAAAGCTGTTATTTGGCGTGGGTATACAGACAAAAGATAAAGTGGTAAAATAAAGTCTTACGCACTTGGTCGGTTTTTTTTTACATTCCAAACATTACGAATTTCACAATTTAAGTTATTGACTATGAAACCAAGTCAGTCGTTATGTAAGTTGACATTCAATGAGCGTTGGCGTTTGTGTTATGCTGTAATGAATAGATATTTCAAAACATGTACAACAATACTCTATTGCTAACTGTGGAAGCTTATAATAAATGGCTTGTCGTGAATTACTTCAGTATTACTTTTGTATTTTTAGCTGTAAGCTACCCAAACACAACAAAATAAAATAAAAATAGGACAATATATTTTTCCAATCTCTATATTTTCAAATGAATACCTTAATTTTCCACCATGACATTTACGGTAACGTTACTGGCGTGTTTGCCAAAATGGCCGAGTGGCCTGTTCTTACCTAGGGACAACCACGTACTAAAAACATTAAACATACCAGACGTTACAATAAACGTTAGGGTCTACAATGTTATCGTTCACCCTTTGAAGGTAATAAACTGGATATATACGATATAAAAAAAACAAGTCAGTTTGTATTGTGTTTGTATGTTTCCGGGGCTTTTGTTGTCCCCTGTGACAAATGACCGCCTGTAGCGACTTCTTCGGGAATTAGTCACTAATATTTTATTTGTAACCGGTCTTTGCAGTAGGATTTTCACATCACTCCGTGAACATCCGTCGTTAATTGTGACTGTTTCCACACGTACCTGCCAATACATTTACTCCATAGAAATATAAAAACAGGATAAGTGGAAAGGGGGCGTGTCTGTGCCCACATGACATGATCAAAATGCTCATGTCATAGGCAAATGGTCGTCTCCGCGAACTAGTGCGCTTTCGACCGTGATTGTGACAACATATAATGCGAATGCCGTGTTGTTCAGTGGTTTCTTGTAAATACCGAAGCCAAAACAAAAACTTTGTAAATCAAGGTATGGTATGGTAATCATACTTACCGTATGTAAGTTCAAATATTTTACTATGTTTGTCTGTAAAAATATTTCTTGCTTTTACTACTTTATTTTTATTTTCAAATATCACATCGACTATACTTTTAGTGCAGTAAATACATTGCTCCTTAACCACCAACTAAGGTAAGATAGATAAATCTATGATTTACCCGCTATTTACGCTTATGTGTAAGCAAAACTGCCTGCCTACCTTTAATTTGATTTTCATGAAATTGATAAGACTTCGGTATGAAATAAAAAAATAATATTAGTAACTACATGTTATTTCCAAACTTTATGTCGAACAGAAACACAAAATATTAAAATTTTCTCGATAAAAAACATAACTTAGTTACCACTAATTTTCACGTAAGTATCTTCGATTTCTACTTAATATGCTAATTTCGTACTAATAGGATACAAAAATTATTATTTGTATTAACGACGGCTTCGTTGATTAGCGTCGCTACTGAGGAGAGTGAGGGGCAGTCGGAACAGCATCTTGAGAACTGTAGCCGAGAGCTTCGGCTCTCCGATTGTACATGAGTTTGTGCGGAGGTTGATTTTTACTAACACTAGGCAATAAGTTATTTTTTGTATGTTATTAACACTATATGGATATTTGGCGTCCGAAATAAACAGATTCTATTCTATTCTATTATATTAATACAAGGCGAAGAAATATGTACAGGCATTTTTTTTAAATTTCTTAGTTTTAGTTTTTATTACATCTACAAGCCTTTAGTACTTACGACGTTCTTAGTTCGGGGAAGGAGTTATCTTCCATCGCACGTTGCGGGAACTATAAGCATATTTTTGTTTCACAAATCACATCAAATCAGTCGCGGTCGCTCTGTTGAGACGAGAGGACTGCGCTAAGATGTTATTTATTTACGTAAAAAATATTTTCATCTCAGCACCAGCAGGTTTTGCTGTTTAAAGACAGTGAGTAAAATTCGATTTTGCTGCGAGCGTACAAAGCAACTTTTTTTTTATGCCGAGAACAGTGCTGCAGTGGTGGCAGTCTACTCACAAAACTCGAAAGATTTGAACTTCGATACGAAAAAAGGCGAGAAATAGAAACAACTCAATTCGAAGTTCGATTTTCAAATTCCTAGTAGGCCCAAAAAAGAAACAAACAATTAAAACATTCGGATACATATATAACCGTAAAATTGCAAATAATCTGTCGGTTTTAAATATAATTATTATATTTGAACTTTAATTTGTTTGATATTGATTGTTTTACAAATATAAATATAATTATGGTTTTACCATGTTGTATATTTTTACCTTTAGGTAATATTTTTTCGCTGCTGAGGTAAAAAGTTGTTTATGTTACACGAGACCAAAGTTATTTGCATCTCGTGTCTTTGAATCCTTCGCTTACTCGGGATTCAAAATCAACACTCGCAGGAAAGACCAACTTTGTTCTCTTGTTGCACAAATAACTATTTCGTAATTTATCAAATTATAGGAAAGGAACTGAAATAGAAACATGAAAAATCCACTAAACCCACTTCCGAAATGATTATTTAAAAGTTAAGAATTTATAAACTAAATAAATACCGAGGCTAAACTATAAAATAAAAATATTATACTAATTCAATGTTGATAGGTATTCGAAAACTCACTCAATATGACATGTATTTTCTTTGATAGATTTTTGACTGGTATAGTAAAACTAGCGCCATTGTTCTACATTTCGGTCAATTTTCTTGCGGAGAAAATTTACAACATAGCCAACTAGCCAATCCCACGTTCATGTGAAAGTTCATGCTGGAGATTTTAAATCTTATTGCGATTAAATCAGGATCCAAATTCGTTTACTCCCACTTTTGTTGACAAACTCCGTGTAAGGTAACCCTTACACGAACAATGGCGCCGATTCCCTTGTTCACAAACTAAACTAAATTTAAGTTCAGTGCATCTTTTTCTTTCTATTTCAATAAGAAAAGGACAGAAGATACATTTTAGTTTAGTCCTGTCAAATTAATCAGTGATTGACGTAAATTGACGTAATTTTAGTAGGCAAGTTTTTAATCACGTCTAAACTTGTATAGAGTAGTGACAGGCGCTGATTAATCTGACAGGACTAAACTAAAATGTATCTTCTGTCCTTTTCTTATTGAAATAGAAAGAAAAAGATGCACTGAACTTAAATTTAGTTCAGTTTGTGAACAAGGGAATCGGCGCCATTTTCGAGCGACTTTTTACCATCCCCTAAATCTAGTTGAAACTCGATATTTAACATAAAAGTAGTTTATTGGTATATTAATATTATTGGAGATTATAAAATAAATACATCGGAAAACTAAAATAGGTAATAGGTTTTTTTTGTGGACCAAAGTACGAAACGGAGTGCACGTGACTTGAACATTTTCATACGGATAGAGTTCTCATGACTGGCCTCTTTCTAAGGATCTCAATGTTTGGGATTGTAGGCTTCGCCGGTAAAATAATTGAGATCTAAATGGGTGCTAAGTTAGTATAGACTTGAAAGAAAGTCTAAAGTTTATAGTGTAATTTGGAAAGTTTTCAAAGCTAAAGTTTCAACAGTTACAAACGAGAAACCTAATAAACTTTCTACTTACTTTGGCACCCTTTTCATAGATCTCGCATGATGGATCACTTGGTTGTCCATCTGTCTGTCCCTTTTTCTCAGGAATGCGTGGAGATATCAAGTTGAAATTGATATCAAATATTTAGACCTACGGTCTCTTGGAGCTGTTACAAAATCGAGCTTTATCGAGCTTAATCGAGCTTGACTTAGAAGCTTGATTATATAGGGTAGGGTAAGGTTATAAATTGTTATAATCGGGGGGAGTCAAACACCTCACTCCCCCCGCTTGACCAGACGGAGCCCGTAGAGGCGGGCCAGCACCAGTCGGGGGCTGCGTTGCAGAGTGCTTAAGTGCCTCCGTAGCCTCCGGTGCAAGTGTGCGAGGGAACACGGGGTGGTTTTAGTCAGTAAAAGTCTAACAGACCCCTCCGTCCGCCCCAGGGCGGAGGACATCCATGAGGATTTCGACCACCTTACCAAAAAAAAAAGTTAAAAATTGCCATCCATGTCGCATATTTTGACACTCGCAAATGAATAAGGGTTTAAACCCCAATTGGGTTACCAATATAAACTCTATACTATCGATTTATGAAATCATAAAATCATGAAAATTTTCAAGAAGCAAGGTGTGGGACCTTGCTCACAACAAACACAAATAGACACGGGAAGATATCCGAAAATTGTTAACTTACATAATGTACAATGTAATGTGTAATGTATGTGTATTACATAATGTATGGGAGAACATTTCTCAACTGCATAGTTGTTTGTCCTTCAATTCAGAATCGAATATTTATAGGCCGTATCTTGAACTAACATTTAGTCTTTATTTCTTTCAAGTCGGTCTACTCTCCCATCTAACAAAAATGTTTACAGCGTAGTTAAGTTTGTCTTTTAATCCGGAATTGGAAATTCATACGCTGTATCACTTGAGTAAAGCCCTGGGCAGGCGGGCACAACTTTGGTTTCCTATGGTTGCCTGGATGAGATCGCAGAAAGCGATAAGGCCGCCCATTGTATATTTTTTTTTGTTATGTATTTTTTGTGGTGTACAAAAAAGTATATATAAATAAATAACTTTGAGGCGGAACGTGTTTTTTTTAATCAATGCCAGCTCACAAATAAACACCGGAATATAAGATAATAATTAAGTCCACCAGCAACAGTAACGGATTCACGGACATACAATAATATCCTACTAATATTATAAAAGCGAAATTTTGTGATTTAGTGTATGTATGGATATTTGTTACTCTTTCACGAAAATACGGCTAAACGGATTGGGATGAAATTTAACACACAGATAGTTATAATCTGGATTAATACATCGGACACTTTTTATCCCGATATTCTCAAGGGGTCGTGACTTATGCGGGTGAAACCGCGGGGCGCAGCTAGTTGAATAATATACCTACACAGCGATCATACTTAAATAAATTGAATAGAGCAATTTAATCTGATTATTTTGCGTATACGTAACGGGAAGGGATCGTGTTATATTTTCATCATTGAGAGGGGTAGACAAGGAGACGCGGATGAAACCTGTTTTTTCTGCCTAACTACGGCTTCTTAATAGCCAGCAACCGAAAGGTGTGAAAAGGGCTCACAGTTTGAAATTCAATCTAGACCAGAGATAACACACGCAGAAAACAAGACCGAGCTCGTTTGAGATACTGAGGGGTCTCGCGTTTAGAAGTGTCCATATGCAAGCTAGGCATGACTGGCCATCAACCGATCACCATTGTATCGGCCTATGTTCCCCCCTGTTCCTCATCGGAGTTAGCCCTTCCCCCCCTCTCTGACGACCTTTCCATCCTACTTGGCCTGAGTGACTCCGTTATCATAGCGGGCGATCTCAACGCCAAACATCATGCTTGGAACAGCACCAGGATCTCCACCAGAGGCAGACACCTGTTTGACCTATGTCCCATCCTCAACTTCGACATCATCGCCCCGATGACTCCCACTCACTTTCCCCACGACCCTAACCAAACCCCCGACGTACTTGACATAGCGCTTCTGAAGAGTATCAACCTACGGTTGGACTCTATAGAGGCGCTTGACGAACTCTCCTCCGACCACCGTCCAGTTGTTGTAAAGCTGGCACCACGCCTAGGTCTCCATGACCCTGATAGACCCCCTCTCACCAAGTTAGTTACAGACTGGAGGAAAGTAAGCGACTGCCTGAAATCCACCACGTTAGGTCCCCGACTAGACTCCATTCCCGACCACTTCGACTCTATCGCTGACACGACAGCCGCGATTGACTCATTCACAGTGCACGTACAATCAGTCCTGAACGACTGTTCAAGGGAGGTTCCGGCGATGGACGACCATCGCTGGAAGCTCCCGGACGATGTACGCGAACTGTTGAATGAGAAGAACGCGGCTGTCCGTGCGTACAGTAACTTTCCCAACCACGCGAACAAAGCCCATATGCGCTATTTACAGAGATCTGTAAAGACACGCCTATCGGAGCTGCGTGACGCTGGATGGGACAAGATGCTGAGCGAGCTAGAGCCCACTCACCGAGCGTTCTGGGACCTTCAGAGGAAACTCAAATCCGACGAAGTCGTCTCAATGCCCCCCCTGGTGCGCCCCGACAAGACCATCGCTTTCGATGACGTCGACAAGGCAGAATGCCTAGCCGATAGTCTTGAGGCTCAATGCTCGCCTAGCTCTCAACCAGTAGACCAAGCTCACCTGTCCCAGGTCGACGCGGAAGTCGAACGTAGAGCCTCCCTCCCGCCCGTTGAAGACCCTGACTATCCTCTGCCTCCCGTCACTCCAGACGAAGTGCATGATATCATCAAGGGTCTAAAACCTCGCAAAGCCCCCGGCTCAGACGGAATCACCAATAGGGTGCTCCAACTGTTCCCCGCTCACCTCATAATGCTCATGGCCACCATCTTCAATGGAGCCCTGAGCAATAACATCTTCCCACAAGAGTGGAAGAAGGCCACCGTCATCGGCATACCGAAGCCCGGTAAGCCGAAAACGGAGCCCACCAGCTACCGGCCCATCAGTCTGCTCAATGTCTTCGGCAAAATCTATGAGAGGCTTATCTTAAAGCGCCTCAGAGATTTTGCGGAAACAAAGGGCCTCATCCCCGACCAGCAGTTCGGCTTTAGAGCCCAACATTCTTGCGTCCAACAGGTCCACCGCATCGTTGAACACATAAGCTACGGCTTTCAACGTGGTCTTACGACCGGTGCTGTATTCTTCGATATAGCGAAAGCGTTCGACAAGGTCTGGCACAACGGCTTATTATATAAGCTCTACAAACTCGGTGTGCCCGATCGTCTCGTGCTCATCTTACGAGACTTCTTGTCGAACCGCACCTTCCGCTATCGCATCGAAGGAGCGCTATCCTCCCCTCACCCTATCCGTGCAGGCGTCCCTCAGGGCTCTGTACTATCCCCTCTCATTTTCACTCTCTTCACCAGCGACATCCCGAAAAGTAGAAAGGCGCAGTTGGCTCTGTTCGCAGACGACACGGCCATCTACTACACCGGGTTAGTCCACGACCACATATCTCGCACTCTCCAGACCGAGGTCAACAAGCTTGGCGCTTGGTTTAGAAAGTGGAGAATCGAGGTCAATCCCGACAAAAGTCAGGCTGTTCTCTTCACCAAACAGCGTAAAAACCTCATCGCCCCCCGACCGCTTACCATGTTCGGCAAGCCTATCCCTTGGGAGAAGCGAGCCAAATACCTAGGCGTGACCCTTGACCACCATCTCTCGTTCTCAGAGCACATCAAGCAGGTGCGTTCGCGTGCCGCTTTCGCTCTAGGTAGACTTCACTCCGTCCTAAATGCGCGCAGCAAATTGTCCCTTAAGGGCAAATTGCGTATTTACACAGCGTGCATCCGTCCCATCATGACTTATGCCTGTGCAGTCTTCGCACACGCTAAACCCCACCACATCCACAGGATGCAGTCCCTCCAAAACCGTTTCCTCCGAAAGGCAACGGGAGCCCCCTGGTTCGTTCGAAACGAGATCCTCCATCTCGATCTTAGAATCCCCACCATCAAGCAGTTCATGAAGCGCATCACGAAGCGCTTCTTCGACTCCGCCACCACCCACCGCAACCCTCTGGTTGTGCAGGCCGCCAGTTATAGGCCCTCCACCATTAGTTCTATTCGCCGTCCAAGGCATACCCTCTCCGACCCCGATGACCCCATTACCCTCCTCCAGGAAAGCAATAGGGCAACGAGTACAGTGCACAAAACACACCGACGACCTACGTTCCGACCTCGCCGCCGAGGTCCCTCGCGTAAACCCCGACGTAATTGTCCCCCCCGACCCTTGCTCGAAGAAGTGCCAGCCCGCGCCGCAGCTGAGCCTGTAGCTTTAAATTCCCCGATTAATAATAATAATATTAACCAGATCCAGCCTGTCCCATCTTGCTGTCCTCCCCCCAGCGACGCCCTAAGCCGAGGTCCGTACCCCACAGGGGGTGCCCTTAGCGTGCAGTCGCTTAGTAATATAAGAAATTCGCCCCTGGCTGGAGGCTTTGAGTTCGCTTAAGGCAGCCACAGGAAAGTCCGGTTAAGTAGTCACGACCTCTCAAGGTCAACTACGTGATGCCACACCCAAAAAAAAAAAAAAAAAAAAAAAAAAAAGATACTGAGGGCAAAGTTAAACCACAGTTTTGCCGTAATTGGTGTTTATTATGCTGCATAAACAAATGGACTTAACTGAGGAGCTCGTGGCTAAGTAATAATGGCCACACGAATCGATCCATCAGTCTTACCAAGGGGTATCGTACGAGTATTACTCAGTTATTGGGTTGTGGAGTTCAGATAAGCAGTGACTCCATGTAAATTAATTCAGTTAGACTGGACGCCGAACCCAACCTAGCTGGGAAAAGCCTAGGCAGATTGATTGATTGAAACAAGTGAACTTAACATTTTTATGTCACAAGACATGGAGTTACACCTACAACAAAATACAAGGGACAGGACAGAAAAGATGAATCAAGATCGAAAAAAGAAGAACCGGCAAAAAGATTAGCTAATTAGCCACTTTTGGGGAGCTACTCTATGATTAGTGTGATTAGTGTCATAACAGTACCTACCTAAATATTCTGCATTACTGTCTTTACAACATCAAAATCAAACTTTGAACTTAAGTTTGGAATCCGCTTGCGGCCATTATAACAGAAATAAAATTAAAGCGCTTAATAAATTGCTTGCGGCAAGATTCTCTTAATGAACTTGATGAAATTATTAACTCGTGACCGTAATAAGGTACTTCAATTTATTTAATTGCAGCATCTTATTTATTTTTAACCGCGACCCGGTTTGTAATTAATCTTGAGTTGATCTTGAAAGAGCAGAAATTTAGAAAATCCGTTTTTATTTTATTTTTTGCTTTTTAAATTTACATCACTAGTATAAATTATTATTTTTGTATAGAAAATCGGAAATTTATTGACTAAAGGAAATTATAAAAGGAAATAGCAATGTATATTTTTAATAAATATACCAGTAATTCTGTGAACAGTAGACCTCGCGAGGACAAACTTTTTAGCAACAATTAATATACCACTATATATATTTACCATGTTTTTTTGTTTTTAAAAACATGGAAGTCCGGGAATAAAATCGGCTCTTCTATTTGGCGTTGCACCAATGACAAACAAAAATAAAGAACAACCCTAACGAAGGAACCCGAGTCTCAGTCTCAATTGAGAGGAAAAATTGGAGAGATTTCAGTTAGAGGATAAATAAGGGATTATACTAGACGTACCATTCGGTAAAAACTCAACACAAAATAATCTTTCAGTATCAGGAACAAACCATGAACGATAACTTGTAATTGTAACTTGTAATGTTAGCGTTTGGGTCCGGTTCATTTTTTATTCTACCAACGCTCTTCTTCGATTAGACCTATTTTTTTCCTATAAAAAAACATGACAACGTTTAATAAGTGAAATTCAAATTTGAAGACCAGAAACGTTATGGGTAAAAAATTGTAGGCCAGCTACAAAAAATAACTAATAGGTTTTAATTGGCAGAGGTAACCTTGCAGCCTAGTTTTGTGATGAGAACTATTCCGACCTAGTATTTAAAGGGCCGACTCCACTGGTATAAATCTGAAATTATTATCAACTAGCTTTACCAGGCCCGGCTTCGCACGGGTAGCACTAAGTATCTAGCCTACCTACTGAAACGAATGAAAGAAACGAAGAAACGTCAGGCTATATTTTCGTCGTACCATATCATATTGATTGGTCCACATAGCATAGCACTGACCTATGAATACGATTGGTGGATATCAAACATATCCATAACAAGGCACATCAGCACACCTCTGGTGATAGCACATCTCTGGTGGAAAACCACTCCTAATCTTATTTGTGTTTTTAATGGCACGAAAATATAGTCTGACGTTTATACATAAATCACTAGCGTCCTGTCCCTGTTTTGCACGGGTGCAATGGCGGTATGTCAAAAAATCGATACTTCTGTACTATATCGAAGTATTGGTCCACATAGCATAGCACTGACCAATGAATATGATTGGTGGGCAAGCACATTCATAGCAATGTAGCATAGCACAATCTCTGGTGGAAAAGCACCCTTAACCTTAGATTTTATCAAATAATTTCTCCAAATAAATCCCCGTCAGTCGGGACAGGAATGTCACATTTATGTGACTGTAATCCGTCATAAGTCGGCCACTGACAAGGTCACGACCACTCCGCTTAATGGGGCGAGTCTGAACAAAGTTACGTGCTTAGTTATTTATTAGACAAACTTTACGGATTGTCTGACGCAAAATACATAGTTTGAGTGATTGACAGCCCTTGTTATTTTTGTGATAGCTTAAAAGTTGAATGGCGAAGTATTTAACTGTAGCCATTTTCTTTATCTAGATATCGTTGCTGATTGTGTTGAATGATGATAATTTTATTATTGTTAACTTAAGTCTTACTAACTTACATATGTCTTCACTTAATCCGTACTTATTTAGCTTATTAGAATACCTGATTTTATTCTTCTTCTTAGCGTTTTGATGGTTTTGGTGTGAAGAAAGTTCAAACATTATGTTTTGGCCCAAATTCAGCCACGTGAAATCCGTATCATCATACTGTTTAATGTTTAATTATTCTCACATACCTACTATTTTTGTTCACGACCTGAAATCATATTTACGGTCAAAACTATCAAAATAATAGTTTAGATCGTCAATATTCAGGAGCACCGCTGCTATCGGTACGACATAATCCACCTAAGGTGAATGCGTCAGGGTAGACCGCGAAATTAATTAAAGTTTTATGCAATTTGCAGTCAGTATCAGGTTGTACGTTGATCTAAATATGATTCGCGGCCGTTTCAAACATTTATTTACAGAATTATAATCATAAAAAACCGGCCAAGTGCGTGTTGGACCGCGCGCAATGAAGGTTTCCGTAATTGGAAAGTTGGTATGAATTTATCCCAAAAACAAACTTAACATTGTAGTTAAAAAACAAGTTCTCCCATACATCGATATATGCCACAATCAATTCTCCAACTGCAAATTTAAGTTGGTCGACTATTACTCGTTAACTTGTGCCCACTTAGCTGTGTTAGTTTTCATTTTAATTTCATATGTGCTACTGCTATGAATTTTTTCACATCTTCATTTAGCTGGCAGGGGGAGGACACTTGACTTTAACAAAAATTTAGCACTTTAATGCGCTTTATTACGCTTTTGGATCCTTGAATCAAAAAGTGGTGTTCACCGACCCTCAATATTTTTAAACGGCCTATCCAACGATACCTCAAACTATGGGGTAGACGAGAAAAAAATATCATTCCCACATTACGTGCAAGGGAGGTACCGTATTTTTTTTTCTTGATTTTATTTTAGCACTTTATCGGCGAGATTAATGTGTATACCTATGCCAAATTACAGCTTTCTAGTACTAAGCGTCTCTAAGCTACAGCGGGGACAGACAGACAGACAGGCAGACAGACGGACATGGCGAAACTATAAGAGTTCCTTGTTTACTACGGAACCCTAAAAATAATCAATACAACTCTCCCACTTCATATTATCCCATTGAATGGGTATTTCATGAAATCATGACATTTGTGGCCAATTCTAACTTAAGGGAGTTGTATTGCTGATTCTGATGATTATAATTCTGTAAAGCCATATTTGTGACGGTCGCGAATCATATTTTAATCAACATAGGACCTGACTCTGACCTGCAAGTCGCAAAAAACGTAAGAAAATTAGAATTTCGCGGGCTACCTTAGCGCATCCGCCTTAAGTCTACTTCTAAATATTAAGTATAATCATTACATAAATACGTGAAGCTAAAACATTGTACTCCTTTTCACGAAAATTACGTGGACGGAGAAGAATGAAATTCGGCACAGTTAAAGTTTATATGGAGGAGAACAGAAACTGCAGAACTCTGAATTATTTTTATATAATATGCATTAGAAATAAATTAAATTAATTAAAAGAAACATTGCACACACCACTATATTATGTTTGACACACACACGTAGTACCAGGGCCTCGTGACTTAGGATAGATAGCTGACAGAAGTGACAGCTTGAGCTTGATAAGTAAGTACTTAAGACGCTGACAACACCTAAACCGCGGTCACTGTCAGATTGCATAGAAAAGAAAGAGAAGCGCGACGACACAACGCTTGTAATTGATTGCAAAATATGAAGCAATTATTTATTTACTCAAAATTGAGTTGAGTAATCGAAAATAAAAAACAACCAAGTTCTGCATTCAAATAAGACGTTTTTGTTATTAATTAAATTCGTAACGTATGATGATATTTAATGCAGATATTTTGGATTAGAACTCAAGGTAAGAGGTTAGTTTAGCGTTAGTTTGTATCGAGATTTTTTTTTCATAACGTGTTTTGGTAACAACCAAGTACTGGGAAATATGTTCAAAATTAACATACATTTTTTCCGCTACCACAAACAATACTGATTTGGCAATTTTTTTTTTCTTAAGAGAAGCCTATTTTGGTCAATTGGGTCTTGTCAGCGCCTTAATAGCGTGGAATTAGTAAGTACCATATAGATTCTAAGTAGACGGGGAATTTCGACCAGTGGGCGGACACTAGTGATATATTAGGTAATACATGCTCTTCCATATTTTACATTATTCATGCTGCCCTGACTATCTCTTCGATCTAAATTGAAGCCCTGACTTGGCTATCTATATAGATCCCTACCTGTTATTTACGTCATTCTAGAATACCATAGCACATTATCTTTACATTCTACTCTTCATCATACCATGTATTCATTAAACAAAGTAAAGTGTACGCAACCAAGGCTAAAGCCGTACCTACACGAGCTAAACCCTAATGGATCGGACGCTAAGGTCTAATCTCTTGACCCTCAATCGAGTTAGTGGCCGAGTGGCACAGTTAATGCAATTCCGTGCATACATTAAGGTGGTGGGCACTTTAATGAAGTATGTATCGTTAGTAGTCTATGGTTGATAGGTAATCAAGTTGTAGGATCTGTGCTTGAGCGATAGCTTGAGGCAATTACATGAGGCATGGCACGGGCGGTAAGACGGGGGAGGGTGCGATTGACAAGATTGGCAGACTGAGTTAGCTCGGTCTTTATCTAACTTCCACCATCTCACCGCTCACATACCTCAGGCAGTGATTAGCACTTGCGCGCAGACTATAGGTCTGGTGCTCATGGCAAGGCACGAATTTTCTTGAAAATTACTTGTTTCTCATTATTTCACACCGTTGTGAGGCAGACGCCTTTTTGGTTGCAAAAATATGTCAAATGAAGTAAAGGTGCCTAAGACAGAACTATAATGGCATACCTACCGTCTTATGTATACTGATTTATTTATTGATTTAGGATCTCCAACAAAAGATGTACACAATACATGACACATAAATAAAGGACAACAGGTATAAGTAGGTAACCATTCAGTTAAAAACAAAGCTAACAAAGTTAAAATATTAATTATAGGTAAATTTGTAAACAATGCATTTTTAAAGGAGAAAATAAAAAAGAAGAAAATAAAACATTTAAAGATACTTAAATTAAATTATATCTATTAAATGCTTATAACGATAACGTGAACGACAGATATTCAGTCACGCACTATATTTATAGTCAAAACTGACAACATAAAAGAAAATGAAGAACGACCCAAAATATGGCAAAACAAGGCACGCAAAAGGTTTGGGTTCTTAACTATACATCGCAAACTGCATGATCATTCAAACAGTTTGTTGCCTGCCTATCCAAAACATGTCATTATAGAGTGCAAAACATGAAATGACAAGTTTTCTTTGAATACGGTTTACTATTCATAGTAAACACGTGGCGGTTGAGATTACGTCTAAGTCCTCCTTAGAAATTCCTATTTCCAGAAAATACAGAATCCGTATTCTGCAACAGAAACCCGGTTAGCCTGGAAGCAGCAACATAGTTGGGGAAAAAACTAGGCAGATGACAACAGAATACAAATTCCTACGAAGTTATTTAATTTTATAATAAACTCAATAATATGTAATCTTTGTTCAATAATGCTTTTTTTATTTTGTGTGTTTTTTATTATGTTTGTAGTTTGTTATTAAATTCAATCTTATTTAATTTAATTCAAGTTAATTTTAAATATAAAAGATCCATCTTTATATTAATTATTATTTTACAGTGAGATCAAAATAAAATGCTGTGCTTACCTATTCAGATGCATGCAATGCTATTTTATTTGTGATATGTACTATGCATGTCTTTGTGTGTATTTAGTTGGTTTGCCTAAATAAATAAATAAAATAAAATAAAATTTATAACTAAAGCTTACGTCCAAATCCATATTTTCACGTTCAATCAAAAGAATTTACCCTACCAAAAGCCTAATCCAAAAAGCTTTTTAATCCTTTCTAAGCTCAGAAACCACAAAACGTCAAATTGAAAACTCTTTGGAATCCATTCGTTTAGTATTCAGTGAATGAAAGATTAAACCACAAAAGTTCCGTATGTCTCCATTATTTCATTCTTCACTCTATCATTCACTATCCTGTCTGTGGTTTCGTTTCATCCATTCACAAGCAGAGAGATTTATAGTAGGTAATTGGGCTATTTCTAATTACATAAGAATCTAAAATGTCCGTGGTTTTAGTGATAATTCAAAGGTTTTCGTTATTTTGAATATATTTTATTACTATTTATAAACAATAATCTATTTATTATTTTACTAGCTAGTGGTGTTCTGTAGTTTCTGCCTACCTCCGTGGGATGAAGGCGTGAGTTTATGTAAGTAGGTATGTTATTAAAATAATCTAAACAAGCTTGTCGGGGTCCCAAATAGCGGTAGGAGGGGTTCACATCGGCGTCGAGTCAACGATGAAGTACCTAGGACTCGACCTCGACAGCCGGTGGAACTTCGTGGAGCATTTCCGACATTTGGCTCCCAAACTGGAGCGGGCCGGACCTGCCTTGAAGCGGTTCCTGCCCTATCTAGGGGGTCCAAACGCCTCCTGCCGGAGGCTCTACGCGGGGGTCGTGTGGTCCATGGCCTTTTACGGGACACCTGTGTGGGCGCGTTCCCTGGCCTTCCTGCTCCGCCCAGAGCGGGAGAAGTTATTTGATAATTCCCCACCCAAAAAAAAAATGTGGTTGAGCTTCCGCGCTATCTACGGAACCTGGGTTCGATTCCCTAACACTCAGTCGTTCCGCGTGATGTTTATTTGACAATGTTGCCTGTAAAAGGCTCTCAGACGAGACAACTCGACACCATTCTAATCTTTCCAAAGCATACTCCTCTATTATGTAAGTAATTCACGAAACGACGTTTTCGAAGGACAAAGAAACGCTGACACCGTAATTTACAAAATGTGTGTCAACAAGTTTACGTAACAATAACACAGGATTAAGACCTAGAAGATTCGAGAAAGGTAAATTGTGTGAAAAAAGTAAGTTAAACTTTAGTGAAGCTGTCGAGCCATGAGCGCCGCCATATTGGCCTTGCCTGCTCTGTCGAGCACCTTTCACTTTACCCCTACTCTGCGGCCAGCTGTAATGCGACATGCGATAGATGGACGAAAAAAAATGAGGCGTTGGATAGGATATCTGTAATCTGTCCCAAAACTCTTTGATGAAAGTGTAAACAAACTTATTCAGGTTAAATTCATACGCAATAACTGACTAAACTGAATTAGTAACAAACTCTTTATTTCACCACTTTTTCCTACAATTCTTATTATTAATGCTCGAATAACATTATTAAATTGTACCTAATTGAAATATCGTCGACGAAACTTGAGGTTATAAAAATAACCTGTCGTCTTTAACGTGATTAAAAATTAGAATTTCGGGTTTAATTATTCAAATACTAAATCAAATCACTCAAATTATTTTATGTTATGTTTTCATCAAATTGTTTTGGAATAGGAACAGAGTATAGTAATGTCTTAAACGTGCTCAAATTTCTTTCACGATAAATGATGACAGCTTGATTATTTAAATGGGTAAAAATAAAGCGAGGAAAGAGATTTTTATTACGTTCAAGAAAATGAACGTACTTTTATCTTCCTTTGCTTCTAAATTACATCAGTAAATGGTGGGTACATTTGATTTAATATTAGCAACAATTTATTTTTGTTACCGTCTGTACAACCAAGCATTACATTTATAATCATAATCGAGATTTTAATAATATTTTTAATTTTTATACTAATTCTATTGATCATTTTATATTATTTCAAAACTAGTATTTAAGATTAAGACTCCGATTCCACGGAGTGCCTCTATACATGCACAGGCTGCTGGCCAGCTACCTGGAGGATCGCGAGATCCTCCTGGTAAATAGGACTGGCCAAGTCCGGCGGTACGCCGTTGAGGCCGGCGTTCCGCAGGGGTCAGTCTTAGGACGTTCCAGAGAACGTCGGCTATGATTGGCTCCTGCGGGGAACTCTCCTCCGAGGCACGAGTGTCGTCTGCTATGCGGATGACACTCTCCTCACCGCCCGGGGGGGGGGGAGTTTCAGGGAGGCGGCCAACTTGGCCTCGGCGGGCGGATCCTTGGTGGCAGGGAGGATCCGCCGCCTAGGGTTAACGGTGGCGCTGCACAAGTCCGACGCCGTGTTCTTCCTTCGCCCTCGGCAGCGCCCTCCGCCTGACGCCCACATCTTCGTGGAGGGCGTCAGAATTGAGGTGAAGGCTCAGATGAAATATCTGGGTCTTGTACTCGACAGCAGGTGGCGCTTCGGTCCGCATTTTAGCGGGCTGTCGTCGCGTCTGCTGAAGGCCGCTGGTGCGCTCTCGTGGCTGCTCCTTAACTTGGGGGGGCCCAGCGCGCGATGCCGGCAACTTTACGCCGGCATCTTGAGGCTCCTATCTGGGAGGACACACACAGGAGGGAGAACGCCGCCGCCTTGTGGGCACCCCCACACGGTGGGCCCGTACCACCACCGAGCGCCAGATCCCCTCTATTACTCTAATTCAGGGTAATTACTCCCTAATTCAGGCTAATTAGCCCTCTATTACTCTAATTAAGGGTTCGAACTGGCGTACATCGCACTCGTATGCTTTCTAACTAACGATACGTCGGCCTTGCATACTTCGCTCCAGTGAACTTTCGAACTAGCGTACATCGAGATCCTGTACTTTAGAACTAACATACGTCGAAATTTCAAACTTCGACATTCAGTAGCGGAGTTGTTTAATTCTTGTTTTGTCGTGTTTAAATATCCATTCGAGACGTCTGCGGAGTTCCTCTAGCTAATTTATTTGACCACAGGGCCCAATGAAGTTAGCTACCGAAACTCCGCTACCGAACCGATAACGTTCTCATGCGTCTGATAAACAGATATCTGATGCATGTGTAAGGTTTAATTAATATTACTGAAGCTACACAGTTTAAAATACAAATAAAAGGAAAGCTGCACATTTAGATTTCGAGATACCTGTTCCTAAGTTGCAACTCTTCCGAAAGAGTTGTATCTGCATGGCTCCCCTTATTTATAATGCTTTGCCGAAGTCAATTACCCATCTACCCTTCCCAAAATGTTGTTCGGCACTACGGAAGTGGCTGTTGCAGGAATGTTTTTACTCTACTCAATTCACGAGTTTTTTTGTAAAATGTCCCGGTATTTTTTTTCTCTTGATCTGGTATCAAAATACAGGCATAAGTAATTATTTAAGTTAAGTGATACTATGTTAAACTTATTGTTTTATTTAATGACATGGAAAATTTGTGCACAAAAGTGTGTTGTATGAACGTATGTATAATATAATAATTGAAATAATATTTAAAATTTTAAATTAATAAAATGCAAATAATGTAAATTGATAATGAATGTATATCTTTGATTTTATGTAAATTTAAATTGATTTTGCATACCGTTAAAACGGTGAGACATGTATCACTATTGCAATTTTAAGAACACCTGTGTAAACATATCATGTTCTGGCAAATAAATATTCTATTCTATTCTCCACTCTACTGTCAAGGAACCGTTAGACGGCTGATTTCAACATGACGTCTGTCAAGCAACCGTGTAACGGTCGTTTGACATTGACGTCAGTTATGTGTCATTTTTGCCTATGACACCTCTAGCTATGCCGCTTTAATTTCTACAACGACTAAAGGAAAGAACTAGCATGCCATAATGCCCCCACTTCAATATCTAACACACTTCACCGATGTTTACTAGACGTTTCCCCCCGCGCCCCTCTGTTCAAATTTCGAACAAGCGCCAGTCAGTTGTAATTAAATGTGTACACATATTGTGAAGTGCCCGAACGGGAAGCTGCTCCCAGAACATGGATCGTTAAGTAACAAACAGTTTTGTTGCATCTATTGTGGAATTGATAAAGATTTTGGACTGAAATAGTTATTTTAACAATCATTGTTCGCCATTATCTGCGACGAGCCGGCGCTATGCACGTTTTTGTATGGGTGTTTAAGAATAATAAACACACGAATGTTATCAAACTGTCGTTGTTACGTATTACGTTACCTATTGTAGTATTTTTAATAAGCATTACATTTCAATAATAACGTAACAAATTTGCGTAATATTGAAAACCCTAGCACGCCTCTTAAACATCGACCGTCTGCTGGCGTTTTGACAGACAGGAGTTTTAGATTTAAGCTAACGTTTTCTCGGATTCGCGAATAGCTGGATAGGATCTATTTAACCAACTTCAAAATAAAGAGGTTTTCATTGAGTTAATTGAATTTATGTTTCAAGTCTAATGTCTAAAGACATTTTCAGTATTTTTATTTATATTTTATCATTGAGGTAGGTAAAGTCTATTTTATTTTTACATATTTTTTGAAATATTCATAGTCACGGTATTGTTATCTAGTGATTCTTCTTCTGACGCGGTGGCGGTGTCGTCTTTTTATTTTTTTATTTTTATTTTTTTATTTTTTTTTTATTTTTTTTTTATTTTTTTTTTCCAAAAGATTCTCGACTAGTGTAATGCTTCATTTAATTTTTTTAATTAAATTTTTGTCATGTTCAGATGTGATATGTATTGGCATATCCATATTTCTGTCGTCCTGGACTATGTAAAGGTGTTTTTTGTAGTGAAATTGCTCATTTTGGTTGTTGATTTCTGGAATGTTTTTCTATGGCAGCATGCCTTTTTATTGTGATTATCGACTTGTAAATATCTTCAACATGTAGAATGTTAATTTATATTTAAAATAAACGCCATATAATTTACTTTGTAATCAAAAGTCTGAGACGATCTTTTTTGTGCTTATTTTCAAGAGCCTTGGCTTGATACTTGACACTCGTAAACTAAAACTTCTAACAGCGGAACCTCTTGTCTGCGATAAGAATGTGAGCCAAACAATAATATAAACTAATAGCCCAAGCGACAGGACCGATAGCATTCTCGGAAGTGAAGTGTAAACATACCTTTTTTTTTGTTTGCCGCGCAGCTGCGCGAAATGACGTCAAGCTTTTGTAAACATTGTGTGATGAAAAGAATGTTCTGAGTGGTTTGTTTTTTTTATTGATTAGTGTGAAACATGGTCTCTTTATGTTATAGAATTAAAAATATTTTGAATTAATGGTTTATTTAATTTATTTAAAACACTTTTGTACAAGAAACGGGGAAAATTCCCTCACACTGATTTCAAACCAGAATTGATACTACATTACAAGGCAAAACTGGACTAGTCTATAGATAAGTTGTTAGCTTATTTCATAAAGATTCTAACAACGTATCCAGTAGCCAGCTCCCGTACTTAACTTTCGAGATATCGTCATTTTAGTCACAGGGCGCCTCTATCGCGCGCGGACTCGTAGGGTAAGGAGACATAACGCGCTTCGCGCCAAAAATTTTGACAGTAGAGAGGTTCTATTCTAAAATTTACTAAATCAACACGATCTACGGTTTAAAAAAATTGTACTGGCCATACTGACGGCGGTAAAGCGTATTTAAATAAAATCGGGAGATTTAATTGATTGCACTGGCCACACTGGTAGCGACGGTTGCGGTGACTTGGCAGAGATCAGACACTTTTTGATGGGAGTTGGCAGCGAGCGGTCTGGTATTGTTGTATTGTGGTGATGGACTTTAAGGAATAAGTTTGGTGTTAATAAGTTTTGAGAATAATAAATAAGTTTTGAAGGTTATTTAAGGTTATTTCTGAGATATCCTATACATGACAACGTTATCGGTTCAAATTAACACTAACTATTTTAAGTAGTGTATTGTTGACGAGTTGTAGATCGTAGGTTCGAACCCAGACAGGCGCTTTTTTTTGTGTATTTTATTTCATCACCACTGCTCCCAAAACGGTGAAAGAAAACATCGTGAGGAAACCGGCATGTCCTAGAACTAAGAATTCGAAGACATGTGACATCTACCAACCCGCAATGGGCCCGCGTGGCGGATTTCGGCCCACTCCCTTTCACAGAGAGGACGCCTGTGTCCCAGCAGTGGGAACATTATAGGCTGATTATGTTAAGTAGTAGATACTTTGATAATACTAGAGTCTGATCTTTATAGATTAGCATAGGAGATCCATTAAGAAGTATTTACAGATACAATTGAAATCGACCTGACACTTTGCCTTCTGTTGAAAACATTAGCTTATCAGCAAGATCATTTATTTATTTGTTTAAAAAACACATACAACTATCATCGCAGGCTTACCTAACACAATAGTGTACTTATGTTATAATAGCTTACAAATATTACACTTACACTTGTATTATTATGTACAACCACCAGTAATTTTACAAAATACAGCCCGTGTGAATTCACTCAGAGTACAATTGAAGCAGTCAATCTCTTGTGACACCATATGGAGTGTATGCAGGGCGCGCGTCAGCTCAGCGGCGCGTGCTGCAGCAGATTGGTGCGAACGGGCGGCACCCACAGCACCTGCGGCCACTTCCGTCGCCCCAAGTGCCCATCAGGTACACACAACCCGTGCGTAGAACACCTGGGTGGTGTATTTTACCACGCATAATCTTAAATAAGTAAGTAGCGAGAGCTTCTTACTTCCAGTTTATTATAGCCTACCAAGTCCACATAAATGTAGCATGCAAGTATCCGACTCGTGGAGGCTTTTTCCACAGGATACCGAAACCTATGATGGTTTCATCATCATTCATCATTCTTCTGTCCTTATCCCAATTTATTTGGGGCCGGCGCAACATGTCGCTTTCTTCCATACTTCTCTTTTAGTTGTCATCTCGGTAGTCACCCCATTTCTAGCCATATCATCTTTCACACAGTCCATCCATCGTTTTATTGGTCTTCCTCTACTCTTATAGCCATCGATATTCATACTCCAGACTTTCCTCACACATATGTGACGTAGCAATGCCCCGGGTCCAGATTGGACGTGCCTCGCGCCAGGTGTACTGGTGGTCGCAGGAGCTGACGGCTCTGCGCACTGCGTGCGTGGCTGCGCGACGCCGGTACACTAGGCACCGCAGGCTCCGTATCAAACCTCCGGATACGGAAGCCATTCAGGCGGAGCTGTACGAGGGGTGCAGAGCGGCGAAGACCGCCCTCCAAGCGGAGATCCTGCGGGCCAGGGGGTTGGCCCGCGAGGAGTCGCTGGGGACTCTGGACAGGGACCCGTGGAGACGCCCGTACAAAGTGGTGCGGGATAAACTCCGCCCATGGGCTCCCCCGCTGACGCAGAGACTCCGGCCCCAGCTTGTGGAGGACGTGGTGAGCGCTTTGTTCCCTTCGCGAGGGGAACACACCTCCCCACCCATGGCTCCGCCTGCTGCGGTGCCCAATGCGGACCACACCGCCGACGACGACGACGACGACGACGATGCTCCGGAGGTGACCGAGGTAGAAATGAGAGCGGCAATACGCAAGCTTAATGCCAAAAATATCGCCCCAGGTCCCGACGGCTTACCTGGGAAGGCATGAGTCTTAAGGGCTCCTAAGCGCATGCATGGAGAGGGGCTCTCCGGTGGTATTCCGGTACCACCGGATGCCGACCTACCTCTGTCGTGTGGTCGAGGCCTATCTGACGGACAGGGCCGTCATCTACCCGAGTCAGCAGGGAGTGTGGAATTGGCAAGAGATGTAGTGCGGTGTCCCACAGGGATCGGTCCTGGGGCCGCATCTGTGGGACATCGGCTACGACTGGGTGCTGCGCGCCGACCTCCCTAGCGGCGTCAGCATAGTGTGCTACGCCACGACACGTTGGTCCTGGCGCAGGGGAGGTTGCACCAAGCGGCGGCCGAATTAGCGGCACGCGGGGTTACGACAATCGTCGAAAAGATCCGGCAATTGGGACTCGAGGTGGCTCTGCACAAGTCGGAGGCCATGTGTTTTCATGGTCCTCGGAACGCGACACCGTTGGGGTCCCAAATAACGGTAGGAGGGGTTTCTATCGGCGTCGGGTCGACGATGAAGTACCTGGGACTCGTCCTCGACAGCCGGTGGAACTTCGTGGAGCATTTCCGACGTTTGGCTCCCGAACTGGAGCGGGCAGGCGCTGCATTGAAGCGGCTCCTGCCCAATCTAGGGGTCCAAACGCCTCCTGCCGGAGGCTCTACGCGGGGGCCGTGCGGTCCACAGCCCTCTACGGGGCTCCTGTATGGGCGCGCTCTATGGCGCTGCGGCCAGCTCGCCGGTTGAGCGCGGCCCAAAGGGTCATGGCCATCCGGATGGTCTGGGGATACCGCACGGTCTCCTGTGAGGCAGCGAGCCTCCTTGACGGATTGCCGCCATGGGATCTGGAGGCAAAAGTCCTCGCGCACGTATGGGAGTGGCGCGAGGAGGCGAAACGCCGGGGCCTAAGTCCGCTGCCGCGAGAAATCGCGGTGCAGCGGACGGAGCTTCGGCGGGATCTCATGGCAACATGGAGAGTACGGTTGTCGCAACCCAGTGCTGGGCACGCCACGATTGCGGCGATAAGTCCCCTCTTTGAGGAGTGGCTAGAGAGGCGCCACGGCGTCCTCACCTTCCGCCTGACGCAGGTCCTCACCGGACACGGCAGCTTCGGGAGGTTCCTGTGTCGGATAAGGCGGGAGGAAACGCCTGGGTGTCACCACTGTGTGGATCGCCCGGAGGACACGGTGGAGCATACGGTGGAGGTCTGCCCAGCTTGGGCAGAGCACCGCCGTGTCCTCGTGGAGGCGATCGGCGGCAGAGATCTCTCGCGTCCGGCCCTGGTTCAGGCCATGGTAAGGAGCGAGAGGGCATGGGCAGCCGTCACCTCCTTCTGCGAAGCAGTAATGCTCGCGAAGGAGGAGGCGGGACGGTTGAGGGAATGGCATGTTTCGCACCCTCTCGCCCCTAGCCGCCGCAGGAGACGCCCTGGGCGTCGGGAAACCCGGGTGGATTTCTGGCCACCGTAGGCGCGGGCTTGCGGACGGTGAGCAATGGGTAGCTCACCGTCCGGTAAGGACCAGGCCCGGGTCGACGTCGCGTTGTATTCCACGCGTGCCTCAAAGAGAGGTCGTCAGCACAAAAATAGGGGTCCACTAGGGCCGATGCCTGCCGGGGCCGCGGGAAGGTACTAATGGGTCACCGAGGCCCCTGGCAACACAGGAAACAAGAAGGAATACGGGTGGGTTTTAGTCAGTAAGAGTCTGACACACCCTCCCGCTCCACCCAGAGCGGGAGAAGTTATTTGATGATTTCCCATCCAAAAAAAAAAAAAACTTTCCTCACGACATTTTCCTAATTAATTATTTTATTTTATTAATAAGTGTTTAGCAAGAAATAGACAGCCTCATTGAGCCAGTAGTCGCAAGCGCTACCGCCGAGCATGAGGACCTGGTCGGGCAAATTCGACCCTATTTCCGGGTCGGGCAAACTATTATTTGGTTTTTCTATTCGGAATTTCTCAGTAGCAGCCCAGAGTCTGGTTTTGTGCCCGGTTGATGGCAATAGGCTCGCCCCCTATTACATGGGACTTAAATATAACTGGGTGGGTGTACTATACACAGGTTATGTACACAGAAACTTCTTTCAAAACATACTGGTTAGTGAAACAATCTGTTTTTGGATATGAAAACATGAAGCATAGGTATTATTCTGCATTTGTTCATAATAATGTAAGACACAAAAGAGTAGGTAAAAAGTACCGCCAGCTTGACCCACATCAACATTTATTCGACTCAGACCGTAGCCTGCGCAGATCAGTTTATAATGAATCCTATAGACTGGAGAGTGCTCCATATTGGATTAATTAACTCCTCTGTGCCTCTCGCATTTACCAATGTAATCACGTTAAGGGAAATCTGATTGAAGATAACTACTTTATTTCTAAAAGTGCGAATATCTGTTTTTGAAATGAGTCTGAAAGAACGTCTGAAGTATTTTCTATCTAACTCGTTCTCAAAGAATTAGAATACCAGTCACATGAGTTTTTTTTTTGAAAAGTTAGTTTAAATGCCCTCTGAAGCCATTTTTATGTCCTGTCTTATTTTAATTTTCATAAAAGTTGTTCTTTTTCGTACAGACCTAGTGAAAAATATGTACAAATAACCTTACACTTCACCGTTTTGAGAGTAGTGGTGATGAAATTATTTACACAAAGTAAAGCGCCTGTCTGGGTTCGAACCTACGGTCTACAACTTTTAAGTCGGTGAAGGAAAACATCGTGAGGAAACCGGCATGTCCTAGAACCAAAAAATCGAAGACATGTGAAGACATCTACCAACCCGCACTGGGCCTGCGTGGTCGATTGCGGCCCACTCCCTCTCACAGAGAGGAGGCCTGTGTCCCAGCAGATTATAGGCTGATTATGTATATTATATAAACTTACACTTGAATGCAATATGCAGACTGCACACAGTAGCAGGACGCTGCAGAACAGCGTAACACACAGTGCAGACACAAACAGCGCGTGTTTCAATCTGACGCAGTATCTTCTGTAGAGAGCCTCCAGTTCTAGCTCCGTGCCCTCCTCCTCTGTGGACAAAGGAAAATAATTTCATAACTAATGAGATAAGATAGTGGTTTGGTAAACAGTCGGGTTGTGTGGTAAAACCATGCGGTTTAAAAAGTGGTGAAAGGCGGGTCTTTGGGGGGCTTTTTAACGATTTTTATGATTTTGAGTTTTATTTTGATTCAATTGCTAGCAAGCATCAGCGAAATTCATAATACGAGTATAAATAAAGTTTAAAAAAAATGCATGGTCACTCTAAAGTATTTCACACTAAATGATGATCATGATGATTGATGATGATGATGATGATGATTTTTATTTCTGTAAGTAGGATTGTGCAAACACTTTTACACGTCAATCATATTTTTTTAATAAAGCTAGATGAGGTCGGCCTTTCTTATCTGACTACTCTGAGAAGAAAATCCGAAACAAACTCAGCAGTCTCTTTTAAAGTCCAGACATAATCTTGGTCAGATCATGTGAAGGCCACGTAGATTGGTGTTTGAAATGGTCCTTTTGAGGAACACGCATTTTTCAGTAATCGTGCAGCTCAACTCAGAACTTAAGGAGCTCAACGATGCGACGAACAATACCAAAGAAAGAACATTTGGGTAAGCCGCATAGTAAACACAGTTTGTATTCACATTTTAATCAGCATTACACGAAACATGAATGGTTTCGCCATAACTGCCTAACGAAACGAATTGTTTGGCTCTACATTGAGTGGCACACATATGCCTGGCATTTGATCGGACTCGCACATATTTTGGATGCAATCATAGGTAAGTATGTGACTGACGTTGAGTACGCCAATTGAGTGGAAAATTATGGACAGCGAGGAAATGGTTTAATGATTTCAAAATGTCAACACAATATTGTACTTATCTACAATTCAAACTAGAAATACAGTGGAGTTCTGGATGAGTAGGACCAAAACAAAAATGGATTGGTAATATAAATTGATTATAAGTCCTAAGCAATAAAACAGATGGAAAGTTAAGTTACTTATGAGTTATTGTAGTTGTCCTAATGACTTAGGCTGACTTATTGGGTTTGGATTAAGTCTGTCTATCATAATGCACACCTAGGTTTTTAACACGGTACCCAAAAGGGGTAAACAAAGTTAAAACTGTTTAGAGATTTCTATCACCGACGTTGCCAGTCGGACAACGTTTCATTAAAATGAGCCCCGCCGTCGGCTTTGGTGTGTGATCTGGTAAACAATTATAATTATCACAGTATACAATAATGAGATTATTGACTAAACATACTCGAAAGAAACTTTTCCAGGAAAGTGCAAACACGGGATAAATACGTGTAGCATGTGGTCAAACACGCAAAAATTTGAGTGTACAATATTGATAAAAACGCCCACAGATACGAATGCGGCGTTGAAGACAAGGAAGTTTGGCAATAATTCCTTCTGCACATGTGGCTTCCCTCCCTATTGGGGGAGGCCTATGTCCAGCAGTGGACGTCTTTCGGCTGGAATGATGATAATGATGATGATGTGGCTTCCCTGGTACCTCATAAACGGCATAACTATGTAAATGTCTATTAACTGCTCCCAAATTACGATCTTTATTATTATTATTTTTTATACAAATTTTCTTTTTGACATATTATTTTCACTGTTTGACATTATATACCCAAAATTTTGATTTCAGACTTGTAATGGCAAACTTTATTTGGTTTAAATGGGTTTTTATTTTTATTATTTTATTAATATGTTACACAGATTTGTGTGTACCTTGTGAATGTGAGAACGTTGTAGGCTTAACAGACTAGATATTTTGTAGACCTTTTTCTTTTTTTTTTTTTGTTAAGTACCTGGTACGTCTCGACAGGCCTACACTGTCCTCCCATACCTATTAACACTGTAATTTGAAAACATTGTAAAAGCCAATTATTTTTAAAAGAGTAACCGTGGAGTTTCTTGCCGGCTCTTCTCCATAGGAAACGACCAATTGGAACCGTGCACCTAGCTTCTGACGTTTCATAAGTGCCCTTGTTGGTTTATGAGTATGTGAAATAAAAATATTTTGATTTTGTATTGAAATTGCTTTCCAAATAGATTTATAATAAAATATTTTCGGAAACTTCAGATACCTATGAGGTCAGATGTTAGGCTGGATTATGTTGAACTGTTCACGAAATTTCACATCATGGAGGTTAACGTCGGGTGTAAAGAAAATATCGTGATGAACAATTTTAAGTTAATCAATCTGCCTAACATTTTCCCAACTATGTTGGAGTCGGCATCCAGTCTAACCGGAGACATCTAAATACCAGTATTTTACATGGAATAACTGCCTATCTGACCTCCACAACCGTTACTGGGTAACACGATACCCCTTGGTAAAACTGGTTGTCAAAATCTTTCTGCTTACATACCTACATAAAGTACCCAATGTTCACAAAACGTTGCCAGCAAAAATGTATATTATATAGTACATTCAATAAGCAATAGTTGGCAGTAACAGCTTAACAGCTTCAGCGAGTTGCAGAAAGACAGCTTGTTCCAGCATTCTTTTTTACTCGGTCTACTTCAAAAGCTTCTCGGAAACTAAACAACTGTCCATTACTCGCAGACTGCAGATGTTATATCGGCAGATGGTAGATAGTTTAGCTTTGTTCTTTTACTAAGAAGTAAGGCTAGTTTACGATAGCTGATTTAGATTAGTATCTTATGTTAATCAGTTTTTTTGCGTATATCTTATAAATCGTTTGTCGATTTTGTTGCATTGTACCATACTTATTACCATAACTGAATAAATTAAGGTAAAATATATTATGCAACAAAATTAAACAAGTTTTCATGAAAGTTACGTTAAGTTACGATTTATGTTTTGGTTAATGATACCCTTCTAACTACATTAAAGCCCGCCTGCACCTCGAATTACTAAATGTATTTCGCGCTATACGTTATATTGCACCATGTGAGGCATTTTGTAGCTATTTTCAGCTATTTTGATCATTCATAGGCTCCGTCCTACTATCTGACTAGTTAAAATTGACGAAAACGGAAGTTTGTTAGTCGGAATCATCTTTAGGCATACATTTTATATCCATTATAATTAAAAAGTAGAACCATCATATCGCAGAAACTTCACATTCAGAATCGTCTTTTGTTATACATTTCATATCAACAGTCATTAAATCAAAACGTCGGTTAAACGGTCAGGGGATATAATATATTTTGAAACAAGCATACACCATGCATGCAGCAAGCATGCAGCATGCAAACAAGCATACACCATGCATGCAACAAGCATGCAGCAAGCATGTTTTCTGTCACGGCTCCGGCGTTGCGAGGCTTCGGTGGTCCCACGCGAGCTTATCGTCACAGATGGTTTTAGCGCTCACCACCTGCTCCTCAGTTCGCGGGTCGCCTCGGCCCACCGCGCCTACGCGGGCTTAAATTACACTCTAGGGGTAGGGCAGCCCGGAGGACACGGTGGAGCATACGGTGGAAGTCTGCCCGGCTTGGGCAGAGCACCGCCGTGTCCTCGTGGAGGCGATCGGCGGCAGAGACCTCTCGCGTCCGGCCCTGGTTCAGGCCATGGTACGGAGCGAGAGGGCATGGGCAGCCGGCACCTCCTTCTGCGAAGCAGTAATGCTCGCGAAGGAGGAGGCGGGACGGTTGAGGGAAAGGCAAGTTTCGCGCCCTCTCCCCTAGCCGCCGCAGGAGACGCCCAGGGCGTCGGGAATCCCGGGCGGATTTCCGGCTACCGTAGGCGCGGGCTTGCGGACGGTGAGCAATGGGTAGCTCACTGTCCGGTAAGGACCAGGCCCGGGTCGACGGCGCGTTGTATTCCACGCGCGCCTCAAAGAGATGTCGTCAACACAAAGGTAGGGGTCCACTAGGGCCAATGCCTGCCGGGGTCGCGGGAAGGTACTTATGGGTCACCGAGGCCACCGCAACACAGGCAACAGGAAGGAATACGGGTGGGTTTTAGTCAGTAAGAGCCTGACACACCCTCCCGCTCCGCCCAGAGCGGGAGAAGTTACTTGATGATTTCCCACCCTAAAAAAAAAAAAAAAAGGGGGAAGGGCAGACCAGACTACGAAGAGTCAGCGATTCTTTTCTGTCACTAACATATTAACTATTTTTCATAGGATGCCAAGTGGAATTGTACCAAATAATCGTCGCTTTAAATAAAAGTTATGCTAAATGAAATTATGCGCAATTTTAACTTTGCCAAAGGTAATTATACCAAATATAATTCTGCCATCTTAAAGGTATGCCATTGTAAATTCGGACATATAAAAATTCGGCCAAACAATAATTATATTAAATAATTTTTATGCCTTACTATTATTCGTTTAAAAAAAATTATGCCAAGTGTGTTATGCCAAATAAATTTCGGAGCATCAAGATTCTGCCAGATAGAGGGAATTCGTTTTAAAAATGTTGTTATTGTTGTTGTTAAATGGTGTTGTTGTGTATTTGGTTGAGTCTGGTTAGTGAGGTGCAAGCGGGCCTTAAACATGCCAAAACACCATGATATCAAAATAATCAATGTCATCAGAATTGCACGGCAAACGAGAAATGAATGATATAATTATCATCATAAAATATTTACTGACTCGTGCAACAAAAACCACCGAATCCAATAATGCCATCTGAGGCCCTTTGTACACACACGTTTTTTTGCCGTGAAAACAACGGTTTATTCGCCGTGTGTAGACACGGTCGTCAGTGTTGTATGGATCACTATTAAAGCTTGTTGACAGACACGTTTTTTCTACGGCGCAGTTTATACGCCGTATCGTAATGAAACCGTGCCGTGTTTAAAGGTCTTAATACGACACATAACTAGTAAGCACCTAATCAGTAACTAATTCGTTCTCTTTCATTAACACAATAGCGTTAATTAAACCGCAATAGGGAACACATTCCGGCATGTAATTTAAATTCATTTGACAATGTACACCGCAGCAAAAAGGTTTTGCACTTCCGAACTATGGTAATAAATTGTTCATTGGTTACGCGAAACATGCTTCGCCGTTGTACGTACATACTTAAAAGGTGGTAAGGAAATTATAAATTCTGATAATGTTCTGGTCTACCAAGATTACGTAATGTTGGATATTATTATTCATAATGACCATCTAGAATGTTTGTAAACTGCAGTGCATTTTTACCCGACTGCCCCAGAAGGAGGGTATTGTTTTTCGAGAGTATGTATGTATGTATGTCTATTTCTTTGGCACGGTCTGTAGCCTAAACGGCTTGATGGATTTTAACTTAAGAGGTGTCGTTAGATTGGTCTTAATTGTGGGAGTGACATAATATTCTCAAAACTCAAACTCAAAGCATTTATTTCAAATAAACCAATTACAGGCACTTTTGAATTGTCAAGAGTTCGGTCAGTCAGTCAGAAAGATGAAGCTAGTTGCCCATTCCAAAGCGTAGTAGGTACCTATGGAGAAGAACGGGCAAGAAACTCCACGGACACTCTTTTAAATCAACGTATTATGGTTACAAAATATTGTTAACATCATTCATTTTGAAATTATACATGTGAGAACGATGCAAAAGCGTCCGTAATAAAAAAATACAACAAAAAAAAAGCAATTCAAAAATTAAAATTAAAATAAGCCGTGGCAGCTAAGAGATGACCAGTCTCTACTGACGGCGCCCGTTCACGAACATGACGCGTGGATCAGCACCATTCAGCTCAACCTTATTAATATATAATATTTATATATTGCATCTGAAAATATAAAAATGGGAGGGAAAGGTTTTTTTAAATTAAATTACATTATATTGATATCAAATAATGACTAGTAATGAGTAAATTGCATGTATATATATAAAAATATTAATAAAACTAAAAAGCTTGAAATAAAACAAATTATTAAAAAACAAAAAAGCAGGCGGGGACAAACCAATAGCCTGAAATATGGTGTAACTTATGTTTGTCCCCGCCTGCGATACCAAAATTCTATAGATTATAAAGCTTGTTTTTCTCTTTTCAGTTATCTGCTTTAGCAGTCAGGTTTTTTGTTTTTTAAATAATTTGTTTTATTAATATAAATGACAATAAATAATCTTTCTTCCTTCAGGTGGCGCTACTTCACATCCTTCAGATATATTACGAGTATCTCAGTCCATAAGAATTTCATCATTTTTCATATTCATGTCTGACCGACTCCATGAAAATTCAAAAATGCATGTAAATAGTTTATTATTATTTCCTTTATTTAATTTAATAAATATATAAATATTAGAATATAAAAAAAAAAACATTAAAAAATATAAATTAGCAGCCCACCGGTATCGGTAACAGGGTCCAAGCTACCGGTGATCAGATCTCCTGAGATAGGAACCTCCTAACGATACGCGTCATGTCCAGAAATACCGCTTTCTGGATTAAGCCCTTGATCCAGCTACCTAACGAGAGCCTCCTCAGGTGTTGGTCGTCTATTATATCATTGGCCATCACGACTATCGGCACAATGGCTGCTATATCCACATGTATGTATCCCACTGCAGGGCAAAAGCGTCTCTCTCTCCTTTCCACTCCTCTCTATCCTGAGCTAGTGTGGACCAAAATAAATAAATATCTTAATTGAAATAAATGCTTTGAGCTTGATAATATTAATTTATATTTAGGATGACAACACACACAATTTCCTGAAATCAACCAACCAAACCCCTAAAGCGAGCATATGAACTGTAACGCAAACAGAGCTACAGAGAACCATACAAACGGAATAACAATTTCATTTCAGTATTTTTTAAAAGGTTGTTGACTACTGGAGTTAACAAGATGTCAGTGAGAGGTTGACTACAAAAGACTGTCTTACTTCTAAAGGTTTAGTTAATGCCTGAGGCTTTATATGATATAATGTGATACTTCATTTTAATGTTTAATGTCTGCAAATTATAAAAATGTAAATTGCAGTGGTGGATGGTAGCAAATATAAACTAAAACGTTTCATTTTATGGTACGTGCCACTTACACCTACATAGATTTAATACTAAATTGCTTAGCATAATCAGTCTACAACGTTCTCACTGCTAAGACATAACGTCTTCCCTCTGTGAGAGGGAGTGGGCTGTAGTTCACCACCCGTGCCCATTGCGGGTTGGTAGATGTCACATGTCATCGTATTTATGGTTCTAGAACATGCTGGTTTCCACACGATGTTTTCCTTCACCGTTTTGAAAGGCCTTGTTCGGGTTCAAACTTACGACCTACAACTAGTAAATCGTGGCAGTTACTGGGCCACTACCGTTCAGGGCCACTTTCGACGACAGCCCTTGGTAGCAAATACAGTAGGTTGGCAGCTACAGCGAAGGATAATGTTGGGTCAGGTTAGGTTAGAACAGTGACCCTTAACGCGCGAAGGCGAGCGAGCGGAGCGCGCGTGGCGCGGTAGTGACCGCCGAGCGTCAGATCCCCTCTATTACTGTCGTCGAAAGTGACGCATATGAAAGGTTCTGTCGGCTAAATGTCCATAGGTGAAACGTTCTATCGACGAATCTCTCAAAAACGAAACGTCCTGTCGGTGATCAGTCCAAAGGAGAAATGACTGTCGGAGAACGCTTGCAGACTCATATTAGGAAGGTCAAAATGAACAAATTTCTCTATGGAACCAAAATCATAATCAAAAATAAAAAGTCATTTAATAAAAATTCATACAAAATCTTCATTAACTTGTCGACCCAAATGTATGGGACGGCTGATTATTTTTATACAGGTAAGCTTTATTTTCGGAAGCACAATAATGCTATTACTAATACTGCCCTAAAGAAGTATTGTTTTATTCTTACCGAATACAGCTGAATACCAGTATTTTACATGGAGAGACTGCCTATCTGACCTCCACAACCCAGTTACTGGGTAACACGATACCCCTTGGTAAGACTGGTTTTCAGACTTTCGAGCTTCTGACGACCCGTAATGACTGTCAAAGATTTACAAATGACAGCGGGGACCAACGGCTTAACGTGCTTTCCGAGGCACGGAGGGGTCTTGGTATGTAAAGATTGTCACCCATCCACGGACCAACCGCGGCAAGCGTAGCTTAACCTGATCGATCGACCCGTGCGGCTGTTATTACTTAGCCACAAGCCCCTAGTAGCTAATTAGTTTATATTAGAAAGAAAGAAAAAAAATACGTTTATTTGCGTATGATGCAAAGAAAGATTGCGAACGCAACAAAGAAAGGGTTGGGGGAAAATATGCTTCACATCCACGAAAAATGGCCATCGCTCAGCATAATGCTGCGAGTGCTGCGACCCTCTGCGAGGCAGAGCCCCTGCACTGGTTTTCAGCGACAGCCGGCGTTGACGTGATGACGTCGACCGATGCAGCATAAAATGAGATATAAATAAAAAAATAAATAAATACACAATAAATACGCAATAGTTAATTCTAGATATTTATATATACATATATATTATTTAAAATAGCAACATTCCGTTCCGTCGGCAACGACGTACATACGCGCCACGTTGAGTTTTGAGCATTTAGTTCTTATAATAATAATAATATCCTTTATTTTAGGCAACTAAGGCCTATGGGCCTATGGGTAAACACAATACATATATAAGTATAAAAACAATAACTATTACTAATAAAATAATGAATACATCAAACTTAAAAACTACTGCACGCCGGCGACGGCCGCGGCGTGGCGTCGTGTCACGCTGCGAGGAGACGCGTAGCCGACCGCGGAAATCACGATACAGCACACCTTTGGGCCAAAACTCTTTCTTGAGGAAGGTCACCAAATGATGAGTCGGAACACGCACCACGAACGACTTGAAATTGGTGTTATGGCGCGCCTCCAACTTCTCCACCGTTAAGGTCCAGTTGGTCTTCACACGTATGTACTCTTCGTAGAGTACATACGTGTACGAAGACTACTGAAGACTGAGGTCATCGTTGACCTCAGTCTTCAGTAGTCTTCGTCGTTATTATGTTTCCTAGTGACGAGGCAATGCTTTGGCACCTAGATATGTATCTAAATACACTGCCACTGCTACAATGATCTGATGGCGTTCGATGACGTAATTACGCTTACGACAGCCGAAGGATCGAAAAAAACCGAAATGATTTTAATAACTTTTAATAGTCAAAAAGTAAATTACAATAAGTTAACCTACGAATATTCATTCCACGTCGAAGTAGGAATATGGAATGCGTATTCTTACAAAAGTAGTCATTAAAATTAGGTTGCATTATCTATTGACGTCAGTGCTGCATCGGCGATTAGTTGTTGTCAACCACTATTGGTGTAACTGCAACGTCGGCGATCTTCCTTTAGTAGCGCTACGTAATTCCTCCACCCTTAGAACGGCGACTATTTTAGCACGTTGAGTGAAAATGTTGCCGGAATGTTGTCGGGATCTGCATTCTTTTCCAGAATTACGGTCGGAGGCTGCTGGTTCTTTTGATCCGTTTTCATAGCATTACTACATTTGCATAAGTGGCGCCTGGCCATTAAGATGCTGGTAAGTATGGCTGCACTTAGTAGTACACCGTAAAACGGGATTGTGGTGTGATAGAAGGTATCTGTTTGCACGTTGTCCATTTGCACGGGGTTCTGGATCATAATTTTGTCCTGGATGCCGTGGAGTCCTTTAAGATCCACGGAGTTCAAATTAATATGAGTAGCTGTGGTAACTTGTTTCCAAGAATCATAGGGTATCTTCATCAGTTTGAGTGGTTGGCCTTTTATTTCGTCATAGACATTGGCTATGGTAAACTCTTCAGATTTCAGTCGACATCCAACGGGAATTGTAGCAAGATAACTTCCTTGGAGCAGTGTGTAGTCCTTCTGGTGGCAGATGAGTTGTACTTTCGTTTGTTGAGGTAATGACAGGACGTAGTGTTGGTCATCGAGTTTCTCCATAGCTTCTCTCATCAGGGTAACTGTAGTGAACTGGCAGGTGTCTAGCAGAACTTGATTGATGATCATCTCCTGGATGCAGTCAGATTTGGAACGGATCTGGTGGGTGATTTCTTTCTCGCAAAGGTACCAGCTCTTTGACTTCGGGCATTCAGCCTCCATGTACATGAATGTCAACTCGTTGGTTGCTAGGAATGGGAAGGATGGTATAAGAGCCTGTGCGTGTTTGTTAGGTACTGCAGACAACCTATATAGGTCGTAACTATTCTTAGAAAAGATTGGAAATTTAAAAACGAAAACTATCTGTTTATCAACGAAGTACGATCCTGGTTTTATAATATTGTAGTATTCCCTAAGTTCTAAATCTAAAATCTGTTCTTCAGAATATATAATCTTCAGTTTACTGACCATTGATGCCAGTATCTCTATGTCTACCATAGAATGATGCATGGTGGACGCATGAATAAAAGCTAAACTATTTTCTATCCTAAGTAATTCCTGAATTAAATCCTCTACGTTCTCACCTATTACTTCTAGAAGTTGGGCAAACTTTGCGTATTTTATTAAACTATTTTCTCTTAGTGCATCGCTCTTTAGTATTGATTCTAATGTTTTGTAATTCTGTTCTGATTATCGACTATCTGTGCTAGTACGACAGTGTGTTTGGACATCCATTCTTTATTTATGCTAATGTGGTTATTAAATTCAGTTGCTATTCTATTCTGATTTGTCTCTAATGTTTTAATGGCCGTATTATAATTTAAAGCATCATTGTGGTCTAGGTTTCCAGTTAGGCTTTCTATGATGGAACCTAGCCCATCTACAAGACCTCTTTTAACTCTATTGGGCTCCAGAGATTGTAATTGTCTGAGGACATTGCCAAGCTTGTCAGTAACGTGGTTTATTTGGATATCATATAGTAAGTAGGTGTCATTGGTCATTCGACTTTGATAGCTTAGTAGTTGAGTCTGTAGTGAGTGGACGTTGTTTTCGATATCATCTAGACATACATATTGTAGGAATGTATGGTGGTGAGTCGTGAGTCTCATAGGCCCAAGTTTGTAGGGTAGCAGTCCTGGTCCCTCATCGAGGCTCTCGAGTTTTATCTCCTGAGGTCGCATCATTGGGAGAATTGTTATTAGCAGAATCCTGTAACAAATTTGCTGCTTTAGGAATACGCTTAAGTCTTGACTTTGCTATGGGGCCACGTTTCTTTGATGTATAAATGTGAATCGGCAGGTCAGCTAAAACTATATCTTGTGTATACCGTGGTGCGGTCTTTTGACGATTAGCGAGAGGGTTTGTTACAAATACTTGCTGTTGGGGTGCGTATTCGATTGCGGGTTCGCGGCTTTTATTACTATTCTCGATTAATGATGTTCGGTTTGCAAGTGATGAGGAATTGATAATGTCATACACCTGTTTCATGCGGTCTCTATGAACTAGAACATACTGTTGTAACAACTGTTGTGTTATGTCAATGTCCTTGCAGTCTCTGGGGTCAAAATGTCCAGTAAGTAAGTCAAAAGGTCTGCATCTTGTGAAACTGTGTATGGAACTGTTGTAGGCTATGATAGCATAGGGCATAAGGTTGACTGTGGGTTCGTCTTTGTGCTGTAGTTTAAGGAGTCTAAGGTGTTCTAATAGTGTTAAATGAAATCGTTCAATATTCCTATTGTCATTGGGTGAATAAGCTAATATTCTATGATGGTTGATCTTGTGAAGCCGTGTAAATTCCATGAAAAGTTGGTTGGTGAACTCAGTTCCGTTGTCTGTGATAATAGTCATGGGGACGCCATGGTGAGTACAGTATTGCAGGAGGGCTTGTAATATGCTAACAGCTGTTCCATCGCGCAGATGGTAAGCTTGACCGTATTTGGTAAAGTCGTCGATGAAAGTGACGTACTTCTCACTTTGTACAGTAAACAAATCCATATGGACTATTTCAAATGGCTTGGTGGCTGGGGGCACAACGTTAAATTGAGGTCTGACTGGGTTTCTATCGTATTTGGGACAAGCCAAATACGATAGAAACCCAGTCAGACCTCAATTTAACGATGGTACATTCACTTATAAATTTGGTAATTTGGTCCTTCATTTTTGGCCAATAATATTTGCGAGACAAGGCTAACTGACACTCGTTGATTCCGCGATGGTTAGTTTTACCATCATGGTAATGGCGATTTATCTCCTGTTGACGCAGATATTCTTTGACGTTTTCTAACTCGGATTTAGCGAGAACGAGATTTAATGATGAGCTTTTAAACTTGTTTTGAAGGATTGGAATAATAGAATGCATAGCTAATGGAGGATCAATTAGAATAGCTGTTTTGAACTTGGGGTTAGCGTACTCCTTTATAGTTCTTATAACGTCTTCCTCTAGGTTGGATTGTGATAGCTGGATGCTGATACGTGTGTGTGTGTCAAATGGTTTTGTCACTGAGGGTCGTTTCTTTACGTCGTTAATAAGGGTAAGATGTATCTGTCGGTTGAATGTATTAAGAGGTTTGTCTGTTATAGGGATTTCAAGAATTGGAGTTTCATTACTTGTGTGAGCTGTTTCAGTGGAAGAGTCTGCTTGGGCGAGTATTGTTTCGGATGGGTTGCCCATTAGGGAGTTGAGTTCGTCAATTTCCTCTATTAGAGACATAGCTTCCTTAGTATTTATTTCTATGCGGGAGAGGGCGTCGGCATTAGTATTCGTTTTCCCCTTCTTGTAAATTACGGAAAAGTCATACTCGCTGAGTCTAAATCACCATCTTGTAAGTCGTGAGTTCGGCTCTTTCAAATTCATCATCCACTGAAGTGGTTTATGGTCAGTGAAAATTTTGAATCTTCTTCCGAAGAGGTATGGTCTGAAATATTTTGTAGCCCAGACTATAGCGAGGAGCTCTTTTTCGATGGTGCTATAGTTTGTTTCGCTTTCGTTAAGTGTCCGAGAGGCGTAACAGACCGGTTTGTCTGACCCTATGGGTCCTTGGGATAGTATAGCTCCGATGGCTAAGGTAGAAGCGTCTGTTGTTAAGTTGAATTCTCTATTAAAGTCCGGGTATTGCAAGATGGGATCATTGGTCAGAAGAGTCTTACATTTTTCAAAACAGTTCGTATAGTCAGTATCGAGAGTGATCTTTCTACCTTTTTTCAGACATTGGGTAAGTGGCTTTGTGGTACGGGCAAAGTCGGGGATAAATTTTCTGTAATAACCGAGAAGGCCTAGAAATTGCTTGATCTCTTTCGGGGTTTTCGGTATGGGGTATTTGTTTATGGCGGATATCTTATCGGGATTTGGCTTTATACCATCTCTACTCATGATATGCCCAAGATACGCTGTTTCAATCTTCAGAAATTCAGATTTGTCCATTTGGATCTTGAAGTTGGACTCCCGAAGTCTCTGAAAAACTCTTTCGAGATTGGTCACATGTTCCTGAAGGGATGTGCTGAATACGATGATGTCATCAAGATACACCAGGCATATCTCGTTCTGAAGCCCTCGGAGGACATTATCCATCACAGGTTGAAATGTTGACGGAGAATTTTTTAATCCCATTGGCATACGAAGAAATTCGAAATGCCCATGTTCTACGTTGAATGCGGTTTTCTCAACGTCGTTAGGGTCCATCTCAACTTGGTAGAAGCCACTTGCCAAGTCAAGGGTCGTGAAGTAGTGGCACTTCCCTAATTTGTCAAGGACGTCACTGATATTAGGGATAGGGTACTTGTCATCCAGTGTTTTTTCATTTACCTTACGAAAATCAACCACGAGACGCCACTTTTGCTTTCCGGAGGTGTCTATCTTCTTTGGCACTACCCAAATAGGGGAGCTCCACGCAGATTCAGATGGTCGTATGATACCCTGTTCTAGCATCTTCCCTATCTGCTCCCTAACTTCCTGTCGATGTACGAATGGGTACCGATAACTTTTAGCGTGCACTGGCACTTCGTCTGTGGTCCTAATCCGGTGTTTGACTTTATTTGTAAAAGTTAGTCCCTCACCCTCAATATAAAATACGTCCGCGTAACTTGAACAAAGTGCTATGAGGTTAGCCTTTTCCTCTGGGTTTAAGTGATCCGTTCGTAATCGTGAAGTTACATTTTGTGCGCAAGTTGGCGTTTGTTGAGTACGCGTGCACTCAGTATTAAATATTTCCGCGTGCGCCGGGCGATCAAGTGCGAATATTACGTCATTATGTGTCGGGTTCTCAATTTCTAAGTAGCCGCGGTTATTAGCAATGGTGGTAATGCATTCGTGAACTATGCAATTACAAAGTATTTGTTCATTAATAAAAACGTCTCCTTCCGCGATATCGACAGGGATGCAGATAACTTTAGAAGTCCCTGCTGGAATTATATCCTCATACAAGTTAACGTTGCATGAGTTGTACATCTTAATAGGATTTGACGCGGTTCGAGTCAATAATTGACATTCTCTTAAATCTATGCGGGCCTCCCAGCTAGTCAATAAATCTAAACCTATTAGTCCGTCAAAGTATTCGTGAAACCTATAAATGAATAACTTCATATTATCAGTGTCATTGAATTCCGCAAAACACGGCAATGTAATAGAATAGTCGTTCCTGCTTGTCGCGTGGATGTTGGTCACCTCAAACGGATCAAAGTTGAGTGTGTAATCGGCAAAGTACTTTTGAACGGCTTCGGGACTTATAAAAGATTGATTGGCACCTGTGTCTATCAAAAATTTCAAAGGGGGACTCGCGATTTGTATGTATGGTAGCCGTCTTTGCGCCTGTAGGTTTAATTCTATCCTGGTTTTGGTGAGGTTGAATTCTCCAGAAAATCCTGATCAGCATGGTTAGCCTTTCTCTGTGGCTGAGGATCGTCAAGCAATTGATTATCCGCAGTCATAAAATGAGTCGAGTCACCGGTGAAACCGGGGGCAAAGTCACTATCCGAATAGTTATAGTCATCATAATAATTGTACGCCGGTTCTTGATAATAATCGTAATATGAGTCGTCGTAGGTAGCACATTCATTAACATTCATTTCGCGGGTTCTAAAATAATTTGTTGGCGGCGGGTTTCCTGACCTATTCCAATCGTGACCTGCTAGCCCATTGGTTGGGGTAAAGGTCTGGGGGTGAAACGTTGAATTCCACTCATAGGTTGAGGGCCTGATAGTGGACGGTTTTGGGACGGTACCCGGAAAACATTACTACGGGGATTATAATTAGGTGGCGGTGCACTTAACATTCTTTGCGTGTTAGTGGGTCCATGCTGCTGATATTGCATCGGTCTGGCAAATCTGAAAGGTTGAGGAGGGGGGCCCATAGGGCGTTGACCTACGGGAGCTGGCCAATTAGGTACCTGGAAGTTATTTGACCGCGGGGGCGCAATTGCTGTTGGCGGTATTGCTGGGGTGACCCTTAGGGTTGACTGGCCCTTTTGGGGTTCACTGCGTTGCTGCAAATACATAATGTTTAATTCCTCCTGAACATATTCAAGAGCTTTTTCAATAGTAGCCGGCCGCATGTAACGTATACGAGATCCTAAGGGTTCCTTTAAACCACGAATAAATGCCTGCATAGTCACCTTTTCATACAGTTCGCGCTTGGCCTCTATAGTAGTCGGTAAAGTCTCATGTAAAGTCACGTATGTCATCATTGTACTGAACAACGTTTGGCAATGATCATAAAACTCCTGAGGGGTCCTGTTACCCTGCGTAGTGACAGAAAGGTCATTGTGCAATGCGGTTTCATCACGTTGGTCTGAGAAATTATTAATCAAGGCAGTTCGAATGCCCAACCAACTCTCTGGTATCCCATTAGAGTTTATGGTACATGTAGCAGTTCCAGAAATTTTATTAAGAATTCCGTTTAATAGGCACAAGTTAGAGAATTCGCTCCCGGGCGCAACACTTAAGTATTGAGTTGCTAGTGAGTCACAGATTTTAATAATCCGCGTAAGCACGTTAGGGTTACCATCAAATTCCGGGACATGGCTAAGGGCCTTGAAAATAGTGTCTGGGTCGTGCTGAGCCATATCTAAACTAAATAAGTTACCTAACTCTAAATTATCTAGAACTATATCTCTTCTAGTATCTACAGTTCGTCGACGGGCCTGACGCGATTCAGGTTCCCGCGCACTCGAGGCTCTGGGATGGTAAATCTTGAAGGCTAAGATTTGGAAGGGACAATTCGAGAATAATTCTAATGTACTTACAGATACTTCATTTCTGGTCTCTCTCCGTGAATCGATTTCCAGATTCTCCTCTCGATCTGCAGCAGGTCCGTATGTTCAGGATATCCGGAACGGTACTTGATAGCCACCCGGGTGACACGCGACGCGGTTATCAATGCGAGATGTGAGTCGCGACGTCTCCCGCGGATATCCTACCGACTGCGCCAATTACGTTTACGACAGCCGAAGGATCGAAAAAAAACCGAAATGATTTTAATAACTTTTAATAGTCAAAAAGTAAATTACAATTAGTTAACCTACGAATATTCATTCCACATCGAAGTAGGAATATGGAATGCGTATTCTTACAAAAGTAGTCATTAAAATTAGGTTGCATTATCGATTGACGTCAGTGCTGCATCGGCGATTAGTTGTTGTCAACCACTATTGGTGTAACTGCAACGTCGGCGATCTTCCTTTAGTAGCGCTACGTAATTACGTTGACAGAAATACACACACACACACACACACACACACTGTTAGTAAACATTTGTGCAATTTATTGAATACAAGATGGCGGTTAGTTCAACCTTCAGTTCCGTCATCTATGCAAATAAAACCAAATTAATTATGCAATTAGCTTTTTGCATTGCTAATTAAACATTCTAAAACCACAAGTAAACCAACATGAATGAATACATGTAAACATCTCTGAATTTCTTAGTAGTTGTAAATTGTCTTCGCCGCAGACTATGTTAATTATTTTCAGCCAACAATTAAATCTTATTTCAGCATACAAATATTTGAGAAAGATATGTCGAACCTTGCATTTTTGACCCTTTCAAGAACTCCAATTTGTACAGACAATTGACCAGATTAAGCAACGCATAATATTAAATGGTATTCGGGTCGAGAAATTCGTTTGACATCAAACGCAATTCAACTGTAATTTGAAGTCGTAAATTCTTTGTGCGAGTAAAATTGGGTCAGCTTCCCTTTAACAGTGTTGGGTTAAAAGATTTAAAGTCATAATTACGGGAATTAACAAGAAAAATCGTTGCCCTCTTATTTTGCCAAGAATTATCATACTTTACCAGAACCACCTTATTAGAAGAATCTCCTCCTAGAAGGACCTTATTGGTGATGTTCTTTAGAAAGGTCAGGTGCGTAGTACTCGCAACCGGCGTGCATGTAGGACCGAAAATGAAGCAAAAGGAGTATGTGAGGATCTTAGCAAGTGGCGTTCTGTAGTTTCTGCCCATGGGAAGAAAACGTGATTTTATGCATATATCATACTTTACCGGCAAAAAATATTCTAATTCCACAATAATAGATTCGTGTCATGTTATTAGTGTGGTAGGACAACAATATTACAATATTCAGCATGAAAAGTATCTGGTCAAAGTAACATCTATTTGCACAACATCAAGCGGAAAAAAGATTTTTTATAATATACCTTTTCCAGGGTTCCGTACCTCTAAAGGAAAAACGGAATGTCATACGTATGATCGGTGATAATGTGTTTTTTTAAGGTTCTAGTTTTAATATTTTTTTTTTATTAAATGAATCATAAATGATGCAACACTTCGCTAAATTATTAGAACCATGGCTGTATGAACCTGACGAGTCATCGGCAGATGAAGAAATATGCATTCAATCAGATCGCGGCATTCTTCGGAAGAAGAAAATGAAGAGGATACACTATTGCCAGCACCAGCAGCCTGTGACAGATTTTCTGCTGATGACATTCCATTGTCTTATTTGGCAAGAGACAGAGAGGTGCGGTGAGCCGATCCGCTGATTACTTGTGCGCCAAACTTATGTTCTTTGTCGCGTTTTTCAGTATTCACATTGATATTTTAAATAGTTTCATAAAACGAAGATTAAATTTATGTGATTGCTCTTATAAGACCGGTAATGACTCGGCGAATGCCGTCGAAAACTGACGATCCTTAACGGTTCTAGAAAACGACTGGTGATGACAGCCCACAAAAGCTTACAAACGTCTAAACAAGTGGTCACTGGTCAGTGACCACTTGTTTGATGAAAAGCAGAACATCATAACATAGATACTTACAAAAGTGTTGGATGCTAACAAGTCTGTTAGCATCCCAACACTTGTAAGTATCTATCACTTGTGTCAATCAAATTATCATCATAATTGTATTGTGTCTTCATATTATCCAGTCTGCTACGAGTATAACGATGAAAAGCGATGAATCTTCACACGGATAACCTAAACCAGTGCTGAGCTTCAATAAAATATTTATGAGACCAAATGCACTATTTAATACCTATAATGAAATATTTGCTATCTTTGCGTTAAGAAATATATCAAAGAAATAAAGTGGTCAGCCATTCTGACGTCAGGTTGGATGACCACTTCCAAGTTCTCATAGTTTTAGCGTTGTATTAACCGCGTTCTTAATGTAAATATTTACTACCTGTTTGTTAGCTTAACATATATTTTTACACAGCTTTAAGAAGCTCCTATAAAAAGTTATTAATAAAAGCCATTAAAACTTATGCAATATACCAATCAATTTAAAATAATATGCTGGCTTTAAGACGCAAATATAGAATTTTAGTAACATTAATCTGTTATTACGTCTTCAAATAATGAATGTTAGTTATGAAAAAATTGTATGTTAAACTAGAACGCGTACACATAAATTCCATATGTGAATATTTAAGTATAGTAGTGAAATTCTATGTGAAATAAATTCATGAAGTAATGTCTACCCAAAACATAAAAACGATATTACTTTCAAACTACTTAAGATAATAATATTTTCATGTTTTTGTTTTGTATGAACTGACTATTTTATTATCTATTATTATAACTATTTGATCATCTATAATTATATCTGTGATTTTTTCAAATATTCATATTTTATAAAACATAACATCACGCCTTGTTTCCCCGAAGAGTTGGACAGAGGTGTACCTGTAGTACACCCACAATTCGCCAGTTATGTTATTTCCATGTAATAGGGGGCGACCCTATTGCCATCAACCGGGCACAAATCCAGACTCCGGGCTGCTACTAAGAAATCACAGATAAAGAAACCCAATACCACTTTGCTCAACCCGGGAATCGAACCCAGGACGACACTTGCGACCTATACCAACGAGGCAGTCATTCATATTTTCGTTAATAATAATAAATATTGGTGGCAATTATACGTGACCCCTAGGACAACGCAGCGCCCAGTCGCACAATGTCCCCAGCACTTACTGTCCACTTAACCTTAGTCCAAAAGCTATACTTCATAGTGTCATACTAACTTCATTCAACACAAAAATAATAAATATTGGTGGCAATTATAAGTGGCCTCTTAGGACAACGTACAGCCCAGTCGCACAATGTCACCAGCACTTACCGTCCACTTAACCTTAGTCCGAAAGTATAGCTTTCGGACTAAGGTTAAGTGGACGGTAAGTTCATAGTGTCATACTAACTTCATTCAACACAAAAATAATAAATATTGGTGGCAATTATACGTGGCCCCCTAGGACAATGCACCGCTCAGTCGCACAATGTCACCAGCACTTACCGTCCACTTAACCTTAGTCCGAAAGCTATACTTCGTAGTGTCATACTAACTTCATTCAACACAAAAAGATAACGGTCAAGCATATTTTTTGCCACCATTCAACCCTCAAAAGGGTACCGGATGACGAAGGGTAATGTTGTCAGAATGTTTTATTACTGACCCTACCCTCCTCGAGACAGTTGGAACTTTACTAATAATGAGGGTACAGTTATTTGTGGATCGTGCTGATTTTCGTTATGTGTCGTTGGTACGGTCAACAGTTTCCGTTTCTATGCAAAATAGTTCGCATAAAAGTTTTCTGTACTACGAAACTTTTCTTTCGGTGTGTTTTTAACCTGGTAATCTCTTAAATGTCGCGTGATACACCATTGGTGCATAAGAACTTAGGAATCCGGAGCTTGGCGTTCAAAACAATAGAAAATCAATTGTGTCGCATTAGCTATCCTTGACCAAATTGGAAATCTGTTTTGTAAATTAGAAGTAGGAATTTATTGTGTCTAGAAGATGGTAATTGGGAAAGAAGGTGGTTGTAGTTAAATATGCAAAAAATGCAAGCCGTTGTAATTTAGGCTTGTGATAAATTTGTTCTAGAAATTATTTTTTTTATTCAAACTATTTTTTTAAATGTTGTATAGGCTACTAGGCTACTTTTGTGGAATATTTTCAAGACCTTCTATGTCTTAACAATTGACAAAGTATGTACTCCAGACGAAGTACAAATCTAACGCAATATTTGGGAAAACTCTTTTATGGATATTTACTATGTCGGAATCGGTTTAAGTGTTTACAACCCTTTTCTATCAAACTGTCTAGCCCGCTGCAATTGACCGATGTTTAACTTGACTTAAATTGATCGATTGATCCCTTTATTCCCTTTGCATCGAACTTTTACAAAGAAAAGGTCGTTATTAGTTTGAATTGTTTCTGCTATCTTGGTCAGGCAAAGGTTTAAACACGAGGGCCTCGTCATCTAATTCGTAAAGAAAATTATTTTGCATAGTATTGTATAGAACCAAGTTTTCTAACTGAACAGACAGCTGTGCTGCTGGGGAGTTTGTTGCGCCACTTCTTCATCCCAGCTAAAGCAATAGGAAGTGGTGAAGGGCGGATGGTTTGGGGGACTGTCTTATGTAATTTTAACGTTCGAAAAGTGCTGATTCTCAGCCTAGATTGAATAAATGACTTTTTTTTTTATTTTGATTTCAAGAGCCCCAAAGCTATACCGCCACTTATTGTGGTAAGTATAGTAATTTTATTCTAGGCACATCGTCTTCAGATATAATTTTACAATTACTCATACATACATATACTCACACCTTTCCATGGGAGAAGGCATAACCAAAGAATGTCCCCAGCTACGATCCTTACATGCTCCTTTTGCCTAGTTTAAGTTTATACATCTGGTCATACACGCACGCTGGGTGCGAGTACTAAGCACCTGATCTTACTGAAAAACATCACCAATAAGGTCACTATATGTCCTCCTAAGGCGTCCGGTCGTATATCCGCGTATATGTATATGTGGACATCTTATGGTAAAATCTATCTACGCAAGAAAGAGGGAATGGCCCATATCCGCATTGATGAAGAGGCCGACCTCGCTAAGTTGAAGAAGTCCATAGCAGGATGACTATCTTGTCACACACATTACTTTACGGTAATTTTTCCTAATGCACAATGTTTTGTCATATTTAACTTAAGTCAATTTATATTCCAAGCCATTTTGATTGTTATTGTTTTTGTCATTGTTTTAATTCTCGTAGTCTACTTACAAATTCTACACTTCACAAAAAGGTTTCTGATGTTTCGGTCTTTAAAAGTCTTACACGAGCTCATGCTAAGTCAGTATTAATTATATTATCAAAGAATCATACTCATCTCAAAAAATTGTATGCGATGTCATATTATAACTTAATACGTGTATACTTTATCAACTTTGCTACGCCAAGCGATAGATGCGACAGGTATTTTGTACTCCACTTAAGCCTAAGTCCTACCTGTTTTCTCATGTGCGATCATGTGCAATTTTACGTTTTTATAAATGGTTGATATAGCTTTGGAAATAGATAAGGTATCCGTTTCGGAGTCTCTGTCTTGTGTTGTCGAGGACTGCAAGAGTTTTATAACCAAACCTATGGAATGCCTCATTGTCATGACTCAGAACATACGTAGTATTTCGCGCAATTTTGATGGTCTCGCTGTTATGTTAAAGAGACTCCGTATTGAGTGTGACGTAATTATTTTGACGGAGTGCTGGCTAGCGTGCTGTCCAACGTTACCAACATTAAACGGTTACAATCCGTATGCCTCGACCACATGGGTTCATCAAAATGACGGAGTAGCGGTGTACATTAGGTCCACCCTTTGTGTCGTTGTGGAAGAGCCGCCGTGTCAAGACTGTAACTGTCTCGTCGTTAAGATAGGTGCTGATACTGCAAAATTGGCCGTTTATAGATCCCCTTCCAACAAACACTTAGATAACTTTTCCGATCACTCAGGAATATTTTGGCTAATTTGTCTTCTTTTAATAACATCACCATTATGGGAGATATTAACATTAACATCTGTCACGGTCAAGATTCCAGATCACAAATGGAGTACTTAAATATATGTTCATTTTATGGTCTTTTACCAGCGCATACCCTACCAACGAGGGGCAAAACATGTTTTGATCACGTGATATTGAAAACGAAAAACCCAGCCCCTATTGCAAACTACAATCACGGATCATGAGGCCATACTGCTATGTCTTAATAATAAACAAATAAGAACCTTTGCCTATGTTACCGTTAATAAGATAAATAAGGAAGGACTAAGTATGGACTTAGGCAACATTGACTGGGAACCCATTTACCGTACTAGTAATGCAAATTCTGCCATGGAATATTTTACTAAATCCATCCAACGCGTTATATTTGGTAACTCTGTCATAGTAAAATTATCGAAACGAAAGATAAAATCTACAAATTCCTTGAAATCAGTTGTAATGTTAGCCACGGATGAAACAGAAGTTGAGCACCTGATTCTGAATCTCAAAAATGTCTGCTGCACTGGATGGGATTCTATACCAAATTACCTCCTAAAAGAAAATAGGCACGTGTTCGCCCCTGTTCTGACACATATATTCAATATTTGCTTGGACGAAGGAACCTTTCCCACAGTTTTGAAGAGTTCGGTGGTACTCCCCATCCATAAATCAGGCTATAGAGACTGGGTCACCAACTACAGGCCCATTTCTATCCTACCGGCGGTCTCCAAGCTCTTGGAACGCATCATCAACACGAGATTGGTTAAATATCTAGAATTGAACAACCTTCTTTCAAATAACCAGTTTGGTTTCAGAGCAGGAAAATCCACTAGTGATGCAGTTCATGAGCTTGTAGATTACGTGGTTGGGAATATAGACTCGGGTAAAAAGACTTTGGGCATATTCTTGGACCTGGCAAAGGCCTTTGACACAGTTTCTGTTTCTCTCCTTCTTAATAAACTGGAGAGGTTGGGCATAATAGGTAAACAGCTAAAATTATTCGAAGATTACCTCACAGGTCGCTATCAATATGTTAAAATCGATGAACTCGTAAGCAGTGACTTACCTGTCACATATGGTGTGCCGCAAGGCAGTATATTGGGCCCGAGTCTCTTCCTTGTGTATCTAAATGACCTCTGTGAACTTGCCTCTCTAGGTGGAAAAAATATTTCTTACGCAGATGATACAGTACTTCTGTTCTCGGCTGATACGTGGGAACAAGCATTTAAAGACGCCCAGCGTGGCTTTGATATGGTTTGCCACTGGTTGAGCTGCAATATCCTGACACTAAATACGGATAAAACACAGTACATAACGTTCTCAATGCGTAACTCAGTAGAGTTGATGCTGAGAGCGATGGGGAAGGAACAGTAGTTCCTTCCCCATCGCTCTCCTTAGTTGCACACAATTGTCACAACAGTGGTATCTACCAATGTCCAACATTGGTCAAAACCAATATGTTAAAATATCTAGAAATATTAATAGATAATAACCTCTCTTTTAAATCGCACATACAACTAGTTACAGCTCGTCTAAGGAAACTAATATATGTATTTAAAAATCTGAGACCTGTGGCAAATCCCAAATTAATCAAGCAAGTATATCTGGCACTCGGTCAATCTGTCTTGCCTCCCCAAACAGTAATGCAGTATGCATTACTGTTTGGGGAGGCGCACCTAAAACTATTATAAAACTCCTTGAAGTAGCACAAAGAGCTATTCTCAAGGTTAGCACCTTTCGTCGGTTTTTGTTTCCTACATATCAACTATATCAATCTTGTGAAGTCCTCTCCGTCCGCCAAATGTTTATACTGCTCACTATCCTGAAGCAACATTCGAGAGTGTGCTTTGACAAACCAATTATACCATCTAGGCGAAGAAAACCTGTGGCCCTCCCTGCCAGACCCATGTTTAAACACCCGTTCGTAAATAAATATTTCTGCTTCTTAGGCCCATATCTTTACAAAAAAAATAATATCATTACCGACATAGATGCATTAAATAGCAAAGCATGTAGGAAAAAATTGTTTGAGCATATCCATAAACTGACCTACGACGAAACCGAAAACCTCCTAAATGTACCACACTACGAGTAGTAACTTCGCACTCACCCTCCCACACTCACTCAATCATCTACATTTTACACAAAAGGAGGCCTTTATCAACGTCTTTTATAAATATTTTTTGTTTTTCTTTTTGCATTAATTTTATTGATGTTTGAGCCGCATTAGTACTTGTTAGCTTTTAAATGTTCATATTATTAGGAAGAGCGCTGTTGTCCGAGATACAGATATTAAATTATCTAGTTCAGACACAGATGTCCCGTCAAACTTATTAGATTAAGCGTATATGATCATATTGTATTGTTATAAAAGGAATGTATTTGAAGGTGAAAATAAATTATTATCATGATTATATAATTAATGTATACATACATAATATTGTAAAACATTTTAAAAGAATAACTTCGGAGTTTCTTGTCCATACGAAACTAACTTCTGAAAGGGGCGACTACAATCATTTCAATTGTAAATAATGACGTTAAAAGTGTCTTCTAAGTGCCTATTTGAAATAAATGATTTGACTTTGACATAGCATTGGAGTGATACTATTTAAAAGTTTTTATGAACGTAACGTGCAATATGCAATACGGTAGGTTATAATTATGTTAGTTTATCTGTGTAAATTAAGGTCACAACCGTAGTCATAAAGAAATATTGTTATTAATCAAAGCCTTTGTCTTTATTATGTAAATAAATAAAACATAGGTCAAATACTAATTACAATACCTACGAAGGTAGAACTGTGTCACGCAATTACCCAATTGCGTAACACATAAAATGACAATAGATCGCAATTGTTTTCATTTTGGCAGTCTACGTTAATTGCATTATTTACGAATTGTTCAAACCCATGAAGCAATTGTGTGCTGTGTGCTGCTGAGGACTTTGTTGCGCGACTTCTTCTTCCCAGCTAAAGCACTAGGAAGAGGTGAAGGGCGGGCGTTTTTGAGGGACTGTCTTATGTAATTTGAACGTTTAAAAAGTGCTGATTCTCAGCCTAGTTTGAATAAATGTCTTTTGATTTTGATTTTGAATTTAATATATTAGCAGCTTCCTTCAAAACTCGTGATTGAAAGTCACACAATCAGGGTGTTGGTCAAATACAGACCCGAAAACTGTTCTTGTACAACATATTTGATTTAAAATAGGTACTTATGCGATACGAATAAATTGTAAAGAACATTTATTCATAGGAGATCTAAAATTACTATTATTAAAGGTACGTACGTACGTACATACGTAGTGCGTAGTACTCGCAACCGGCGTGCGTGTATGACCAGATGTATGAACGTAACCGAAGCAAAAGGAGTATGTAAGGAGCGTAGCAGGTGGCGTTCTATAGTTTCTGCCTACCCCCATGGGAAGAAGGCGTGAGTTTATATGTTTATGTATTTATGTATGTGGAAAGATAGCAACTTGCTTGCAATCTACATTAGCTAAAATGTTACCTACTTGAATTTTGTCAGTAATTGGTACTCGTACCTACATAACGAAAGCTAGAACTACCTAACACACGCTGGAATTAGTTGAAAATTATCATTAAAATTTAAGTTCCAATTTGATCTAGTAAACTTACGAGTTGTAAGTCGTAGGTTTGAACCCAGGCAGGCGCGTTACTTAGTGTAAATTATTTCATCACCACTGCTCTCAAAACGGTGAAGAAAACATCGTGAGGAAACCGAGTCTTAGAACCAAAAATTCGAAGACATGTGACATCTACCAACCCGCACTGGGCCCGCGTGGTGGATTACGGACCACTCCTGCTGTTGCTGGGACACACGCCTCTCTGTGAGACCACCGAGAGGCGTGTGTCCCAGCAGTGGGAACATTATAGGCTGATTATGCTGAGTACCTGTGCTTATTATTATAATAATAATATTGTAAGGAAAATGTAATTACATTTAGGTCAAGACACACAAATATACAATCCGGAAGGGATAAGATGTTCAATTAAGCCATCCTTTCCTTTATTGTTTTAGGTTTGAACATCCTTATGTAACATCCTTCCCATTACCTACCTTTGAAATAACATTAATAAGGTATAATAAATAACCGGAAACAACGATGATTGTAGGATCAGTAACCAGCCAACGTAAAATCCTTGGTTCCGTGTAATAATACAATTATTTCTTTCTTTCTTCAAAAAGCTGTTCTTTTGGAAATATTCTGGACTTCTAAAAGCAATTCTAATGTTAAGATTGAAATAACTAGGCCTTACCTACAAAGATCTGAAAACGGCATTTCGATAAATGAGCTCTAATTACCACCGGTTGGTACGACTAAGATTAATCGACAGTTCAGCAATTTCTCAGTCACTGAATAAAAATGTCAAGACAACTTTTTCTGATGTCTTTTAGACTAACGGCCTGTTTCAGTCTCTGCCTAAGCACTACATAATCGTCCTATAATGTTCGCACTGCTGGGACACAGGCCTCCTCTCTGTGAGAGAGAGTGGGCCGTAATCCACCACGCGGGCCCAGTGCGGATTGGTAGATGTCACATATCTTCGAATTTTTGGTTCTAGGACATGCCGGTTTCCTCACGATGTTTTCCTTCACCGTTTTGAGAGCAGTGGTCATGAAATAATTTACACAAAGTAAAGCGCGCATGTTCTACAATTAAAAATTCAAAGACATGTGACATCTACCAACCCGCACTGGGCCCGCGTGGTGAATTACGGCCCACTCACTCTCGAAGAGAGGAGGCCTATGTCCCAGCAGTACGAAAATTATAGGCTGATTATGCTAAAGTGCCTGCCTGGGTTTGAACCTACGACCGACAACTCGTATGTCGCGGCCGTTACCACTGGGCTACCAGTGTTCACTATAAGCACTAGGTGCCGGTTAAATTATAAAAAGGGATACAAATTGTAAGAAATACCTGCCAGATATGTTAAAAAAAATTCTGAAGCTGAAACCAGCTATCTGCAGTATCTTAAGAAAATCTGCCGGCAAAGATAACTCCTTATATTTAAGATAAACATACAAATCCTCTAAAATTGACCGCTAAGTCAATATTGAGTTAGTCAACCAATTGACCTCTTTTAAAAGGTCCCCGAGTGAATGAGGACGGGGACATCTGCGCTTCTTATGTTATAACGTTGTTTCATGTTACACGAACTAAAGGCTCCTACATACGGGCGCGACTTGTCGCGCGACGCGACGCGACACAAAGACACCGCGTGTAGCGCTACAAGCGGTGCCTTTGTGTCGCTACGCGTCGCGCGTCATGTCGCGCCATTATGTAGAAGCCTTAAAACTGGTTTTAAAGATTGTTCTGGTTATATTATTTTTTGTTTTAAGATTTTATTTTGGTCTAGATGACAGTGAAAGTCGGTTTAGTATCTACTGAATGGCAACAACCAACTGCCTAGACTGTCTTCAGCAAAAAATAATTCAAAATTATTTATTTTGGGACGACTAGATCCAAAGGTTAGTACACAAAAACTTCGAAACTAGTTAGTTAGTACAAGGACAACACTCATCAATCTTATACATCTAATTATATAAACAAACGCCCCTATGATGCGACACCCCGCCCCGTCCGATAACCAATAGGGAGATACCTCCCTAAAAGATCATCAGACGAACGAAATACCTCAACACAGGTGCACGTACATCTTCAGCTATACTTTTCAGGATGCTGTTGTGACTCCCCCACACCCTCGTCATAAGTGACACGACTTTTTTTTCCGAATGACGGTATGAAAACAATGCAACAGATAAAACATTACCTAATGCTCGTTAAGGCGCTGACAAGACCCAATTGACCAAAATAGGTTTCTCTTAAGAAAGAAAATTGCCAAATCTGTATAGTTTGTGGTAGCGGAAAAAATATATGTTAATTTTGAACATATTTCCCAGAACTTGGTTGTCACCAAAACACGTTTTGAAAAAAAAATCTCGATACAAACTAACGTTAAACTAACCTCTTACCTTGAGTTCTAATCCAAAATATATGCATTAAATATCAACATAAATTACGTATTTAATTAATAACAAGTACGTCTTATTCTAATGCAGAACTTGGTTGTTTTTTATTTTCGATTACTCAACTCAATTCTGAGTAAATAGATAATTACTTCATATTTTGCAATAAATTACAAGCGTTTTGTCGTCGCGCTTCTCTTTCTTTTCTATGCAATCTGACAATGACCGCAGTTTAGGTGTTGTCAGCGTCTTAAAGCTCTTCTGAAAATATGACTCGTAATTATAGGTAATGCAATGGGATAATGTTACAAAAATAAATCATTATAGACTGCTGCTTTTCAGACATAGGTGTTGTCCTATGTCTGAAAAGCAGCAGTCTACGAGTATAATGATAATTTATTAGATGGAATCAAGAGGATGCATTGATGCTGCTCAAGTTTTGACTTGAGCAGCATCAATTCATCCTCTTGATTCCATCTAATAAATGTTCCATCATTTTAAAAGAACTCTTTCCATCGTGTCTCAAAACACTCTTTTTCTCGTATGAAACTTGCGTCAAATTGATTAATTTATAACAATCAAACAATTTAAACCAACAACAGTTATTACTGTACAAAAAACTACGAGAGCATAAAACTCTTCAGTCGATCGGGAGCCGTGACAACCGCTTACCATAGACACCGTACAAATTGCTCCATATGATGCTCATGCGATACGGGTCGCGATGCATGCGATTTAGAGACAGTTACTACAACCAAAGAATAAGAAAATGGGGAAACGAAACTCCTTAGCTTCCTTTCTGATTGCCGATTCAACCGAGATGAATAAGTAACTTTTGCTCCCTCTCTATACCCTGTGTGGTAGAACCGCGCTCGCCCAAGCCAATAAAGTCGATTTTCGGTTGTCAATTTTCTATTTTTCTTCTTCCAACTACATATGTACGTGCTGCGTCACAATCGCGAGTGACGATACAGTCCAACTCTTATTGCGTAACTCACTTGGAACAACAATCCCTTTCATTTGGAACTGTTCATTACGTTTTGTTTGACGCGAGCAATGGAAATTGTTGTAATTTTAAAATGAAGGTGGAAAGTCAATGGAAGTAGTGACACAATTAAAGAAAAGAAAGAATAAAGAGTTTATTTGTCACAGAATCACGTGCATACAAAAAGATCTATAGTAGGTAGGTAAGAAAGATAAAACAAAATAGATCGACATTTAGTCACGAACCCAAAACACAAGCTGCCGCTGCGCGTCATGACTATGACAAGAAGGCTTCCACTCAGCATAATGCTGTGCTATGGATCCCCACAGCACAGCGCTGATTTTCAATGGTCACCCAAAACCAAGCCAAGTTTAATGAGTTATGCTTATGTAGGTAACAAAATAAAACAAAATAAACAGTACTTAGAATATAATACAACTATACAATCAATTATAAGAATAAATATGAATAAATAACATAAAAATGGTAATACAATGGTTATACTCGTGACACCTTGTACTTCCATGGGAGAATACCATCCATTTTGACAATACACCCAAGATTGTGTTCAATGTTTGTTACGACCTAAATCTTAAAGGCATAATTATAGAATGCGTTCGCGGGGTGTATCTTCTACACATTCTTAATCTTTGCTACATACGATCTACGGGTCGTTATGTTCTAATACTTTTGAATAGAAATGGGATTCTGGACAGAGCTTGCACTCGGCTTGGACCAATGAGGCAGTTTCCATGCGATAAACTGCGCCATTGTTCTATCTATTGGATCTTAAGGAGATTGTGGCTAAACGACTCAGAGATAAGAGTGCGCTGAACGAGATAAAATGTTACATTGGTGCACATTATTTGAAAGTGTGTGTTCACTGTTCCCTGTGATCGTTTGTAGATTCAATAGTGAAAATGCATTGAACAATACTAAAAACTGACGGAAAAATCTATGCGATTTTGAACCCTGTCAGGAACAGTCCAAATGAAAGAAAGTAGTTCAAAGACTTGTTTTGCAGAAGACGCCTACTACTTTTTAAAATGCCAATTCTGATCATGATTTCATCTCAAGAACAAATTACCTTCTTTCAGTGTTCGCGTTTCGTACAGGTTGCAGAGGATGCACAAAGGATTATTTTTTCTTCCTCTAAAAACACCTGCATTTTACACCGTCTAATCTTTGATTGGTTAAATGCATAACTCTTACGAAATTGAACAGTACCTTCCATAGGTACTGTAGGCCCTACCTATAACTACTGCTCATACCATTGCATTGCAATATCGATTAAGTTTTATGGTCACTATCAGAGCAATAATGGACGTCAATCACACATGATGCAATTTTTATAACCAGATAAATGGGATGACTCATCATATATAAATTCAAAGAGTACCAGCAGTCTTTTGTTGTTCTATACGCTCCTGAGCTGCAGTTTCCATGTTAAAAGATAATTTAGGTTTTAATCCTGGCTTTTTGGACCATAGGGTTACAGAGTAAAATTGTGTTCAGTTAGCTTATCCGTGTTTATAGATGAACCAATGTCTGATTTTAATGATGTAACCAATAGTTTGTAACAAATATTTTGATTTAAAAGAGTGTTGTGTGTGGAGTTTCTTGCCTGTGCTTTTCCATAGGAACCTACAACGCTTTGAAATGGGCAATTAGTTTCATCTTTCTGAATGACCGACTACTTAAGAATTCAAAAGTGACTGTTATTGGTTTAATTGAAATAAATGGCTTGAGTTTGATGACAAGGATGACACAGAACGAATAATATTGATCGATGTTACGTTAAAGATTTTTGAAACGAAGAAACAAGATGGCTTGATTGGCGTTAGGTTGTATGCTATGGGATGCAGCAAACGTGACCCGCGGCACGCCACTATCAGGTACAAACTGATTAAGTATGTACGCCCGCCTGCTAGACAACTTTAATAATACTGCCATTTTTGCCATGTATAATAAAACATTGATCAGGCAGGGGCCATAGTCTTTTCCTAATTCTGGTAACCAGTCCACTATAGCCATCCAAACACGTAATCCAATATCTCTGTTTCCATATCCTGCAATAGTCCTACACTACACCAACCAGCTTTTTCACCGATTTCCAAAAAGGATGAGGTTATATATGTTCGTGTATAGATTGTAGTTTTTTGTTATGTATGTTCATTGATTTCTCCGTCAATTGTAGACCGATTTTGAGAATTCTTTTTTTTTGTTTGGGGTATGCTCTAGATGGAGTCCCATTGTCACCAAGTCTGAAAATGATGAGGGGATCCCATGGAAATCGAGAGTCGATTTGGATATTTTTTTATAGTAACTCGTGCATTTGCTCTCGGAAAGCACCATCTGGTGAAGTGGAACTGACGATGAAGACCGCAGATAGCCCCGGAACTACTTAATAATATGTTTTTCACGGGTTGCGATTCGATTACGTACTTTAATATGGTTGCTAAGCAATGTATGCTCATCACAATGCAGATGGTGAAGTGGAGCTGATGGTGACATCACCATCAGCTGCAGTTCTCCTGGTTCTTACTAGGAGAACTCCTCAACAATTAACGTCCATGTAACGGAAAAAGCAATTTTTTGTAAAAAAGTGATGAGCAGTTGACATTAGGCTATTGTAACTTAAATAATTAATAATAATAATTACAAACTGACCCACTGAAAAGTGAAAAATAAAAACTTTTTACAAAAAAAAAAAACAACTAACTTCAAAAAAAAAACTACAAAGTGAAAATGCTAAATTTCGGAAGTCGGTGGCAAAAAAACAAAATACGGATCCGACTTCCGAAATTAAAGTTATTTTCAATGCTCATAGATTGCAAGGATCTTTTCTCGTGTTTTTATCACCTTAATTATTTTTCAGGTATCCCGAATTATTTACCCGAACTGTTGTCAAACGCAAAAATGTGTTGTGGGAGAAAACATTGCTGAAATTCTAATTGCCCCGTGGCATGATGCAGCGCAATGTTTGTTGGGTTCAGAGTAATTTTGCTGTATAAATACACTTAAATGCGTTTTACAAACAAAAGCGCATGGGTAGGTATTTATATACATATTATATAAATATATGTATATATATATGTTACTAGCCTCTGCCCGCGCTTTTACTACGTTTTCGCTTAGCTTTCTTTCTGACTTTTTTTCATTTTGCTCAGCTCCCAAGGGTTGTAGCGTGATGTTAAATAGCTTTTAACCTTTCTCAAGAGTTGGGCTATAAAATACAAAAATATTTTTTCCAATCCGACTGGCAGTTCCAGAGATCATCGCGCATCATCTTTCGATTTTACCCGTGTTTTGATTGACTTATAGTAAGACATATATCCCGCGGACTTTTTTGTGGGTAATAAGGAGTACTGTAAACATGTAGTACATTATTTTTATGTATCATGAATAGTTTTCGCAGCGCACGCTGATAGTGACTTTTATAGGCAAATTTTTGATACATTGGGTTACATTATTGTAATTTTCGTATGGATCTCTAATTTCTTTTTTAATAAAATTGGCCGATGTTACTTCTTGATAATTTAGCTTTCTATTGGTGAATAAATATTAAAATCAGTCTAGGAGTTTCGGAGCTTATTCAGTACAAACAAAAAAACAAACAAAAAAAATCTGGGCACTTTATAATATTAGTATAGATATATAAACATATACTAGTTTTTTAACTAGTTTTTGCCCGCATGTAAGTCGGAAATTATACCATTATTATACGAACGCACTCGGTAGTGGTCATGGTCTACCCAAGTGCCAAATTTCATCCAATTCCGTTCAGCCGTTTTAAACCCCGTACAGACTAGTGCGATATCGCAGGCGCGACAGACAGCAATATGCCTGTCGCGCCCGCGATATCGCCCCAGTGTGCCGCCTTTAGCGTGAAAGCATAACAAACAAACTCACTTTCGCATTTATAATATTAGTAAGGATACTATAATGAATTATCACTAATAGTACGTAAAAAGTTCGTTTTCATTCGAATAATATTAAGGACTGGAGGAAAATCTGGTGGAATTTTCGTCCTCTTCGTGAACATTTACAAACAAAGCCGCAATTGGTTGATAAAAATAATTAAGGATATTAAATCATTCATTACGTTCGTTAAATGATCGGCTTATTCAAATAATACCTGTGTATATTTAGCATAACCATAAATTTCTAAGAATATTCTTATTCGTATTTACATAACAATAGGTAATTAATTGTAACAGAACTTTTCGCCATGCAAACTACTACAACCAATCCTATTATAAAATTGTCTCTTTATTTACTTTCAATTAATGGATTAGCCGTTGGTCCCGGCTGTCATTTGTAGATTTTTGGCAGTCGTTACGGGTCGTCAGAAGCTCGAAAGTCTGACAACCAGTCTTACCAAGGGGTATCGTGTTACCCAGTAAGACTGGAAGCCGACCCCAACATAGTTGGGAAAAGGCAGGCAGATGATGATTTACTTTCAATTAACTTGGAAACGTGTTCTGTTAACATTTTTAAATTAAAACAATAAAAGATTAACAACGCTCTACTCCTTACTTAGAAACTTGTTTTTAAATGGTGACTGATCTAAATTGTTCTAAATGAAAACTGAATAAAATTTGTTTTATGAATTGGTTTTGAAACTCTCTATAAATACATCACTTTATGTGTTAGTAGAAATGTCAGCGTTTCCTATTTAATAACTCTGAAGGGAACCACTATTAATAAACTCAACACTTTTTATTCACAGTTTATCAAATTAAAAAATATACGTCACAGATCAATGATCATAGATCATACGTCATAGATCAACGATCATAGATCATACGTCATAGATCATAGATCAATGGAAACTTGCCCATTAATATTTATAATGCACATATCAAAGTATAATGACCAAGTAGATAAATCCTGATTTATCAATACCCAGGTACATATTAAACACTTTTGAACCTAATTATAAAACAGATTCGTGACAGACTGTTTTCACATTGTTTGTGATAATTCTTAAGTTCTGATATAGTTCTGTTTATATTGAAAGGCGTAGACATAAAACGGCCAAGGCCAATTAAATTAGTTAAAGACACAAACACATTATGTAAGTATAATAACAAAAGTAAGTATACAACTACTCGACAGTCATACGCTCGGCTCACCTCACAATACTCCAGACATGTTGACAAGATTTTCTTCCATTCATCCGCGAACACATCACAGTGAGGCTTAGCGTCCAAGAGAGCGTTGAGCGCAGAGAGTGAGTGAGGGACAGGATACTGGGCTCTCCGAAGCAAAGCGAACAATCTGTGCCTCCTAGTACGGTTATAGTTTATCAGAGCAAAAAGATAGCATAATTTGTCATGGAGAGATACATTAAGAAAGGATTTTCGGAACTCAGTCCTTGATATATTTTTTTTATTGCTTTATCGACTCTTGACCTGGATTACGCCTGATGGAAAGCGATGGATGAGGTCCATCTTGCTTGTGGGCGATAAAACACAAACTATTTTGGATACGTAGACATGTTATATCTATTAACATAATATCACGCATGTAATCCCCGAAGAGTTAGGCAGAGGTGTACCTAGCTATAGTATACCCATTTCGCCAGATAGGTTTATTAAAGTCCCATATCATAGAGGGTGAGCCTAATGCTATCAATCAGGCACACATTCTGACTCCGGGCTGGTACTGGTAAACTGATGGAAAAAAACCAATAACACTTTTCTCGAGCTGGGAATCGAACACAATACCTCATGGTTTGCAGTAGCGCTTGCGACAACTAGACCAACGTGCAAGCAGTCCAACATAAAATTATACAGTTATATACATGTAGTCATAACTTTGACCATATCACATTAACACATGCAAATTACATGATCGTTTACATGCCAATGACCATTAAAATAGTCTGCACTCAATAAACATGCAGTGCAGTTGACTAGTTGGCAATTATAACTAACTTATATCAAGATTGCAAATATAATTGTTTATAAACACCTCACGAGCAACGCCCGACCATTATCGGTTAAGTTCGTTAATTAATAACAGCGTGGCTCTTCATAGATTAGCTAGACCTTTCCATTCATTAAACGTTTGCAGATCAAATAATTCTATATAATAGTATGCAAAAATAATTTACACAACGCTAAAACATTAAAGTATTAGGCATATGTCAGCTAGCACACCACTATACAAACAACAAAAAAAAAACATCAAAACTATACTCAAGCAGAAATGTAATAAAAACGGAAACAGAAATTAATACCTAAATAAAAGCCTCCAGGCGTATATGACGTGCCCGCCTACATATAGCTATAGCTGTAACTCAGTCACAAATGATAAACTAGGACCATCGAAGTAAAATAAATAAACAGTTAATTACTAATAACAATAACAAAACCATGGTCAGCAAGACGACCAATCACCACAAGCAGCACCCGTTCACGAGCATAACGCAAAGGTCAGCCATTATCGCCATATGTGAGGGAAGAAGGCAACCCAACCCCCAGCGCTACCGCAAGCACTGACATATATGGGAGCATGACGAATTTGCTGCCGGTTGCTCCAGTAAGAATCATCATCTAATCATCTTCCTGCCATTGTCCTTTGCTACGTGTGGTCAGTGCAACATGTTGTCTTCTTCTATTCTCCCCTATCAACCGTCACGCTATCATTAACTCCCTTCTCTTTCATATCATTCTTCACACAGTCCATCCATCTTTTCTTTGGCCTCTCCTCTCCCTTTCCATCAAAATCAGAATCAAAATTTTATTTGCTATGAAAGTAGGTACAGGTATAAGATATTGTACACAAATTAAAATATTAATAAAAACAAAACTACGTCAACAAAACAAAACAGAAATTAAAGTGAAATTAATTAATAATATTATAGTCAGTTACATAAGTCTTACATGGTCAAATTTGCAAATAATTATAACAATCACAATCTGGATAAACTCATACCATTTAGAAAGTCTTTTACTGAGTAATAACATTTGCCTAAAAGTGGTGCTTAGATCCATAAAACGTTTTCAGATAAATAGGCTCTGGATCACTTTTCATTTATTCTACCTTAATTCTACATAAAGTTAGATCAACATCCTCCTGCTCTTATAGCAATTTATGAGAGATTGAGATCTCTATTAACCGCCCAACCCATCCATCGGTTCTTACGTACTCCCCATCTACATAAAAAAAACTTTCCTATTAACGTGTCCCTCATTCCTCCGCATTACAAGCTCAAAAGTAGGTTTATTTTAGAAAACAATCCAATGACATAAATCACTTTCGATCGCGATCAGTTTTGATCAGCAACATAAAACTAATAGTCGAAACATGAATCGATCAGACTGAATGAACTTCAGTCGATAACACTAAATGTACTAACAAACTTTTCAATTGGTTTCATTCAATTACGTAAACTACAAAATATGAAACTAACATAAACACATTGAGTTTCAGAATTGATGTTGGTGTTTTATCAAGGCTTCACAGAAAAACTTTACAAAAAAGGTTTTTCAGAAAACCACAACGGAACGTTACTGGGTACGTTATTGTTTTTAAGCCAAAGCAAGCTGAGTGCTAAGTTACTTGTAGGCAATCTTTTGCACATAGTACAAAGTATGTACAAAAAGAAACGAGTGAGCCTTACAGTAATCGCATATGATGTGTATGTAACATCTGACATCTCATCTTGGTAATAAGCAACTGAGCAGCGACATAACTTTACCTCAAAATTTTAAAAAGCTAAATACTGAAATATTTATTATTCATTACTAGTGGTCGCCCACTGCTCGAAATTAGACGCCTCTACTTACAATCTATAAAGTACTTACTAATTTCATGCTATTAAAAAGCACTTACTTATTCTTCACTTGCCGCTGTTACATACCTCCGTCCATTTTCACGAAATGTTGATGTTACACATAAATAAATGCTTAGACGGAGATTCATTTATTTAGCCACAGTCATATCACATAAGCCTACACTAGATACTGAAAAAAAAAACTAATATACGTGTAGTTTCTGCCTGAATGTACCTAATAATTAGATTTGTTTGATTGAATTGAATCTCTGCCAATCAACATGAGGCTATTTAAAACAACACAAAATAATAAATACCTATTACAAAAAACAAAATAGAATCGGCTTACAAGCTCTTAAAGCCACTGCTGGACATAGGCCTCTCACAGGCTGCGCCGCAACACCCTGTTTTCCGCCTTCCATATCCAGTCTGAGCCAGCCACCTTCTTAAGGTCGGTCCATCTAGCTGCGGCCCCTAGCTAGATAGACCGACCTTAAGGCGCTGACAAGACCAAATTGACCAAAATTGGCTTCTCTTAAGAAAAAAAATCGCCAAAGGTCATTGGGCAAAATCTGACCCAGTTAACGAAAGTTTTCCTACACAAACCAAATTAGTTTTAAATTGTTAAGTATTAACCTATACTTAATTTTATGTAGTTATTTCTTTTTTAAACCATTAAATGTAAAATATGAATAAAAAATAGGTGTTCAGTGAACTATAAATGTGTACATAAAACAATTTCAGTGAAGCATTCTGTTAAATAAACAAAATAAACGTTTGCGCGCTAAAAGTGTGCAGTCAGTGGCATGCATATGCCGTCTCACTCGCACTTCAGACAAGTAGAAACCGGTTTCGTCGTTGCGCTCGCGTCGCGCGCAACCTAACATCGACGCACGCAGTCTTTCGTCATTTGTCGTTGCGATCTGTGTGTTTCTTGAGCTTCTATTGTTTTTATCGATTACTTTGGCGTGTTTATTGGATTATAGTTTGCATTTGGATTGGATTTAGTTGATAATATGGAAAGACAAAATAGTTGTGTTTCATGTAGCCGATCTGTGCTGCGGCGCAGAAAACACAGCCTCACAGAACTTTTTCTTGAAAGGTTCCGAAATCACGCCGAGTTATTATTACAGGAAATAACACCACGTGAGGTGAGTGCCTTACCAGATTTGTTTTATTATTGTTCCATTTGTACAATAATGCTGTTGGCTTTGATAATAAATCATTTACTCTCAAGCATCATTTATCGAATTATCATCTATAGACTTATACAGCAAGTGTATAAAAGATTTACTGCCGTATTCTCAAACAATAAGCTGTGAACTATGTGTTGCTTAATGTAGGTAGCTGGCTACCTCACCTATGCATTCATTTTAAGGGTCTCATAGTGCAGTTCGCCACTCAAGTATTGTGTAATTATACGTTTTTAGACCCAGTGTAGACACTGAGACGTTTGTGAGACCTCATAGTAATGTTTGTGAATACGGGTGTAAGTCTTTATAAAACGACCGAATGGGATTGATAAAGTATTGTGAGTTAATATTATTCCTTTTTTTCTTCAGATTCCTTTTGATGGTTCACGATCTATATGCCATGCTTGTTGGGTGAGATTGGATACAACTCTGAGAAATCAGCCTAGGGAAAATCAGCCACCTCAACTAGTTGAAGTCGATCCACCTCAACAAGTACAAGATCAACTCCCCCAACGAGTAGAAGATACTGGTGAGGAAGAACAAGATGTGAGTCAACAAGTGAATCCTGGTTTTATTTCCCTACAAGGATATTCTCGTGCTCCAAATACAGCTAGACGATGCATGTTCCAAAACTGCAGGAATATGGCTACGCACGTAGTGCCATTGTGTGTTAAGTTCCATTTATTGCATACAAATAATTTTTATATACCTCCACTTGCCCGTGTTTGTCATTCACATTTACAAAGAAATGATTGGGAAGAACTGAATACTCAGAGGATTATGCATGATTTCAATAGTACTCATGTACTCGATATTATCGATTTGTACAAATGGGGCTGGGAACGAAGTAACCAATTGGATTTTGAAAATATTAATTCGGTTGACGATAATGAACTGCATTTTTGGGCAGGAGTAACTAAACAGCAATTTAACACTGTCCTACAACTAACATCGTCTCTTCATAACAGAACTGATCGTCCTGCCACGGCTTTAGGTATTTATCTGTCAGAAATAAGGACTGGTGAACCAGATGAACGGTTGGCTACGAAATTCCAAATGTCCAGAAGAACGTTGGAGAGAAAGATAAGATTAGCAAGAGAATGTTTAACTGATGATTTCGTTCCGCATTTTCTGGGCTTAGATCATATGACCAGAGAAGAGATGGTTGCTCGAAATCTTTCCATCCCGGCTCATATTTTCGGGAGCGACCACGAATCAGCCATTTTGGTGTTCGATGGCACATATCTATATGTGCAAAAGAGTTCTAATTTTTTATTCCAAAGACTAACATATAGCCTTCATAAATTCAGGAACTTAGTAAAACCTTTTTTGATAGTTTGCTCAGATGGCTACATTTTAGATGTTTTAGGGCCATATGCAGTAACAACATCGGATGCGACAATTATGCGTAGCCTAATGGAAGAAGAAAACTCTACTTGGCATTGGTTTCTACGGTCTAACGATGTCTTTATACTAGACCGTGGCTTCCGAGACTCAATCCGCTCTATACAAGAATATGGCTATAATCCCCATATGCCACCATCCAGATTCAGAAGGGAACAACTAACAACAGACGATGCAAATAAGTCGAGACTTATCACAATGACCCGGTGGGTGGTGGAAACTATGAATGGTCGTTTTAAAAAAGATTTTAAAATATTTCGGCACACCTATTTCAATATTTCCTTACCAAACATGATGGCAGATTTCAAAATTACCGCAGCGCTCATCAACGCTACTCGGCGTCCATACGAGAACACCATATACGCCGAGCAATTCATACATATTATTAATGAAAATGTAAATAGAAGAAATGAGTTGGCAGATTATGTGAGCGAGCACAATCTTAATAGGCAAAGAGTAGCCTTTATTTCAATTGACGCAAGTAATGCAGCTTTGGATAACTTTCCACAACTAACTTTCGAAGATTTGATACTATTTACGTTGGGCACCTATCATTTAAGGATCGCTAAATCATACGTTCACGAACACTTGCGACCAAATGGTCTGTACATTGTTGAACTATACCGGCACCGTGAAATGGTTAACAACAAAATATTAATACGAGGAAGAATGCAGTCGCGACATATCAGGAGCAAAAAATACTATACTTACATATTGGTGAACCCAACAAGACAGGGTAGAGATAGTATCAAAGATTACTACTGCTCTTGTATCCACGGCCGCCGTACCATTGGATGCTGCGCGCATATAGCTAGCGTAGTATATTTTTTGTCTTGGGCCCGACATCAAGAGCAAATAGATGCGCCTGCGGGGTTTTTAGATGATACAATTATTCCTGTAGACATTGATCATGTCGAATAAAACTTAAAAACTTTTCAATACTTGTTTTATTTTTACCTATTTAATTTTTTTAAACATGTATATTATCAAGTAACCAATACACATGTGCTAAGCCTTGTTAAGCTTAACATTTTATTTTTTACTTTTTTAGTTTTTGGTTGTTTTTTGGTTTTTCCCATTATCTGCATTAATGGGACATATATATTCGTAAACTAGGAACGTTTAACTAAACATCCTACCCATTTTGTTTTCTGTAGGCCGTGGGTATAGGTTCCATACTAAGTTGCCCAATGACCTTTGTATAGTTCGTGGTAGCGGAAAAAATAAGTTAATTTTAAACATATTTCCCAGAACTTGGTTGTTACCAAAACACATATTGAATAAAAATCTCGATACAAACTAACGTTAAACTAACCTCTTACCTTGAGTTCTAACCCAAAATATTTGTATTAAATATCAAGATACGTTACGTATTTAATTAATAACAAGAACGTCTTATTTGAATGCAGAACTTGGTTGTTTTTTATTTTCGATTACTCAACTCAATTTTGAGTAAATAGATAATTGCTTCATATTTTGCAATAAATTAAAAGCGTTGTGTCATCGCGCTTCTCTTTCTTTTCTATGCAATCTGACAGTGACCGCGGTTTAGGTGTTGTCAGCGTCTTAAGAAGGTGCCCACACTACGCATGCCGATACGCGGTCTCCACTCCAGGAGTTTTCTGCTCCATCAGCCATTGGTCTTTCGACGGACATGAACAGCCCACTGCCACTTCAGTTTGCTTACTCTACAAGCTATGTTGGTAACTCTGGACCCAGACTATCCTCACTAGTGTCTGTCTGACATACATGTCGTGCTAATCACCTCCATCCAAGGCTCATTAGCACATCGCTAATTAACCCGTTACGGCTCGATGTCCGTATCATTACCATGACATTGCAGTATTATCTTCTGATGTTCGTCATAAAATTATCAGCTGTGCCGTTTAAAGTTATTGAAACTAGTGTGAAAATGTGGGTAAACTACTGGGAAAATCGGAAAAATTTAACATCATGTTCACTGCCAAGTGTAATCTCGTGGATGACAATTTCACATAAACCTACATGGGCACTTACGAAACGTCAGAAGCTGGGTGCATGGTGCCAATTGGTCGTTTCCTATGGAGAATAGTCGGCAAGAAACTCCACGGTTACTCTTTTAAAAATAATTGGCTTTTACAATGTTTTCAAACTACAGTGTTAATTGGTATGAGAGGACAGTGTAGGTCTGTGAACAAGTACCAGGTACTTATCAAAACAGTAAACGGCCTACAAATCTACAGTCTATTAAGCCCACGACGTTCTCACATTCTCAAATTATAAAAGAATCTATTAAAAAAGGTGAATATAACAATAAAAATAAAAACCTATTTAAACCAAATGACATGACTGCCATTACAACTGAAATAATATTCTATCCACAAAAGCCAGAGAGAAAGATATCGCCAAAGCTAATCATCAAAAATACTTTTTTTTTTTGGGTGGGAAATCATCAAATAACTTCTCCCGATTTGGGCGGAGCGGGAGGGTGTGTCAGACTCTTACTGACTAAAACTCACCCGTATTCCTTCCTGTTGCCTGTGTTGCCAGGGGCCTCGGTCACCCTTTGGTACCTTCCCGCGACCCCGGCAGGCATTGGCCCTAGTGGACCCCTACGCTTGTGCAGACGACATCTCTTTGAGGCGCGTGTGGAATACAACGCGCCGTCGACCCGGGTCAAAAATACTTAAAATGATGATGATGTTTTCATTAGTAGGTGTTTACTTCTTCGTCATGAGGGGCAGAAGTACTAAAAACACGTGTCGATCGCCAACATCGCGTAAATGCGAAGACAACTTATGACAATTCAATGTCAGATAATGTATGTCAAGCAGCGAAACTTGCCTTGTTTATTATTTTGATTTATGAATTAAAAAAAATACGAATTAAACTTTAATTCCACTGACTCATAATGAACGGACTAGGCACTTGATAAACAAACAGAAAAAGAAGAGATACCTACGCTTTCACAGGAAAATCTGGCAGAGAAAAAACCTATAAGCTCCGACAGCCAACTGGCGTGAAAAATTAGAAACACAGCAAGCCACAGCGTCACACGTCAAAGACCCTTATGACACCTCAATATCACCGACAAGGCTATCAGTCAATCGATTACTATCGATAAAACTGTCCACTACCTCTCGATAGAGGCGGATCACGAACGCTGTTCGACATCGATTTACCGGTATTACATTCTTCACTATCAGACGATCATTCGAGATAACATCGGTCACAAACTGCTGTAAGTCAGATTTCAAGCGCCTTTGAGCGATCGACAGATTGTGATTAGTGATTTTAGAAACGATTTTAAAGGATTTTCAGAGACGGAGTGAAGAAAAATTAGCAGAGATTTTATATTGCTATAGTTCGGCGGTCGTGATGTCTCGCCTCTCATGCACGAGGTTGTGGGTTAAAATCCGGGAAGTAGTAATGTGACTTTTTACCTGACTGCCCCAGAAGGAGGGTAATGTTTTTCGAGAGTATGTATGTATGTCTATTTCTTTGGCACGCTCTGTAGCCTAAACGGCTTGTTGGATTTTAACATAAGAGGTGTCGTTAGAATAATATTTATATATTGCATCTGAAAATACAAAAAAAAGGGCGGGGAAGGTTTTTTTTTAAATTAACTTACACCAATATGATATCAAATAATAGCTAGTAATATGTCAATTCCATGTATATAAATATTAATACAACTAAAAAACTTGAAATAAAACGTATTATTTGAAATAAAAAAAACCTGACTGCTAATACACATAACTGAAAAGAGAAAAACAAGCATTATAATCTACAGAATGTTGGTATCGCAGGCGGGGACAAACCAATAACCTGAAATATGGTGTAACGTTTGTTTGTCCCCCGCCTGCGATACCAACATTCTATAGATTATAATGCTTGTTTTTCTCTTTTCAGTTATGTGATTTAGCAGTCGGGTTTTTTGTATTTTAAATACGGAACTAATTTTTTGAGCTGTTATTTAAATATTCGAGATGTTGTTATGATCAGTTGAAAAACATATTGAGCAGTTATTTAATTTAATGGCGGTTGAATAATTATTGCGACAGTAAAACATGGACAGTAATAAAAAATCAATAAGTTGGTTATTTTATCATACAATGTCAATTCTATAAATAATTGAGCAGTTCAGTAACTGAATGAGCGGTAAAAATGATGGAATGAGCGGTTCGATAAATAGTTCGGCAGATCATAGCGAGCGGTGACACCCGAACTCAAATTAGAGCTCATTAGCGCGGGTGGCGGAAGGTTAGGTTAGGTTAGAACAGTGACCATTAACGCCAGATCCCCTCTATTACTCTAATTCAGGGTAATTTCGAACTGGCGTTTACCACCTCATTGTTTATAGAATTGATTAGAATGAGATTTCTTACCGACAAATTCCGATTTATTACTGCCCACACGTAACCGCTCGTTCAATAATATTTACCGCCCATTTAATTATTTTCCTGCTCAATTATATATTCACTGATCCATTTCATTATTTTTTATTACTCATTTTTGTTTACTTTACTGCTTAGTTTTAACTGCTGAACTAGTTATTAAACGTGCCATTTATAATTTTTAACTTACCAAAACCGCTATTCTTTTTATTGCTCGTTATTAAAAAAACATAAATGGCTAACATAAATGATATAAATCAGGACCTAGATAACCTTAATCTTGAAAACTCTTTCTCTTGTGACCCGCATGAATGTATTAAATATGTAAATAGGGCTGACAGTAGTATAACATTATTGCACGTAAATATTCGTAACGTTAATAAAAATTTTGATAGCCTCCTGGCATTGATGTGTTTGATTAATATTTATTGATTTTGATCTAATTGTTCTCACTGAGTGTTGGCTGAGTAAAGTGGTTAACCTTCCAGTTCTAGACGGATACCAATCGCACTCAACAAAAAATATTAAAAACCAAAACGATGGGGTTATAATCTACACCAAAATTGGGATAAACGTCAAGGTATGGGAACCAAATATAAACTATGCAAATAGTCTTGTATGTCAAATTGATAACCAGCTCTCGGTAGTAGCAATATATCGATCTCCATCGAATAATACCAAGGATCAATTCGATAGCTTTTTGACTAGTTTAAATAATATTTATGATGAAATATCGTACTCACCTAGTATATCAACTGTGGGAGATCTGAATATTGACATAAAATTGGACAGTAGGAATGACCGTGCACTAGAATACCTAATCCTAAATGCGTCCCATGGACTGCTACCAACCCACCTCCTTCCAACTAGAATGGAAAACTGCCTCGACCACATTTTATTAAAAACAAAGGTAACGGCCACCACGTTGGTATTGAAGTCGCATATTACTGACCATAAACCGATTATTCTTTCGATCTCAAATTCAAACCCGACACGGAACAAAAGTTGCACGATATCTCGATTAAATTACGAAGCAATTAAGACAGAGTTAGAAAACACAGACTTCTCAGATATTTACAAAATCAAAGACGCAAATACTGCTATGACTACACTGATTACAAAGATATCAACTGCAATTACCAAATATACAAAGCATATCAACATACCGAGAAAACAAAGAGCGCTTAAACCGTGGATAACTCCAGGGCTTCTAAAATGTATAAAACACCGAGATAAACTGCACGTAAAAACTAAGAAGTCACCAGACAATTTAATACTACATGTAACTTATACGCGTTATCGAAATTTCTGCAATATGCTACTTCGAAAATTAAAGAGAGCTTATGAAAAGACTGAACTTGAAAAATCTAAGAATAACCCTAAAGCATTGTGGAAAACCATTAAGGAAATAACCAATACTAGTAAAATATGCTCTAGTCCTGATGAACTGCTCAAAATATGCGAGAGTCCTGCATCTTCCCTCAACAATGTCTGTTCTTTCTTCAGCAATATAGGTAAAACATGGCTGCAAAAATAATTAACGACCCAAATAAAGCCCCTTCAGCCTGCGATACCATTCATCCTGGTAATGATAAGACACTGAGGCCGCCTGTCAATTCACTCGTTATACAAAAAGTTGACGAATGCGACATAGACAGTATTATACTACGGATGCGCCATGACTGCGCTATGGGCTGGGATGGTATATCTTCCTCGCTCCTTAAGTCATGTCGTCATATTTTGGTAACGCCGCTAACATATATCTGCAATCTTTGCATTGACAAGGGAGTTTTTCCAGATTCTCTGAAGAGGGCCATAGTCCATCCAATCTTTAAGGGCGGGGACAGAGGCTGTGTCGATAATTATAGGACTATATCAGTACTGTCATCTCTCTCTAAGATCCTTGAGAAGATTCTTAACCAAAATCTTAGAAGCTTTCTCGATAAATACAATATTATAGCGGATAACGAGTACGGCTTCCGGTCTGGTGTCTCCACTGAAGACGCAGTATTGGATCTAACGCAATCTATTGCTAAATCCCTGGACAGCAGAACAAAGTGCCTTGGTATATTCTTGGACCTGTCAAAAGCCTTCGACACAGTTTCTGTTCCCAAACTAATCTCCAAGCTGGAGTATCTGGGTGTACGTGGCATTGCTCTGGAAATTTTCAAAGACTACTTGAGGAATCGCACCCAGCAGGTAAAGATTGGCTCCAGCTACAGTAACGAAGAGGTTGTGCTGTACGGTGCCCCCCAGGGTAGCATTTTAGGCCCCACACTTTTTCAAATATACATAGATGACCTCTGTAGAATGTCATTACCAGCTTGTAGGATCTATGCATATGCTGATGACACAGCGATTCTGGTTGATGGGATCTCGTGGGAAGATGTGAAACGGAAGGCGGAATTTGCACTGTCTTTAATAATGAACTGGCTTGACATAAATCTGCTAACATTAAATCTAAATAAAACCTATTACTTACCCTTTGCAATCCGGTGCAACACCAAACCTACAAGTACTTTTACGATAACGGCTCACTCATGCCAGAATCCGCTAATATCGTGTTCATGCCCCTCCATTTCTAGAGCTGTTAGTGTTAAATACTTGGGTGTGCACATAGACGATGGACTAAAATGGGACAAACAACTCGATACACTGACTACTCGAACACTTCGTCTTATTCACATTTTCAAATCTCTCCGAGAATCCGCCAGTACTGACATTCTCAAAATGGTATACTTCACACTATGCCAATCGATTATTGGCTACTGTATAACTGTATGGGGTGGAGCAGCAAAGACTTATCTACTGCGAGCGGAAAGGTCACAAAGGGCTGTACTTAAAGTTATGTTGAGGAAACCCTACAGATACCCTACAACGCAGCTTTACGCTGATTGCAAAGTACTGACGGTCCGGCAGCTCTTTGTTCTCCGATCTGTCCTGAGGATACATGCCTGTTTGCCTCCATCTGACCCAAGCAAGCGTACATATGTTCCCCCAGGTGTACAGTACAAAACCTCATTTGCACGACGCCAATTCTATGTCTTAAGCCATCAAGTCTTTAAAAAAAATCAAAAAGAACTAGACGTAATAGACCTAAATAAATTTAACGTAAAATCAAAAACATCGGACTGGCTCATACTGCAGGACTATATGAAAACAGAATCTTTGCTATCATACATCGCTTGACTTATAAAACACAAACCGCACAAATACTCAAATACACATACACACATACATCGGCACACACTTACACTCCCTTCCCACACACACACCTCAACACTCACACATATTTGATTAAACATATTAATATCGGTACCTACATTTAGAATAGTAATCGACACACTTTCACTCTTGTAAACTTGTATTAAATTTCAATTATGGCCGATCACTGTCTCTTAAGATACAGGTCTCCTAGTTTAAGAGACAGGGTTCATTATTATTTTGTATGCATAGACTTATTTTTTTTTTTTTTTAGAGTTAAATCTTCTGTGTACAAAACTAAATTATATGCTTATTGTATTGCATTTTTTTGTCACCTTTTTGAACTGTGTCTGTGTCTGTTATTCGGATAAATAAACAATTTATTATTATTATTATTATTATTATTATCTTTTATTTCATTATTTACACATTTTAATTTTATTTTTAAATATTAGAATATAAAAAATATTTAAAAACATTTAAAAATATAAAAAAAAATGGTAGCCCACCGGTATCGGGAACAGGGTCCAAGCTACCGGCGGTCAGGGCTCCAGAGAGAGGAACCTCCTGACAATGCGAGCCGTGTCCAGGAGTACCGCTTTCTGAATCAAGCCCTTAATCCAGCCGTCCAACGTGAGCCTCTTTAGGTGTTGGTCGAGGCTCTTGGCAATTAAGCCATTGGCTGATACGACTATCGACACAATGATTGCTGAATCCACATCCCACATGTCGACAACCTCGCGAGCCAAGTCAAGATACTTGATCTGTTTATCTTTCTCGGCTTTCACGAGATTCCCGTCATGAGGGACTGTTATGTCAACAATCATTGCGCGCCGCTCTGTTCGATCCACCACCACTATATCAGGCTTATTGGCAACAATAGTCCTGTCAGTGATGATGGATCGGTCCCAGTACAATGTGATATTTCCATTGTCGAGAACTGGGTCGGGCACATACCTGTAGTACGGCACTTCAGATTCTACAAGGCTGTATTTCAGAGCAAGTTGCTGATGGATAATCCTGGCTACAAGGTTGTGTCTATGGTTGTGTCTCTTCGTTAGCTAGACGAGAACACCCGGAGATAATGTGTCGGATTGATTCTCCCGGACGGTAGCATGCCCGACACACGTCAACCGTGCCGTCCTTCACAATAAATCTCCGGTAATTCTTCGTCATGATAACTTCGTCCATAATTGCACAGACAAAACCTTCGGTTTCCCCAAAGAGGTCACCAAAACGTAGCCAGGCTACGGACGCTTGGAAATCTACATCGGGTTCATGTAGGGCCCGGAAAAAGCGTCCGTGAAGCTCCTTACTCTGCCATACCTCCCTGCGATCGTTAGTGTCAAGCACTACAAGCTTGCGCCAGTTCTCTTTAGCCAAGGAGAGTGGGGTGAGGCCCTTGTCCACCGCGACCACATCTCGATGCATCCCCACGTCGGCTTCTAAGAAATATTCCCTGAGACTGCATACCTCGCGATTGTGGAGGGTCTTAGCGTTTAAAAAGCCTCGACCTCCACACTTTCGCGGGATATACAGTCTCATTACCGATGACCGTGGGTGATGCATTCGATATGCAGTCAGCAGCGTACGGACCCTCCTATCCAGGGCGTCGAGTTCAGTCTGAGTCCATTTGAGTATGCCGAAAGAGTACATCAAAACGGGCATGACCCAACCGTTGAAGGCGCGTACCTTGTTTCCGCCTGATAGAAGACTATTAAATACTTTCTTCAGGCGGCCAAAAAAGCGCTCCTTCAACGATTGCTTCATGTCAGTAACATTGATGCCCAACGCTTCCGACATACCCAAATACTTGTAGGTTTCGGATGCGGAGAGGGTTCTAAGGTTTATGGAATCCGAGAGTTGGGTTCCCACGGATTCCACAATCTTCCCTCGCTTTACATGCATGACCGCACATTTTTCCACTCCAAATTCCATCCTGATGGCGCTACTGAAACTTTCAGTTATTTTCAGTAGCTCCATCAGTTGCAAATTATTGGAGGCAAAGAGTTTTAGGTCATCCATGTAGAGGAGGTGAGATATAACCTGACCACCTCTCCTCATACGATAGCCTAGACCTGAATCTTCCAGCAGTGTGCTTAGAGGATTCAAGGCTAAGCAGAACCAAAGCGGACTCAAACTATCGCCCTGAAATATGCCCCGCTCGATCCTTATCGGTTCGCTATTCCTCTGGATATTTCGACATCCTGGATAGCGAAGGACCGTCCTCCATTGCCCCATACACGAAATCAGGAAGGTGCGCAGAGTTGCATCTACTTTATACAACTCCAGCACCCTCATGAGCCATGTATGTGGCACCGAGTCATAGGCCTTCTTATAATCTATCTAACATGTCGACAGATCCTTTCGGGAATGACGAACTTGTTGGCTAATGGTCATATCAATGAGGAGTAACTCCTTAGTACCGCGGGATCCGTTCCTACATCCATTTTGAGAGGCAGACATGATGGAGTTGGTGTCTATATGTTTGTTAATTTTAGCTCTCAAAATAGATGTAAGAAGTTTATAGACCGTCGGTAAACACGTGATCGGCCTATAATTTTTGGGTTCCGCGGTGCTATCTGATTTATGGAGCAGGTGGGTAACTCCTGTCGTTAGGAATTGGGGTAGCGATCCAGACTCCAAAGCAGTCTGGTACTGAGCTGCCAAGCGAGCGTGCGACCTCAAAAACCATTTGAGCCAGAAGTTGTGCAGTCCGTCCGGCCCTGGGGACTTCCAGTTAGGTAACGGACGGACTGCACGAGCTACATCTTGGGGGCAGATGGTAATAGCCCCCATTTCTGGTATTGGATCGCAGGCTCGCTCGACTTTTCGAGCCCAATCACCTTCGGTGTGACTGACAGGCACCGACCAGATACTGCGCCAGAAAGAACACATGACATCATCATCCGGTAGGTGCGTGTCAGTCACATCTTGGTCCGGTCGCTCCCAACCCCTATAAACCCACCTTTCATCGCTCTGGAAGGTACGATTTTGAGTGTATCGCTCTACTCGCCGCTTATACCTACGAATACGGTTCGCCCATGCATAAACTTTCTGCTTCAGGAAGTCGATGCGCTCTGTGACACGGGTCATATAGTCCTGAGGGCCGATATCAGTCCCTGAGAACGCTCGCCTCACAAAGCGCATCACTCTAGGGCGAGTATTGCCCTCCCTGAAGCAGATTAATTTGCCAATGAGCGCTCTGGCCCCACCAATACGGCTTTCAATTCTGCACTGCCAAGCTGGTACGGTTGGTTTCGGTCGTGTAGTTCTAGAGTCTTTAGCAAATTTCACGCGAGCTACACGACATACCGCTACAGCCGCGCAGTACAGAATCGAATGAGTATCAGTGAGGTCTTCGCAGTCATCAAAATAATTTGACAACTGCGAATCCAGAGCTGCCACCAGCGCCCTGTTTTTTTTATGCATGGGCAAACGAGGAAAGCGTGGTCTTAGTTCGGGCGACATGAGCCGATATTCTCGAATCGCATCTTCCAAAGCACTCCTCAATTCCACATTGCACTGGGTACTTACATTTGTGGCCCTGTCATCACTCCCCTCGTCAGCTTGATTCGTGCTTAATTGAGGTGAAAGTACAACAGTCTGCGACGGGGGGACGATGACATGGCTACGCTGCATTTCACTTCGTAGGCGATCAAGTACAGTGTCATCCAACATATGATTACGCTGGATAACCCGTACCTGATCCGACAGTCGTTGTGCCGAAACGTTGACAGCTGGCTCAAGCACCTGAAAAAGAGAGAGCATCCGAACACGGTAAGCAGTCAGATTGTTTCCCCCCTCTGTAGCCCCATAGTATGAGCGCATGACGTTCTCATTGACAGATTGTGTCCATCTCATGCGCTTCACACTTCCGCCGGGAGCTGGGACCCTATCAGAGGCCGGTGGGCCTCGAGATCCTAAGCCGTCCGGCGGCCGGCGTCCTCCCCGTCGACGAACAGGTGGTGGCGTCGTGGGCGGAGAGAAATACTCGTCGCTCGAGCTCGACGCAACTGCCGCGGTCAGTGTAGTCACAGCGCACACGGTGGGGCTGGGTACTGGTGGTGGCGAGGCGGAACTGAGCGAAGAGTCCGGAGGTGGTAGGCGTGCTCTAACTGCAGCTGATCTCGTCAACATTTCATTTGTATACGTATTTGTTCTGTTTTATCGGAGGTGACATCTGTCATGTCACCTCCTATCCGGAAATTTTAGTTTTGTCGATTTCACAATAACAAGAAAAAAAAAACTGCGTCGAAAATTATTATAACTGAAAATAAATAAGGGAACGTATTTCGTGTTGACGTTGGTGTTGCCAGCGTATTATTATTATTATTATTTACAACTGCCTCTTTAAATCAGTGCATTTTAAATAATTTGTTTTTTCAATTCATATGTAATTTCTGTATTTATCTTGGATATTACTGACATCGGTGAAGGGAAAAATCGTGAGGAAAAGTTGTTATTTTAAACAGACATTTCAATTTTATTTGTTTGTACATATAGATTATCTGTGAGGGGCTTGTGGCTAAGTAATAACAGCCGCACGGGTCAATCGATCAGGTTAAACTACGCTTGCCGCGGTTGGTCCGTAGATGGGTGACCATCTTTACATACCAAGACTCCTCCGTGCCTCGGAAAGCACGTTAAGCCGTTGGTCCCGGCTGTCATTCTTAGATCTTTGACAGTCGTTACGGGTCGTCAGAAGCCCGAAAGTCTGACAACCAGTCTTACCAAGTGTTAACAAGTAACTGAGTTGTGGAGGTCAGATAGGCAATCGCTCCATGTAAAATACTGGTATTCAGCTGTATCTGGTAAGACTTGAAGCCGACCCCAACGTAGTTGGGAAAAGGCAGGCAGATGATGATGTATATAGATTATCTGTACCAATATTATAAAGAGAAAAGATTTGATTTTTTGTATGTTTGTATGTTTTTAATGGATAAACTCAAAAACTACTTAACCGATTTTAAAATTCTTGCATCTATAGAAAGCTACATTATCAGCGAGTAACATGGGCTGTACTTTCTTTAAAAAAATAGAGATCCCCACGTAAATTACAATAATATAACCCAATGTATCAAAAATTTGTAAAATAATATAATTTGATGTTTGTTTTAGAAAACTGTTAACCAAATTAAACAATTTGAATTCTTATCTTACCTCTTGTGTAATGTAAACGAAGTGCTTCTGCAATTTTCTCACGATTTACTTCCATCATTCACCTGAACATTATTTATCTTAACTGGATGCGTAATCCAATGCAATGTACTAAAACAATAAACTATGACACAATGCCAATGAAATGATCGCCTGCAATTTTAATAAGTGAGCTGAAAGATTACCCTCAAATGAACTGACCAAGATTATGTCCGGATATACATACACATTGATATTGATGAATTTTATTTATGCAATGACATGAATATTTACTTCGTGTTTATATTATTTTAACGATAGTAAATGTGAAGACTATGTGGGTCATTGTTTAATTTTGTTTTATTTCAGTTAGTTTTTAATATGGTCTGGCAGTTTGAGTATTTTTTGCGGCCTAGCCAAATGTCCTTTCTTTGGTATTGTTCGTTGAATCGTTCAACTTCTCAAGTTTTGAAACAGGTCCACTCAATCTGTGTGGTTCTATCATCAAAAGACCATTTCAGACACCAATCGACATGGTCAGATTGTGTCTGGACTTTAAAAGAGACTGTGACCTCTCAGTATGTTTCGGCCTTTCTTCTCAGAGTAGTCGGATAGGAAACGCCGACCTCATCTACTTTTAAAAAATATGATTGACGTGTAAAAGTGTTTGTACAAACCTACTTACTTACAGAAATAAAATCATTTATCACTAGTGTGAATCCTTGGGTTCATTCGAGCAATCGAGTCTGGCTTTCGAGCAATGGAGTCCTCGCTGGGGTCGGTGTATTTCATTCATTCATTCATTCACAGGTAGCCTAAGAAGGAAATAGGCTACTTTTCATCCTGGATATTAGTATAATAAAAAGTGCTGAAATACAAAATAAACGCAGTCGAAGCCGCGGGCAATAGGTATCTGGTTATAAATGGAAGCACTTTTAATAACGCATTCCATAACATCATTGTATGTGTGTACCTTACCAAAATTGTATATAAGGACTCCGTCAACATGTTTGTGCGAAAATTATTAGAGCTTAAACTGACTAAAGTATATAGGTGTCCGTTCTAAAAGTAAACGAAAGTGTAAACAAATCCTGTTCAGGTAAAATTCCTACGCAATCAGTCGCCAAAGGGAATTAGAAACACATTCATTTGTATTTAAAAGGTTTCAACTCGTCTCACCAATTGTTCCAATCTTACCATTTCTACCCGACTGCCCCAGGAGAGTAATGTTTATTTATTTATTTAACAGTTTATGTACACACATATAAACAGACAAGAAGAAAGGAACAGAAAATACTTACAAAGGTGGTGCTTATTTCTAAAGAAATCTCTGCCAGCATACCTGTTACATGTGCATACCTACATGTTTTTCGAGAGTACGTATGAAGGTCTAGTGCTGTGCACTTCTGTAAGTGACGAATTCACAATAATTCCTAAAACTATGTGATTTTTGTTTGTGTATGTCCTTAGTGAGTAAGTCGTTGAAGTGCCATAAAAATAAATAAATAAATATATGTAGTCTATTTCTTTGGCAGGCTCTGTAGCCTAAAAGGCTTCATGGTCATTTACATATGAGGTCTCCTTAGATTCGTCTTAATTGTGGCAGTGACATAGGCTATATAATATTTATAAATATTGCATCTAAAAATACAAAAAAGGGAAAGAATAAAAAAATCAACAATATTGGTATTAAATAAAACCTAGTAATGAGTAATTTTCAAATATTTATATATGTATATATATTAATAAAACTAAAAAGCTTGAAATAAAATAAATTCATTAAAAAATAAAAAACCCAACTGATATTTTGTTTTTTTTTTTATATTTTTTCCAATAATATTGTAAGAAAAAGATTATTTTAGTAATGAAATGTATCGACAAAAACTGCACTCAAGGTGGCAATAATAATTGGCATCTACGTTTTCTGATCCGTTTGTGTGCATATTCGTCAGATTCTTTTGGAACAGAACAGACCATACGCACCTACAACATCAAGAAAATCTAAAAAGGTTTTGCGAACATTGGAAACACATTTCTACCATAAACCTTTTTGATGATCGGCTTAATCTCATTCTTTCCACTTGGTTGAACCAACCTGGTACGTTAAATCATGACCTTTTTCACTTATTTCTTCTGACCAAAAGGTTTTAGCTCAGCTCCGTTAGGTTTTATATTGTAAAGAAATATAACGTTGTCTTGTACACACAACTTTATTTGAATAAGCAAAATCAGCCTATAGGTAATGTCCCTAATGCTGGGACACAGGTCTGCTCTCATCGAGAGGGACGGACTGTATTCTACCACGCGGACCCAGTGCGGGTTGGTAGATTTCATGTCTTCGAATTTTTGGTTCTAGAAAGTCTCACGATGTTTTCGTTCACCGTGAAATTATTTACACAAAGTAAAGCGCCTGTCTGGATTCGAACCCACGACCTGCAACTTGTAAGCCGTTTCCACTGACCCACCAACGCTTGCCTACTCCACTTGAATTAATAGTAATAGCAAAAGTAAAGTCTGAATACGAGACCTCTTCTCATAAAGAGAAGGAACGATAATTTTATTGATCACCACGCTGCCTCACATGGCGATTTCAGACCATTATAATTACAGATTTCCTCACACTATTTCCCTGTACCGAAAGTCAGTGACGTCCATAATAAGAAAGCAAGTAATGTCAGCCTCAAAAAGAAGTATTCATCGACAAGAATTAATTTTATTGTCTACTATTTATACTTCCTTTTAAGTCACTATACGTCAATATGAATTAGAAAAATATACATAGGCTAATAAAATCATAACCCTACATTTTGGCTTTGAAACTACCTTTTGGGCTACTAGAATCACTTCTATTTTTTTTATAAATTTTGACGTTCGAAATTGTCTTTTATGTGCCTATTTAAAATAAATTATTTGACTTTGACTTTGCTGTAGTCGGGTAAAAAGAAAGAAACTTTCTAGGTTTCCTTATGCTTAAGAAAGACACAGGCCATCACAGCATTGTCGTTGACTACATAGCCATAAATGGCGGAATAACACAATTAAGCCAATGGAATTGTCTCATTGTTGCTGCTCCTTTAGATTTAAAGATACGGCCGACATGGGGACATGACCATGACAAAGAACTCGGTCTTTATAATAATTACGATCTTGGCCTTAAACATGGGTAGGTACAGCTGGCCGCACGTTAATGGGAGCACATTGCCCTTGAGCTGGCCAAGCGAAGTTCAGAGTTTCAATAGAGATCTAACTAAATACATACAAATTTCAGTCACTACCTATTTAAATTACACTACCAGGGAACCGAGAACTTGTTGATCCCCTTTTTTTACGAATGGCATCTGTAGTTGACCTTGAGAGGTCGTGACTACTTAATCGCTGGCTGTTTCTTAACCTGTGGCTGCCTTAAGCTAACTCAAAGCCTCCAGCCAGGGGCAAATTTCTTATATTACTAAGCGACTGCACGCCAAGGGCACCCCCTGTGGGGTACAAACCTCTGCATAGGGTGTTGATACTAAACCTCCCCCCTCAGATATACTACCTATATACTAATTACATCATCCTCTCTACTGCTTCTCCATACCATTAACCATACTCGCACTACACTCACTCAAGCAACTTCTCACACACACTCTGGATTTTCCACAAACTTTTTGTATTTTTTATATTTGTTAATAATTTGTTTTAAATTATGTTTCTTAATCTAGTTTTGTTAAGTATCCTGCATTGTTATTATGTCGTGTATCCAAATAACAGGCATCTAGCCGTGGCAGGGCCCTGGTGATCTGTAATACAGGTTTTTATATAAACCCAACTCAGGCTCCAGTCTCTCACAAAGTTAGCTCCTTGTCCGTGCACTACTGTCAAAGTTTAGCATTAAGTTCATAACGTGTGTAGAGAAAATAAACCTTTTATATTATATTTAAAAAGGAGTGAGAGGCTAACTTATACTGGTTTGTTTACCACTGACGTGCGCCTTATTGTACATCCAAATTAAGCCTTCATTTGTTCACACAAAAGGAAAATTATCGTCTTAAACATATTCATGTTAATGCATGTCCGTGACAAAGAACTTGGTTTACGATTTTAGACAAGGATTTTGATCTTAACGTCACAAGGTCTTGAAGACTTTATGTTGATAACCAGGAAGAACTTATGTATTTCTGAATAATTATATTGCTCGAAAAACAAAAATAAGGCACTTAAAGTGTAACAATTCGTCATCCTTGTGCACAATTTCCTTGATGTGGATATACAAATGGTATAAACAAACATGTATTTACTGAATTATAATCATTAAAAATTTTAATACGTCTCTCTTAGTCAGATTTGGTCCATAAGAACATACATATCTCTTATGGAAAAGTTCTCGTGGAACAAATCTAACTTAGAGGGATGTATTAATGATTTAATTATTATAATTTAGTAAATACACATTTGTTATGGTTGTGCGGATATGCACTGCGGATCGACCTCGCAAGATTTGTGGTATCGAAATCAGAATCAGAATGCTTTATTTGTAAACATAGGTCAAATTACAATAGAGTGTGAGATGTTACAGATAGGTAGATCATCTATGTTTTGCCCAGAGGCGTACAAATATATTTAATTAACAGTGTCAAATTTTTACTTTTTAACACACATTTTACTTTTAAAATATCATAAAGTGGTAGAATTACGTAACTTTCACATCGCTAGTAAAGTCAGTATTAATAGACACATGCACATCAATACAAATTTAAAATACAATCAATGTCAATAAATGTCAAATAGATTAAGTTACATGTCATATTAGTGTTAATATCAAACAAAATTCAAGATGGTCAAAATAGGTGAGGTAATGAATAATTTTCTGACGCAGTAACTATAGAATTGTCGTCCAAATATTCCTTTAGTGAGTAATAGCATTTATTTATCAAAATTCTTAATAGTGCTTTTTTGAAATTGTCCAGATTTAACGCTTTAACGGCCAGATTTATCAATCAGTCAAAAATATTTTATTTCACATAAACCTACATGAGCACTTATGAAACGTCAGAAGCTACGTGCACGGTTCCAATTGGTCGTTTCCTATGGAGAAGAGCCGCCAAGGAACTCCATGGTTACTCTTTTAAAAATAATTGGCTTTGTAAAAAATAATTTGATAAAAACTATAGAAGTTCCTCTTGCGCCATAGTGTTAGTTTTGTAATACATATAAGTAATAGTACATTGTATGTAGTTAGGTACCTACAGTGATTTATTCATTCAATTGTATGTTACGGCTTATTAGAATCATTAACAGTCTCTATAAATATTTATACATTATGATATGTCGTTGCCCTGGTGGACTTTTTAGAACAGTGTTAGGCAGGAACAGGTATTTCTGATTTTGAATGTTCCACGTATACAAGGGGCTTGTGGCTAAGTAATAACAGCCGCACGGGTCAATCGATCAGGTTAAGCTACGCTTGCCGCGGTTGGTCCGTGGATGGGTGACCATCTTTACATACCAAGACCCCTCCGTGCCTCGGAAAGCACGTTAAGCCGTTGGTCCCGGCTGTCATTTGTAGATCTTTGACAGTCGTTACGAGTCGTCAGAAGCCCGAAAGTCAGTCGTACCAAGGGGTATCGTGTTACCCAGTAACTGGGTTGTGGATGTCAGATAGGCAGTCGCTCCATGTTAAATACTGGTATTCAGCTGTACCCGAGTAGACTGGAAGCTGACCCCAACGTAGTTGGGGAAAGGCAGGTGATGATGAATGTTCCACGTATGTCAGAAAGATTTAGGGTAAAATTTAAGAAGCTAGCAAACTTCGCAGACGCGATGGTATTGATATCGAAACATCCTACTAATATTATAAATGGATGGATGGATGTTTGTTACTCTTTCACGCAAAAAGTACAGAACAGATTTGGATGAAATTTGGCACACAGATAGTTTATAACCAGGAATAACACATAGGATACTTTTTATCCCGATACACCCACGGGGTCAAAACTTATGCGAGTGAAACCGTGGGGCGCATCTAGTGATTTATAAAAACCAGCCAAGTGCGAGTCGGACTCGCGCACGAAGTGTACCATTATCTATAAAAATGGCAAAAAAATCATGTTTGTTGTATGGAAGCCCCTTAAATTTTTATTTTATTCTGTTATTTAGTATTTGTTGTTATAGCGGCAACAGAAATACATCATCTGTGAAAATTTCAACTGTCTAACTATCGTGGTTCATGAGATACAGCCTGGTGACAGACGGACAGACAGACGGACAGCGAGTCTTAGTAATAGGGTCCCGTTTTACCCTTTGGGTACGGAACCCTAAGAACAAAAAATAAAATGCATGCGGTATTTGTGTAACATCTTTCCACTTGCTTTCCGCCAAATTAATCAGCGTTTGACGTAATATTGACGTAATTTTAGTAGGCAAGTTTTTAATCACGTCTAAACTTGTATGGAGTAGTGACAGGCGCTGATTAATTTGACAGGACTAAACTAAAATTTGTCTTCTGTCCTTTTCTTAATGAAATAGAAAGAAAAAGATGCACTGAACTTAAATTTAGTTTAGTTTGTGAACAAGGGAATCAGCACCATTCACTATTACGCTAGATTGTGATGTAAATAAAGTATCACGAATTGTGATACTAGTTGTGTTGTGGTAATAGTTTTCTGACAGCTGCGCGCACAGATTACTATAGGCCGACGACGGCGCGTACGTCGTTGCCGACGGAATGTTGCCATTTTAAATATTTTATTATTTTATTTCTTATTATAATCTCACTGTATGCTGCGCCGGTCAACGTCATCACGTCAACGTCGCTATCGCTGAAAACCAGCGCCGGGGCTCTGTCTAGCTTAGAGTCGCACCATTAAGCTGAGCGATGACCGTTTTGCGTGGATGTGACGCATTTTCCCCCAACTTGTTCTTTTTTGTATTTGTGTTCGTTCTTTGCGTCATGTTTACCGCAAATAAACTTATTTTGTTTTTTTTCTTTTCTTTATACTTTATAAAGGTGAGGCGGCATCTACATTCCCACATGCGAACTACGGATCACACTGACGTCACGCAAAAATCCTGCATCGCGCAAGCAGAGTTTACCGCGCTCCTAACATATACAACATCATATCAACCGTCGGGCAGTTGCCTACCAGACACGACACCCGTCTGGTCGGAAGATCCTCCCTTTTCTATGATGGATGAGAGAACTTTACACCCTGTTCCTCATGCCTCTATAAAGGAAAAATTAAAACAGAAAAATAGAGCAGCTAATAAGCTGAGAGCCGAAAGACAGCACGGCTTCGCTTAGACTGCTTCAATTGTTACATATCCCATGTTTGGTTCACAAAATTTTAATTTAGAAGGAAATCAGAAACATCCTAACAATGCAGCACTAACAGGCGTGTAAAGCATATAGTAATTAGATGATTTATCGAGGGAAGTGAGATAACATAACATTATGATACTAGCAGTATTTCCTGCTGATATGACTGAACATCTAATATGTCAAGCTCGGTAAATCATGTCTGATCATGTCCCATTCAAGTTATCTGATATTTAATCTAAGATTCCAATTTACGTAGCACATTTTTCCAATTTCCTATACTAAAGTGGAGACCAATATGATTTATTGTATCAACTAGCTGACACGACAGACGGTGTTCTGTCCCGATTTCGACTCGACGATGTCGACGTCGACTTTCGTATTGAAAAGGGATTTTTGTTTGAACAATTGTTCATACAAAAATCCCTTTCCAATACGAAAGTTCATACGAAAAAGGACGTTCAGTTTTTCTAGAATTTGGAAATGTTCCGGGAAACTATTCCAATATTTTTTCCATGAAAACTTAATTCGGTATTACGAACATTTTAAAACGAAAAAATAGCCAAATCGGTCCAGCCGTTCTCAAGTGATGGACTTACCAAGAAAAAGCGTTTTTTAAACAGTTTTTATTTATATAGATTGATATACCAATTAAGTAGGAAGTTATGCAACAATTAAAAAAAAACAACCTTGTAATAGACTAACAAATAAATTAGAATTGAATAAAGTAGAATGGTAGTTGCTATACCGACAATTGCCCAGTACTTTTGATTGGTAAATACTTAGATAAGTGTAAATCGTCAAAACTAGATTCATATGTTGTAAATTACTTAAAGGTAAGTAGGTAAGAGCCGGCTAGAAACTACATGGATACCTGAACATGCATAACATAAGCATAATCAGCCTATAATGTTCCCACTGCTGGGACACAGGCCTCCTCTCTGTGAGAGAGACAGGCCATGATTCACCACGCGGGCCAAGTGCGGGTTGGTGGATTTCACATGTCATTAAATTCTCGGTTCTAGGACATGCCGGTTTCCTCTCGATGTTTTACTTTGCCGTTTTGAGGGCAATGGTGATGAAATCATTTACACAAAGTAAAGCGTCTGCCTGAGTTCGATCGTGGTTTAAGACTCAGGCAGTACTACAACTCGTAAAGTGGGGCCGTTAACAACGAGTCCTCCACTGCTCACTGGGCCAGCTCTGGTCACTGGGCCACCACTGCTCACTGGGCCAGCTCTGGTCACTGGGTCAGCTCTGGTCACTGGGCCACCACTGCTCACTTGGCCAGCTCTGGTCACAGGGCCAGCTCTGGTCACTGGGCCAGCTCTGGTCACTAGGCCAGCTCTGGTCACTGGGCCAGCTCTGGTCACTGGTCCACCACTGCTCACTGGGCCAGCTCTGGCCACTGAGCCACCACTGCTCACTGGGCCAGCCCTGGTCACTGGGCCAGCTCTGGTCACTGGACCACCACTGCTCATTGGCCAGCTCTGATCACTGGGCCACCACTGCTCACTGGGCCAGCTCTGGTCATTGGGCCAGCTCTGGTCACTGGGCCAGCTCTGGTCACTGGGCCAGCTCTGGTCACTGAGCCAGCTCTGGTCACTGGGCCAGCTCTTGTCACTGGTCCACCACTGCTCACTGGGCCAGTTCTGGTCACTGGGCCACCACTGCTCACTGGGCCAGCTCTGGTCACTGGGCCAGCTCTGGTCACTGGGCCAACTCTGGTCACTGGGCCAGCTCTGGTCATTGGGCCACCAATGCGTACTGGGCCACCACTGCTCACTGGACCACCACTGCTCACTGGGCCACCACTGCTCACTGGGCCAGCTCTGCTCACTGGGCCACCACTGCTCACTGAGCCACCACTGCTCACTGGGCCACCACTGCTCACTGGGCCAACTCTAGTCACACGGCCACCACTGCTTACTGGGACACCACTGCTCACTGGGCCACCACTGCTAACTAGACCACCACTGCTCACTGGGCCAGCTCTGGTCACTGGGCCAACTCTGGTCACTGGGCCACTACCTCGTACTGGGCCACTACCTCGTACTGGGCCACTACCTCGTACTGGGCCACCACTGCTCACTGGGCCAGCTCTGCTCACTGGGTCACCACTGCTCCCTTGGCCACCACTGCTCACGGGGCCTCCACTGCTTACTGGACCACCACTAAGTAGCACTACTGCTCTCTAGACATGATGGTATAAAAATCCTATGACGCTATTTTTCGGTACCAGTATCTAACCACGTAAGAAAAGGAGTGTCTAGCAACAATTAGAACCCACCAACGTAAACAGAAAAACTACAAAAATTACAGAGGTCGGGTAACATTTGTCCCAACAGACTATAATATAAAATACGTCATCATAACCACAGATTATCTAATTATGAGTATGTACACGAAGATAGATGATAAGTTAGCAGTTAGCCTACAAAGATTGATGTGGCTAATGCCTTGTGGGCTGACTGACTTTATACCCTTACGAGCTTCTGCCCGCGAATTATTCCGCGTGAAATTTCGGCACCCCACCCACCACGTCGCAACGCATCGCCCGCCCACGCTTTTACTTCATTTTCGCTTAGCGTTCGTGCTGACTTTCACTCATTTTGCTCGGCTCCTAAGGGTCCTAGTGACTTAAGATAGCCTTTAACCTTGCTCACGAATTGGGCTAGCAAATGCAAACATATTTTTTGAATTCCGACTGCTAGTTCCAGAGATTAGCACGTTCAAACATATAGTATAATTATAGAGAATATCGAGGTGTACACTGTTACGATTGACTTCTGCAAAAGGTAACTAAATAACCGCTTCCTTTTTTAGAAGTCGGTTAAAAACTCACTTGGATTACTCCAGTTACCGCACACAATAGGGTATTTTACTATATACGAGAAAAAGTCTATAAATATATTATTGAGATAGTTTAGGCAAAAAGGAGTCGGAAAATGTTAATTTTGGTTCATAACAAAATAAAGGTGAACGGCAAATTTCGTACAGCTTACTTTTTTTGTTGTTTTGATATAGAATTTGTACCACATATTAAGGCAACTAAGCTATTTATTTTCATGTAAGTATACTATTTTTAGAAGTTCGGATTAATTAATATTATTTAAAAAAATATTTTAATAACTACACGTAATTTAGTCTTAGACTAAACGCAGTTATGTTGGTATTTAAGCTATGCTCGCCATGAGGGTATTACCCGACCTTCCCCGTTCTTAGATGAAGTAATATTAAGAATTAATTAATTAATTATAAATAAAATAAATGTACTTAAAAAAAAACTATTAACTGTATTGTTTTATTTACCTACACTCAAAACCCCATCAGGACTTCATCATTATCAAACTGTTGCAGTCAGCTGCTGGACATAGGTATCTCCTAATGTACTCCGCTGAGTAGGTACGATCCACATCTCAATTTACCTACTTGATAGTAAGTAAAACACTACAAAAATTGCGACAAGCAATCTAGACCATATACTTTATTACCGAAACAATGTTTATGTGCCTATAAGTAACAATCTACATAGGTACACTAGTACATAACCTTAAAAAATAAAACTGGTTATAACTTTTACGTCCCAAGTTCTAAAAATCCAAGAATTTAAAACGGGCTTGTCTATCGTATTAACTACCAATTAAAACTATCCCAAAACACGAAATTTTATTAGCTGTACGCAAGTCCCATAGAAGCCTGCCGTTCGCCTTTAAAATTCAATTCAACGTTTTCAGTTTTTCTAATCTGTAAAAAAACACCATGAAATAGTAGCCGCCATGTCATTACGTCATACGGCTATGTTAACAAAAACGTGTCAATTATCATACAAAGATCAGCGCATTTGTTTTCATAGCTCAGTGACGTCATGACCACAGAGCAACATAGCGTCCACTGCGTCCAGCGTTTTCGTCAACCTACGCGAGAAATTTGAAAAAGTAAAATTTTAAATGCATTTTTATGGCACTTATCGATTGAATAAAAATTTTGTGCTTTTTTTTGGGGCATATTAGCACTAAAGAATTTAATTAAGGCACTTTTCAAAAATGGGTGTAAGACCCTAATAAAGCGTAGTACTTTTTCGAATTTCAATTAGATGGTTCAAGAACGAGGTCAAAGTTACTAAAATACTTGAAAATTCATCAATCTGTACAATTACGATTAATTCATCGTTAATCTGACCAAACTATGTATCTGATCGAATTGATGCTGAATGGTGTGGTAACTGTTACAGTAATTGGCCACGCTATACTCGTAGTAACTGGCCACTCGTAACGAAAGAGGTAGAAACAAGATAATGCAAGCAAGCCCATGAATGAAAAGGACTAAGATTTCACGGAGAGATTTATACCAAATACTTAGAACAGCTGATGACAATCACTGTTATAACATTATGACTAGCCTGGAATTAGACTAACACTGAGAAGTGAACCAGTTAAATTCTAACAAGATAAATAATACTCAAGAGTAAATTTTCCTCGTAATATTAATAAAAAATGAGTCAGATATGAACAAGTTTCATAAATGACTAACATCTTTATACATCGTTTTGGTGGATGTCTTGATAATATTAAATCATATCAATGATTTATTTTATCTAGACATCGAGATAAAAACGTGTAATGCAGAATTCCAGATGCCAATAGCATTAATAATTTCTCTTTTGGAGTTACATAATCATTTGTTGGACTAAAACAAATGCCATTGGTACACGATTAAGTTAACCTCCTACCACCGCCGCCGACGAGAAAACGACTAACTATCAACGATTTTCTCGCTCAAGAATCGTACAAAAGATTAAGTCTCTTGTAAATTATAAGAGCTACATAATTATAGTAATAGGTGATAGCTGACTGTTCACATTGCCGGCGAGTACTCATTTGTCGCAGCGACAAGAGCTATCAAAGAGAGTACTCGCTCAGCGGTGCTCGCTTGGCGGATAAAACATTCGCTGAGGGACTCACGCTTAGTCCATACGCATACCAGCGAGTTATCGCTCGTCACCGTCGCGCACTCGCTGCTCGTTGCTCGCCAACAGATTTTTTTACTAGCTCTCCTGGCTTCTCATTAATGAGGACGGTGGACTGGTGGTGGAACAGGTGCCTTAATCTGTTATATTGTCCTCTTCCTTGTTTCGTCAGTAAACAATGATATTGTGGTGAGGTTAAGGAACTTATAGACCATCAGTTTTGCGAGGTCTCTTTAATTTCCCAGTCGAGAGTAAAACGCTAAATTAAATGAGCTGAACTATACACTAAATTGTATGAGTTTGATTGCTACTCCAATGATGATTTAAACTACATAAACAAACACAAGTTTAAATAGACGAACTTTTCGGCTTTTAGCCTCACTGAATTTTTTCAAGGTTATGTGACCAGTTGCTATTTCTAATACGAAGAAAAGTCTGAGAAGTAGGTTGCAAGACCGAGCGTAGCGAGCTCAAAAATTTTAGCGCGTCGCCTCGGATGATTCAATTTAGGTTGTCTTTTAACCATTTTTGCAGAGATAGAAGATATTTTGATAAGTTATACAGAAAAATATGAGAATTAGGAGAATGCAGGACACAAGAGCCGAGCTCAAAATTTTTTATCACCGCGCCTTGGAATTTACTTTTGAGTTGTTGACTTATATTGAACGGTTGAGAAGTATATATGATGCTAGAGCGAGCGAAGCGAGCTTGAATATTGTAGCATGCTACGTATAAACTTTGTATATTTTGGCCTTGTTTGGGATTTGATTAAAAAGTACTTCTCGAGATGTGGAAACGCGAATAACTAAACTTTTACTAACTTGTAAAACCTTTTTGAGAGGCCTTCGCCCGGTCGCCGACGGCCACGTGCCGACGACTGACGCCGTTACTGCTTATAGACCTGCAACTCAAGTAGGTATGGGTTTAAGAACCTTGTATAGTTTTTAGGTTGGTATGCATTGTTGCATCATAGACTCTACACCACCGACTTTAGCCTCATTTATACGATGCCATTTTCTTGCCTGTGGCATACAATAAAACTAAAGCAACAAAAGACGACGTACCTTTTATTGTTGCTTCAACTTATAGCACCAATGCCACATACTAAATCGCACCGAAAGCATCGTGCACTTTTTGTTACACACTAGGCAGGCATAGTAATGAATGCTATTTTTAGGGTTCCGTACCCAAAGGGTAAAACGGGACCCTAATACTAAGACTCCACTGTCCGTCTGTCTGCCTGTCCGTCTGTCACCAGGCTGTATCTCATGAAACGTGATACCTATAAGATAGAAAGAAAACTCAAATTTTCACAGATGATGTATTTCTGGTGCCGCTATAAAAACAAATAAGTACTAAAAAACAGAATAAAACAAATATTTAAAGGGGCTCCCATACAACAGACATGATTTTTTTGCCGTTTTTATAAATAATGGTACGGAACGCTTCGTACGCGAGTCCGACTCGCACTTGGCCGGGTATTTTAACATGCAGTGCCTCCTATGGGATTTCTCAACGACAAAAATTACGAAATTATACTAACTATTCACAAAAATCATTCTTAAGGGAATGTTTTTTCAAAAGTCTTTTCTAAGTGCTCAGTTTCGTTATATTATTTATGTGCAAATTTTCCTACTTCTGAACCCATGTGTTAAGGCTATCCGTTGTCTGTCAGTGATTGTACGAATTTAAGATTTTTATTACGTAGATTTAACCTTTACCTTATGGTTATATTGGAATAATTAGAGTTTGTTGTGAGTCGGTGCCTTACATAACCGTTGTTTATTGGCACTACGATGATCCTACTCAAGTTTTTTATATGTTGTATACAACTACAATATAAGCCGTATTGTTTTTGATATACCGTGCAGTATAACCATAAAGTGATAAACTTAAATATTGCAAAACACAAGTGGTTTGTTTCCCACAGTTATAATCAAAGGTTGACTCACATTGACGCTTTGTAATAATGAAATCAGGCGTTACATTGCGGAAATCCATGATAATAAATAATTGTTTTGTGAAATATTTCGTTATTAATTAATACTAAATACTTCCAACGATGGTAACGGCCCCGACTTACGAGTTGTATGTCGTGGGTGCGAGCCCAAGCAGGCACATTTCTTTGTGTAAACAATTTCATCACCACTGCTCTCAAAACGGTGAAGGAAAACCGGCATATCCTAGAACCAAAAATTCGAAGACATGTGACATTTACCAACCCGCACGGGGCCTGCGTGGTGGATTACGACCCACTCCCTCTCACAGAGAGGAGGCCTGTGTCCCAGCAGTGGGAACATTATAGGCTGATCATACTTCTAACGATACCTCGTATGTCACAATACGACGAGTAGTTAAGGAGTTATGAGGGTACAGATGGACATACATACTAACATGGTATCCTGCCTTTTCGCCGAAAATTGTTTGGCAGATTATCACTTGCCAACCAACGTTTCGCCGATGTTTCACTTTGACAACTAACAATTAGCAAATTTTTGTATGACAACGTTTCATTTGTTAGAATTATTGTTAAGCTGATTATTATAATGACACAAAACGTTTGGGATATTTATCATTTGTCAAACATTTCGCTAGGCCACACATAGGTATGATAGGTTAGGTTCAGGCTTTCACGCCCTACCGCCTGCCGGCCTTGCCACCATCGAGGCGGTACGGCCAGTGCTCGAGCCCTGGCTCGGGAGGAGGCACGGCTCCCTGTCGTTTCGGATGATGCAGGTGCTCTCGGGGCATGGTTGCTTCGGGAAGTACCTGTGTCGCATAAACAGGGAGCCGGACGCCCGGTGTCACCACTGCATCGACTGTCGGGAGGACACGGCGCGGCATACGCTGGCAGAGTGTGCCGCTTGGGAGGAGCCACGCCGTGCCCTCATCTCAGGAGTGGGCAGTGACCTGTCGCTGCCGGCCGTGGTCGAGGCGATGGTCGGAAGCGAGGAGTCCTGGGACGCGGTGGTATCCTTCTGCGACACGACTGTTTCGCTGCGGAACGGGAGCGGGAGATCTCTCAGAGGGCAGACAACGCCCTCTTCCGGCCCCCCTAAATGGGTCTAGGGACGGCGGACTTGGGGACGTCCGCCGCCCCCCATCACACTGGACCCGAGGTGGCGGCGCGTAGTGTTCCACGCGCGCCCCTTTCAGACGTCGCGGGGGGGTTTTAAACACCTCACCCTCCCAGACTTGAGGTGGCCCGCAGAGGCGGGCCGGCACTAGCCGGGGATCGTGGAAGTCGCATTAGATCCCATGATCCCCGGTGCAAGTGTGGGAGGGGAACACCGGGGTGGTTTTTAGTCAGTAAGAGTCTGACAGACCCCTCCGCCTACCCCAGGGCGGAGGACATCCATGAGGATTTTCCACCACGGAAACAAAAAAAAAATAAGGTTAGGTTAGGTTAGAGTATGACAAACAACGAATGCCAGAAGCGAATCGCTTTTGTAAAAGAAAACAGTTAAGTTAGGCTAGGTCACATTAAACATTCTGCTACTTGAAAGTTGGTATTTTAAAAATTGTCATTATGAAAAGCAGACCAAACGTACAGTTGGTAACTGTGAGGGAAATAAAAAAAAATATGATAAGTTGGCAAATGATTATTCGGCGAAATCAAATTCTGCGAACCGTTAGTTGGCAAGTGAAAATCTGGCAAACAATTTTCGGCGAAATGGCAGAGAACCTACTAACATACGTAGCCCGTTTAAATCATAACTCACCTTTGGCTTTACCGTAATCGGGTAATAAATTATCTAAATGATAGTGAAAATTGCACCAAAATCGGTTGTGTAGAATGAAAAGTTAGTACAAATACAATAAAGAAGATCAACACGGTCACACAGACCATTACGAAAACCGACTTTAATTTATAGTAGTTATGTGTAGATTATTAGGTATGTTTCGGCATTGCCCGACTACGTACTAATCACGCAACGAGGTCGCGAGTTAAACTTCTCGGGGATTTTAATTAGCCCCTCGTTAAATCAAGTCGCGTGATCTAGCCCGAAACTATCAAGGTAACCTCGAACATATAAATGCACAACAACAACAATAACAAAGATAATAAAACAATAATAAAACTGGTTAAGTGCGAGCTGGACTCGAGCGTTAAGGGTTTCGTAATTAGAAAAGTATTATAGTTTACCTCACTTTTATTAGTTGTCATGAAAAGAAAGAAAAGGCATATAGACATAACTACAAGAATAAGGTATATAATGTCAGATGGCATCACTAGTCATCGCTGATTTTCAGCTGTAGCCCACGAGTGTAATGCGTTCGAATACGTATAACATAATAAAAATATTGGCAGTCATGGGGACTGCTGACAGAAGAGAAAACTTAACGCTCAGCCCCCTAAAATTTAACTTCACTTACTGCTACTACAGCATGTCGGCACGGGCATGTCGGTGATGCAAACCCATAAGTTTTTCCCCTACCAAAAAACGCTCTACGCGCCTAAAGAAGTTTTCAATTCAAAAACACGTTTCTTGTATGGGGACACATGCACGAAGAGCTTTTTTTTGGCGTTTCCTGCATTTTTTTTAACCGTCTGCCCCAGAAGGAGGGTAATGTTTTTCGAAAGTATGTATTTATGTATGTATATTTCTTTGGCACGCTCTGTAGGCTAAACGGCTTGATGGATTTTAACATGAAGTGTCGCTAGTTTCGTCTTAATTGTAGGAGTGACATAGCAGCGTCAGGCACCAGTTGTCTGGCATTTATGCTGAACTGGGCCTATTTGGCGCAGCCGTGAGGCACACAATATTGTGTTCTAACTACTTTCTGTTTTTTGTTTTTGTATGAAAATTGTGTGCCTTAACCTGGGTCAAATAAATTTATTTTCTTTCTTTCTTTCTTTCTTTCTTTAGGCTATAATTATAATAATGTTATATATTGCATAATTATGCAAAATATAAAAAGAGATCTTCATGTGCGAGTCCCAATATAAGCCTTTAAGCCATTAAAATGCGTTAATTTTTAATTGGTTCTTCTTAGGCATTTATAATTTTACTATCTTTTGCCCACGGTTTCGCCCGCGTGTATGTTGGAAAATATCCCACGGACACGTACTACCGGGATTAAAAGTAGTAAATCCTATAACTAAGTTAGTCCACAAAAAATATAATGTGTGGGTACCTAAAGCGTAGGGCTGTTCGCTCACACCGCATTTTTCTTACTTTTAGCATTTTTATACCCGCCGTAACTTCTAAACGAAAGGTCCGATTCGAATCATTCAAAGGTAATTTACATGCACATAATCAACCTTGATTATGAAACTATTTAGTTGGAAAAGGATTAATATCATGATACGAATGTCATCGTCTTTTGATTCTATCCGTGTTTTTGATTTACTAGTTTGAACAAAAAACGATTATTGTGACTTAACTATGTATAATAAGATACTCGTACATATAACCTCGCAGAGTTTTTTGTGGGTAATGATGAGTACCCACTAAAAACATGAAACATGTAATATAATATTTTTTTAGAAATGAATTGATATAAAGCAAATTAAAATCGTGGATTTTAATTTGCTTCATCGGGCTTCGGTGAGGCCAGAAGGGCCTCTCGCCTACCATATTATTTTATGTATCATTAATAGTTTGATGACTTTTCTGTAGCGAGTCATTTTATGAGTTAAGTGCGGTACCTTCGTGCCTTTCACTGGTGCCACACACTACTTAAAGGCACGAATGGCCTCCAACCTGATAAAAACAAATATAAACCGACAAAGTGCGTAGTCCGACACGCACTTGGCCGGTTTTTCTACGAAAATAAATAGGAGCCTCGTACAGGACTTTTTGTTTTTATTTTTATTTTTTTTTATGTTTCTATGAGTGTTATTTAATTTAATTTGTAATCTCCTGTGTGTCCCAATAAATACTTTTTCTTTCTTCTTTTTTTATTTCATCCAGACCCATGAATTCCAATTTCCACATGAAAGTCCGCAGTCATAATAGAGATAGTGCTATGCCATAAAATCGGAAGATAGTATCAGGTTGAAAGCCCATTCCAGACACCACTGAAAGGCACGAAGGTACCGCACTTAACTCATAAAATGACTCGCTACGTTGTATAACAGGTTCCTATCGTAATATAAGTCACTGGGTGACTATTTAAAAAAAAAAACTGACCAAGTGCGTGTTTCACCACGCACAATGAAGGATTCTGTAGTTGGGATGAATTTATCCCCAAAACAAACTTAACATTGTAGTTGAAAAACATGTTCGGGCATACATTCCAACTGCAAATATAAGTTTACATAATCAGCCTATAATGTTCCCACTGCTGGGACACAGGCCTCCTCTCTGTTTCGTTCGTATTTTTCCCCGAAAAGTGAACCCCATATTCAAAATTCATTTATTCACATTGCTTGTTCGTGTTTGGGTCAAAGAATTTCATAGATGTACCAAATTTCAACTTACTCGGTCCAGTAGATTCGGAAAAAATCGGCTGTGACAGACGAACAGACACACACGAGCGATCGTATAAGGTTTCCGTTTTTTCCTATTGAGGTCCGGAACCCTAAAAATTAAAAGTTGGCTTCATAATAACGTCAAATGGATAGGCAGCAGCGTCGTTCTGTTTGTTAGATACATACCTCCTGTCAAGCCCCGCGCGACACCGATCCGGAGTCAAACAATAGAAAATCAATTGTGTCTTATTAGCTGTCCTTGACCAATTAATATTTGCACGACAGAAACGTCGAAAATTGTATGACGTTAAATTAATTTGCACCACCATGTAATAAACTACATTCTAGCCAACAAACAGATCATTCATTCAATCAAATCAATTCATTTATTCATTCATTCATACTGTGACCAATCCGTTCGTAACTTGCTGTCAATATGATGGTTGAAGCGAGGCGATTATGTCAATTTTCATTATGCTACGGCTACATTGTTGCGATAACGCGAACCACACTTCATGCACTCTCGCTCGCACAGCGCTTGACGTCTTGCTGTACAACAAAGAACGCGCGAAGCGTAAAAGTAAAGATGAAAGAACAGAAGTAAAGATAAAAGTAAGGATGAAAGAACAAGATTTATGTTCACAGAAACACGTGCATATAAAAAGCTATGTGTAATTCAAATAAATAATAAAACAAAACAGATTTATGCTTATGAACACAGAACATGTAAAGTCGGCAACTGCACGTCATGACTGTGTCAAGAAGGCTTCCACTCAGCATGATACTGTGCTATGGGGGACCCAAAGCACAACGCTGATTTTTGGTGGTCACCCGAAAACGACGTCCGGAAACCAAGTCAGGTTGAGTGATTTTAACAGATTAGACAAAAATAGGTAAATAAACAGCAAAATACAAAACTAATTAATAATAATCTAATAATAATAACTAATTAATAATATTCTAATAAATAATTATTATTTTGTAATTAAATTAAGGCAACGGTGTTGTTTAAAGGAAGATGTAGCGACAAAAATTGAAAACCAAACCATTTAAGCATACTGATGCTTAGACGGTTTGGTCATGTTGAGAGGATGAATGAAAGGCGACTAACAAAAGGTATTTACAATGCAGATTTCCACTTACAGGAAACCTCATTAATGATGTTCTTCAAAAAGGTCGGGTGCGTAGTACTCGCAACCTGTGTGCGTGTATGATCAGGTGTATGAACGTAACCGAAGCAAAAGGAGTATGTAAGGAGCGTAGCAGGTGGCGTTCTATAGTTTTTGCCTACCCCCATGGGAAGCAGGCGTGAGTCTATGTATGTATGTAAATAAACAGTACCTACATAGAAAATAATATGCATATACAACCATTATGTTCAAATACTATTAAATAACATAAAAAGTATTTAAGTAGGCATCACCATGCATTAACAATTCCTACCTACCCAAAACATAGTACCTGTACAATAATGTTCAGTGTTTTTCTTTTAAATTCGCCTTATCACGACAGTGTATCCATAGCATTAGGGGATCTAGCACAAACGTGTTGATTGTGACCCTCTCCGGCACTACAGGTGAAGGGTAGTGATTGATTATGGCCTTTTCGTTACTATAGACCAAGCGTGGTGATTAATAACTACCACTTTCCGTAAGCCTAAGCATGGTGATTATAGCCACTTTGGTTACTATAGCCGCAGTGAGTGTGGGGACTAATAGATGGCCCTATCCGTTACTATGCCCGAAGCGTAGCAATTACAGCCATTTCCGTAAAATAACTTGTCGCTAGTGGTCGATATTTTCAAGCTGAAAGGATGATGTAACTAAAACATAACATTTCAGCAGTTCACATAGTTTCACGAATGGTCAAAGTCAGTGAATTAAAAACATTAAGAGACATAATCTATTCCACCAGTTCCTCATAAAGATGCCAAATAAACTGCCGACCACATTATGATTCGATTCATAAATTAAACCACATTTGAAAAGCAACCTTAGCATTAAGTCATAAGGAGTGTTATCATTTTTGCTGGCTACAGGAAGTTCTTGGTACAATGCCAAAGTCGAGTCAAGGCCAATGACCGTTCGTAATACATTAACTGTTTTCCCCTTGAATGACAATTGTAGGATCGTTATAAGACACCGATGTAATGCATCCTACACTTTGACAATAAGTATGCACGATATGTCGGATTGCTGACACGGTTGCTGCCAAAACTGTTCTAATTTTGTTTTACCCGATTTGTGGGAAGATGAGTGACGTGTGATACTATGTGCTATCAACTATGGTATGGTTCGTGTTAGAAGTCGTAAATATTGTTGATATGGCCTTCCATGCTGCGAGGGTATTGTGTTGCATGGTCTTGGTAACCGTAACACGAACATGTGAATCTATACAACTTGTTTTTTATTTATATCCCATAACTCTTCTTTTTTTTTGGGTGGGAAATCATTTAATAACTTCTCCCGCTCTGGTCGGAGCGGGAGGTGTGTCAGACTCTTACTGACTAAAACCCACCCGTATTCCTTCCGTTGCCTGTGTTGCCAGGGGCCTCGGTGACCCTTTAGTACCTTCCCGCGACCCCGGCAGATCCCATAACTCTTCTATAAGTAAAAATATTACAAAAAGTCCTAGAATATGTGGTCCAAAAATGCATAGTTTTGAAGATATAATAATACTAACACTAGACTCTTGCGGTGTTATTACAAAACAAAGATTTCTTTTGACATGGTTTAAACCATCGGACCAGTTTTCGTAATAAGAACTTTACTATGATTGAAATGCAGTTCTGTATACAAAACTGACTATTTAGTCCGGTACTAAGTTGACAGTTTTTCATTAAGAACTTTAACGTAATAAACGAATAAAGTTCGAAATTCAAAAATGGCTCAATAATTTAAACCTGGGTCTGAAGATAATCCTTGTTTTGTAATAAGACGGTTTATGTGTGTCGGTATTTAAGTTTAATTGATAAATACGAGCAATTAATCTTTATTCAAAGCAACCATTCATATTTAAAGCTATGAAAATGCGACGTTGTCATATTTCACGTAAGAGTGTTTTACATTAATAAAATAAATAAATATAATAAATTTAATTTATTTATTAATATTATTTATACATTATTATTAATAATCGTGACTTTGTCGAATTATTTTGCAGGAAAAATTAAAACAAAAAAAAAAGATAAATGAAAAATAATTCACTTGCCATTTGATTCTTTGATATGGTCTCATTCATACCCTAGAGACATGGGATATAAAAAAACAGCTTGTATAATAACTTGTTTTTCGATACCTACCGTAAAACTCAAAAGGTGAAAGCACGTGCGTTTCTTGGTATTTTGTATCTTCAAAAAGTACAGTGTAATCAACCTATAATGTTCCCACTGCTGGGACCCAGGCCTCCTCTCTTCGAGAGGGAGTGGGCCGTAATCCACCACGCGGGCCCAGTGCGGATTGGTAGATGTCACATGTCTTCGAATTTTTGGTTCTAGGACATGCCGGTTTCCTCACGATGTTTATGAATAAAAGTAAGTATATGAGTAAAAGTCAAAAGGTGAAGCGCGTGCGTTTTTTGGTATTTTGTATCTTCAAAAAGAACAGTATATGAAGTACATTATATTAATAAAAGTAAGTATATGAGTAAAACTAAGGCTAAGGCTACATCAGACCGCGACGCGACCAGCGACACATGAGCGATTAAAACAAATAAATGAATGCTCACGTATACGGCTACACCGTACATCAAATATTACTAGCGATTTTTGATTTCTTTAAGCGATCGGAACAACATTACTGTAATCATGGCATTTTCTCATATAATGTAGTCATACCATGTTTATCTCGTTTCGCTCTTTTAGTCTTTTAGTCCATCAAATCGCTGCCTACTGTAGCCTCAGCCTAAAATGGTGAAGCGCGTGCGTTTCTTGGTATTTTGTATCTTCAAAAAGTACAGTATATGAAGTACAGTATATGAATAAAGTAAGTATATGAGTAAAACTCAAATGGTGAAGCGCGTGCGTTTCTTGGTACTTTGTATCTTCGAAAAGTACAGTATATTTATAAATTATGTTTAGGCAGTCACTCAATGTAAAATACTGATATTCAGCTACATCCGTTTGGACTGGAAGCCGACCAACACAGTTCGAAAAAGACAGATTGATAACTTTCAAATAAGCATCATCTCCATTCGTCGACATATATAGGGACATTGTGTGGCTATAGAGATTGAAATGAGGTGAGGTTAATAATTTTCTGTCTTGTGATAGGTCCAAATATGACAGTTACATCTTGGCAATCACCAAAAAGTAAATAAATTGGTTCAGTCGCAAAATGTATCTCTCGCAAAATGCACCCAATTTCAATCCCTAATTTGCCTTTTCATTACCTGTAGCACTGTACAGTCACGAGCACTAATATGTATACACTTAGCAAAATACAAAAGCGATTTTTTCGTGGAATAACGACTGCAACATTGAGGTAAGACCTATTTCATAATAGCATGGGTTCCAAAATACTATGTTCGTAACGACATAAAATTTCAATCAACACGGTAGGAGAAAATAACTTTTAAAACTTGTTAAGTGTATACATATTAATACTCGTGACTGTACAAAAGTTAATGTAGAAAAAAGTACGTTTTGCAAAAGGTGCACTGTGAGAAAGGTGCATTTTGAGAAAGGAGCATTTTGAGAAAAATGCTTTTTGAGAAGTGTGCGTTATGAGAAAGGTGTATTTTGAGAAAGGTGCATTATGAGAAAGATGCTTTATGAGAAAGGTGCATTTTGCGTTTGGGGTGAATTTTGCGAAAGGTACATTCTGCGACTGAAACAATAAATTATGTAGTCTAGTAAACAAATACTACAACTATATGGTCTTATTTACAAAGTCCAAGTAAAGAAAACTAATTACAATTTATCTCTGCTACGTTTGTTTACGGTTCTCGCTACACAAGTGCTACGAGATTTGGCTACGATTTTGTGATATAGCCTTTCTCTGCTACGTCTGAGTTTTAGTTGCTACGCGTTTATAGTCGGTAGATTAGGAACAATTTAGAATTTATTTTCAACTATGAATATGTATAGAGTGATGTATTACTTCCCGTTGTAGTCAGGGGTCTAGAGAGGAGTAAATAGGAGGATGCATTTGACTGATATACCTATTATGTCAATTTTAGCAACGTCCGTGTTCGAGGCCAATCGAGGCTTTTGAACTGGTATGATGATGAGGCACATATAGGCGACAGATTGTGGCGATTATTCATATAAAATTGTTGACAGACAGAAGATCTAACAAGGTCTCAAGGGACTTTTACTCTACAAGGCTAGGCAAGACATAAGACGAACACTAGTATTTTTACGAGGAACAAATAACATAACATCTCGCCTGTTTTCCCGGAAGTGTTGGGTAAGACATAAAACACCCACGTGTCGCCAGTTATATTTAAGTCACGTATACTCAATAGGGGTGAACCTATTGTTAACCGGGCACAAATCCAGACTCCGGGCTGCGACTGCGACTGCGAAATTCCTGAGGGAAAAATCCAATAACACTATGTCCGGTACTCAATAGGGGTGAACCTATTGTTAACCGGGCACAAATCCAGACTCCGGGCTGCGACTGCGAAATTCCTGAGGGAAAAATCCAATAACACTATGTCCGGTACTCAATAGGGGTGAACCTATTGTTAACCGGGCACAAATCCAGACTCCGGGCTGCGATTGCGAAATTCCTGCGGGAAAAATCCAATAACACTATGTCCGGTACTCAATAGGGGTGAACCTATTGTTAACCGGGCACAAATCCAGACTCCGGGCTGCGACTGCGAAATTCCTAAGGGAAAAATTCAATAACACTATGTCCGGTATTCTTTAGGTGTGAACCTATTGTTAACCGGGCACAAATCCAGACTCGCGACTGCGAAATTCAAAAGGGAAAAATCCTATAACACTATGCCCGAACTGGGAATTGAACCCAGGACCTCAAGCTCAGCAGTAGCACTTGCAACCACCGGGCCAACGAGGCAGTCCAGCAGACCACAGGCAAAGGTTGTTGAGGAAATAAATAAAATAACTATACCTTTCGTGTAAGTCTTTAGAAATCGGGCATAACTAAAAGACATATTTTTAATTTTATGTCTCCTGTCAGATCATGCCGTCGCATTTATTTTAGCATAATATGTAGGTACTTAAGTATAAGGAAAAGTAGGACATATTCATAAATAAATTATAAATTCGTGCTTAGAATTAATTTCAGTAATTTGACGAGCTGCTTGGATCCTTGTTTACAAAGTGCTTTAAATCTTTTACAAATAAAATGAAACATATGTGGTTAATTTATAATTTGTAAATACTCTTTGGAAATACTCTTTAAGTTACCTTACAAATTATATCATGCTTTAAAGAAAAAAAAACTGTTAAAATTGACGCATGTCCAAAATAATAAAATTCAGTTTTTCCTGTCACATATATTTCTCGCCTTTTTATTCCACACAATTCAACAGTTTATTTAGCAATACGCTATATAGTGGTGACCCCGAAGTGATGAAATTCGGATAACCCCGTCGATTCGAAAATTCGGGTAACCCTGACGGGTTACCCCTATTTTCGAATCGTCGAGGTTTCCGTTGGGAAAATAGTGGTTGATCCCAATGGTCAAATCGTCGTTGCGAATTCGGAGACAAGGCTCAGAAATGCACTCTTCCATACAATTTCAAATCGGGTAATGATCCCGACAATACATTTAGATCTAGGGTTGCGCCGAGATTTTGAATGGAATTTTGTTGTGACAGACGTGGAAGAACCAATCATTGGTGCAGATTTCATATCATACTTATGGTTTACTCATCGACTACAGGAATCAGCATTTGCTCGACAGTGTGACCTCAGTTTCAAGACCACCAGTACCACTTTTACACTTCCTCTTATATACTCAGCTCTTATTCTATCCATTCGCGTAACACAACACACCCCATTCGCACCTCCGCTGCATGCATTCATCCATCATTACAAGACATTTTACTCTAATGAATCTGTCAAATCCTTGTATAAGTTGACATAAGATTATGATAAGCTTCTGTTTTTCTTTATCAACCAGCCACAACGATGACATGATATTTACACACATCATGAATAGCTAAAAAAAGCAGGAGCAAGCAACCCACACAAAGCATCTATGGGATACAAACCATAAGTGACGTTCGTAGGTTAACAAACTGTCCCAGAATAATTGAGGATAAGTATAGTCGAGCTAAGGATGAATGTCACTTACACGTCATAAACGTCAAGGTTTATTTTACGTTATGTACGACCAATGTGACAATAAGACAAATTAGTTTCGACCTCAATGAAGTTTCAATGTATTAGGAGTTTTGTCAATGCGATGAGGTCGACTATACAGGGTGGCAGGGGCGCATAACAAGCAGAGTCCACCAACTGAGTTTTGAATGTGGCTTCTGATTGGTCCTTAAACTCCATAGTAGCCTTTGTCTACAAAATCCACCAATTGAGTTTGAAACAACCTCTGAATGGTTGCTAAACTCTCATAGTTGGGCAGCGGTCACCTCCTTCTGCGAATCAGTAATTCTCGCGAAGGAGGAGGCGGGACGGTTGAGGGAAAAATAAATTTCGCGCCCTCTCGCTCCTAGCCGCCGCAGGAGACGCTCTGGGCGTCGGGAATCCCGGGCGGATTTCCGGCCACCATAGACGCGGGCTTGCGGACGGTGAGCAATGGGTAGCTCACCGTCCGGTAAGGACCAGGCCCGGGTCGACGACGCGTTGTATTCCACGCGCGCCTCCAAGAGATGTGGTCAGCACAAATGTAGGGGTCCACTAGGGCCGATGCCTGCCGGGGTCGCCGGAAGGTACTAAAGGGTCACCGAGGCCCCTGGCAACTCAGGCAACAGGAAGGAATGCGGGTGGGTTTTAGTCAGTAAGAGTCTGACACACCCTCGCGCTCCGCCCAGAGCAGGAGAAGTTATTTGATGATTTCCCATCCCACAAAAAAAAAAAACTCTCATAGTGGATTTTGCACAAAAATTGCAACTCTGAAGGTGGAATTTGTATCCGCACGATCCGTGGTAGATACCGTGGTTAATAAGAGAACTTAGAATGCAAGAGCTAGCGAAGCGAGCTCAGGACTTGGGGCACCCCGATTCGGACAGGTTAGATTCGAACCTCTTCGTGGTTATTTTTTTAAACATTCAGAAATAGGAACCCGCCGAAGAGGGGTTCCGTCGACTACGCCTTATTATTGCTTGGAAACAAATTTAGACCCGCCAAGTGATCTTCCCCATCTTAATACTAGCACTATCCCACAAATCTCGAAATAAACTTTGGCCATCACCTGAGTGGTATCGAGCGAGCTGATTAGTTGTTTCAAACTCAATTGTTGGATCTTGTAGTCAGAGGCTAATATGGGAGTTTAACGACCAATCAGAAGGCACATTCAAAACTCAGTTGGTGGACTCTGCTTATTGCGACAGGAGCATCGACACGCAACATGTTACCATAGATTCACACATACATAATACTGGACGACCCAGCGTTGAAATTTTCGTCAGTTATTAAAAAAAATTGCTATTCCAAAATTTTGATCGCGTTTGAATTGTTCTTTTGTAGGAAACAGCATTTTCATTATTATCGGCGAAAATTTTCATCATCGGGGGTCCAGAATCATGTACGGAATCCATGGTTGTGCGTCGATGTCCGTGCCAGCCTGTATAAACCAACATTGAATTAATTCAATTAAGGTATCTACGCTCTATAAATTGGACAAACAGATACCGTCGTGTCCTAAATTGGATTTGTACAAATTAATGGTCCTCTCTTCAGAATGAAGTGTCCTCCTTTGGTCCTCCTTGAAATTGGATTCGTCAAACAATGGCCAGACTCACACGTTATAAATTGTGTGGTACCTGAGAGTATAAAGATTGATTTTAGAGCGCTTGTAAAGAGGTGCCAGAATGAAGGAATTGCAGGAATAGACAACTTAGGTTACGTATTATGTGTAAAGAAAGAAAGAAAGAAAGAAAGAAAGAAAGAAAGAAAGAAAGAATAACGTTTATTTGGACAAAGTTCGTGAAACACAAAATACAAATAACAGAATAAAAAAGTGAAAATAATGTTTTAACAACAATAGTGTGTGCCTCACGGCTGCGCCAGAAAGGTGCATTTCATCATTAATGCCAGGCAGATGCTGTCTGACATTAAGTCGCTGACTACACCTAAACCGCGGTAACTGTCAGATTGCATAGAAAAGAAAGAGAAGCGCGATGACACAACGCTTGTAATTTATTGCAAAATATGAAGCAATTATCTATTTACTCAAAATTGAGTTGAGTAATCGAAAATAAAAAACAACCAAGTTCTGCATTCAAATAAGACGTTCTTGTTATTATTAAATACGTAACGTATGTTGATATTTAATACAGATATTCTGTACGTGTTTTGGTAACAACTAATGTTCAAAAGTAACATATATTTTTTCCGCTACCACAAACTATACAGACTTGGCAATTTTTTTTCTTAAGAGAAGCCTATTTTGGTCAATTGCGTCTTGTCAGCGCCTTAATGTAGTAATAATTGTGTGTGTGTTATGTGTGGTTTTGTGTGAGTATTATGTGTCCTTGTTTTTCCATCTGGAATTTCTCAGTAGCAGCCCGGAGTCTGGATTTGTGCCCGATTGACGGCAATAGGCTCGCCCTCTATTGCATGGGATTTCAATATAACTGGCGTACACTATTCTATAGGTACCTGCACCTCTGCCCAACCCTTCCCTTGAGGATTACAGGCTGTGATTTTATGCTTTGTAAATAAAATGCTGATTATATAATCGCGCTATTAATATATATTTAGACTCTAACATAGACAGGTTTATACCACCACAAAGTAGTAACTTACATGGCGAACATTCTAGTTTCAATAGCTTTTGTTAAGCTCAACATGCGTTGTTTTAAGCGTGTTATATTCACGCAACGTGTGTAAACTATCCCAAAACACGTCGACATTGATAGCATTAATTAATATTCGATATAATAGGAAAGGCGGGTCGCAGTACGGCTATTGTGTAACAATGTATTGCCACAGCCGATTTGTATAATACGGCGTATAACAAAACCTCTAGCCGAAATACGAGTACATAAAGGCGGTTTTTTCTATTACGCTGATTGACGTTCAGCCAAAATGTATAGCGGCTAAATAAACGTACCTACGCCGCATTGTGATAACGCATCGCGTCCTACAATGCGGCTGATCAACGCGCCGCCATAATACAATTTGGCGCGTCGCTTTGTTGTTTTTAGTTCCAAATACCATTCCTGTGACCAATTTGGATGCAGCGCTCGCCGGCTCGCGGGCTGTTGGTCACAGTTACAACCAAACCTAGCCCATTTAGTCTAACGGCGATAGGGCTAAAGGTTGGCCGCCATTTTGGCAAATGTATCATTACGACATTTTAGCTTAACGTCAATCAGCCGTAATAAAAAAAACCGCCTTTAAGTTTTTTGGGCTAGACGTTTTGTAATACGCCATATTATACAATTCGGCTGCGGCATAGTAACGAACACAAATGCAGCAGAGCGTTTCGGCTTTGTTTTAACCGCCATACAACGTGTATAAACGCAAGACCTCAGACACCCTAATTAGATATTATGAGACTAAAATAATATCTGTAATTTAATTTAGTAAAACCATACCATGTCATGACGACTTCCTTAATGATAAATCTCTGCACTGATTGATAAACTATTAGTAAGATTGACATACATGTTCCTATTCTGACACTTTTTATTCTGAAAAGATGTTGCTACCGTTATTAGTCTGTTTTTTGATTCTTTTGTAATTCTAATGGTTTGACATTTATATTTATTCGGTATCACAGAATTTCTGTTTAATTTTGGAATTGAATATTATTTGCATGCCCATGAGACGGTATAATATGGAGGACTAATTTTTTAAGAAAACATCTATGTACCAATTACCCATGTTTGCAAAAATAAATGATTTGATTTGATCATGTTTTATAAAATAGTTGTCCGCTAAACGTAAAACAGTAAAAATACGTAAATTCGGTCGTGCATTTAAGTAGGCTGTATTACTCAAAGATAAGGTTTAAACTTAAATGAAACGTTTTATTAACTTGTTATGACGCGGTGGTTCTAATTTCAATTAGGTACTCGTACATACAATATGTAACAAAAACCCTGTTGTTTCTTCTACCTACGTTTTAAGAATCGGTTTACTAAGCGATAAAGCAAGTCATTTATAAAAGACTGTTCAATAAAAAAAATTAAAATAAATATTTAATTATTAATATTTGTAATGTTTAATCGATTTGTTACCTCTGCAATTCTGCATGAAGCGATGACGCGAAACCAGAAGTAGATAGAACGTTCCCGCCCTCTCTTTGATCGGTGCCGCCGCGCTGCCGATTAACTATCTATTTTTCTACACAAGATGTACTTGTAAAATCAGACAATCTAAACATTTTTTTGAATGTGTCGATTTTAATAGTTATTTGATTTTGACCTCTCGACTAGCCAATGCTTAATTTTTTTAAATTATAATTTCATCAATGTTCTGCTTATAGGTAAATGTATACGTTCCTAAAAGGAACAACAGGGTTTTTGTTACATATTGTATAAGATTTATTCGGGAAAAATTAACATAGAATACAATATACATAAAATTTCGGAATTCGATTCAGAAGGCAATTCTGGATGAACCACAATCAGGTCTTGCGTTTATTGTGTTACAACTTGTAGAGGGGACAGTGGGTTTTGCACTCTTAACTTTGCAAAACTATGAATAAATTAAAATGAAGTTAATACCGGAATCGCTCTAAAAACTATGTGCAAATCTACTTCTTCAAAGAAAAAGATAAAACTTCGCTTTAGTTTTCTTTTTATTAATTAATTCAAAGCAGAAGTAGCATTACATCCTAGTTACATAAATAAATCGATTACACCGTCCAACATGTTTTCAAAATGAATAAATTTCATAATACACAAGTCGAATCTCAGCTTCTGGTTTTAAAGAAACTGGCTGCTGAGATAAGATGTGACAACATAAACACAAATCTTGCACAGATACATCAATATGATTAGATAGTTCAAATCTCAAACTTATCAGTGCACAAGCGTATCATGCGTTGCATCATCATCATCATCATCATTTCAGCCGAAAGACGTCCACTGCTGGACACAGGCCTCCCCCAAGCACCGCCACTTCGACCGGTTTTGTGCTTCCCGCATCCAGCGGATTCCTGCGGCCTTCACAAGGTCATCGGTCCACCTTGTAGGAGGCCTTCCAACGCTACGTTTTCCGATACGCGGTCGCCATTCCAGAACCCTTCGGCCCCATCGGCCATCTGTTCTGCGAGCAATGTGCCCTGCCCACTGCCACTTAAGTTTGGCAATTCTTCGGGCTATGTCGGTAACCTTGGTTCGCCTGCGGATCTCTTCATTTCTGATTCGATCACGTAGGAAAACTCCAAGCATAGCCCTCTCCATTGCCCTTTGAGTGACTTTTAGCCTTTCAATAAGGCCCATTGTAAGCGACCACGTTTCAGTGCCATAGGTCATCACTGGCAACACGCTCTGGTCAAAGACTTTCGTCTCATCGTTGCATAGAAGTTATTAATTATTAGCAGAATATCAAAGTTGTGATCACTGTTACCTAGAAATAATGGGAAATGTATCATAACTTCATTATAGATATAAAAAAAACGGATCAAAACGTAACCTACCTGTCTGCTCACCTAAAGTCGAATTATTAATTCACTGTCAGAGTAATCTGACATGTACTAGCTGTCACTTTATGTAATAAAATGGTCATATTTATTGTATTCTAAACACTTATACAGATACATATATACCGGCTGATTTTTTTTATCGTCTCGAAAAACATAGGGTATAGTAGGTGAACGGAGTAGAAGCGCTCAAAGAAATTGATTTATCAATAAATACTACCCATTTGAAGTAAACTTTTCATACTAAAACAATAAAAACAGAAAAAAAAAAAGAATAAATCGATGAAAAAATATCGAAATTCAAATCATACAGGGTGCGTATGATATAGTATTTATTGATAAATCAATTTCTTTACAGGTAAAAAAAAAAATTAAATAATTGACTATGCCATAGGCTTCTACTCCGTTCACCTACTATACCCTATGTTTTTCGAGACGATAAAAAAAATCAGCCGGTATAAATCGATTAAACGTGTGTTTTCTGCATGGCACCAATAATATATGATCACATACCAGATTCAATTAAAATCTTAAATGTTAACTTGTTTAAAAGGCATTTAAAAAACTTTCTCATAAGTAAATCGTACTATAATATCTCGGAGTTCCTATCGGGAAAAATCTGTGGGACCTAATTGTCGATGTTATTGCAATTTTAATTGGTACTCATTTTGTTTTAAGTTTTAATATTCCTGACATGCTCTTTTGTAATAATATTTAAAATTAAAATATAATTGGTTATTTGACTTTTTGATAAAATAAATTATTTATTTTTCTTATTTTTACGTATTTAAAGTGACATGTTTGTAATGTATACATTATGACATAGTTATTATTGTAGCCAGTGATTTGATGTAATATTATGACATCTTCATCATCTTCTGTAAATTAGTGTTAATAATAATAATTGTGTTCTGAATGTTTATTATAAAAATTGATTGTATTCAAAAAAATTAAATGTTGTTAATTGTATGTAATTTCGATTTTAAATTCTTGAATTGTTAAATGGTATAGCCCTAATGGGTAGTTTTTTGAGTTACCATAACCTAACATTAAGACCTACTGTATCACCAAAAATCACACTAATAAATACTTACTTACTTAAAAACTAAACGATCGCCATTACAATAAATATGACCATTTTATTATACAAAGTGCCAGCTAGCACATGTCTGATTACTGCATTGAATTGATAATCCTTCTTTAGTGGCGTGTTTTCGTCAAAATAATAGTCTTGATATGTATTCATTTTGTATCTTATCTCTTATCTTATCTCTTGCTAAGCACGACGCGACTACACAAAATGCCCCAACAAGTTCAATTTATTACGGACGTCATCAAATTAAAACACGCATATACGCACGAAAACGCAACATATACAAACAAGACATACTCGCGGGCCTCGGTAGTAATCACCCGAAAACTTGTACCCGTTGTGTGAGCTCCCATAGAACTTGGGATACCCGAGACTATCATACGTTTTCGCGCGTATTCAAATACGAAAGAAAAAGCTTAATGAAAAAGTGCGGCGGGCTTATTATAGCGCTCATTGGCTTGCGCACTGTTCATAAGTAGACATTTTTTATGAGCTAAGTACTTAATTAAAATAATTATGAAAATACATTCTAATCAATTTATTCTTAGTATCAAAGTGACTGCTGAAAGACAATCATACGCCAAAAGCTTCTGAACGAAACTCGTACTCCAAAGGCTTGCGAAGATCCATATAAACAGTGCTCGGAAGAACAAATTACCCTTAATGAAGTATCGATCGCTGACGTCATAAACACGAAAGAGGTGTGCTATTTTTACGCACCCTCGACAAAAAGCGTTAGTTCAGTGGTCAGAACACCCACATGACTGATGGCAAGAGATGATCGGAGGTTCAAATCCTCCACGAGTTGTATGTATCTTTTGTTTAGATTTTCTATTATATATGTTGGTATAATTTTCAATGTTTAATGCCTAGATTCTCCATATTAAAACTGTCACCTTGACAGAACTACCCTTACGGGGTATTACCCCCAGTTTATTCAATTTAATCTGCTGTCGATTTCCATCTTTTAATATAGTATTTTGTTATTGTTGAAAAAAATACCAAAATATCTACTAAGATTTTAAAGCAGATTTATTTATATAGATCTCTGATTATTCTTCGCTACGGAACTGGGGGAAGGTTTTATCTAAGCGTCTAAAACTTAAAGGCTTAATCACTTCTCACATTATTTTTACAAAAATCAAATCAAAAGTCATTAATTCAAACTGGGTTGAGATTCTGAGAATCAGCACTTTTCTAACGTCAAAATTACATAAGGCAGTCCCCCAAAAACTAGTGCTTTAGCTGGGAAGAAGAAGTGGTGCAAACTCCCCAGCAGCACAGCTGACTGTTTAGTTAGATAAACTTGATTATATACAAATCGTATGCAAAGTAATTAACACTACGAAACACAAAACATTAAATTAAATTATTTGCCATGTGTTAGCTAGCTAGCACACGCCAATATACCAAGAAGAATTGTGCCTTAATTTACCATGTTTAGTTTGCATGCATAATCAGCCTATAATGTGGGAACTGCTGGGACACAGGCCTCCTCTCATCGCGAGGGAGTGAGCCGTAATCTACCACGCGGGCCCAGTGCGGGTTGGTAGATGTCACATGTCTTCGATATTTTGATTCTAGGACATTCCGGTTTCCTCACGATGTTTTCCTTTACCGTTTTGAGAGCAGTGGTGATGAAATTGTTTACAAAAAGAAATGTGCCTGCTTGGATTCGAAACCACGACATACAACTCGAAAGTCGGGGCTGTTACCACTGTGCCACCGTTGTTCACTGGGCTACCACTACTCATATTTATTTTACTTAATGGTATATAAATAGTGGATTTCAGGAGGGTCCTACAGCGACAACCAGTATTTCGTGTTACTGCAAGGGATGCTGCGTTTGCAGGTAGTTTCGTTGCACTTTCATAGATGGCCATCCTAGCGTTTCCTAATTATCTATGTAGATGGCTATCGTGTCCCGTAGTTAACTTGCAGCATTGGTTTCATTGGTTTAATTAGGTTCTTGTAACACGATTGTTTTAGCTGAACTATAATTGCTTTTGCAAAAGAAATGGTTTTGGTTTTATTCTATATTAATAAAAATGGCTTGCTGTTGCTGATGCGTGGATGTGACGCATATTCTTCCCCAAATTGTTTCTTTTTTGTATTTGTGTTCCTTATTTGCGTCATGTTTACCGCAAATAAACGTATTATATTTTCTTTCTTTTTCTTTCTTTCTTTCTGTTCGTTGGTAAGCGTATCACTTGAGAACGGCTGGACAGATTTGGTTATTTTTGGTTTTAAAATGTTTGTAATAGTCCGAATTAAGGCTCCTGCGGCACGACAGGCAGCGCGACACTTTCCATGAAGTTTTCATAGAAATTGTGCTTCTAGTGTCGCGTCGCGGCTGTCTATGGGAGCCTTTAGGTCTTTATGGAAAGACACATTGAACAAGCTTCCCGGAAAAAAAAATCAATTTCGAGGACTTTCAGCTAAGAAGTTAGTATAAATAAACATGATGATTTTGGTCAAACTCAAATTGATACTTTATTAATAGTTGATTTACGGCTATAGTTAACCTACTGTATTGTAAAGAAATTCATCAATCACGTTCCTGTGCTACCTAGTAGTAGCACAGGAACGTGAACGTGAACGTGTAGTAGCTAGTATTTTTCGTTACCTACCTATTACCCATATTATTCGTTAGAGAAAATTTATTTTTCGTAGGTTTTGAATAAAACAGCATTACTTTATGATTGATTAGTTGCGCCCCACGGTTTCACCCGCATAAGTCTCGATTTCGTGGGAATATCGGGATAAAAAGTATCGTATACCCTAATCCGGTTTATGGTCTACTCTTGTGCCAAATTTTGAATCTTTATGTTCGAGCCGTTTGGGGTTGAAACACTAGGGCCATTGGATCCCATTTGGTTTTTTGGAAATCGCCAAGCGGTTGGTAACTCTTCACGGGACCAGAGGGCTGGCCTATATTTTGGCCAAAGAATCAGCATCGCCCTACAATAATGCTACCAGCCTTTTGGGCACATTTCCTGTTAACAGCGATGCGGACGAATTTTTTGATGCCCTATGATTGTTTACCCTCTTTTTTTATATATACATGTACATGAGGACGTCCCAGAAAAAATATAGCGGTGATGTTCTTCAAAAAATCAGGTGCGTAGTACTCGCAACTGGCGAGCGTGTATGACCAGATGTATGAACGTAAACGAAGCAAAAGGAGAATGTAAGGAGCGTAGCAGGTGGCGTCCTATATTTTCTGCCTACCCCCATAGGAAGAAGACGTGAGTTTATGTATGTATGTATGTGTACATATTATTATTATTTTAAGTCCGTTAGCTTAAATATAAATATTACATTACCTTCTATTTGAATAATTGTCGAATAAAGTGAGTAATAACAGCTCACATAATTAATATGACGGCGCTTTGACGTTTTGAGAGAGTCAAGAAACGTCAAGGATGACAGCGGACATTTTGACAAGCGCGGGTTGACGTTTCTTCACTCTGCCGCAACTCCGGGCTCTTTTGCACGCGGCCGTCAGACGAAGAGAAATCCGTTTGCATCGCGCGCAATCAAAATGTGTTCGGTGGAGCGTCGCTGTATTCCAGTTAATTAGAAAGTGCTGATTGTAATTATCTTAGTGTTTGTTAAAATAATAATTGTGCATCGTTGATTATATTCAACACGTGATTTTAATTCTCCTAGGTACGATAGCTCGGCAGCCGCAATGAACCCAGAATTGACCGATAGACCACTATCGGTGCCGTTAAATATAAAATGTATAAAAAATCACTTAATCAATTAAGAGGCTTGCCTGCATATAGTAGTTAATTAGGTACTGAATATAAGTGTTATTATTATGTTTAGGATAGATATAACAATAGTTATCGTAATAAACTAAAACTGTTTTAGCAATAATATACGAGTAGGTACGTACCTAGTGTAAGTTGTTAGTAATTTTTGTCGTTCAAAAGTGCCCTTATGTGCCTATTTGAAATAAATAATTTGACTTTGACTTTAAGTAATATTTACATATTACTTAAAGTCAAATTAAAATAAAAAAAAATAAAGATGGAGTTACCTCCATCTTTAATTTTTATGGTTCCGTTCTCAAAGGGTTCCAAACGGAACCTCCGCACGAAGCCTCCGCTGTCCATCCGTCTGTCCGTCCATTTCGACAGTTGAAATTGTCACAGATTGTGTTTTTCTACTGCCGCTATAACAACAAATAATAAAAAATAAATAAAGTTAATAATAAAAGGGGTCCCCACACAATAAACTTTTTTTTTCCGTCTTTTTTGCTCGATTCTAATACGGTGTGAGTATGTTAGTCCGACTCGCACTTGGCCGGTTTGAATAAATACAACTTGTAGATGATACTGATTGATCGAAAAATATTATTAGCCCTGTTAAAAAAAATGCAACTTTCAAAAATACAATTATCTAATCTGTCAGAAAAAGCTAACAAAAAGTAAGTAGAGCATTAAGTCTAAAAAGAATGTGAAAAATATGAACCCATTTCTTTAGAAAAGAGTAGGTAAGAAAATCTAGAAAATGTCTACGTTTCACCCTTATCAAAACCAGAAGATTTTGACAGCGCAATAAGCCAGCACAGCGCAGCTAATAATAAGATTTGAAGAAGTTGATAAGCAACATTATCAAATAAAAGGCCTATATACTCGTAAATTATACTACTTAATGCATGAAAAACTACAATTTCTCGTAAAAAATGTAAAGTTATTATTGTAGTGTGTTAGTTGTTATTTGAATTATCTAATTTGTGTTGATGTTGTAAAGATGGTCTCTAATATGGGTTATTTTATTTTATTTATTTTATTATATCAGTTTATGCACAACAGGTATAACACTGGCATTATTTACAAGTATTCCAAGCAGCAAGCGTGGAAGTTCGGAAGAGTTACCGGGGCAACACAGGCAACACAGGCAACGGCAGGAACACGGGTGGGTTTTAGTCAGTAAGAGTCTGACACACCCTTCCGCTCCGCCCAGAGCGGGGCAAGTTATTTGAAAAATTCACCCAAAAAAAAAGTGTTCCAGGCTTTCAGGGCTAAAGTACGTTCTTGTAAGGAATGCGGTTGTAGACACAGTTTCTTAAAACTCGAATCTGACCTTTTCTTGTTTTTATACACTTTTTTTTACAAAGTTTTTGTTTTCATTGTCTTTTCCGGACACAAAATCAACTTTAAAGAAATCTTAAATACTTCATTTCCTTGGCTCAGCAACGTTTTTTTTTTTGTTACATGTTACTATGCCAAGCACATCGTATCATTAATTCGAAGGTGTGAGGCATCTAAGCATGGTGTAAATACAAGGTATTACAGAATACATTTACATAATATGACACATCCCTTAGGCGACTGTTACAAAACAAGTTAATACTCGTATTATGCAGAAAACAAGCAGATGACGACGCCGACGGTACATTGGTTTTATCGTTGTCGTTGTCGAACTATAGGGAATAACTTCCTAGTGGAGGCGAGGGAGATCGTAGTAGTGACAAACACTAGAAATGTCTCCTGCATCTATTGTGGGTGTGTTTAATTAAAGAGACCAATCTTATATAATAATTATAGATACACAAACATGCGGAACTATTTCTATGCAGTACTTAATTACGTATATACAAGGTGTCGTTTTGCATCCTCGTCAAATTCAAGGTGATAACTATGCTAATGATTCTCGACACGAATCAATAATAAAATAAGTAGGACTTTTTTTTTCGGAAATTGGCATGTGTGGGACACGCATGTTAAAACGCGGCCCGTGTGATACCGCACTGTAACTGCCCTTTTACACACACACTACCGCATACGCAACGGGGTGATTCTGTTCTGTGAAAGTGGGTGAAAGTAGTGTATTCTAAAATACTGTCAAACTTAAATAACTAAAAAAACAAGTATGTATTAATTATTGAGCGGGTATCGTAATTTTATTTGATTATACATTTCTTTTAAAGCAGCCTCCTGAAATTTGACGAGGATGCCAAACGACACCTTGTATACGTAAGAACGTTCATATACTGACTGTTCATAACTGGGTTGCCATACTGTTCGACAAACAAAAACAAAAACAGTATATTCATAATACTTTATTTTAGTATTATAAATATACTGTTTTCACTGATATTTAGAGCTGTACCTAAATAAAAAACTCCAAGTAGAACATCGTGCATGCATCTGGGCATGGACTCGGTGATTCAGCTAGCCTTTATTTCAGAATGATACTGTTAAACTCGAGATTTTTCAGGTTTTTCTGCATAAACGTGACAAACATGATTGGTATGGATATCTAAACACAATGAAACAAAAGACAAACAAATATTCTCAACTCAAATAACAACACTACCAGAAGTGGTTGATTACAAAAAAATTACATCAGACCTTTTATTTTTTTATTTTAACGTGTTTCGATATCGATACCATCACGTTTGTAGTTTTGCTAACTAGTTAAATTTAACCTGTAGATCAATAATCATGAGAAAATAACAGAAATAGTCACAGATAAGGACATAAGGATTGTTGGCTGTTGTATTGATACATAGTAATTAAGATGTCTGCCATCCGAAGGAGTCCGATCGACTGTTTCTAATCAATTTCATAGGACCAGGTAAAGAGATGCTTCTGCGGCTATTTTCAAAATTATAAGGAAATAAAGAAAGAAAATAAAAATATTCGAGACATAGTAAATAGATAATTGCTATCAGAATAACTTTCAGTTTAGATACTAGTATTATATTTGGTTCTGCCACCTCAGTATTCACAGAATGAGTGTTTTCAGTAATGAGTGCTAACGCTACGGCTACATTGTCGCGATAACGCGAACTACACTTCGCGCGTTCTCTGTTGTGCAGCGAGACGTCGAGCGGTGTGCGAGAGAGAGCGCGCAATGAAGCCGTAGCATAAGTGGTGGGACGACAGAAATAGAGCTTCAATACATTTAATTAAAAAAATCTCCTCCTCTATTTGGTGAGGTTTACAAAATTGTTGCTAAATTCATGAGGTGCGCGAGTAGCACTAATGAATTATGTATCTATTTAAAAAAAGAAAATATTTAAAATACTGTTTATTTTTCCGAGATACTGTTTATTTTCCCACTTTGACCATAAAATACTTTATTTCTTGTACAAAAGTTGGCAACCCTTGTTCCTACTTTCTGAGCGATGTTTTGACAAACAAACCTGTGAAGAAAGTTCGCTACAAGTAGAAAACTTCAGCTTAAAAGAAAATACCTAAGTGCGTACGAGGAATAGGCAAGTTTCTTGCCCGTGGCATGCAATAAAATTGTAACTACAATTGACTTGCATCGTCTAAATACTATTTAGTTGAGACGGTGCAACTTTTGTTATTGCTTCAACGTATAGTAAGTAGGTATGTCACAGGCGATTAAATAGCATCGTGTAAATCAGGGATTCCGTGTGGTGCCGGACGTAAAGAATAGCACCATCCCATTTTTTCCTGTGGGTGTCGTAAAAGGCGACTAAGGGACTTACTAGAGAATGGGCAGCAGCGTTCTCTATGCATTTTAACACCATACTGCGATCGGCAAGCCGCCTGCCAAGCGTGGCGATTATGGCAACCCCCCCCCCCCCCCCCTATTGGGGGAGGATGAGGATGATGAAATCAGGGAACTAGAAAATTATTACGTTTCAATTACAATATTTCAGTGTAAATTATGAAAAATATTCCCCATTTACAAACTACAACATAGTTTCCATTTTAGTGCAGTCCACAACTTTACATTTTTATGGTTCGTTTAAAATTCATTATGGCGGGCAACTGTATATTTTCCCGCGCAATTTGCGTGACAGTATGTGCAATGAGTTAATAAAATGTTTTAGGTGGGTTGCCATAAATTTTAGCTATTAAATTTATGTTTAAAAGGAGAAAAACTGGGCTAAGTTTAGGTCAAAATAATTTTCCATATTTTACTCTTTACTTTTTTTTACTCTTCGTCACATTATCACGACATGCAACAGTAGTAACAGATAGCCAACGTTAATCTTTGAAGATTGATTATTCTTTAACTAAAACATAAATTACATTTGATAAATTGATGACTGAAATTATACTGAAATGTATAAAAGCTTAATATACAGGGTGACATTGAAAACATGCGACAAATCGAAATGGGAGATTGTACTCATCATTATGAACAACTTTTACTAAGGGACCAAAGCTACAATCCCAAAAAAAAAACTGCTGTCCCCTACATTTATGTTCGCAATACCTCATCAAAATGTAGGAAAAGCAGATTTTTTTTTTTGGGATTACAGCTTTGGTCCCTTAGTAAAAGTTGTTAATAATGATGTATACAATGTCCCATTTCAGTTTGTCGCAAGTTTTCAATTTCAACCTGTATATATATAATATTTCTGTATCTGTCCGTGACATCACACTGGGCCCTATACCACAATACCAGCATTTCTATGAGTGTGTTGAGTTTAATTTGTGATTTTCCTATGCGAGTCCCAATAAATACTTTTTTTTTCTTCTTTCTTTATTTATTTATTTATGTAACTTCCAAGACCGTATAGTTGACCGCACGTCAACACTTTAGTACGTAGTTTCAACAGAACGCGAGGTCAGTTTACATTGGTTTTGTAACAACTGACGTGCGACCTACGGAACTTTATTTTTCTAGCCTGCGCTGTCCTCCATCGTGTAAACGCCTAGACAGACACCTTCCATCTTCCACGAGCCCGCACGTCCTCCTACTGTACTTATTAATCAAATATGATTACAGTGGTTTTCCACAAGCCGAATATTCGTAATCTTTGGATCAATTATCATTAATCTGAAAGCACTGAATAGTACTGAAAACATCTCCTAATAATCCCTAATTCACTATGCGAGACGAGTACCTACCTATAATTATTCTAACCTCAGTTAGCCTTTACATCCAAAAATAATCTACCACTTTTTGACACAAAAGAGGGTAGATACACCTATTGTTAGCCTCGGCCCCCGTGTTTCATCCACGCCTCCAATAACACAATTTTATTTTAACGCCTCCTTTCTTTGTGGAGCCCAAATATTTGACCTTGACCTTGATACAATCGATACTGTTAATTATTAACGTGTTCCAATTTTCGGACAGTGTGAAGAAAAGGTGTCTTCGTAAAAGCTCGTGCAGACCAGCGCGATATCGCGGGCGCGACAGGCAGCAATATGCCTGTCGCGCCCGCGATATCACACCAGTCTACACGAGCCTTAATAGTTTGGAGAAATACGTCGAAATACTGGGAACTCACAATACAAAAGTAAGTACCTACCTATGTAATATAACTTTTTTAGAATGACAGGAAAAAACCAACTAATCCTACTAATATTATAAATGCGAAAGTTTGTAAGGATGGATGGATGGATGTTTGTTACTCTTTCACGCAAAAAGTACTCAACGGATTTGGATGAAATTTGGCACACAGATAGTTTATAACACATAGGATACTTTTTATCCCGATATACCCACGGGGTCAAAACTTATGCGGGTGAAACCGCGGGACGCATCTAGTTTAACATAATCTAACCTAATTCAATTTATGTGATTCACAGTTTCTTGAGGACAACGTCCATACTAATAAATTTAACAGAAGAGTCGACATTGAATTATCTTTTTTTTGGTGGGAAATCATCAAATAACACTTCGTGGAGAACTGGCGTGATGTTTTATTGCATACTATGTACCTGCATTACCTAACCCCTCTTTCCCTTCTTCTTTTTCGTAAGAGAGGTCAGGTAATGCAGAATACTGACCGTACATATGTTATACTTGTACGGTGAACAACGGAAGTTTGTTAACACTGTAACTTTTACATTACGTGGGGTAATTTCACATGTTTAGGCTCGTGCAGACTGGCACGATATCGCGGGGGCGACAGACAGCGGGACATGCAGCGCGACTGTTTCTATGAATTTTTCATATTTTCCCGGATAAATAAATTATGCTACAAGTGTTGCGTCGCGCCTGTCTGCGGGAAGCAAATATTCTAAAGTTTCAATTAAATAAAAACGAATTAAATTTTTTTTGTCCGGTCTGGATTTGTGCCCGGTTGATGGCAATAAGCTCGCCCCCTATTACATAGAACTGTCGAAATATGGGTGAACTATACAAAATATAACATAAATACCGCACAACCTCTTAAGGGGCCGTTGTACTCATCGTTATGAACCTTTTACTATGGAATCAAACCAGAAATCGCGAACAATAAATCAACCGTATATTTTGACGAGTTATGAGAACATAAATGTAGAGATAGGGATATTTATTGGAGCCGCTGAAGATCATAAAAACTATCTTTGCATTATATAAATTCAATATACTCTGTGTAGTATTATATTGTTTTAATTATTGTAAATGTGAAGACTATGTGGATCATTGTTTAATTTTGTTTTATTCTCAGTTAGTTTTTAACATGGTCTGGCAGTTTAGAGTATTTTTTTGCGGCCTAGCCAAATGTCCTTTCTTTGGTATTGTTCGTTGAATCGTTGAGCTCCTTTAGTTATGAGTTGAGCTGCACAACGACTGACAAATGCGTGCACTGACTGGACAGGTCCACTCAATCTGTGTGGTTCTTTCATCAAAAGATTTTCAGACACCAATCGACATGGTCTTCACATGATCTGACCAAGATTATGTCTGGACTTTAAAAGAGACTGTGACCTCTGAGTTTGTTTCGGCCTTTCTTCTCAGAGTAGTCATATAGGAAACGCCGGCCTCATCTAGTTTAAAAAATATGTTTTGACGTGTAAAAGTGTTTGTAAAAACCTACTTACAGAAATAAAATCATTTATCATTTATCAATCTCTTAGTATTTTAAAATTGCATGGCACATGTGTGAGCATTATGTACCTACTATAAAGCCAACATTTACTGGGTACGTCTGTCATTGACTTGAATGTGCCCTAAGGGGTTTTTTTTGTATTGGAAATTATCAAATAACCTCTCCCGGTCTAGGCGGAGCGGGAAGGTGTGTCAGACTCTTACTGACTAAAACCCACCCGTGTTCCTTCCATTGCCTGTGTTGCCAAGGGCCTCGGTAACCCTTTTGGACTTTCCCGCGACCCCGGCAGGCATCGGCCCTAGTGGACCCCTACACTTGTGCTGACATCTCTTTGAGGCGCGCGTGTAACACAACGCACCGTCGATCCGGGCCTGGTCCTTATCGGACGGCTACCCATTGCTCACCGTCCGCAAGCCCGCGCCGGATTCCCGACGCCCAGGGCGTCTCCTGCAGCGCCCAGGATGTCTCGTTCATCCTCTCTCTTCGACGACGTGTGTTGGATTACATAAGTTCCCTTCAAAATAGTTGAGCTGAATGGTGGTGATCCATGCGTCATGTTCGTGAACGGGCGCCGTCAGCAGGGATTGGTCATTTCTTAGATGCCACGGCATATTTTTTTTTCAAATGTTTTTTTTTTGCCTTGTTATTACGGACACTGAACGTGCACGTCTTTCTACATTGTTCTCACATGTATAATTTGAACATGATAGATGTAATCAATATTTTTGTAACAATATTTTAATTTAAAAGAGTGTTCGTTTCTTGCCCGTTCTTCTCCTTAGAAACCTACTACGCTTTGGAATAGGCACCTAGCTTCATCTTTCTGACTGACCGACCATTGACAATTCAAAAGTGCCAGTATTTGGTTTATTTGAAATAAATGCTTTGAAGTGAGTTTGAGGGAACAAAAGAGTTTCTTTCGCGATTTCAGTTTTGGTCCCATAGTAAAAGATTTTCGTAACAATGAGTACAATGACCCCTTAAGAGGCTGTGCGTTATTTAAAATACACCTTGTAGATACTTCTGCCTAACCTTTTGGGGAGAACAGTATGTATGTTTTCCAACCTTTGGTACTGACTGTACTTACACGTGTCCGAAGATAGGTCCATAGGGGAATAAAAACATGAAGAAAGATATTAAGACTTATTCAGTCGTAGACTAGTTATTACAGTGCTAAATTACTGATAATTAGTTTTAGCACCACTCAACGAAGTAAGTGCCCGTTAGCAACACAATATTCACACTGTAAAGGTATACACTTCAGTGTTGCAATTATCTTTAAATATTTTTTTTTTATTTTAGACGGTAAAAGGAGAAATTAAGACTAAATGACTACATAAAACGAGTAATATCAGATTTTGATCTTAATTTATTTTAATATCTTATCTGATATCCTAATCCTAACTAATATTATCAATGGGAAAGTGCGTCTATGGAGATTGTCCTATCGAGCTGGATCAGCATGTTTCCAAGCATTCTTATCTTGGATATAATCCTCTGATTTGTAATATAATGCTTGTTTACAAAGTGTACTTTTAATTTGAGTTTTTTTTATTTTATTTAATTTAATCGCAATATATCACCAGGTATTTTGTTGTACCATTTAACACCGGCCAAGTACCCCAATAATCTGAAAAATGGTTGATCTATTTTATCTGTATTTCTTGTACATAATTATGACTGTTTCACTTATTTTTATTAAAAAGATGTAGCTTTTTTCTTACATCCTAACTTCCTAACTAATACTATAAATGCGAAATTGAGTTTATGTGTTTGTTTGTTACGCTAAATGGCTAAACTTATTTGGATTTAATTTGACACACAGATGGTTTATAACCTGGGTGGGACCTATTTAATAAAAGTGACAATCCGAAAATTTAGCCACTTTTAACAAAAAAGGCGAATTGTCGCGACATGTGCCGTTTAATAAAGATGACAATTGTCAGATTTTACCTGTCGAATCTCTAAAAAAATATTCTCGACTTATTTGTCATGGTAAATTTGTCACTTTTTGTGACATATTTGCCAAAACACAATATCGAGGCATGCATATGAGAGAACATGAGGGTAATATTTAAAAAAAATAACAATTTTACTTTTGGTTTTGACCGTTCTAGGAATATTCCATCAGTCACATTGATAGAAAAGTTAAGTCTTGGTTTAAATGTGCGACGTCTTACAGCTTGCACCAAATATTCATCTTTACTACTACTGGTATCCGTTGACGACGTTAGAACCATTTTTTTTTTTAATTATTTGTATTAATTGAATGAAATTGAAATTAAAAATTAATGTAACTGTCGAACTACTTGACATTAACTGATTTGAACTAATAACTGACTTTTTTATTGGTTGGGAAATCATCTAATAACTTGTCCCGCTCTGGGCGGAGCGGGAGGGTGTGTCAGACTCTTACTGACTAAAACCCACCCGTATTCCTTCCGTGTTGGCTGGGTTGCCAGGGGCCTCGGTAACCCTAATAACTGACTAACTAATAACTGACTTGACATTTGGTGAGGGTCCCTGTCGAAAATCTCCGACAACTCGACAAATATGTCCACCGTTATGGCAATTTAGTGTTTAATAAAACAGATTTGACAAGTTCCGAACAAATTGTCATCTGTCGCCTGTCAAAAGAAATAATTTACTAAACAGAAATATATCAAATTTTCACGACAAGACATATTTGTAGATTTTCACCGTGACGAATTTGTCAGTGATAATCTATAAACAAAAAATTGTCAAATTGTCGAATTGTCACCAGTCACCTGTCACCTGTCATTGTCGTGTTTATTAAATAGGCCCCTGCATTAACACACAGGATACGTTTTATCCCGCTAGTACGTTCCAGTGGGATAATTTCCGACTTCCACGCGGGCGAAGCCGCTGGCAAAAGCTGGTTCTTTATAAATCATTCGAATTTGAAAGCAGGTGGTATCCTGTGACTTTCACCAGAGAATGATTGATTGATTCTGAAAATGGCAGTGCAGTAAAATCCTGAGAATCTTTAAATTCAAATTATACTTTTTGGTATGTTCTTTGGTTTTTGTACGAATGTCATCACCTTCCTGCCCTCGTCCCATGTTACGTGTGGTCAGTGCAACACGTTGTCTTCTACGGTTCTCTCCTGTCAACCGTCACGTTATCATTCACTCCCACACCCTACGTCAATTTGTCGTGTTATAACGATTTCATACAACACTATCAAAGATTCTCGCCACGGTGTCCTTGGATAGCACGTGTGTTTAGAATTTTTAGCTGTTTCTTGATTGATTGTTGATACTCTTATTGACTTGTTTCTTTTTAAGTGTGTTGTTCTTGTGTTTGTTACGGTTTGTATTGTGATTGTCTTGTTTGAAGTCTCGTTTCATCCAAGATGGATGAGAATAAACCCCCTGACCCTGATCCCCCAGATATTCCAGGTTCCTTAACTCTGTTTTCTCCGAATCCTCTAGCTGTATTTGCGGATGTTGTCTGCAGCGTTACAGAGATGGATGTTACACAATCCCAACAGAGCTCACGCAAACGTCCGAGTGATGAAGAAACCTTGACACCTTCCCTTCCGAGTAAGCAACAAAAAAGCCAAATCGGACGTATTAAATACTCCGTTTTGGATAAGGCCCCTTACGTTGTCCACGTTTCTCGTATAGAGACTCAACCAAATGCTGGTACCACCCTACATCCTGTTAATTTTGGTAAGTTCCTTATGAACAACAACATTGCGAACATTGTTCGTGGTGGTGTTAACAGAGTTGGTAGAAACCGTGTGTCTGTAGAGTTTGCCTCCCCTCAGGATGCTAACTCCTTCTTAGTAAACAGTTTGTTATCCAAATACAGTTATACTGCATCAATCCCTACATTTAATATCACACGTATGGGCGTTGTTACCGGTGTTCCCTCAGATATTACGGAAGAAGAAGCTATTACATACTTAACTGTGCCTTCAGGCTGCGGGAAAATACTGAAAGTCCGCCGTATTAATAGAAAAATTCAAAGAGACGGGATTAATGAGTGGAAACCCACTGAAACATGTGTTCTGACTTTTGACGGACAAGTTCTACCAAATAGGATCTACTGCTGTTACACATCCCTCCCTGTTGAGCAGTACATTTACCCGACAATTCAATGCCGCAAGTGTTGCAGATTTGGACATGTGGCTAACGTTTGCAGGTCAACACCACGCTGCAGTAAATGTGGCCACGATCACCCTGGTGATGGTTGCAACATTTCTGAGGGCGAAGCCTTCTGTGTGCTTTGCTCGGGTAATCATTTCGCTAACAGCAAGTCATGCCCCGAGCATGGTAGACAGAAAGCCATTAAAACTGTAATGGCTGAAAAATGCATTCCTTGTGTTGAGGCTAGCAAAATTATTCCTACAGCTTCCCGTAACTATGCCAATGTCACCAAGACTCCAATCTCTCAGTCATATCGCAAAACTGTGACACTTAAACCCAGGACCCATGCCCCCCTTTCCCCATCTTATGACAAAGCTGCTCATCAGCAGATAGTTAGTTCTCCTCAACCTTCACAGCATAATGGCTGCGCTCTTAAGTACAACAATGTCCCTTCAAATAATACCGGTTCTATTATCGAACTCCTTATAAAACTTTTACCTACTGTTATTTCTTCTTCTTCTTCCAATTCCCAAACACCGTCCAACGTTGCCGATCAACTTATTTCTTTACTTCTTCAAATTAAAAATGGCGTCTCGCCAAGTATTCCTTCAGTGGAATGTGAGGAGCGTGTGGCATAAAAAGCACGACCTCATATCCCTTTTAAATAAATACAAGCCACTGGCTTGTTCCATAGCTGAGACTTGGCTCACCCCAAGTCTTAGCTTTCGTATGCCACACTTTAACATTCTCAGATGTGACAGATCTGATGGCTATGGAGGATCGGCTCTCCTAGTCAACAATCGGGTCCCTCTTTTGCCCTTCCCTTTACCTTCGCTCACAGGTGACATGAGTATTGTAGCGGGACGTGTGGAAGGTATTACAGTGTTCTCAATATACATTGCTCACCCTCATCATGATTTTTTTGCTGTTTTAAAAAACCTATTTTCTAATATACATGGACCAATTTTGGTCATGGGTGATTTCAACTGCCACCATTACAGGTGGGGGTCAGAACGCTGTGATGCCTTTGGTGCAGCTTTGGTTGAGATCTTGGATGACTTGGATCTCTGCATTCTCAATAATGGTTGCCCAACACGTAGATCTCCTCCCGGTCAACAAAAAAGTTGTGTTGATTTAACATTTTGTTCGGTTGAGTTGGCAGCTTCGACCCATTGGGAATGTACGTCCTTGTCGCATGGTAGTGACCATTACCCTATTGTCATATCTTTGGTTAATAAGACATATTTAGAGAAAACTTCCCCTCCACTTCTGAAATATAACTTGTCTAAACCAGATTGGGCAAAATTTCGATCATTACTGGAGGATAAAATTGATGCTCTTCCAAATTTAAATTCATGTTTATCAGATCCTTCTGGTCACTACCATGCCAAAGGCTGTTATGAGGGATTTGTTACAGCCATCACCTCCAGCGCGGATTCCTGCTTTCCGCTGAAAAACAGTGCTCGTGATAAAATTCCTTCCCCTCCATGGTGGGATCCAGAGTGCACTTCTGCAATCAGGGATAGAGATGAGGCCGAGGAGTGCTACAATGCAAATATGAGCACCGAAAATTTATTAACATATTTACGACTTAATGCCAGAACTAAACGTCACCTTCGCAAGAAGAAACGTACTGGTTGGGTTAAGTTCTGTACCTCCTTATCTCCCTCTACTCCAGTCTCGATGGTCTGGAAAAGCATCAACAGGTTTAGACGCGGGTGCTCCTCATCAGTCTCTTCACCAATCACCAGGGAAACAGCTGACCTTTTTTTTGACAAAATTGCTCCGCCATACGTTCCTCTTTCTTCTGAATGTTCCAATATCCCCTTGCAAAATGTTTCGGAGGATCCTTCTGATGTGCCATTTACTTTGGAAGAACTGAGTGTGGTACTCAGACATGTCCGGGACTCAGCCCCTGGTATTGACGGTGTACCATATTCTTTTATAGTTAATTCTGGAGACAAAGCTAAATTCTACTTCCTTGAAATCATTAATTTTTGTTACAGCCATGGTTGGGTTCCAGATCAGTGGAAGTTACAGATAATTATTCCTCTATTGAAGCCAGGCAAACATGTAGATGATCCGAATGGCTTTAGACCAATTGCTTTGTCCTCTGTCTTAGTCAAACTAATGGAACACTTGATTAAAAATCGTCTTGAATGGATAGTCGAATCGAGAGATTTACTGCCGAATTTTCAATTTGGTTTCAGGAAGGGGCTCGGCACCATGGATAGTGTTGGTGTTTTAATTGCGGATATTCGCTTAGCGTTTTCCAGAAACGAATCCGTTGTAGCCGCTTTCCTAGATATCTCCTCTGCATACGACAACGTTCTTCTTCCCGTACTCAGGCAGAAACTGCATCAGCTGAGTCTCCCGGTTAAGATGATCGAAAGCACCTGTGGACTTCTTTTGTCTCGCTCCTTGGTTCTGAGGGTCCAGGGCGAGGATTTCGATGAAAGGCAGACTTGGAAGGGTCTCCCACAAGGCTCCGTTCTGAGCCCCCTTCTTTATAATTTATATACAGTGGACATTGGCACCTGCCTAAATAATAACTGTCACATCCTCCAGTATGCCGATGACTTAATCTTGTATGTGACAGATTTATCCATCGTAGACGCTGCGTCATCTCTATGCCTCTCTCTGGACTCTTTGAATCAGTGGCTTTTAAGCCACGGTTTGTCGTTATCCGCATCAAAAAGTTCGGCAGTAATTTTCTCTCGCAAAAGACTGATCCCGCATATCTCAATAGACATTTTGGGTCATAATATCCCGTTAGTTAATAAAGTAAAATTTTTAGGCGTCTTTCTAGATTCAAAATTAAATGGCAAACAACATGTAAATTTATTGATTAAAAAATGTGAAAAAGTTATTTCAATTTTAAAAGCTCTCGCGGGTGTTTGGTGGGGTGCCCACCCGTATACAATGAAATTGGTATATAATGCTTTAATTCGTAGTGTTTTAGACTATGGTACGTTCCATCTAGTTCCATGCAACAAGGGTGCTTTGGCTGGCCTGGATAGAGTTCAGTCAAAATGCCTTCGGATCATCTCTGGTATGAAGTCTTCTCCCATTAACGCGTTGCAGGTTGAGTGTGCTGAACCTCCCTTGTCCCTAAGACGGCAGTATCTGGCCTCACGTTTTGTGGCTAGGCTGATATCTAGATCTTCTCATCCTCTTGTAGCAAAACTGACCGAGCTAGATGCCATTTGTAGAAGCTCAAATTTCTGGAAAAACAAAGAAATACCCTTAATTTTAAAAGCATTTCGTCAATTTCAAAATTTAGTTTGTCCAATAGAACAGTTTCCCAGATTACCACTTTTTAACTTCTCCTATGAAGTATTATGTTTCACTCCAAAAATTTCCTTTGACATTGGTATTTCCAAAAAGTCCCCTTCAGCAAATTCGGCTTTCAATGCGGTGGTGGGAGAACGATGGATTGGCTTTCAACGGTTTTTTACAGATGCTTCAAAATTTAATGACCTCAGTAGCACTGGTGCTGCAGTTTACTACCAAAGCTCCAGTATTATTTTGCAATTTAAATGTCCTAAAGAGTCTTCTGTGTTCACGGGCGAGTGTGTGGCTTTATTGGAAGCTTGTCTTTTTATAGAGTCTCACCACAATATTGACAAAGCCGTAATCTTCACAGATTCTCTTAGCTGTTTGCAAGCTCTAGTACAGAACCCCTTCAAAAGTAAATTGCACAGCTCCCTAGTTTTAAAAATTAAAAAATCCCTATTATCTTGTACTAGCAATCAAAAAGAGGTTCAGTTAGTTTGGATACCTGGTCATTGTGGCATTAAGGGCAATGAGTGCGCTGATGCTCTGGCCAAAGATGCTTGCTCATCAGCAGTAGCTGATCTCACCCACAATACTCATCAGGGGTATGACTTGCTAAGCCTTCCACAAGTTAATCTCCAATCTTCATGGCAGGAACAGTGGAATAACTCTGGTAGAATAAAGGGCAGGTTTTATTATGCAGTTCAACCAGCCATAAAGTCAAAACCTTGGTTCTACGGCTACAAAAAAGTTTCCAAAACTGTTATATCCGTCCTTTGTCGTATTCGCCTGGGGTTTTGTTGTACCCCTGTGTTCTTGGAAAAAATCCGGGTTAGGGACTCCTCCCTCTGCGAGTGCGGGTTGGAGGAGGGCACTCTGGATCACATCTTCTTTGAATGCTCAAACAACGTTCCACCTCTAGATCTCTATAGCCGTCTTCCTAAATTTAAAATCCCTCTTCCGACTAACTTTCCCGCTTTGTTAACACATTCCTCTCCTGAACTGCTCGTGGCGCTGATGACTTTCATCCGCCACAATAACATAAAACTGTAAATTATGTGTGTGTGGTATGCGTACATTTTATGTTTTAACAATTATAATATGTATTTATTTTATATTTTTTTTTTTTTTTTGTTTGTTTCAGTCCCGTACTAACCCAACAAGATCTACATTGTGTTCAACTGTATCAATCAAAGAATTTTACTTGTCTTCAGTTATTGTTTTTTTTTTTTTTTTTTATTTTTCTTCATGCACACTTGTTTTTCCAATGCACTCTAGACATTGGCAGAATAGTCGACATCGGCTTTGCTTGCCATTTAATAAAAATAGAATAGAACACTATCAAAGAATGACAGATGTCATTTGAATATACGAGCAATTTAAGTTGTTATTACAAATTCTGAATAACTGTCGGGCCAGAGACATGTCGACAAGTTGGTAGTCAATTTGCTTAACAATTAATTTCCCTGACTTTTAATACATAAGTAAGAGTATAGATGTTTTTTAGTGTTAAATACGTTAGTGTTATAAAACATAACAGAATAAATATAACTTGTTTTTGCTGTCTCTATCTATTTCTGTAGAAATCATATTAGAAAAATAAATAAGAATATCATCCCGCTGCAGAAAAATTAACAAGTTTTTTTTGTATTTGCGTGTGTAAGCCCACGAGCATTCGGTATTATTTGGTGGTATGCAGGTAGTGTCTCATGAACGGGTTCGATTCCTAAGTAAGTTTAAAAAAACGAGCGGTCCTTATTGTAGTCGCATATGATGTGTAACATCTGACATCTTACCTTGGTAATAATCAACTGAGCAGCGACAGAAATTAACGTCAAAATTAAAATATTTATTCGAATAATTATTAATTACTAGTGGTCGCCCACTGGTGGAAATTCGACCCTCTACTTACAATCTATAAAGTACTTACTAATTCCATGAGTACACTAATTCCATGCTATCAAAAGTACTTACTTATTCCACGCTCAAGCTGTCACTTCCTGTTACAAACTTCCGTCCCTTCCCGTCACGAAATCACTCCCACAGAAAAAAAGTGAGAGGGAAGATGTTACACATAAAAACAAAATTGATCGAGGGAGCACAGCTATTCAATAATTTTTAGGATTTAAAAAAACTGTGATAGTATAAACATATTAAAAACAAAACTTAAGAAACATGTATATACCGTGGAACGTCACCAACACCGCAGAGGTGAATATAATAATTATCATGACTTAGACGTAAGCACTTTGAATCTCATTTCGAGTGAACTGTTAGCTAAGTTCTTATGAGAAACAATCTTTATTTACATAACCAAATTACAAGATGATTATTAACATTAACTAAATTAAATTAAAACTAAGTTAAGCTTAAAAAAGGCCCTCGGGGCATTGTACCGAGGATGCTGGCGGCATTTCCTCGCTGAATTGCAATGCTGATGCGTTGAGAAATAAATTCTTTAAACCTAAGTCCAATATGATAGCTATTTTTTTTTTGTTTTTGTATTGGTTTTACTAAAAAAACTGCATAAGTTTTTTTGTATTTCGTTTGTATAAAATAAAATGACATCATACATTTTAACAATCTTTCGAGTAAGTTTAAGTAGGTATTTGAGAAAAAGTCCATAGATGATGTACATGTCAATTGACGTAAAAACAAAGCACTATAGCGTAGGTAAAAGCAAGACTACATTATTATTGTCTGTCTGCAGTAGGTCAGGAAACTATAGGTATTAATCAATATTGATTATGCATTAAAGTGTCAACACTACATACATACGTCAATGTAATTAATTATTCAACGGTATTGTAACTACTCGTATTTTCTGACGCAACTAACTTACGATAAAGAAAAAAAACTGGCCAAAAATAACTCGAACTTTCTTTCCCATTAATTACTGTCCCGTTATTTCCCGTTCGAATTTCAAAAGGGATTTAGAAGTTTGTTGTAATATAATATTGTTAAACTTACCCTCAATATTTTCTTCATCCGTATACGCCATTGTAATATTCATAACTCAACCAAAACTATTAAAACTGAACTAAGAACATTATACACAACACAACACAGAACTAATTTCACAAATAACTAACAAGAAAAACACTTTTCGAACTCGCGAAGTTCCGTATGAAAATTCGGGAAAGCGCGCGACCTCCTCTCACGACGGACCGGTGCGAACTGACGACAGTATGACTGAAAGAAAAACATACAGTAGCGCGCGGGAAAACTGTTTTCCTGTAATTTTATATTTCGAACGGTTACTGTTTTTTTTGTTATGCCATGTTAATGTATAGAGCATCTTATGTGGCGGGATTAGAAATAAAAGAGGATTATTGTTTTTTTTTTGTGGTACAGTATCTTATATTGCAAATACGAAAGGTCACAGAAAGATCTACATTATTATAATGAAAAAATATTGACTATACAAGTTTACACAGTTTATTTACATTCATTTTCACGTTTGGTATAGGTAGGTATATTATTAAGATATAAACAACTTTTGCGAAGATGAGTTTGTTTTTGTTTTGTGTTTTTGCGCCATTTACCACTGTGACAAAATTGCATGCTCGTACATAAATAAACACAGTACGATAGAAAAGGTTGCATATTTATTATTTAATTTATTTTATTTTTACTTTATTTATTATATTTTTTTAAATACTTATATTAAATAATATAATTAGATAGCTACAGCAACAATAAACAATCATTATTATATCCCATCCTATTGTTTTTTTTGTAAAAATGTCACATGTTATGAAATTGTAATTTAATTTATTTATATTGATTAGTTTTGCAGTGCCGTTACCGGGTGCATGTTTGATACTTTTAATCTTATACAAATCTAAAAAGTTTGCAATAAACTGCAAGTATATTGTTCTGGTATGGATTGCAGATGAAATAATTAATGGATGAAGAAATAATGTAAACATAAGTAATAGGACCTCGACAATTAATAAAATAATATGTTGCTAAGTTCTAGAACACTGTGTAAAAGTACTGTGTCAAGTAAAAACAAAAGAAAACATTTTATGTTCAACAAAAAACCTCAAGGAAAACTACAGCTGCCCGAAAACATTGTGAGATAATACTTCAAGAGCATTCTTTTTATGAACTTTCAAACAAGAGGACATTTAATCGCATCGCTCGAACTTGCGACTATTTTTAACGGAAAAGGCGTGGGTATGATTATCGCCGACGTGTCTTTATTTCAGTAACACTGACTCCAGACGCATTTTTTTTAATAATTGGTCAACGATAATAGATTTATAGGGTTGTCAGTATTTATATTTACACGACGTAGGTACATTAATATACATAGGTTATGGTTACAAAAATCTATTGATTGGATTAAAAATAATTATGCTAATATATTGCTTGTAGAATAATCTGACAACAATCAGAATGATTGCATGTATATTAGTATGGTTTTTAATGGTTAAAATAAATTTTTAGAGGTATCTTCGTGATTTTTTTTCCATCGTATCAAATTAGTTGTATTATGTTTTCAACACACTTTTTTTTCACTTTCCGTGTGATCCCGGCTTAAGAATATGGCCACCCCATCTCATCCCGTGGGTGTCGTAGGAGGCGACTAAGGGAACTGAGACCTAGTGCATACCATTATAGCACCTTGGGCCACCCGCGTGGTGGTGGGTAAACCACCAACAAAAGCATTCCCAAGGAGGGTTGGTGTCCGGTAGGCGGCCGACTGTAAAACTTTGCCAAAACCCTAAGCAACATGAGTGGAAATAATATGATGCGTGATAGGGCTAGGGCGTACCCCACAGGCGACGCGCAGGGGCGGCACCCGGCTCCTGAGGGAAATGGACAAGGGTTGTCGCACCAGAACGGGCGGGGGCGACGAAAGACGCAAGCTCGAAGAGTGACAGAAGTTAGATTGAGGTGTGCGAGCTGGAATGTAGGTACGATGACTGGAAGAGGAAGGGAATTAACAGACGTTTTAAAAAGGCGACGACTGAACAAAACGTGTCTGCAAGAGACCAAATGGAAAGATGCGAAGGCTAGAGAGATAGGAGAAGGAAATAAGTTTTATTACTGTGGAAGCGATGGCAAGCGAAATGGTGTGGGTATAGTTTTGGATAATCACTTCAAGAAATATGTGGTGGATGTTAAAAGAGTAAGTGATAGAGTGATAGCTGTTAATGTGATTGTGGAGAGTCGGGTGGTTAATATTAGTTAGTGTGTATGCACCCCAGTCAGGGTGTGAGGATACTGTAAAAGAGAAGTTTTGGAAGGACTTCGATCGGGTGATGATGGGTGTGCAAGATAGTGAAGAAGTGTATGTGGGAGGTGATTTTAACGGGCATGTAGGAAGACAGAAGGGTGGGTATGAGAGAGTGCATGGCGGTTGGGGATACGGAGACCGTAACACTGATGGCGAGACATTCCTGCAAGCTGCTTCGGCCTTCGACCTGGCAATAATAAATAGGTACGTGGTTCGAAAAACAAAATGAGCATCTTATAACCTACAAAAGTGGTCGCCACGCAACACAAATTGACTACTTGCTGATAAGACGGTACAGCTTTAATAGAGTCAAAGACTGTAAAGTGTTCCCAGGTGAAGATTTAGTCTCACAGCATAGACTCCTAATAATGGAAGTAAAAGTCAGTGTCTCGTCCAGTAGGAACAAGGAACGGCCCCCACCCAAAACCAGATGGCGTATGATAAAAGAAGAGGAATGTGCCAGTAAGTTTAAGAGTCAAGTGGTAGATAAAATGATTGAAATGAAGGATTTGGAAAGAAAATCTGTGAATGAATGTTGGAAAGAGATGACGGATTGTATAAGGAGAGTAGCAAAAGATGTGTTTGGAGAATCGAAAGGGAAAGGTGTGATAGAAAGGGATACATGGTGGTGGAATGAAGACGTGCAAAAGATGCTTAAAGAGAAGAAAATTGCGTTTAAAGAATGGCAGGGTGTAGAAAACGGGAATGATAGTTTGAAAGCTGATAAGGAAAAGGTTTATAAAGAATGGAATAAAAGGCAAAAAGGCGGTAGCAGTTTCGAGGGCTAAGGCGAGGCGCAGGAAAAGTAGTATGACTCACTGGACAGCCCTAAAGGCCAGAAGGAGCTCTATTGGATTACAAAAGCAAGAGAAAGGAGAATGAGAGATATAATTCACATTAAATGTATGAAAGACGACGCCGGTAAGGTTCTGTCCAAAGATGACGAAATAAAAAAAAAATCGCGGCTTCAAAATTTTTGTATAAGGTTCATATTCGGTTTGCGCAAATTTGACCATGTTTCCAAATTTCGTGTGAAGCTCAAGTGGTTACCAATTCGCCTTCGCCGGAATGCTCATATTCTTTCCCTTTTGTATAATGTACTCTTTTCCCCTACCACCCCTCTCTATCTCAAGGAACGTTTCCAGTTTCTTGGCGACTCCCACACTAAATTTTTAAGGTCATCAGATAACTTGAAGAAAGAAAGAAAGAAAGAAAAATAGATTTATTTGTCACAGAAACACGTGCACATAAAAGGGTAATTCTTATAAATAATTAAACTAAACAGACTTACACAGAGAGACACAGAACATATACATATAGTCGGCAACTGCACGCCGTGACTGTGACAAGTAGGCTTCCACTCAGCATGATGCTGTGCTATGGGGGACCCACAGCAAAGCGCTGATTTTCAGTGGTCACCCGAAAACGACGTACGGAAACCAAGTCAGGTTATGAGATTTTTACATACATATTAGAAAAAACAGGTAATAAAGTATAACAAAATAAACAGTACTTAGAAAATAATATAACCGTTATGATCGATAAATACTATACAATAACAACACAAACAATAAAATAACATAAAAAAATTATTTAAGTAGGCATCATCACCATGCATAAACAATTCCTACCTAAGTACCTACACAATAATTTACAGTGATTTGTCTCGCTCTTCACTCTCACCTTCTCGTCATATTATCTATGTTCGCGTCGCCTGCGCGCGCGCTCACAATTACTTTATTAATTTTCGAGCCATCTAGCGCACGAGACCTGTGTGTTACTACAAAGTACACGACGTTCGTCGACAAATCCTTTACTGTCCAGGCCACTCGTTTGTGGAATGCTTTGCCAGTTCAAATAAAACGCGCGCAATCGTTACTCGCATTTTAAAAGACTCGTAAAGGAACATTACTTGTCGCTGTGAGCTTATTCTCGTACTTAACTGTAATTATCTATAGTCTTCATTTATTTTCATTGCTTATATATTTATTATGTATGTATTTATGTATATATTATTTAGGATATATATATATCTGTGTATCAATTTTAGTATATTATATTTATTTATTTTTTACACCAACGGCAGCCCCACTTTATGTCCAGGCAAATCACTGTCCATCCCATGGTTGCCTGGAAGAGATCACAGAAAGCGATAAGGCCGCCCATTGTATATTTTGTAGTGTTTGATTTATTTTTTGTCATGTATTTTTGTGGTGTACAATAAAGTATATATAAACAAATAAATAAAAGAACGATGGAAGGTTTATTTTGAAAAACTAATGAATGAAGAGAATAAATGGAATGGTGTGCTCAAAGAGGTACCGGTAAATATGGGTTTAGTGAGGGAAATTAGCATGGATAAAGTAAGGAAGGCAGTTCGAAGTATGAAAAATGGAAAGGCCATGGGCCCAGATGATATACCAGTAAAAGTATGGAAGTGTTTAAAAGAAGATAGATGTATGTGGCTGACTTTATTCTTCAATAAGTTGTTGCATGAAGGAGGGTGAAGAATGGTGCAATAGTTCGCTAGTGCCCATCTTCTAGAACAAAGCTGATGTTCAGGACTGCAACAACTATAGAGGGATAAAGCTCATGTCACATAGTATGAAGCTATGGGAGAAAGTAATAGAGAAAAGACTGCGAGAGGAGAGTGAGATTACCCAGAACCAGTTTGGGTTTATGCCAGGTCGAGGAACAGTGGACGCCACTTTTGCACTCAGCCAATTGTGCGAGAAGTACAGACGTGCACACAAGAACTTGCACATGATGTTCATTGAGCTGGAGTAAGCGTATGATAGGGTACCTCGGGATGTGTTGTGGTGGGCTTTTAAAGAGAATAGTTTGCCCGGGAAGTATGTCAAGTTAATTCGTGCTATGTACAGCCACTCTTGTACCTACGTCCGGTCGGCTGCTGGCAACAGCGATGGGTTCAGTGTGTCTGTAGGCTTACACCAAGGGCGTTAAGTCCTTACCTCTTCCTGTTGATTATGGGCGCCCTGACGTCGGACATACAGGAAGAAGCACCCTGGTGCATGCTGTTCGCCGATGACATTGTTCTTGTCGGTGAAGATGGACCTGAGATCCAGAGCAGATTGGAGAAATGGCAACAGAAGCTGGAGAATATTGGCTTGAAAATCAGCAGAACCAAAACTGAATATATGTTCTGCGATTTCAGCGGTCTCTCCAGTTCTGGAGCCATAGCGCTTGATGGCGCGCTTCTCCTAGTCTGTTTTGACTTTCGGTATCTCGGTTCACTCGTGCAAAGCGATGGCGAAGTAGATCGGACGGTTAAGCGTAGAGTTAACACTGGATGGATGAAACGGCAGCAGGTCACGGGAACAATCTGCGACTCCCGCATTCCCCTTAAACTTAAGGGGAAGATATATAAAACAATGGTAAGACCTGCTGTTTTGTATGGATCAGAATGTTGGGCCACAAAAGGGATGAATGAAAGGCATTCTCATCTCAGCTGCATGAAAAAAATTGCATGCAGCTGAGATGAGAATGCTAAGAGCGAGGTGTGGTGTGACACGAATGGATAGAATAAGAAATGAGTACATAAGAGGAAGTCTGAAAGTGCACCGGTGACTGAAAGTTGTGCGGAAATCGGTTGTCATGGTATGGGCATGTGATGCGGAGGAATGAGGAAAATGTCATGAGGAAAGTCTTGAGTATGAATGTCGATGGCTATAGGAGTAGAGGAAGACCAAAGAAACGATGGATGGACTGCGTGAAAGATGATATGGCTAGAAAGGGGGTGACTACCGAGATGACAGCTAATAGAGAAGTATGGAAGAAAGCGACATGTTGCGCCGACCACAAATAAATTGGGTTAAGGGCAGGAGAATGATGATATGTTTTCAACACACTATCTACCTAGCATATATCCTGACGAATATCATATATTTTTCTGATTTTGTTTACTGCAAAACTTATAAAACTTGCGTTTGGCTCCTGTAATCCCCTTAAGGTAGTTGTATATCCTTCTGCGAAGCAGTAATGCTCGCGAAGGAGGAGGTAGGACGGTTGAGGGAAAGGTAAACTTCGCGCCCTCTCGCCCCTAGCCGCCGCAGGAGACGCCCTGGGCGGATTTCCGGCCACCGTAGGCGCGGGCTTGCGTACGGTGAGCAATGGGTAGCTCACCGTCCGGTAAGGACCAGGCCCGGGTCGACGGCGCGTTGTATTCCACGCGCGCCTCAAAGAGATGTCGTCAGCACAAATGTAGGGGTCCACTAGGGCTGATGCCTGCCGGAGTCGCGGGAAGGTACTTATGGGTCACTGAGGCCCCCGCAACACAGGCAACGGAAGGAATACGGTTGGGTTTTAGTCAGTAAGAGTCTGACACACCCTCCCGCTCCGCCCAGAGCGGGAGAAGTTATTTGACGTTTTCCCATCCACAAAAAAAAAACAAAAGGTAGTTGTACATTGTCTATATACAAGGTCAAATTATATTAGCTAGCGAAACTCCGCAGACGTGATGGGTATCGAACTACCTAAATACGATAAAACACATTTGATTGGTTACAATTTTTCCGAGAAACATAATAGGTATATTACTCACACTTCCTATCTATGTATTGCACAATGGAAATACAACCTACAAATTTATTATTCAATGAAATCGAATGTACTTTGCATTAGATATGCTATGAGATATGCTCGTAGGTAGGTATGATGCTGTTTTTTTTAATAATTAATTAATTATATTTATACATAAGAAGAGAACATACATATATACATAAACTCACGCCATCTTCTCAATGGGTAGGCAGAAACTATAGAACGCCACCTGTTACGCTCCTTACATACTCCTTTTGCATCGTTTATCTATACATATATGAATATCACAATGGAAATACAACCTACAATTTATTATTCAATGAAATCGAATGTACTTTGCATTAGATATGCTAGGTAGGTATGATGCTGATTTTTTAAATAATTAATTAATTATATTTATACATAAGAAGAGAACATGCATATACAGGGTGTGGCGTAAGTAGTGGTCCACCGTTCAGGATTCGATGAACCAGATAATTAACTATAACAATTAAAAATTTTAACCATTTTTACCCAAGGGTTACGAAAATATTTCCTTTCTGTCTTTTATTTACGAAATTTCTACCTTTTATTACAAATTTGTTTGTAGTTTAAAAAAAAACCATTATTTTTTCATTTTGATTTCTGCTAATTACTGCTGAATACTAGAGCTATCATGATAAATAATGATTTTTTATGTAAATTTAGCTCTTTTGAAGAAAAAGTTGGTTCTTCTCTAATTTTAACCCTATTTTTTACATACCATCGAAGTTCAAGGGCGATTTTTGTAAAAAAAACTTACTACACTGTCAGTGCCCATTTATTTAATAATATGCCTACTAAATACCGATTTCAAAATGGTATCACTATAACAGATCCTATTATTTATCAAAAATATATTCAATTTTAATTGAAGAAAAGAAGATTTTCATTAAACTACTTTTTAAACTTTACTGCGTTAATATTTACGATATTTGCAAAAAAATACACTACAGTGTCAGTGCCCATTTGTATAAAAAAAACTACTATTGCAGAGTTATCTAGACCTAACTTGTTACTTTAGGTATTTGAACAAAGAATTAAAAAAAAACAAATCACTTTATTTATCATTTATTATTAATCTTTGTCATGATTACAATCATTAAAATTAAACAAAATGTTCAAAATGGCCACCATTCGCAGCTATACACGCTCTGCAACGTCGAATAAACGACCGTTTAATTCGTCGGGCAAACCCGCTTTCGCTGATTTCTCTAGCTGCTGCCTGGATTCTAGTCCTCAATTGGTCAATGCTAGTGATTTCTTTGCTATAGACTTTTTCTTTTAGGCAACCCCAATAAAAGAAATCTAGGGGATTTAGATCTGGCGAGCGTGGTGGCCACAATATTGAACCTAAGCGCCCTATCCACCTATTTGGATACGCTGTATCAAGGTGCTCTCGTTCTCTAACAGCGTAGTGAGCGGGACAGCCATCGTTCTGCAGCCACATGTCTTCTTGGACTTCAGGAACGACACCTTCCAGAAGCAAGGGCAAGTCAATTTGCAAAAAACTTAAATATCTTTCTGCATTTAATGTTTCTGACAGCTCGTGTGGACCGATTATTTGTCCGTTAATGATTCCGGTCCAAAGGTTTATTTTAAATTGATACTGTGATCTGTCTTGCCTTATGAGATGCGGGTTTTCTAGCTGACAGTTATGCAAATTATGTAGATTTAAATATCCATCTTTTTTCCAGGATGACTCGTCGCTCCCTAGTATTTTATTAAAAAACTGCGGGTCTTCTCTTATTCTGCGTAGCATTAGGTACTCTACAAAATGTTACTCTCAATTGATAATCTCTTGGTAGCAATGACTGTACCCTTTGATAGTGGTATGGGTACAGTTCATGTCTTTTGAGTATTCGATGTACAGATCTAGTTGATATGCCAGTTCTGCGACTTAAGACACGGACCGATGTTGAAGGATCTTCTGTAACTAAATTCATTACCTCTTCATCGTTGTGTCGTCACGGTCGTCCTTCACCTGCACCGCCTACGCCTGTGCCAGGTATCCTTCCCTCGGTGTATGCGTTATGCACTCTTCCAAAAACTCGGTGGTCTGGATGTCTTCGATCGGGATATCTCTCCCGATAAAGTCGAGCTGCTTCTCTACCGACACCTCTGCATTCGCCATAAATAAAATGCATGTCAGCATATTCGCGCGGTGTGTACCGAGACAATTGTCACTGCACTGCACGTTTGTCCAAATCGTTGAGCAAGCCAAAGTCACCAGTACACGTAGCCAATATCGCAGAGATCACCAAAACAACAAGTCCAATCAGTAGGCAAATTAAACAGAGTCCTGGGGCAGGCAGGGGTAAAAAAATGGCGGAGGTAAACACAGGCAGAATAAAAACGAAACGCATACGACGCACGACACGAGTGACGAGATCGTACTAAATCATTTCGAGATTTCTGAAGATTTCAACGTTAGTAATGAAAGAGATAGCAATACCCTACCATATCTCTTCCTTATCACTCCTATTGTGCGTAACTCGATTGCGAGAGCTTCAACCGGTTTTTGTTAACAAAACCTGTTTTTTTACCTGAGACATGCTCAGGTAAAAAAGGGTCAGGGTTTTTTTACCTGACATGTTTGTGCTTTAACACAAATAACATTTGAATTCAATCTTTATTTACATAACCAAATTACAAGATGATTATTAACATTAACTAAATTAAATTAAAACTAAGTTAAGCTTAAAAAAGGCCCTCGGGGCATTGTACCGAGGATGCTGGCGGCATTTCCTCGCTGAATTGCAATGCTGATGCGTTGCGCGAGAAAGCCGCCAGCTTTTCGGTCACCAGTTACATCAACTAGACGACATTTGAATTGTAAAAAGTTACATTGTATCCGTTTTTTGAGTTTTTATACGTTTTGTAATAGTATTAACGCAACAAAGTTTAAAAAAGTAGTTTCATGAAAATCTTCTTATCTTCAATTAAAATTGAATATCTTTTTGTTAAATTATTGGATCTGTTATAGTGATATCATTTTGAAATCGGTATTTAGTAGGCATATTATTAAATGCATGGGCACTGACAATGTAGTACGTTTTTTTTTACAAAAATCGCTCTTGAACTTAAAGGTGTTTTAAAAATTAGGGTTAAAATTAGAGAAGAACCAACTTTTTCTTCAAAAGAGTTGAATTTACATAAAAAATCATAAAGTATCATGATAGCTCTAGTATTCAGCAGTAATTAACAGAAATCAAAATGAAAAAATAATGGTTTTTGTTGAAACTACAAACAAATTTGTAAAAAAAGATAGAAATTTCGTAAATAAAAGACAAAAAGGAAATATTTTCGTAACCCTTGGGTAAAAATGGTTAAAATTTTTAATTGTTATAGTTAATTATCTGGTTCATCGAATCCTGAACGGTGGACCACTACTTACGCCACACCCTGTATAAACTCACGCCATCTTCCCATGGGGGTAGGCAGAAACTATAGAACGCCACCTGTTACGCTCCTTACATACTTACTCCTTTTGCTTCGTTTACGTTTATACATCTGGTCATACACGGACGCCGGCTGCGACTACGACGCACCTGACGTTTTTGAAGAATGGTGATGTTCTTCATGAAGAGAACAAATTATATTAATCCTGCGGGGTGAATTGCGCAACACACTTACGATGGCAATGACTTTAATTATGACACAACAACGACATTTACATTAAGATTTTTCAAACTTATTCAAAATCAAAATATTTTTATTTCACATAAAATCAAAATCAAGTCATTTATTCAAACTAGGCTGAAAATCAGCACTTTTCGAACATCAAATTTACATAAGACAGTCCCCGAAAAATGCCCGCCCTTCACCACTTCCTAGTGCTTTAGCTGGGAAGAAGTGGTGGAACAAACTCCCCAGCAGTACATCTGTCTGTTTAGTTGTATAAACTTGATTCTATACAAATCAAAGTACTTAACATTACGAAACACAAAACATTCGATTAAATTACACACTTGCCATATGTTAGCTAGCACACGCCAAAACAATGAACAAACTGTACTCAAGCAGATAAAAATTACAACATAAAAAAACGTAAACAGAACTTAATACCTAAATAAAAGCCTCCAGGCATAAACGGCGTGCCCGCTAACATAAGGCTATTGCTGTAACTCGAAGTGAGAAATGATAAACTAGCCCCATCGAAGTAAAATAAGTAAAAAATTACTAATAGCAATTAAAACCATGATCAGCAAGACCTACATGGGCACTTATGAAACGTCAGAAACTAGGTGCACGGTTCCAAATGGTCGTATTAAATAATGGATCAGCAAATTCCTTCAAAATCCTTGAAATTGTGTTTGAAAGTGTGTTTGGGGTTGCAATTGGGGTAAATACATATTTGTTATGGTCGCGAATCATATTTTAATCATGATACAACCTGGCACTGACCTGCAAATTGCAAAAATTGTAAGAAAAAAATAATTTCGCGTTCTACCTCTGCGGATCCACCTTAACAATCTTCTCATCATCATCATCTGCCTGCCTTTTCCCAACTACCTATGTTGGGGTCGGCTTCCAGTGTTACCGGATACAGCTGAATACCAGTATTTTACGTGGAGCGTCTGCCTATCTGACCTCCACAACCCAGTTACTGGGTTACACGATACCCCTTGGTAAGACTGGTTTTCAGACTTCGACCTTCTGACGACCCGTAAGGACTGTCGAAGATCTACAAATGACAGCCGGGACCAACGGCTTAACGTGCTTTCCGAGGCACGGAGGAGTCTTGGTATGTTAAGATTGTCACCCATCCACTGACCAACCGCGGCAAGCGTAGCTTAACCTGATCGATCGACCCGTGCGGCTGTTATTACTTAGCCACAAGCCCCTCTAATCTTAACAATCTTCTGTCAGTAAAATAATGGCGAAGGGTACATTGGATTTCTACCGACTATAAATACACGGTGTAAAATTGGGGTGAGGGTGTGCACATACTTTTGGCACTTTTTTTTTTTTAGTGTGGGAAATCATCAAATAAAATTCTCCCGCTCTGGGCGGAGCGGGATGGTGTGTCAGACTCTTACTGACTAAAACCCTACTACTACTTACTATGTATGGCTAATAATTTAATGTTTTGTGTTGCGCGTAGTGTAAATTATTTTACATACTATTGTATAGAATCAATTTTTTTTTTCCAACTAAACAGACAGCTGTGCTGCTGGGGAGTTTGTTGACCACTTCTTCTTCCCAGCTAAAGCACTAGGAAGTGGTGAAGAGTGGGCGTTTTGGGGGACTGTCTTATGTAATTTTGACGTTCAAAAAGTGCTGCTCAGCCTAGTTTGAATAAATGACTTTTGATTTTGATTTTGATACCTAAAACGGCCATCCCCAAAAACCTATACAAAATCCTTAGAAATATGAAAACGTTTTTGCATCCTACGTGGCGGAACAAAACATCAAAGGGCGTCCAGATGCTGTGAACAGTTACGTACGTACGAGTAAATGTTTGCCATGGGCATCGCGAGTGATAGGCTTTTCGTAGGTAGGTATTAATGATGTTCATTTAATAATTTTAAATCAGTGGACGTGATAGTTGACTGGATTGTAGAGATCAGATAGGCAGTCACTCCGTGTAAAATACTATTATTGAGCTCCATTCGGTGAGACTGGAAGCCGACTCCAATTTAGTTGAGAAAAAGGCTAGGTAGATGGATGAACGTGATTGTTGAGTCAATGGTACAAAAGTTTTATTGAAAGACCTAGCTGCTGAACGCAGCCTCGACCGCGTGGCTTTTTCTAAAACAAAAGTAGCATAACTTACTCTTTATAATATCAGCTATCTGCCAGTGAAAGTCCCGTCAGAATCGGTACAGCTGTTTTGGAGATTAGCCGGAACGGATAGACTATTTTCTTTTTTTGTTTTTTTTTTATACGTACTGTATAATACAAACGAGACACTTCCATTTTATTCATTTGTATAAATAAAAAGGTCTTCCAAGTATATAAATGGATAGAAACAGGGAAGAAACAAAACGCAACGAGCTGTTTACTGATTCCGTATAAAAAATAAAAAGGGTTTGTTATCATCGTGTAAGGTGTGATTCAGGTGAGGTTGTCCAGCGTCAAGTCTAGTTAGTGTTTATCGAAGGTCGTTAGATCACCTAAAATGGATACTTTACACACAACGGAAGCAACGGCCTAGATACTAATGAGCGCTAGTTTATAAGATCATCAATAGTACTCAAAAAAGCATCTTGGTACCACAAACACTTTTAGCACAAAAAAAAAACTATATCTATCCCTAAGCGAAGTCTGTTGTTCATGAAGAAAGGACCCTCCTGCTTACACCCAAATAATCACATAATCAGCCTATAATGTTCCCACTGCTGGGACACAGGCCTCCTCTCACAGGATAGTAGATGTCACATGTCTTCGAATGTTTTAGTTCTACGACATGCCGGTTTCCTCACGATGTTTTCCTTCACCGTTTTGAGAGCAGTGGTGATGAATAATTTACACAAAGTAAAGCGCCTGTCTTGGTTCGAACCTAGACCAACAACTCGTAAGTCGCGGCCGTTACCAGTGGGCCACCACTGCTCTGCTTACATCCATAAACTCCAATACACGACTATCCATTTTAGAAATGCCAATAATCACACTTTTACTAATGGCATGTAATACATACAAAAACTTGCCAAATATTGAGTAAAAATTACTCCAAAGACGGAAAACACGACTTGTTGCTTCATCCAAAGCTCTGGCAAAAAGCCAAAGAATTAATAAAGAAGGATACTAGAAGCGATAACACACGCGACTTCAAACAGCAATTAATTTGTTTAGAATAGTTGTTTGAATGTTTGTAAACTGGACGAGGATGTTTGTTAAAGCCAACACTAACCTACTGGTGTTTAACCGGATCTCTGAGACGCGAGTGACTTCCAAATAAACGGTGCAAATCTAGAGTTTTAATAATAATGTCACATTTTATATTTCAATATCGTCGCTGATACTGCAATACTGCGTGACTAACAACAGACAATACCGCGTAACTTTGGTGAGGCAAATTTTACAGGAGAACGAAAACTAAATCACTTCTGTTGTACTTATCAAATACGTGACTGAACTTTAAACTATTTAGAAATGTGTATTAGTTAAATCCAATCAATATTTAGGTAGAAAATACACTTACGCTGTTTTTTTATAGAGTATCGTAGTTAACATCCCTTATAGTTTCATGGCGAAACTGTCCGTCTGTCTGTCTATCCCCGTTGTAATTCAGAGAATTCTTAGTACTAGAAAGCTGTAATTTGGCATAGTACATATTAATCACGCCGACAAAGTGCTAAAATAAAATCTTAAAAACCTTTTTTTATAGAATACCTCCCTTGCACTTAATGTGGGGAAGATATTATTTTCCTCGTCTACTCCATGGTGTGGGGTATCTTTGGATAGGCCGTTCAAGAATATTGTGGGTCTGTGAACGCCACTTTTCGATCCAAAGATGCGCTTACGTATTATTAAGCTTTAAAGTGCTAATTTTTTGTTACAGTCAAGTGCCCCCCTCCCCCCTGCCAGCTAAATGGTTGTTTATGGTGTAAAAAAATCATGGCAGTAGTACATATAATGAAATTAAAAGGAAAACTGTCACAGCTAAGTCGGCTTTAGGTACAAGTTAACGAGTAATAGTTGCAGTTGCATTTGCAGTTGGAGAACTGATTGTGGCATATTATATCAATGTATGGGAGAACATGTTTTTCAACTACAATGTTAAGTTTGTTTTTGGGATAAATTCATTTCAACTTCCCAACTACTGAACCCTTCATTGTGCGTGCTCCGACACGCACTTGGCCGGTTTTCATTTTATCTGGCATTTGTTATTTGAGCTTTTTTGATATTTCCGCAGAATTAGAGGGCGCATAAAACAGAATTATATTATTATAAAGAAGTTATATTTACACAAGTAAGTACCTAATCACACACGGAAGAAAAGTATCTCTTCAGCAAAGAATATCAATATTCTCAGAAAAATTGTTTCAATCCAAGTAAATATTTTCTTAATGTAAGTAAATGTACTCAGTCCAAGAAAACCTGTTCATTCAAATTAAGAATAATAAATACTTGGTTTTTATTCTTGACTTAAGCAAATATTTTTGATTCAAGACTATAATAATCTTAATTGAAGAAAATATTCTAAGAGAGAAATAATATTCTTAAAATTAAACTTAATAATTCTTCAATTATGTATAATGTCGTCGCAGAAGACAATAAAACTAAGACAAAATTTTACTTCATTCAAGAATATATTGTTTTCCCCATAAATGAATCAATATTTGTCTTGACCAAAAGGATATTGTCTTAATTTAAGACATCCTTTTTTTCCGTGCAGTCTCATTGTTTTACCTTTGGCAGTAACTAGCTTAAACAGTGTCGTCATAAAAACTTGGTAGTTGCTTATTAGCAAAATTATTACGATCTTACTACAAACATAACAAGACAAAGAGAAAATCAACAAAAACGCGTAACTAGCTAACACATAAAGTAAAACACAAAACATCAAAACCGCGGAACTACCATAACAACAATTTGTGCAAATTTTACTTGTAATATAAGTGTTTTTATGGATTCTAATAAGTAACCAAATTGATTGAGAGACATGCAATAAAACAATATAATAAACTTACCGATCAGCTTCGTATTACTATTATATAAGCGCCATATTTTCTGGAGCACCACACAAAAACTATACTCTAATCTTCTCTTCTTGTTATGATCGCGAGAATGCGCAGTATTGGTCAAATTATTTTGAGAGGTTCGCGCAGTGATTGGTCGCATATTGAATGAGCGATACACTGAAGTGTGAATGTGGTTCGTAGCCAATCGGCATCGTTAGCTCATTGCCGCAAAATCTAAAATTTGATACTTTTGTACTTCCAAATCAAATCAAATCTTCCGCGGTATTATCCACTGTTAGTTACGCGGTATTGCAGTATCAACGACGATATATATATAAGTTTCCATCTTAGCTTTAGCTTAGTTAGAGGGGTAACAGAAATTCAAGTATTGTGAAATCCAAATGACAGCTTAAAAAAATAGGCCTGCGTAGGCTTGATAAAAACCAAAATCAAGTCATTTATTCAAACTAGGCTGAGAATCAGCACTTTTTGTAAATATAATAATAATTTTAGATCTCCTATGTATAGATGTTCTTTACAGTTTATTCATTACGTATAAGTATTTTTAATTAAACATGTTGTACAGAACAATAAGGTGGAATTATAATTTAAATCTTAGCAAGTAAGCACAGGACTTATTATTTTGGTGATATCCAAGTGTTCTTACAAATGTTGTGGAAAAGGTAATAAATATGTTTGTGTTTAAATAATGTGTTTCGTTTTCTATTACTGACTGTAGCTAATAGTTCAGAAGTGGGATCGTAAGAGAATTCTCATAATTTTCTTTTTTTCACGTCCACATCGATCTTATTTTAATAATGAGTTTTTAAACATAATCGTTACTGGTATGATTCGAAAGATTTTTACGGATTAAAAATATGCATACTTTATTTTCTTTTCCTGACAACCTACAACTTTTGAAAATGGAACGTTACAATTTCATTTCTTGACAAATAATTTTATTTTTTATTAAAATACGAGAAACTTATTTCTGAATAACAACTTGAATATGAAAGCTATTTAGGTATTTAACGATTAGTGAACGCGTTGATGAAGAATATGGATGATTAATACTAATTACTATGCTGAACGGCTTTGAGTTGTCAATAGAAAAATATAAAAGAGAAATATGTTGATAACTAGTGGAGACTTATACTTGATCCTATTGTACGTAATAAATTAAACTTGCTATTTATTTAGTGATTGGTTTAAAAGAAGCATCACATGGTGACATTGACCTAGTATGTTTATTTTAAAATAAGAAAATCATAGGTGATGATTTGATGTCGGTGGCTAATTGTAGGTACTTCATACTTTCAATAGGTCTTGTTATTTATTTGGTGGCCCTGTCCTACACAAACTGAGTATATAGGTACCATTTAATTTTTGGTTTATCTTCTACATTATTTTGATAATTACCCAATCATAGTATAAATACGATCATGCGCTAAGCTTTCAAATGTGAGTTTCAGATACACATCCGTATTGAATACAACCGAGGGGAAGGGTTGTTATTCAATATGGATGAGGATGAAGAGCCCAGGTTTGAGGGCAGGAGCGGGCCCAAGTTTGAGGGCAGGAGTGGGCCCAGTTTTGAGGGCGGAAGTGAGCCCAGGTTTGAGGGCAGGAGCGGGCCCAGGTTTGAGGGCAGGAGTGAGCCCAGGTTAGAGGGCAGGAGTGAGCCCAGGTTAGAGGGCAGGAGTGAGCCCAGGTTAGAGGGCAGGAGTGAGCCCAGGTTAGAGGGCATATCAACATCTAGGCTGGAAGGTCATGGACTGCCCAGGCTAGAGGGCAAAGGAAGGAATATGGACAGCCGGGACAAGGAACCGGTCACTATGGGAATGGCGGCGAGGATTGAAGACCGGACACTGCGTTCGTCTAGGAGTCGGAAAAGGCAAAATATCATCATGGATTCGGACAGCTCATCGCGTGGTGGTGCAAACCGCGACAGGACTAGAAAATGCAGAAGGAGGTCACGAACACGGAGAGGTGGCACCAGGCGGACGGCGCATAGCAGTGACAGCTCGGATAACCGTGAGTCAACCCGAGCTTATAAATCTAGTCGGAACAGGAATAGGGAGTCTGAAACAAATGTATTATTAGATAAGTTTTTGTCGATCTTAAGTAACGTCAAGAGTTCAGAGAAGCCCAAGCTGTCATTTAATAGTAATGTTTTGCCGGATTTTGATCCCCTAAGTAAAGAGCAAACTATGCTAGTATGGACTACTAAAGTAGAAGAATGTGCCGAAATATACGGTTGGTCTGAAAAGGAAATAATTCACTACGCTCTTCCTAAACTTTCGGGGGTAGCAAAAATGTGGTACCAAGGTTTACCTTATCTTCTTTATACTTGGGGCGAATGGAAGAAAAAGCTAATTGAATCATTCCCTTGTCGCGAGGACTACGCCGAACTCTTGACGGAAATGTTGGCTAAACGTGTTAAGTGCGGTGAATCATTGGAGCACTATTCTTACGCAAAATTAAATTTATTAAATAGATGCAAAATCTACGGTAAACAAGCAGTAGATTGTGTCTTATACGGAGTAGATGATCGTGTCATTAGAGTAGGAGCACAAGCGGCTCAATTTAGTGAACCAGAACAAATTTTAAAATATTTTCAAACGGTAAAAGTAGGACAAAATAGGGAAGCATACGAAAAAAAAACCTCTACTAACGCAACGTCTCGGGCCCAGAATCTGAGGTCTGGTACGGCGAATTCTAACATACGGTGTTTTAATTGTAACGATCTTGGTCACCCCAGTTTTAGATGCGATAAACCCTCTATTAAATGTTCATTATGTGACAGACTAGGTCATCAAGCGTCTAATTGTTATAAAAACAAGTTTAAAACTGATTTACCTAAAAACGAAACCCAATCAAAAGATAAAAATGAAAAACAGGTATCAGAGTTGAAAATTGATAGATTTATTGACAAATACATTTTAGACATTAAAATTAATGGTAAAGCAGTAAAATGTCACATAGATTTAGGAAGCCAGTGTACGCTTATAACGATAAGCAAGGCTAAAGAAATTGCCATGGATATTAAGTACCCGCCTAATCTACCCGTATTGAGAGGTATAGGTTCAAATTTAACTATTCCTTTGGGCGTAGTAACTGCCAATGTTGAAGTTCAGGGAATTAGAAAACTTATATACATTTATGTAGTTGAAGATCATGTTCTGGGTCACCCTGCTCTCTTGGGGCACTCATTTACGGAAATGTCCGATCTTATAATTACTAAAATCCCAACTAAATTGATATTTAAAAAAATTGATTATACGAAAATACAACAAAATTGTTGGTTTCCTAAAATGCGTCGTTTCATTAAAAAATATGTACAGTCTTGTTTAGAATGTGCCCATCATAAGGTGGCAAACGAGAAGGCGGACTGCACCCGATTGAAAAAGTCAGTGTCCCTTTTCATACTATACACGTCGACCACTTAGGTCCTTTTATCAAGAGCAAGAGGGGTTACTGTTATTTATTGGTCTTGGTGGATAGTTTCACGAAATTTGTAAATATAAATGCCGTCAAAAACACTAAGTCCCTCACTAGTATACGCGTAATAAAAGAACACATAAGTTATTTCGGGGTCCCCACACGGCTAATATCCGATAAAGGATCTAGTTTCACTAGTAAAACGTTTAAAGAATTTACAACACTATACGGAATAAAACACATTATTAACGCCGTAGCAACACCCAGAGCAAATGGACAAGTTGAACGGTTTAATAGGACTATCCTAGATGCTCTTTCGACTTGCCCTCATAACAAAGATGACAAATCTTGGGATGACTATATCTATGATATTCAAGTAGGTATCAATACCACAGTACATAAGACCACCCAGAAGAGCCCTTCCGAATTATTATTTGGGTTTAATATAACTAGTAGGTCAGAAGGTATTTTGAACACCGTTCTATCCGATACCACTAATTTAATTGACTTGGAAGATTTGAATAGTTTAAAAGATGAGGCAAGTTGTAGTATAAAGCAGTCAGGAAATTAGGCAAAACGTATAAGAAAGGAGACTTAGTCCGCGTTGAGAGGCAAGTTCCTCATGATGGCCAATCCCAAAAGTTAGTGGTTAAATTCCAAGGTCCATATCGTGTAATAAAAGTGCTTCCCAATGATAGGTATATGATTGAGGACACCTCTATGACACGCAAACACGGCCGTCGATACGAAGCAGTGGTAGCTATAGATAAAATGCAGCCTTGGCTAATATTTAATAGAAACTTAGAAAATAGTGATGATGAGGTTAGTGATAGTAATATTGGTGAGGAAAGGAATGATGTAGAGAATTAAATTAAACTATTTGAATTTTATAGTAATTATGATGTTGTAATTTTTAGAATATGAATTGAATTAAAGCACAGTGAGTAAAATTAAGCATTTATTTCTTAATGTTATTGTACTGATTTAATATTGTTATTATGGATATTTAACTGAGATATAATGGTTTATTTATTTGTTTGTTGATTAGATAATAATGTATTGTAATAATATTTTTTAATGCTCTTCTTTTCTTTATAATCTATATAACATTGTAAGCCCGAGGACGCGCTTTGAACAGGATGGCCGAGCTGTTAGCTTGTATCTGGTAACCCTACTTATTTAATCAACTAATAAGCGTATGTCACTCAATTGATTATTCGTCCATAACGTTAACTGTCATTCGTTCATGACATTCACTGTCATTCTCTATGGAAGATAACTGACAGCCGGCCTTCTTGATTGAGACGTCGAGGAGTGAACACGCCTACATTACCAGCGTAACAAATTGGTGGAATTATAATTTAAATCTTAGCAAGTAAGTACAGGACTTATTACTTTGGTGATATCCAAGTGTTCTTACAAATGTTGTGGAAAAGGTAATAAATATGTTTGTGTTTAAATAATGTGTTTCGTTTTCTATTGCGAACCCCTTTATTACTGACTGTAGCTAATAATAAAATGACAATTGATCGCAATGGGTTTCATTTGGACGGTTCACCCACGTTCATTGCGTTATTCACGATGTTGAGCACACGAATTTTCCAAACTTATGAAGCAATGGATTGGCAATATCCTTCAAAACTCTCGGATTCAAACTGCGTTGCGCAATTAGGGTGCTGGTCAATGAAGCCTATTTATATAAGACATGCAATAATTGAGAGCACCGCTGCTCTCAATTATTGCATGTCTAGGTTCTATCTAGGTTCCAACCCGGACAGGCGCTTTACTTTGTGTAAAGGATTTCATCACCACTGCTCTCAAAACGGTGAAGGAAAACATCGTGAGGAAACCGGCATGTCCTAGAACCAAAAATTCGAAGACATATGACATCTATCAACCCGCACTGGGCACGCATAGTGGATTACGGCCCACTCCCTCTCACTCTCCTGTGTCCCGGCAGTGGGAACATTATAGGCTGATTATGTAATAATTGAGATAACTGCTTAGCACCATGTTTCATCTACAATTTTTTCATTTACACAAAAAATCTCACCGACGTAACAAAATCCACGTCAGATTCACAAAATCTTCTGTCGGAAATCCAGGAAAATCTATTCGTGGCCCACACTGAAAATACACATTTTGCATTCATAAATCAAGATAATTATTCACATTTATACTCCCTATAATACACGGCGCATATAATCCGCTTATTATTGCTGTTCTACATGAAGAATTATTATTGTTGTTCTTTATGCGAATTGTGTGATACTATAATTCTGTTAAAAATGGTAATTAAATATTTTTTTTCTTTTACTTCTTTTTGTGACTTGTCTTAAAAATGACTATTTTAAAATAAAAAACTATAGTATTTTTTTTTGTGGGTTCATTTGGGACCGCAGTTAGTGTAGTCATTTGAAAATATCAGTTACAAAATCAGTTTTTTTTTTTTGTGAACTTCACAGACGTGATCATAATCATAATCATCATTTATTGCATCCATGTAGTTTACAAGTTGTTACAAGTATAGGTATAGGTTTCATACATGAACCCTGCTAGGGTTGCAATGTAAATATAAATAGTTTAATGTCACAGTGTCACAATACCTGAACACGATAAAACAATAGAAAACAGATTTTCTCAACTCATACTTCAAGCAACACTACCAGCTGGGTACGTCTTTCATTGACTTGAATGTGCCCTGGCGGCTGAGAGTATGTCATGCTCACTCAGATGTCTCGCTGATGGTGGCGCGTGTGTTGGATCATTTAGCTCCCTTCAAAATGGTTGAGCTGAATGGTTCTAATCCATACGTCATGTTCGTGAACGGGCGCCGTCAGTAGAGACTGGTCATCTCTTAGCTGCTATGGCTTATTTGAATTGAATTAATTTTTTTTATTGTTTTTTTGGTTATCTTTTTAGTACGGATGCGTTATGTTTTGCATCGTTCTCACGTGTATAATTTAAAAATGAATGATGTAAACATTATGTTGTAACCATAATAATATTTTATTTTTATTTTATTTATTTTATTTATTCGGGAAAACAAACAATCACACATTAAGAATTACTATGTTATATTTATGCTATAATTAATATGTTGATATAAAAGAGTGTCCGTGGAGTTTCTTGCCCGTTGTTCTCCATAGGTACCTACTACGCTTTCGAATGGATGAATTACTTTGATCCAGTATACCTAGGTACCTATTCATTACTTTGTTTCCGTCAGTAAAATATTCGCTTGATTTCAGGAGTCCTAAAAGAGGGCTTATAAACGTCTCACTAACACACAGCAAATACTGAACAGGTTTCGTCACTTGGCTGTAATCTGGACAATTGATAAATCAACGACCCTGAAATATAAAGGAATCGGGAAATAACCATAAGAAGATATAGGCACGAAGATATATCACAGATCACGGAGATGCCTCGGAGGCCGCTACTAGAGACGAAATTGTGAACACTTTACATACAAACCAAGTGTCTCACCGTTTACTCATACTCCGAGACAAATGTCGAACATAAACTGACGGATTTGAAGGCGGCCCGCGACAGAAGTTGTGCGCTCAACGCACGTTCGTATTTCATATCCAGACACTGGAAGTTACGAAAGGGTTACCGAGGTCCCTGGCAACACAGGCAACGGAGGCAATACGGGTGGGTTTTAGTCAGTAAGAGTCTGACACAGCCTCCCGCTCCGCCCAGAGTGGGAGAAGTTATTTGATGATTTCCCAACCAAAAAAAAAAAAAAGACGCTGCCGCTAGCGATTCCGTTCTCTGCGATAGAGGTGCGACGTGCTCGTGTTGACTAAATCTTTCACTGCACGATCTATTTCCGTACCTAAATATAAGACAGACGAAACTCATCTGTCTCCATACCATCATGATCAATTAAGTAGCACCAGTTATAATAATAACCACGGGCTAGCCGAAACGTAATAATAATAAATTAATAATACAATAAACAGATCGCGTAACCTTGGTGAATTTTCCGGAGTAATACGTCCTTTATTGCAACAAATATACATGTATAATGATTATAAGATTATGTTGAGTGCTGTATAGGCATAAATTCTACATACCTAATGTCTCATGGCTAAAATAATGGCTCGTGGCTCAATAATAACAGCCGCACGGGTCGATCGAAGGTTAAGGTACGCTTGCTAAGTCGGTTTGTGGATGGGTGACCCTACATTGTATGTCGAGACCCCTCCGTGCCTTGGAAAGCACGTTAAGGCGTTGATTCTGGCTGTCATTCGTGAATTTTGACAGTCGTTACGGGTCGTCAGAAGCCCATAAGTCCTTGACAACCTTACCAAGGGGTATCGTGATACCCAGACAAGAATAGAATATAAGAGAATAAAGTCAGCCAGTCACTGGGTTGTGTGTGTGCAGATAGACAGTCGTTATACAGGGGGGTAATTTAGTCACCTGCATCCGCCAAGCGGGTGATTCTACCTGTCATATTGAAGAACGTTCGGTATGAAACTCATACCCAATTTAATATTTTTTATTTAAATATTTACACACACTATAAAACTGATTTACATCCGTAAGACGTCGTCGTAACATAAGGTCCAGTTGAAAACTAGCGTCAGGTACTAGTTGTGTGGCATTTATGCTGAACTGGGCCTATTTGGCGCAGCCGTGAGGCACATAATACTGTGTTCTAACTACTTTCTGTTTTTTTTGTTTTTGTATGAATATTGCGTACCTGAGTCAAATAAATTTATTTTCTTTCTTTCTTTCTTTTCTTTCAATTCGCAAAAAAAAAAATATTTTCATGTATACATCAAAATAGTCTGTCTACTGGAATTTGTTCTTTTTTTTGCCCGAGTCGGATATGAGTTTGACAGCGAAAGTTGATGTAAAAGCACAATTTTATGTAAATGAGAAAAAGCTCTTCAACAAACTTTAAACTTGGTTTGCGTTTCGATTCTGAGAATACTAATTTCGCAAGTGCAACGTCCACTTTCTTTAACTTTAAAACATATTTCATTCACCTCTTCTTTCTCGAAACTAAGTTGAAAATAACATCATTGTTTCAACCCACGTGCTGTCTGCGAAATTAACCCCTCGGTCTTGCATCCGCCATATTGGTTTCAATCTTTGATTTTTCTGTTATTTTCATAACATCACGCCTTGTTTCCCCGAAGGCTTGGGCAGAGGTGTACCTGTAGTACACCCACATTTCGCTAGTTATGTTTAAGTCCCATGTAATAGGGGGCGAGCCTATTGCAATCAACCAGGCACAAATCCAGACTCCAGGCTGATACTGAGAAATTCCAGATAGAAAAACCCAATAACACTTTGTCCGACCCGGGAATCGAACCCAGGACCTCATGCTCAGCATTAGCGCTTGCAACCACTAGACCAACGACAGTCCGATATTTTCAACCCTTGTTATTGCTTTTCCACTACGCTAGACCACTTTGCTGATCATTCATTAGAATTATATTAGTTATATTTATCCGAAAATTATACTATAAATCAATGAGACCATATATTTATCTTATTAGGAAATATATATAATAATAAATATTATAAATATAATATGTAATAAATTAAGGGTCGAGTAATTGCCGTTGACCTCGGCCATAACAACGTGCGTCGCGCTCACGTGCCCCGCAGCCGTTTGATTGCATAGGAATTATTAATTTTTAGTAACGATAACATGAATATTTAAAAAAAAAACACATAGAAATTAAATTATAAATGATAAAATAGTCTATTCATACAAAAAAAAAACATGAAAATATCTTAGATACCGTTTGAAAGTATTATAGTTTTTTTTATGTTTTGGGTCGAAAATTCGACATTACTTCCTGAATTTATTTCATAAAGTATTTTGCTACAATTCTTAATTATTCACATATAGAATTGATGTGTATGCATCCTAGTTTAACATACATTTTTTGCATAACTTAATTGCATTAGATGAACGCGTAATAGCAGATTTAAAAGTCACTAAAATCATGTATATGCGCCTTAAATGATCACCACCGCCTATAGACTTCTGTAATACCACCACCATTGTAGATGCATTGCCACCTTCAAGACAAAATTGAAATGATTGACGTGCCTGTAATTACACAGGCTCCCATAACCTTCGAACCGGAACACAGCAACGCTTATTACTGGCTGAAATAGTGATGGTGGCAGAACTTCTATAGACGAGCTCCTACACAAAAAGCCTTCACCTATATGCATCTGAAATCATTCACTCTGAAAATTAGGCACGTCAAAAAATAAACGGCTCTAAAACTTTGTTCTTTTGATCGATCTAAAATTAAGAACACTTCGCAATTGATTGATTGATCGAAATTGGTTGATTGACAGTTCACGAAGAAGATTACAGACATCAGTCAGAGCCGCGTTATCCTTTGTCTTGTCTTAGTCTGTAAATATAATACGTTTTTTGCCGATGAAAAATTTATTCAGACAAATTAAAATTCAAAGTAACTTATTGTACATAAAATAATTTATAAGAAAAAAAAAATCTTTCTTAGAGTCTCGGCCGTCGAGAGAATACGTTCTAGACATTTTTCAGTTCCATACTAACGGATACGTGTTTTGCGAATTTGATCCTTATTTCAACAAGAAATTGTCCAACTGACAGGTGTCAGTAACGCATTCTCTCACATGGCCGGACTGTAGCGTTCATCTAATAAAGCCAAAACGGTCATGTATGACACCACGACACGTCAATATTGCAATGGGTGGGGTGTGGGGTATGGGTAGGTGGGGTGTGTGTGTGCAATGTGTGGGATTTGAACTCACGACAAGGCGCTCGTCACTCCAGGCCTTTACCAATTGAACTATAACCAGCTAATCCTGTCAATTCTATCTGAAAAACTTAACAGACGTGCTGTAAAGCTCGCAAAAGTAACCTAAATAAAACTACTTACTACAAAGTAGGAAGTAAAGCAGTATCCATCAAGATTGTTGCAACAATTTATCTAAATGTTTGTTCTCAACTCATAGTTGTTGGCTCACTCGGTTAGCTAACGAAGCGCAGTAATGTATTGTATGTACTGGAGTGAGCAAGTATGTATGTGGATGTTTAGTCTGAAATAGGGTTAACTTTGGAACGAAGTTCCTTATCGCACGTTATACTCTGCACACTTGGCGAATCTCAAAATCTTGGCGACATTTTAACCGTCACGACAATTTTGTTACGTAACAAAAGTGAGCGAAAGGAACTTCCAACCGGGTGTCCCACGACGCCTCTCGTTTATAGGGATACGTAGTCACCCGTGTGTCTGTCTATCTGTCCGTCTGTCACACCCGATTTTCTCCGAATCTACTGGACCGATTAAGGCGCTGACAAGACCCAATTGACCAAAATAGGCTTATCTTAAGAAAAAAAAATTGCCAAATCTGTATAGTTTGTGGTAGCGGAAAAATATATGTTAATTTTTAACGTATTTCCCAGAACTGGGTTGTTACCAAAACACGTTTTGAAAAAAAGTCTCGATAAAAACTTACCGTACGTTAAACTAACCTCTTACCTCGAGTTCCCATCCAAAATATCTGTATTAAATATCATACGTTACGTATTTAATTAATAACAAGAACGTCTTATGTTAATGCAGATGTATGTTTTTTTTCGATTACTCAACTCAATTTTGAGTAAATAGATAATTGCTTCATATTTTGCAATAAATTACAAGCGTTGTGTCATCGCCCTTCTCTTTCTTTTCTATGCAATATGACAGTGACCGTGGTTTAGGTGTTGTCACTGTCTAAGTTGAAATTTGGTATACATATGAAATTCTGTGACATAAACACTGACAAACAAACACTCACTTTTGGAGGGCAAATTAGAGAGTAGAAAAAAAAAAAGTTTTGCAAACTGTACTGTGTGACGTATCAAATGAAAGGGCTATTTTGAGAGTTATATTGTGAGTCTCAAATATTATTAATAATGTTAAAATACCTAGTTTAAGAAAATAGTGATAGAGAAGACAAAATATACCAGTCCCCCTATCTCAGAAAAAAATGAACCAAAATTTTTTAACAGAAAATAGTTCTTTACTTATAGATTACAGGGAAACTTAGAAGAAGTCGATGGTCTTAAAATAACATGGTAAATCTCTCCATATTGTGCGTTCAAACTTACGTTTACAGTTGGAATGTATGGCAGAACATGTTTTACAACTACAATGTTAAGTTTATTCTTGAGATAAATTATCTTGGGATATTAAAAAAGGGATTGTACGGAACCCTCACCACGCGGGTTCAAATCGCACTTGTCCGGTTTTTTTTAACTTGCGCTACGGCTCAATGCGGCTGTAAAGTACGCTTTTTTTTTTGTGGGTTGGATATCATCAAATAACTTCTCCCGCTCTGGGTGCAGCGGGAGGGTGTGTCAGACTCTTACTGACTAAAACCCACCCGTATTCCTTCATGTTGCCTGTATTGCGGGGGCCTCGGTGACCCATTAGTACCTTCCCGCGACCCCGGCAGGCATCAGCCCTAGCGGACCCCTACATTGTGCTGACGACATCTCTTTGAGGGGTGCGTGGAATACAACGCGCCGTCGACCCGGGCCTGGTCCTTACCGGACGGTGAGCTACCCATTGCTCACCGTCCGCAAGCCCGCGCCTACGGTGGTCGGAAATCCGCCCGGGATTCCCGATGCCCAGGGCGTCTCCTGCGGTAAAGAACGCTTGCTACACTGCTTACTTACTGCAAATTCATAAGATACTTTTAATGAATCATCATCTCATCATCTGCTGCCTTGTCCCAACTACGTTGGGGTCAGCTTCCAGTCTTACCGGATGTAGCTTAATACCAGTATTTTACATGGAGCGACTGCCTATCTGACCTCCACAACCCAGTTACTGGGTAAACGATACGCCTTGGTAAGACTGGTTGTCAGACATTCGGGCTTCTGACGACCCGTAACGACTGTCAAAGATCTACGAATGACAGCCGGGACCAACGGCTCAACGTGGTTTCCGAGGCACGGAGGGGTCTTGGTATGTAAAGTTTTAATGAATATAAATCAAAATTTACTTTTATTTTTGCTGCTGTAACCAAACCAGTATGCTCTCGTGACTTCTCGCAATGTTTCTGAAAAATCTTGTTCGTTTTGTCGCCTATTGAATACACAGCTTTAATCTATTATTGCGGCATAGAGAAACAAGAGTAAATCAAGCTTGAACCTGTTTGAACCACAAGTTTATCTTTATAGGCATTGTAAGAAAATTAATATACATTAGTTTTCGTAAATAAATAGGTTGGGGTCTTAAATATACAACTACTTACAGTGAAACAAAATAAAAGCCTATTCTATTCTATTTTGAATAATGTTAATGAGGTTTCAAGATATTTTGTCGTCACATAACTACAAAAAAATCTGAAACCTCATTATTCACACTTTTACTATTATTAAAGTTTTCATTTTTGAAAAAGAGGTTGCTTCTGAAATTCATTATTAGAAAAAAAAACCTTACGTAGAGTTTATTGTCATACCCATTATATTGAAATATTAATCGTAGGTATATTGCCTCATTGGTCTAGTGATCGCAACCGCTACTGCTGAGCATGAGGTCCTGGGTTCAATTCCCAGGTCGAGCAAAGTGTTATTGGGTTTTCCGTCAGGGATTTCTCAGCAGCAGCCCGGACTCTGGAATTGTGCCCGGTTGATGGCAATAGGCTCGCCCCTATTACATGGGACTTAATCATAACTGGCGAAATGTATCTTAATCATAAATGAAACCCTTCGGGGATTACTCGTACAGGCGTGATGAAAAATACAATTGCTACTCGCATTCCTCCAAGACCAGAATATTATAAGTTTTCCAATCGCCAAAGGAGAAAAAACTTGGTTTCAATCATATTATTCAGAAAAGTTTTGCGCACTTACAAAATCTAATTTTGACAGAACTAGACTGGGGTGTTGAACTGTTATGAAAAACGAAGGAATGTGTAATATTCGTATGTTAGATATTAAGGTCCCCAAGTATTTCTACTCTAAGATATGTGGTTCCCGAGGCTTGGGAGACATACAGGGAGAGTATTCATTTTTTGTTAGGTACTTATGTCACAAAGAATTACAAAAGTAGTAGGTACTTATTGGGATTTGTTTCACTTTCGAGATTGGCATATAGAGGCTCACGCCTCTATATGCCACTCACACAAAGTTCACTCATCCTCCATAGAAAAGGGAGGATCTCCGACCAGACGGGTGTCGTGTTAGACGGGTGTCGTGTCTGACGGGCTACTGCCCGACCGGTTGATGACAGGATGTTGTATATATGCTAGTTGCGCGGTAAACTCTGCTTGCGCGATGCAGGATCTTGCGTGACGTCAGTGTGTTGCGTAGTTCGCATGTGGCGATGTAGATGCCGCCACAGGCACAATTTACCAGATAAATGGAATTCATTTTGTATGACATTAACTGTCAGATGAGATATCGGCAAATATTTATTTTTAATTATATTTATTTACATAACCAAACTACAAGATGATTATTAACATTACCTAAATTAAATTAAAACTAAGTTAAGCTTAAAAAAGGCCCTCGGGGCACTGTACTGAGGATGCTGGCGGCATTTCCTCGCTGAATTGCAATGCTGGTGCGTTGCGCGAGAAAGCCGCCAACTTTTCGGTCACCAGTTACATCAACTAGACGTTTCGCGATTTCCGCAAATAACTTATGTATGTGTTGGATACCGTATCGATACTTTTTCGCGCGTTTTAAGTACGGTGAGCCCAAAATCATTAGCTGAATATTTTGAAGATTCAGACCATTCACTAACTCATATGTCTAGCCTTTCCAACTATGTTAGACCAGTTTCCATTCTCTGTTCTGACAGTTTGTTTACTACTAATCTATACAGATAAATAAAATTGGAGTGTCTGTTTGTAATATTAAAATAACCGCTTTTTACTAAATGCATATGGATTTTTGTCTGTCTGTCTATTTGTTCCAGCTAATCTCTGAAACGGCTAGACCGATTTTGACGGGACTTTCACTGGCAGATAGCTGATGTAATAAGGAGTAACTTAGCCTCTTATTTTAGAAAAAGTCACGCAGGTGAAGCCGCGGGCAGCAGCTAGTATTGAATATAATCAATTGGCAAGCTATTGCCACTATCCTTACATAGTAAAAAACAAAGTTCCCCTCCGCCGAGCCGCGTCTGTCTGTCTATCTGTCTGTCTGAACGCGATAAACTCAAAAACTGCTGAACAGATTTTCAAATGGTTTTCACCAATGAACGGAGTTATTCATGAGTAAGGTTTTAGGTGTATAATTCATTATAGTTTTGTGGAAATCGGCTGAAATATGACGATTATTGTTGATGTCGGAAAAAAACATGCTGACTGAGAGCTTTACTGGCGTGCGCTGCGTAAATCATACAAGTTACATAAGATTTATGTTCTACAAGATGTATTTCTTAAAAACTTCAACAAAAAGTCTATGGTAGCATCTGTATATCTTCTAAGGATGACATATTATATTTCAGAATTTGATAAAAATTTCGTTGCTATTTCCGAAGCTATTTAAACCCGTATTATATTAATCCTTATCAGTGCCGGATTAATCTGATAAGGAGGGCCCCTCGATAGAATTTGCTACGTAGCTTTGTAGCAAATTCTATCAAGGGGCCCTTGATCTGCTATGGGTTCTTAAGTATAAAGTGGTAAAAAAATTGGGTAAACGAAAATAATTTTTTAGTATATAATTACTAAATTATAATAAAAATAATGTAGACTGTAAGTCTTACAAATAAATAGACAATTCCAACATTTTAAATCGAGCCATTTCAATTCTGCTACGCATCTACACTGGGTGTTAAGTAAAGGTGCTCGCTCTCGTCAGACTTTCCGCCGATTCAAATTCTATACATTTATACGAGCGACTTTTTGTAGAATTTCTGCGTTTACCGTATGATATTCCGTGTTTTATTTTCGCCAACGAAATAATCGGTTACCGATTGTCTGACGTGGATTGCCTTAGTCGGAGAAGGTGTAACGTTTCACGTTTTCACGACATCAAATAAATGCAATATGTGACATATTGAATTTCTTTGATGTCACAAAAACGCAAAAATTACGCTCAGGCGGAGGTGTTTTGGGGTGTTTTTTTTGAGGTGTGTTGGGGGTTTGGATATGTGGGGCGTCGTGTGGGGTGAGCTACCCATTGCTCACCGTCCGCAAGCCCACGCCTACGGTGGCCGGAAATACGCCCGGGATTCCCGACGCCCAGGGCGTCTCCTGCGGCGGCTAGGGGCGAGAGGGCGCGAAATTTTCCTTTCCCTCAACCGTCCCGCCTCCTCCTTCGCGAGCATTACTGCTTCGCAGAAGGAGGTGACGGCTGCCCATGCCCTCTCGCTCCGTACCATGGCCTGAACCAGGGCCGGACGCGAGAGTTCTCTGCCGCCGATCGCCTCTACGAGGACACGGCTTAGCTCTGCCCAAGCCGGGCAGACCTCCACCGTATGCTCCACCGTGTCCTCCGGGCATACAGTGGTGACACCCGGGCGATCCACACAGTGGTGACACCCGGGCGTTTCCTCCCGCCTTACCCGACACAGGAACCTCGCGAAGCTGCCGTGTCCAGTGATGACTTGCGTCAGGCGGAAGGTGAGGATGCCTTGGTGCCTCTCTAGCCACTCCTCAAAGAGGGGTCTTATCGCCGCAATCGTGGCGTGCCCAGCACTGGATTGCGACAACCGTACTCTCCATGTCGCCATGAGATCCCGCCGGAGCTCCGTCCACTGTGCCGCGATTTCTCGCGGCAGCGGAGTTACGCCCCGGCGTTTCGCCTCCTCGCGCCACTCCCATACGTGCGCAAGGACTTTTGCCTCCAGATCCCATGGCGGCAATCCGGCAAGGAGGCTCGCTGCCTCACAGGAGACCGTGCGGTATCCCCGGACCATCCGGATGGCCATGACCCTTTGGGACGCGCTCAACTAGCTGGCTGGCCGCAGCGCCAGAGAACGCGCCCATACAGGAGCCCCGTAGAGGGCCATGGACCGCACGGTGGTTGCCCCCTGGACCGGTTTTACGAAGTTTGGCAACCTCAACGTGGTGTTTTTTTTTACTATTTATGCACACCCGTATTTACATTGTAGAAAGAGAAATTGATTTATCATCACGTCTGTATTTCTCGAAAATGTATGCAGAGTTGATAAGTACATACTTATCACCTGTGTGTGGGAAGGTGATAGGTACCTAACTACACGCACATTTCACCAGTTATATTTTGTTTCCCGATATAATAGAGGGCGAGCCTATTGCCATTTACCTGGTACAAATCCAGACACCCGGCATAATTGCGTAGCACAGTTTGAACCACAATCCGAGAGTTTGGAAGGATATTGCTAATTCATTGCTTCATAGGTTTGAAAAATTCGTGTGCTCGACATCGTGAATAACGCAATGAACGTGGGTCAAAATTAACCCATTGCGTTTAATTGTCGTGTTATATGTGATACGCAATTGCCCCGCGCTTTTAGAAAAATCCTGATGAAAAAACCTCATAACTATGCGCTTCCTAGGAATCGAATCCGTGACCCATCTATAGGTTAGCAGTCGCGATCACGACCAGCGACGCATTCATGCAAACAACAGAGACAAAGGTTATTAAAGGGGCTTTCCATAATCAAGTAAAAGAAACACTGGTTTTTCTCAAGTAGCAAAAAACATCGTAAATGAACCATTTATAATTCATAAACAACAAATATTATATATTATATATGATTTACTGCACCTCTTAAGGTAGACCACAATATAATTAGTCAGATTGAATCGCCCAGTAATGTGCGCCTCCTGTACTTAATTATATTATTTGTACACATGATGTAACTCCATACTTGATATGGAAGTGCTTATAGTGTGTTCGGCTCTATATTCGGCACAAATTACACTTAATTTTTTATTGTTTGTTAGATTGGACAGGAAAATACTTATTTGGATTTACTCAGGCCGGAAGTTATTTATCTATATATATATATATATATAAAAACCAGATTTTGCCCGCGACTTCGTCCGCGTAGAAGTCAAAAATGGTTCTAATACGATTTTTAATTGTTTTTTACGTTATTATTTTTTTTTTATAAATTATTACGATCAAATGTTTGAATACTTATAAAATATAACAATCTTTATTATAGTGTAGGGATGGGATTTAAAGGTCAATTATACATGAAAATTAAATAAAATTTTGTTATATTTTGTGAACACGAAGCTCGGCCTTTCTCTCTTTCATCTGGTGAAAGTTACATGATCGGATTACTACACACATACCGCAGTATTTTTTTGTAAACAATATTTTTAAAATATTTTATACTAATAATTAAAACTTCGGGAGCTAGAATCACCAGAGTACTCTGTGCGCTTACTCTGGAGCATGCCACATACAACTGGCCGTGAGTGAAGCAGCTTTCCCTTAAATATATTTCCGCTGTGTCGGATAAGGCGGGAGGAAACGCCCGGGTGTCACCACTGTGTAGATCGCCCGGAGGACACGGTGGAGCATACGGTGGAAGTCTGCCCGACTTGGGCAGAGCACCACCGTGACCTCGTGGAGGCGATCGGCGGCAGAGATCTCTCGCGTCCGGCCCTGGTATGGAGCGAGAGGGCATGGGCAGCCGTCACCTCCTTCTGCGAAGCAGTAATGCTCGCGAAGGAGGAGGCGGGACGGTTGAGGGAAAGGCAAATTTCGCGCCCTCTCGCCCCTAGCCGCCGCAGGAGACGCCCTGGGCGTCGGGAATCCCGGTCGGATTTCCGGGCACCGTAGGCGCGGGCTTGCGGACGGTGAGCAATGGGTAGCTCACCGTCCGGTAAGGACCAGGCCCGGGTCGACGGCGCGTTGTATTCCACGCGCGCCTCAAAGAGATGTCGTCAGCACAATGTAGGGCCGATGCCTGCCGGGGTCGCGGGAAGGTACTAAAGGGTCACAGAGGCTCCTGGCAACACAGGCAACGGAAGTAATACGGGTGGATTTTAGTCAGTAAGATCTGACACACCCTCCCGCTCCGCCCAGAGCAGGAGAAGTTATTATTTGATGATTTCCCAACCAAAAAAAAAGTATATTCCCGCTACCTTTAGAGTTTAACCTTGAGCTTCGTTTATAGTTATTGCAAAGCAGACTTTGATGGGAACTGCACTGTCTTGATTTCCAAGGGGTAGTTTGATGGTGTTAAGGGAAACCTAGGAATAAACACAGACTCTTCTCGAGAACAGTTGCCTCGATTACATTGCGATGCAATGTTTGAAAACATTGCATCGCAATGCAATCTGGTGCCATTGCATAATTTTGGTGGATTTATATCGCAGCAACATAATTGGCGCGCCAACTCCCAATTTTAATATATGGGAGACCGGGAGGGTTCAGTGTATTCAGGAACTTGACCGGATAATGCATGGCATTATCGGTGTTTATCACTGAGTCGACGGATTTATATTATTTATATTCGACCCCTTCAAATGATCTCAATAGTATTTCATTTATGACTGAGGCTTGTTCGTTTTTTGGTGCTAGGATGACACGCTCGCATTACCATTCTGCAGGTTTATGGTGAATATTATTGATGTTTGGGTAAATTTTAGCTATAAGCTCTTCTACAGTGGAAAAAATTGTACCTTACTCTGTAGGGACAATTATATTATATTATTATCCAGTTCCGGGAAATCACCATTTCCTATTTTAAGCAACAGGTCTGAGAACTGTCGGCAGTAACATTTGCCCTCAGATGGACTCTCATATTTTTGGTAAGGCTGATGGAAAGATTTTTTTTTAAATTATAAATTGTAATTTAAATCAAACGCACTATTTTTGGTATCGATTTCGAAGCAAACCACCGCCAAAATAACTTTCTACACATTTTTAACCCCGTTAGGGGATGATTTTAATACTTCCATCAATTCTGTTAAAAAAGGTTTACGCAAATTTTGAAGTAGATTGGACCAAGGAATCATGTTGTCCCATACAAACTTTGCCCCCATTTTCACCACCTTAGGGGTAGAATTTCGGAAAATCCTTTCTTATCGGATGCCTACGTCATACAAAGAACGCACCCTCCAAGTTTCAGTTCTCTAAGATTAGCGGTTTAGGCTGTGCGTTGATCCGTCAGTCAGTCAGTTAGGACAAAGCATTTTATATGTATAGATGAATCCCTATTACCCTTGGTCCCGGCATCACGCGTGAACGGCTGGTCCGATTTCGCTAATTATTTTTTGTTGTGTTTGTTATTGATGGTTCTTAAGTAAGAAAAAATTAAGAAAGTTGCGCGGAAAATTAGAAAATGTAAGAAAACTTAACGACCATATTAACAGATTGGGAGGACGACCTGGATGAGACTCGCATAAACCAGGGAAGCATGGCACAAAGGGAGGAGGCCTGTCGCTTGGTTGGATCGCCAGGTGGACGATCTACACAAGATCGCGGGGAAATCCTGGATTAGACTCGCACAGACCAGGGAAGCAAGACACAAAGGAATGAACCCTGTCGTTGGTTGGATCAACGGCCAGGGTCGATCTATATATATTGTCCTAATGAACTATTGAACTTAATATTTTTTTTGTATTCATTTTAGTCTTAGAATATAGAAAGAACCAGAATCCGCGTTCAACTGTCATTGCAAGCCGCACGCTGTGTCCAAAATCAAGACAAGCGTCCCGCGCCCGCCTCACTTCCCACCCGCGTAATGTTGCTAGCTCGGACATTATGAACCCGTTTTGGGGTAAACGTTGAGAGTATTGGTAAGATAATATAAATAATAAAATCACAATTAGTCTTTTCATAGATAAGTACATAAATTCATACACCCGCCCCCTCTAGAAATTCTAATAGTCTAACATAGTACCTATTATGAATGTTATGCAATTCTTACAAAATCATATATACATACGGGTTGCATTGATAACCTTTCTTTTTCAAGTCGGGTTTTTTTTTTTTAAGTTGTTATTAATTTAACACTACAACTAATAAATGCCCTCAGTAGGTAACAAAAAGAAGGGAAAATAAAAACTCTTATACTGGCAACACTAACAAGATGGATGCATCATTCTCTATGACAATTACAAACTGAACAATTTATTTAATAATTAAATAAGACGTTATTTGAATGCGCTATTTACACGGGAAATGTGATCCCATTCTATTTATTTTTTAGCCCCGCTGCATTTTTACAGGTATGAACTACACAAGACGGCATAATTAAATAAAATTGCACACCGGTAAAACACGTTACGCGATACGACGTTCGCAGAGTAACTGATCGGCGCGTCAAACTACTCTATTTAGGAGTAGTTTTTGACGCTTCAGTATTAGGCGTGTTCGCGGCTTCTGGTTCTTTCTATATTCTAAGATTTTAGTACGTCTGTGGCGGCCATCTACATCGCCACATGTGAACTACGCATCACACTGACGTCACGCAAAATCCTGCATCGCGCAAGCAGAGTTTACCGCGCAACTAGCATATATACAACATCCCGACATCAACTGTTGGGCAGTTGCCCACCAGACACGACCCCCGTCTGGTCGGAGGATCCTCCCTTTTCTATGAAGGATGAGTGAACTTTACACCCTGTTCCTCATGCCTCTATACGTCAATTAAAATCAAGTTATTTATAAATTAAGTTTAGCTATAAGGTATTCATTATATAGGTACATTCATTGACTATTAGGCGGTACGAAGTTCGCCGGGTCAGCCAGTACATACAAGGTGTCGTTTTGCATCCTCGTCAAATTCAAGGAGGTAACTATGCTAATGATTATTGACACGAATCAATAATAAAATAAGTAGGTCAGTTTTTTTTATCTTTGGAAATCGGCATGTGTGGGACACGCATGTTAAAACGCGGCTCGTGTGATACCGCACTGTAACTGCCCTTTTACACACACACTTCCGCATACGCAACGGGGCGATTCTGTTCTGTGAAAGTGGTGTTTCTAAAATACTGTCAAACTTAAATAACTCTTATAGCAGTATTATTTCAATATTACTTCAGCATGAGAAAGAGATGGAGCCTGAGTCCTGCATGTCGATTCTGTAAAAATCTCACCGTGAAAACTCGCGTGGAGTGAGCTATCAGTGTCAACCCACTGATGCTAGGGAGTGACCAAGCATTACATTTATAATCATAATCGAGATTTTAATAATATTTTTAATTTTTATACTTATTCTATTGATCATTTTATATTATTTAAAAACTAGTATTTAAGTGTTGAAACGTTACTCTTAAGGGTTTTTTTTTAATAAAATAGCAAATCAGAAATTCAGTCAGAAACTTAATTTGGTTTATTTTATTCCAATACGTTTGGTAATTTTCACAGCCACCATCTTGCTCTTTAGATTTGACCTCACTATCGGCTTTAACACCCCTGAAAACCATGAAAACGACACCCATGACGCAATTTTTTTTACATTTTCGCTGCCGCCGTCTTGCTTTTTAGATTTGACGTCACTATCGTCTTTAACACCCCCAAAAACCATGAAAACGACACCCATGATGAAAACTCTGAACATTTTCGCAGCCGCCATCTTGCTTTTTAATTTTGACCACACTATTGGCATTAACACCCCCGAAAACCACGAAAACGACACCTATGATGTAAAATCTGAACATTTTCGTAGCCGTCATCTTGCTTTTAAATTTTGACCTCACTATCAGATTTAACACCCCCGAAAACCACGAAAACGATACCCATGATGAAAAATCTGAACATTTTCGCAGCCGCCATCTTTCTTTTTAATTTTGACCACACTATCGGCTTTAACACCCCCGAAAACCACGAAAACGACACCCATCATGAAAAATCTGAATATTTTCGCCGCCGCCATCTTGCTTTTTAATTTTGACCACACGATCAGCTTTAACACCCCTGAAAACCATGGAAACGATACCCATGATGAAAAATCTGAATTGTTTTGCAGCCGCCATCTTGTTTTTTTAGATTTGACCTTACTATCGGCTTTAACACCCCCGAAAACCTTGAAAACGAGACACATGATGAAAAATGTTTGTAGCCGCCATTTTGGATTTTGATATAAAGGTGGTAAAACCAAATTTTTGTTTGTCTCGCATTTAAAAATAAAAAACGGGAAATTAAAAAACTCAACTTGATGTTAATAACAGCGCCTCACGCGCAAGCGCGGCGTGATCTTATCAGTTCGCCCGATTCTCGTAACCATAGTAACCACCCGCGCCGAAGTGAATCGGCTAGGTGAAGTGAGTCGGTAAGCGCGACGCGCAAGTGTCGTGATCTTATCACTTCACTCGATTCTCGTTGCCATGGCAACATCACTTCACTTGGGCTGGATGAAGTGAGCCTAGCCGCCCGCCGGCCGGTGCGCGCGCTGCGCGAGTGTCAGTTGAACAGTTGAATTTTGTTATAGTAATAATGACGGTGATTTTATGAATATTATTTGATTATTAGGAGCGGCGGTGGCCCAGTGGTAACGGCCGCGACTTACGAGTTGTAAGTCGTAGGTTCGAACCCAGACAGGCGCTTTACTTTATGTAAATTATTACATCACCACTGCACTCAAAACGGTGAAGGAAAACATCGTGAGGAAACCGGCATGTCATAGAACCAAAAAATTCGAAAATATATGACATCTACCAACCCGCACTGGGCCCGCGTGGTGGATTACGGCCCACTCCCTCTCACTGGGAGGAGGCCTGTGTCGCAGCAGTGGGAACATTATAGGCTGATTATGTATTTTATTATTAGCAACGCGTTGGTCGGTATAAATTTACCTACCTAAAATAAAATATTAGAGAGGTACTTATTAAATAATCCGCATGTTTTTTATTCGAATGGGTCATGTACACACACATCGTTTAGTTAGGTTTCCACATAGTTTGTGAGGGGATAAATTCTATGGTCCGTCAGCCAGGCATACTTTTAGCACTCGATCACTTGATACACTCGGTTATCTCTTCTTATTGAATAGATTTGGGTTAATAACAACGCTGAATAACGTCGCACAGTCTTTAGTCGACTCAATCCACTATCGCTTCTTCAAAATACATCGCAGTTGGGTCACGGGATTGCGTTTGTTTAATCAGTTAAAACACATCGCGATTGGGTCATGGGATTGCGTTAACTTAATCAGTTAACTGATTATGATCAATAGAAGAAGGCTAAAAATCTCGATTATGATTGTAAATGTAATCCTTGGTCCATCCCTAATATCAGGTGGGATGACACTGACAGTTCACTCCACGTTCACTTCACTTAAGTTTTCACGGTGAGAAGGTTACAGAATAGCACTGCTGTACAGCTCCATCACTTTCCCATTGTGAAGTAATATTACAATAATACTGTTATAAGAGGTGATAGTTGGCCCCCAGGATTCCCCGCGATGTCAAGTCTTATCGCGGGGAATCCTCCACCCTACATAAAACGTTGCTCACTTGAAATCACAACCACAATGAGAACACCGATTGCATTGATCATGGTGTTAAGGAAATAGACTATACAAGCTTAATCGTGGAAGCAATAGATGTTGTAACGAAAAGCGTGTGTGTGTGTGTTGTGTTGTGTCGTATTGTATTGTATTGTAGAATTATTACGAAAAGGTTTACACACAGTAAGCAAGCGTGGTTTGTGATCTATGCTGGAGGAGCCCTTAAATTAGAGTACAAGTTGGTATTCAACTAAAAGACCAGGCAAACTAACTATCATTTTCCCACACACATGAACACATTGACGTAGTATCCATTGTTTATCAACTGCACAACAAGCTACACCAACAGCCATATATCACGTCGTATTAACTCTAAAGCCCCATTTACACGTCGCAAGTTTCTAGAACGTTTGTATTCTTCTATAGTGTACCGCAAAATTAATTCAAGCAGGAATTTCTCAATAGCAGCCCGGAGGCTTGATTCGTGCCCGGTTGATAGATATAGGCTCGTCCTTATTACATTATATGGAACTAAAACATAATTAGAGAAATGCGGGTTTATTATAAATACATATTTCCCAAACCCTTCAAAAATTACATTATTAATTGTTGTTATGTATTAGGTCATTCTAGAATTTTGGTATATTTGACTTCTAAGACCAAGATTTTACGGTTCAGGATTCCCCGCGAAGTCAAGTCTTATCGCGGGGAATCCTCCAACCTAAAGAAAAACTAAATAAACGTTACTCACTTTAATTCACAAAAACAATGACAACGCCAATTGCATTGATCATGGTGTTGAGGAAACAGACTACTTACAGGCATACGGGGAAGCAATAGATGCTGTAACGAAAAACGTGTGTGTGTGTAAATGATAAATGTTTTTTTTTTTATTTCTGTAAGTAGGTTGTACAAACACTTTTACACGTCAATCATATTTTTTAAATAAAGCTAGATGAGGTCGGTGTTTCCTATCCGACTACTCTGAGAAGAAAGGCCGAAACAAACTCAGACGGCCCAGTCTCTTTTAAAGTCCAGACATAATCTTGGTCAGATCATGTGAAGACCATGTAAATTGGAATCTGAAATGGCCTTTTGAGGACAGCAAAATATTGTAGCACGATGCGGAAAGTTAGTTGTAACTTGCCGTATCGTGCAACAATATTTTCCGTGTTGTTTAGACGGTGCCAGTTAGTTGCGCATTAATTTTATGGCATGCGACAGGCAATAAACTTGCACCGTGTAAATGGAGCTTTAGACATATTTAGTAACACAGCTGTTCCGTCCGGTACATGAACTTAGCACTGGACGTAATAGACACGATCAAAATACAACAACAACAGAACAATGCGCTTGATGGCATCCTAACATTATATATACGAAAGTGAAATGGTTTGTTTGTTTGTTATGCTTTCACACTAAAACGACTGAACGGATTTGGATGAAATTTGGCACATGGGTGACCATGACCTGGGTTAGGACATGTGAATACTCTTCTACTTTCGCATTTATAATATAAAAGTAATTTTGTTTATTTTAATCTGATGAAAACATATATAGATATATATGTATATATATATACATTATGTCCCTAATTAATTAATAGAAGTAACAAAATTATATCCTAACTAATATTTATAATTTTAGTAAGGATATGTATACGTTTTCTGCACTAACTAGTCAGTGACCAGTCTTGGTAATTTTCTGATACCTACATGTAAGCAGTGAACGGAAAAAAACATGGAAGCATTACTTCAAGGGAACTAAGCGCGCATCTTGACACAAAATCCCAAACAAACTCACACATCGAAAACCCGTCGCTGATTCGCGAAAATACACAAGCAATATTATTACTACTCTGGATGCACAGTTAAAAATAAACCTTATTTCGTGATAGTTTGGGTTTAAATTAACATGTAACGTATAGGCCGCTAATGACATTTTTACGACGCCGCTTCGCCCACCATTCGTCACCCGGGATTTTTTATGTAATAAGGTGCAACGCCAAAAATTAATTGTGCTATTGATGGTATTAAAATATAGAATTATGATAAAACATTTGTTTTATGAACTGGTTATGAGGTCTGTAAATAGAGCAGTGTTTAGGAAGTAATAGGTAGGTGTATGCAAAAATGTATTATAAGGTTAATAAAAAAATGTGTGGTCTATTTTTTATTATAGGACATAGGATAATACACATTAACATTATATCACTGCTTATTATTTGCTCAGTGTTACATACATACATAAACTCACGCCTTCTTTCCATGGGAGTATACAGGAACTACAGACATTTTTATTGCTGTGTTATCATGAACATAATGAACGTGAATCCCAATGTTATTACCGTCTTTGACATTCAACTATTACCTAAGTTACGTGCCTCGGAAAATTGTACGTTTAACGAATTTTAAGGAATTCTTGAACAATACTTTTGATAAACGGTATGTCGTGGGATGGGGGGTAGAGTGCTTTTAAAAAACGATTAATTTGTCCTTATAGCTTTCAAAAAAAAGCTTTCAAAATGTGACCAACATTTTGAAAGCATTTGTTTGATATTACAGTCAGGTTATGCTCGCTGGTTAAACATTTTCCTGATTGAACTTTTATAATATTTCGTAGGACACACTCAGAACGGTAACATACCTACTTTAAACAAAGTTACTGAGGGATACGCCAATCCACCAAAGTCTTTAAGACATATTAATTGGTGAAAATAAATATTTTGCATAATGCCGTTCCCCATAGAAAAAAAGGTTATGTCTAATAAAATTTGTCATTATTTTCAGGTAAAAAAGTAAATTGTTTGGTTAGCATAACATCATCCCCATAGACTTCGTGTCATAATTGAAATCGACTCCATTTTTAATAGAAATATAATAAATAGCGATGTATTTACACGTGAAAACTAATTCCAGCATTATTTTTATGCAAATGTGATTTATTTATACACCACTTCACTGCACAAGAAGGAATTTTTAAATATTTAACACGCAAAAACCTGGAAATAATAGTCGACCACCGCTGTTGCCTACTGCGGACGAACTAAAAGCGTGAGCGGCGCAATCGGTAAGCCCCGCCCACCGCGGCGCAATCTGCTTTGGGTCATTTTTTAAAGCTAGGAATGCTTCCATGTTTTTTTCCGTTCACTGCATGTAAGATAATCTAATTTTACATTATCAAATTGCTGGTCGAATATCCTTAATTTGCGCTGCTTAATTCTCGACCCTTCTCTATGAGATGAGACTTTTACCCTGGAGTTACAAGCTGGTGGAAACATGAATGAATAGTCTGTAATTAGCAATACCTATTATATTACAATATATTACTTGTTTTTCTGTTTTTTTTTGTGTCATTTTATATACGTACATCTGTGCGCTCTGATTATTAATCTTAGTTTCAATTATTGTTTCTCAGTAAGTGAATTATTGTATGCAATTATTTATGAGAAATAAAGTTATTCTTAAACCCAAATTAGCAATACCTATTCATCCATCACATGCAGAATGATGGACCCGATATAGCGCAGACATAACAGGTCCGTTTTGAACAATGCGTTTTGTTGTGTGTTGCTATTTGTGTCGCGTCATCGGTTCGGAATAGAATAATGTTGAGAATGGACCTTCAGTCGATTTTACCTTGCCTTGTATTATAATCGGTCGTTTTGGAGATCGATTGTATGAGTGATTGAAACTATGGCATGACATAAAGCAGCCGGTAGAGTTCATTTATAAAGCCTCTTCAAGTAAGAATAGATAAGTAACTTTAGTATACCTAAGCTTTCACAGATAATATCTATGATATATCTCTCGTATATCTATGTATCCGCACACCGTGTGGTTCTAAAATGGTTACCCATTCGTCAGCGCAGAGAGGTGAGGGCTCTGTCTATGTTGTTCTCTATTCTCAACAAACCCACTTCTCCTTCTTACCTGACTTTCCATATTCAATACTTGTGCTCTGCCCATAGTAAAAATCTTCGACGTCCTTCTCACCGCTCTGGTTTCATTCACTTTTCTTTCATTGTCCAGGCTGTCTTTATTTTGAATGCGCTCCCTCTGAACATTAGGACGGCGACCAGTCGGTTGCCTTTTAAACTGAAGGCACGTGAACATACACGTAAGAAGTTGGCAGAAACCCCAGCGCTGATAATTTGCTGGATTCGTTTTCTCCTCTACTGATCGTTATTTCCCCAGAATGTTGTTGATTTGTCCAAATAAATGGCATGCGTGAGTCTGCTACGCAATTACTCCGCTGGAGTCATGAACAATATTTCTTCCCTTTCCCAGTTTCTTTTAGCAATCTTAGTAACGCAACCTATCAGAAAGTATTTATAGGGCTTGACCCGTTATGAGCTGTCTAATAAATACGGCTATAGTGATAATGAAGCCAGACTCATGTGCGAGTAACGAAAGTATTCGGTACTTATTGCAAGACGCCGGCGGAAAATTTACGAGCACTGATGGCATATGGTATCATTTAGTTTTGTTTTGTGGATGTGAATGGGAGTAAAAGTGTACGGAATTATAATTATTGAAGTTCATCATCTGCCTGCCTTTTTCCAACTACATATGTTGGGGTCGGCATTCAGTCTAACCTAAATACCAGTATTTTACATGAAACGACTGCCTATCTGACCTCCACAACCCAGTTACTGGGTAATACAATACCCCTTGGCAAGACAGGTTGTCAGACTTTCGAGCTTATGACGACCCGTAACGACTGTCAAAGATCTACGAATGACAGCCGGGACCAACGGCTTCACGAGCTTTCCCAGGCACGGAAGGGTCTTGGTATGTAAAGATCCCATCCACAAACCAACCGCGGCAAGCGTAGCTTAACCCGAGTGATCGACCCGTTTGCCTGTTATTACTTAGCCACAAGTCCCACAAACGAAATAAGATATGATATAGCTATTAATATAAAGCACTGAGTTAGTTACAAAATCAGGTATTTCTACGAAATACATATTAGTCTGCATGTCACAGTGAATTATCCTCATGAAGATTAATATTATACGTATTAATAAAACATGTAATTTCATTCACAAATAGCAGACAATTTTGTGTCGTAGTAATAGAGACATTTTAATGAAAACGAATTGCTTAGGTTAGTAGTTATTTTTCGTCAGTTTTAAGAATTCATATTAGTAAAACTAAATATGAAAAAATATAACACAACATTATGTTAACATTATGTTTATACATTAGGTTATGTTATAAACATTCTAGTATTTTATAAATATTACGTTAGAGTATTATACATATATATATAGTATTTTATAATAATACACGTAACATACTACAATAATTTTAGCAAAGCTATTTTCTTTTGTTCCTGTTTTTACAGTCCAGCATATCAAGTTACCACAAACTGTAAAATTTTCTCATTTCATTTTGAACTTAACCTTAAACATTTTAAGGTTTAAAATCATTGGGGGAATTTCACAGTTTGCGGTAACTTGCTGGCGACTGTACTTTGTACTAGTATAGGTTTGAAATCACGCCGTTGACACGCGACCCCATCAGGTGATTCAACACCACTCTTTTTGTCGATACAATTGCCAACCTTGAAGTCAAAAAGTAGAAGTTCCTGTTATTTCACTAGCACCCTTCAAATTGAAACACAATACCATGTCACGAGGTATGTTACGCTGTGTCATCCAACGTTGCTTGGTGGCAAAATATTTATAATCCATCCATACTAATATTATAAATTCGAAAGTAACTCGGTCTGTCTCAAAAATAATCCTAAAGGGGGTGATATAGGGGATGCTAGTTCATATGGAGAACTTAGAATTTATTATGTTAGGGATATGAAAATTCAAATTTATTTATTTAAACTTCTCGCACACAATTAAGTACAAAGGTGGACTTAATGCTTTAAGCATTCTCTACCAGTCAACCAAGGGTGGTGAAGAGATAATATGGCAGGTGCTCTGAGAGGAAATAAAAATAACGAAAAATATTAAAAGATAACATAATAAATTATAAATAGAATAGGTACAGAAACACATAGATAGGTTACAAGCTTATTATACAAATACATACATATTTACTACAATATATACCTACATTATACATATATATACATACAAATTCAAGGAAAAGAGATACATAATTGAGATGACTCTACGCTATTTGTTTTGAAAATAACTCTGATTTCCGCTTAAATGCATACCGACTGATGGCTGACCTGATATCAAGTGGAAGCGCATTCCAAAGAAGAATGGACTGAATATGAAAGGAAGAATGAACAAAGTCAGAAGTATGAGAAGGACACATTAGGACGAACGCAGACTTTTAGCGTGCGAAGAACACAGATATTGGAAGTGAGACATAAGATAAGAAGGAGGGGTGGGAGAGTTAAGAAGGGAGAAAAGAGTTGTCAAAGCGCGCAAGCTTCTTCTTTGGCGAATGGACATCCATTTGAGCTCAGACCTGTAGCTCGAAACATGGATAGATTGAATATGAGCCGGATAACATTGTTGAGTAGTCTGTCAAGCTTATCCAGCAAAACCGCGTTCAAGTTAAAGTGGCACACGTCACCATAGTCGATGAAAGGGAAAATCAAAGTCTGCACAAGAATAGTCTTCGTCTTAGCGGGCAAAAAGCTCCTTTTACGATACAGGGATCGCAGAGTACCGCTGACCTTTTGACTAACACTAGATACCTTTAACCGTAGGGGTAATGGGTATGATGTACCATTAAAAATAAGAGAAGGAAGGGAGCTAAGTGCCACCCTACCTATCATGCGCGAGCTTCCAATTACAATGGCCTGGCACTTTGTGGGGTTACTGACACCCCAAAACTATCAGACTAATTGATAGCGTCTAAGTCTCGGTTTACATCTGCTATAGCGTCCGATAAACCTTCTACCCGCTCAGCTGTATACAACTGAAGATCATCAGCATAAAGATGATACGAAAATCGAAGACAGTGAGTAATAAAATGAATGAAGATGGATAGGAGAATAACAGTGGAGAAAGAATACCGCCTTGTGGAACACCAGCATTCAGGACGCGCCAACTCGATGAGCTCTCATCAAAGTGAACCGACTGCTGATGACTCCGAAGATAAGAAGAGAACCATTCCAGGGCCTCGGGTGAAACCATAAGATGAGAGAGGATAGAAAGGAGAATATCATGACTGACGGCATTAAAGGCATTGGAGAAGCCAATTAATACTAAAACGGTAACGGTAACGGTAAATTTATGCTTTTGATAAGAAATAAAAAATTACGTGTTTCAGCGTTTCTGTAAAATCATCCCCCAAGAGGGTAAATTAAGGGACGATTTCAAAATTCACACAATTATTGACATTCTTATTAAACTCTTTTTAAAAGATTTACGGAATTAGAATAGAGCCAGAGTCCGTATCTTCAAGTAATATTCATTTTAGCGTTTATTTCATTAAAATCGGTCCATCCGCTTAAAAGTTATTAAAATTTAAAGTTATAAAATAACTCAGCTAATATGTACCTATTACGTGTTCAATGGCGGCGCTAGTGTGTTTCAAATTAAAGTGGTAATATTAAAATGAATTATTATTATCTATTTTTAAATTAATAAAAATGATTAATTAAAAAAAACCGGCCAAGTGCGTGTCGGAGCTAATTTAATTTGTCCCTGTATATCAAGTTATCGTGGGTATACGTCCCACTTCTCTAGTGAAACTCTTAAACGAGGAGCTTCACATGTCGCACGCTTAATAGAATACTGACCTATTAGAGCTTGAGTCAAAGTTAGGATTTCTGCAATTTTTTTGCACAGATTTAATCAATGGTTTTTGAAAAGTAGGTAATAAATTAATAGTAAATTGCATGTTTATTAATTTATTATATTGGCTAATAAGCCGACTAGAACCCAATTGCAAAACATTTAACGGCGATTTCCCTTACAGATTTCCAGAAATCTATTTTTGAGTTAAGCCAGTATTCTATTAAGCGTGCGATGTATTCATTTCTTATATTATTGACATGTGTGTAAAACGTATAACACTTCACTTGTACCAAACTAGTAATAATACGTCAATTTTCTACTTCTTCGTTTAATCCTTCAACACAATCATACATAGCACATAATAATAGAATAGAATACTCTACTCTTTATTATGTACAGTCAGCGTCAATAATATCAGGACGAACAGACTGTTCCAAATGATCTAAACAACTATGAAAATTAAATATTAACTCAATGACACAAGAACTGTTTCAGAATGAACAAAGTACACGACAACTGTCATTCTGACAACAATTTTATCACATCGAGATAATTAAATAAATTAATTTTCTTAGTTGTTGAGATCATTTTGAGCAGTCGGTTCGTCCCGATATTTTTGACGCTGACTGTACACCATAAAAATTACAGATATAAATGTAGAAATTTTACATAGGGTGACACAATGGGCAATAATTAACATTATTGCCCATTGTGTCACCCTATGTAAAATTTCTACATTTATATCTGTAATTTTTATCTCAGCACAGTTTTATACATAATATTATGAACGTCTGTACGACTCGACGGTTGGTACACGAATGCCATCCCCAACTCCAATCGTATGATGATGACGTAAGTCAATTGAGATACTTTAATCGTAACAAAATAATGTTACGTACTTCCGTTTGCTAACTGACTTCAAACTACTTAATACTGATAACAATAAAATAAAATAGAATAAGTAGGTAAATAAGATTGTTTTCACATGTGACAACATGATAATAGGAATATATTACGTTAAGTATAGTTTATGTAGGTACCTATATACCTAGTTCCGTTATTAACTATAGTCACGCGCCTTACTAATTAGAAAATTATTCCTACTAATTAAAACGTTAAATACTTCTGCAATCATCATCGTCTGTATTATATTCCATAAATACTGTAGATTTGTGTCCTTTATTTTTTTACCATTTTGAAGACACATTTTTTTTTGTCAAAGTGCGAATACGTGCGTATTTCTGGTTTGTTATAAACAGATGAACGAGAACGTAATATCCCCTACCCAGACAGGTATATAGGTAGGTACTGGGCAGTGGTCGCAAATGCATTCGACGGAGGTGAGGCCCGTCGATCCCCTTGTACTTATTTTGTATGCTATTTTGGGCGATTCTATACACAGGCTTTCTCATACTGGAATTAATCAATCAATCAGTTAACTCAGCCTGTCAATCGCAGTCCCCTGCTGCACATAGACTGAATGGAATTTAGGTGTAAAATAATTCAACTCTTCCTGCCTCGTTGGGGAATACAGACGCATATATTTAAGATGCTTCACACCAATTTGTATATACGCGTTACATCGAATGCTCGTAATGTAGAGAAGTGATGTAACTCAAAACAGTCGATATGATTGATGTCGATAGCAGAACATTTGCAGAGATTTATTCAAAGCAGGTGGTAACTAACGTTTATTTAGTATCGAGAAAATAATGTGTCGATAACAAATTGCTGTTTGGTCTCACGACTATTAGTAGAATCTATTTTTATATACATTATAAATTGTGAGTATCGTGGTGTCTTTCTGTTTTCTATTTCGTTAGTGTTCGTATAATTAAGAACCACTTAAGGCACAGACATATGATTTTAGTGATTTTTAAATCTTTAAAATAAATATGTATGTAAATAATAAATATAAGTAATGCAAATAAGTTATGGAAAAAAATATGTTAAACTAGAACGCATACACATCAATTCTATGTGAATATTAAGGTAAGTATTGTAGTAAAATACTTTATCTAATAAATTAAGGAAGTAATGTCAACCCAAAGCATAAAAAAATATATTAATTTCAAAATAATTATGATATTTCATGTTTTTTTTTTTTTTGTATGAACAGACTAAAGATAGTCTTTTCATACATTATCTGTGATTACTTTTTAATATTAATATTTTCGTTATGAAAAATAAATAGTCCGTTAGACGCACATTTGTTTGGCCAAGGTCAGCGGCGATTACCCGCCCCTTAATTGACACGAGTGTATTTTTTATTTTTTTAGACACTTCGTTGTCTTTTGGGTACGCTTTTGTATAATTGTGTTAGACCACTCTAGTAGATCTACAGCGGAGCACAGCTCACCAGGCAGGCAGCTATATCAGAACTATATACGCTGTTTCGGCGATTATTCAGTCTTTCACTTCTTCATTGATAATGCCGGCCCCACAGCTGTCATAAATCAGCTGTGGCACTTAGGTGCCTAAGTCATACCTATACACTCCACTCTACTCTAATATTTAAGTCCATATCATTAGAATAGGTTCTCTTGGAAAAATAACTAGAAAATAATAACAGACATATACAAATACGTAGGTGTACCCATCAATCACTAAGTAGTAATCATATCCCTTCAAAATCTTTTTTGTATTCAGTGGTTTTCCAACAATACCAAGGACATCCACGTCGACCAAGGAATTGTGATAGTTCATAAAATAACCGTTTTTTTCCACGGTTTTTTTATGTCAAACGAATAGTTGCGGTTACGAAAAAGTTGTAACTGTTTCCCAAATGAGCTATAATTAAGATTTTAGGTTTTTTTTTGTAATTAACGTAGCGTGGGTGTGCCATAATGTAAAAATAAATGGTCTGTTAAGAAGCTGACAACACCTAAAGCGCGGTCACTGTCGGGCTGCATAGAAAAGAAAGAGAAACGCGATGACACAACGCTAGTAGCTTTGTATCATCGCACTTCTCTTTCTCTTTTGTTTATTGCAAAATATGAAGCAATTATCTATTTATAAAAAATCTATTGATTGGATAAAAAAATTAAAACACTATTATGATAAAATGTTGCTTGTAGAATAATCAGACAAAAATTCAGAATAATTGCATTTATAATAGTATGGTTTTTAATCGTTAAAACAAATTTTTAGAGGTATCTTCGTGATTTTTTTCTATCGTATCAAATTAGTTGTATTATGTTTTCAACACACTATCTACGAGTACCTAGCATTTATCCTGAAGAATATCATATATTTTTCTGATTTTGTTTACTGCAGTGGATCATATACTTTTAGGCATTATAAAACTTACAAAATTTACGTTTTGGTCCTGTAGTCCCCTTAATGGGTTCGTGTTTGGATGACATAAACACGGTGACATTGTGGAAATGGCGTGATAAATTGGGATATAGTGAAGTATTTTGATACGACATTTTAGGTCAGGAACGAGGCTAATTCAATGTCAAATAAGCAATCTTTGGAAGTTATTGGTTAGATCTAAAGCAAATATAAAATTAAATAGTCTGTAAGGTTAGAGTTGCGTGATTTTTCACGGTTTTGAATGAACGAAAAAAAAAAAAAAAATAGAAGCTCGGCTGGTAAAGTTCAACGACCATACCATTTTCTATCGCCAAGCCACTTAAATGTACCTACTCCATTTTGAAAGTTATGGGTGCCAATGTAAGCACAGTCACATGAAACATTCTAGCTGACCTCTAGCATATTAACACACCTGGGGGGCCTCTGTTATTGCAGATGTTCACAGGCGCCTGCGTGTTGACCACCCACGCGATAAATATATACCTACTTCAAGAAAAATCAAAAGTACTAGAGGTAAAAAAATCAAAATCTCAAATTAAAGCTATTACGTTGTAAATACAATTACAGAGATGTTCATTATGATTCTTTATGATCATTTAAATTAGTCTTAAACCCCCAGTAGGTATTGTTGTTCCATACTTCAGATTGAGTGCCAGCACTTTTAACGCAAAAAAATAAAAAATAATGTGGAAAATATCATGAATGTATTCCTTGAAAATGTTACAGCATTCCACATGCTGTTTAAATTGAGCGACATAAAACTTTTTGCTAATTATTAACGCGACAGCTAAATTACCGTGACAGTATCCGACGGCCAAAATACATGTTTTATGAGTTTGGAAACTTCCCTTTTCACTGGACTATATTACAGCTGTGCCAAAAGTTTGCAGTGTGTTAGTTTGTTGTCTTGTACAGTCAACACGACTGCACCGATATTTGTATACGAGTACATGTAGATCATAACCGTATTATTATTTATTGTACCATGTTTTAATTCAAATTAAAATATTTTAAGAGCGCACACTTGTTTTAAAGTAATTCGTTGATTCACAACTCGACACCGAGGACGCAGCACGATCGCTCGACGTAGACGAAGGTAACGTAAATTCGAATGATTAAAAAAAATACAACTATTCTTTAGCATTTTCGGTTTTCATTTTTGCGACATTAGCACCCATAGATATGAGCTAAGTCTCAAAACTAAGTAAATATTTGTTTACATAATTAAATTAACAAGATGTTAATAACATTAACTAAATTAAATTAAAACTATCAAGGATGCTGGCGGCATTTCCTCGCTGAATTGCAATGCTGATGCGTTGCGCGAGAAAGCCGCCAGCTTTTCGGTCACCAGTTACATCAACTAGACGTTTCGCGATTTCCGCAAACAACTTATGCGCACTGGGACCCCGCGGACCGAGGGTCTTGACGCCAAAGGGCACAATGTAGTACTCTCTGCCAAGGCCTCTATATTTAATAATTTTCGGAATTTCGGCATTTTCTGCCACTGCACCCGCTTTGGAAGTACCTAGTAAATATTATATGCGAGTATTTTGAATATCAAAACCGCTATTAAAACGCGCATCTTTCACTCTGTTACTCACCATCTCATCATCACTCCACGTGTTCGTGCTCGGCCCACAGTTCATTCAAAGTGATGTTTGCAAAATAACATTGTAATATCAATTTTTGAGAGCAAAACTAGTTTACAAAAGAAACAATTGAGATTATTTTTATAATAGCTTAGTGATTGATAGAGTCTGTTTTAAAGTTTATTTATATTCTCGAATACAATATGCTGTAAATCTTTCTCTCATCGTATTCAGTTTCTGAAGGCCGCGTTCGTGTTATGATTGTGCCTAAATCTTCTAATGTTTTCTAAAGGTCATCATTGTGATTCATTTGTTGTTTTTTTTTTTTAAATAAAGTAAAATAAAATCAACTTCTTGGTGTGTTTGCTTCACAAACCCTACAACGATCAATAAAAGCAATGATTAGGTACTGCGATTTCTCATGCCACTTGGGTCATTCCAAGAAAACACCGAAAGCCACTATCTGAAAAACCAGGTTGGTACTGAAATTGGTTTCCTACGGATAACAATCTTACCAAATGCACTTTTGATGACAACTTATTTTTCTTCTTCATTCATCATCACCAGGCCCAAAAACCTGACAACTAGTCTTACAAGGGGTATTGTATTTACCCAGTTACTGGGTTGTGGAAGGACAGATAGGCAATCACTCCATGTAAAATACTGGTATTCAGCTGCATCCAGATACAACTGGAAGCCAACCCCAACATAGTTGGGAAAAGGCTGGGCAGATTGATTAAGATTGATATAAGTATGTATGTATGTTCTCATTGATACACATTTTTAGGGTTCCGTAGTAAACATGAAACCCTTATAGTTTCGCCATGTCCGTCTGTCTGTCTGTCCCCGCTGTAGCTCAGACACGCTTAGTACTAGAAAACAGTAATTTGGCATAGATATACATATTAATCACGCCGACAAAGTACTAAAATAAAATCTTGAAAAACATTTTTTTTGCACGTAATGTGGGGATGATATTTTTTTCTCGTCTGTCCCATGGTGTGGGGTATCGTTGGATAGTGCGTTCAAAAATATTGCGGGGCTGTGAACACCACTTTTCGATTCAAGGATCCGCTTGCGTAATATTAACCATTAAAGTGCTAATATTTGTTAGAGTCAAGAAATCCATGACAGTAGTACATATAATGAAATTAAGAGGAAAATTATCACGGCTAAGTAGGCTTTACAATTTAACGAGATATAGTCGACCAACTTAAATTTGCAGTTGGAGAATTGACCGTGTATATATCGATGTATGGGAGAACAGGTTTTTCAACTAGAATGTTATGTTTGTTTTTGGAATAAATTTGTCCCAAGTAATCCCAACTACGGAACTCTTCATTGTGAGTGGTCCGACACGCACTTGGCCGGTTTTTTTTTTAGAAATTATATGTTTATTTGCCACGTATAGCGCGTTTTAATGAAACCACGCTACAGTACGTGTTCTAATAGATAGGTGGACATTTTTCATTACTATCTTCTGGACCCATGCTATGCGCAGCGGGAATCCTTTTAATTAAACCACCAACACTTTATGTAATAATAATAATATGTAAGGCAGGACATATTTATGAAGACAGACGCCTAGTAGTAAATATCTCACAGTCTATGAGACAGCAAATTAAAATATTCATCAATCTAGGCTTGATAAAACCTGGATGGATACATTTCAATAGAAAATTAAATTCAATCCGTCAGTAAAACTGAATTATATTACGAGAACTAAAATTATTTCGCGTTGAAAACACAAGTTTCATTAGAATGGCCGCAACCGAAGAGTTTTATCGGCTGCCTTACGGAATTGGGTCTCGTCGAATATCGGTCTCCAGAGATTTGGGCCGTGCATAACGGATGTGGAAATCCACGAGTTACATCCGAAACTTGTTATTCTGGTAATCAAATAGATGGGCGTTTTTCAGAAAGGGAACACCATTTACGTATGTATGTTCGAAAAAAACTGGTGTGTTTCTAACAAAACCGAAGATTTTCTTCAAATAACTGAAAGGAATTGGTATTTTATTATTTATGCTTTTTGTAATTGAGCTCTTCTTAATGATTTTGTGTTCTAGTTTAATGGGTATTGGTGAAGCTTGATGGACCGACGACCTTAAAAAGGTGGCTGAGATAGACTGAATGCAGAAGGTGGAGGACAGGGTGTTGTGGCGCAGCCTAGAAAAGGACTATAGCCAGCAGTGAACTGTTAGAGGCTGAGTTGACTGACGCTTTAAGTGACGCTTTAATACAGGCCTTACAGGCATAAATGAAATATTTCAGCTTAGTACATTCGATGGTAGAGCGAGTATCTACACATTTTCGCGTTTGATATAGAAACATATATAAGAACGGTAATTTGCTACTTTGTAATTAATACACATATTATATATTCATATTATTTATTACGTACGTAAAGCATTTAAGAATGTAAATAAACATTATGCGTACACGGAATTTGTCATGAAATGTGCTAAATGTTTGCGGTAACATTTATTTTCATTTAGCGCAATATAGTGTTGTGGCGACAGGAAATATGTAGTCGTGTAAAAATATATATCGTTACGCATAACAAGTAAATACATTTCTGATAATCTGTATCATCAATGAAGATTTCTTTGAAACGTAGCCCATCCTATCCGAGTCTGGGTGCTAATTTCCAAGCTCTGTTCGGTCGCTCTTGCATCCTAGATTCCCTTAGTAAAACCGACAAAGAAACCAACACTGTCAGAGGAGGCACTACTTTATTGAAATAGTTGCCTTCTATTCCATATATTACTTTGTTTATGAATCACTCTGCTTAAAAAAGTGCAGACCCACGCTAACAGATGACAAACTATTTTTATTATAGCATAATCAGCCTTATTCTAGCACAAAACAATATTTCAATATCACTGCCAAACTGCAAAACCAATAAATTATCAAAACGTCAACACTTGGAATCAAATGATGGAAAATATTTACTACTATTAAGTGAAATCCATCATTTTAGGAAATGCAAAAGTAAGCGCGCAAGTCCGTGATTCCTGCCAGTGGATTTACAAGTGATTACTCAGCCAATTTATGGGCGACTTGACATTCATATTCAATTCAATGCTACGAAGCTCGAATTATTACCAATTTCTCACTCAGCTAACAAGGAAGCGGATGCAAAGACCGGTGCTACAATTCTTCCATTCATTCAGTGAATGGGTGCAGTTCTTAGATACATACATTACATTGTTATAACAGAACAACTGTATGTACAATTGTCCATGCCTAGCTACTGCACTCATTACTGAAGTTACGATATGTTTATTTAGACACGAAATACCTTTTCTATGTATGTAGAACATAGATAGAACTTATTACCTACATAGTTTCCAACTTGATATAAAGTTTATAAAATTCATGTAGATTTTTATAATCTGTGATTTTTGTGGTGTTCATAATAAAGAGAATTCTATATATCCATAATGTAAATAATGTAAATGTTAATGATAAATATATTTTTTTTCTGTAAGTAGGTTTGTACAAACACTATTGTATTACACGTCAATTTTATTTTTAAAGTAAAGCTTGATGAGGTCGGCGTTTCCTATCTGACTACTCTGAGAAGAAAGGCCGAAACAAACTCAGAGGTCACAGTCTCTTTTAAAGTCCAGACATAATCTTGGTCAGATCATGTGAAGGCCATGTAGATTGGTGTCTGAAATGGTCCTTTTGAGGAAAGAACCACACAGATTGAGTGGACCTGTCCAGTCAGTTCACGCATTTGTCAGTAATCGTGCAGCTCAACTCAGAACTTAAGGAGCTCAACGATGCGACGATCAATACCAAAGAATGAACATTTGGGTAGGCCGCATAAATTACTGAAACTGCCAGACCATGATTAAACCTAAATGAGAAAAAAAAAACAACAATGACCCACATAGTCATCACATTCACAATAATTGAAAACAATATAATACTTTACAAGTAAATATTCATGTCATTTTATATATAAAATTCATCAATGCCGATGTGTATAGAGAACCATGTAGGTTGGCGTGTGAAATGGTCTTTTGAGGAAAGAACCACACCGATTTGAGCGGACCTGTCCAGTCAGTACACGCATTTGTCAGTTATCGTGTAGCTCAATTCTTTAGTTAGTGTAATGAACTCTTTAGTTAGTTAGTAAGTTATTCCATAAGTAACCATAAGAATTTGTGGAATTTGCGCAATCTTACTATCTTTGAAGTAAAAAAAACATAGGCAGTCATGGGGACCGCCGACAGGCGTCAAAGTAATCGCTCAACGCGCCTAACTTACTGCTACAACAGCATGTCGGCGCGGGCATGTCGGTGATGCGAACCAATGAGTTTTTCCCCTAACAAAAATCGCTCAACGTGCTTAGAGAAGTTTTCACTTCAAAAAGTAGGTAGGTAGGTAAGTTTAAGGACATAGAAAGAAAATAGCTTATCTTGTCAACACAGGAATCAATCATGCTAAGCTCAACAACCTCACATGTCGTATTACCGCAAACGTAACGAAATATTTAGAGCCTTTCGTATCTCTTAAAGGATATGATAATATTTTATTATTATTTTATAGGTAGTCAAGAGCAGAAAATGCAGACGCATAACACTAAAAAGACACTAAATTCTCAACTTCAAGCATAAAAGATATGCATTTCTTTAAAAACTTGAATGAATTTAGCTGATATCATATCCTAAGGTTATTTCAACCATTCCCCAGACCAATAAAATGTGACATAACATTTTCGATGATACCGTATCTCAAACTGCATAATGCATGTAATATTACGACTATAGCAATATAAGAAGAAGCAATTGACCTCGACTGAAGGGGCCGCGCGATGCGATGCAATACGATGCTCTATAATATCAGACAGCTGACTATTTTCACAAACAAAATACAACAGACAGAGTAGTACATCGCAGTACTTAAAATATGCTTTGCGATTATCAGCTAATTGGCAAAGAATGGAGAAGGCGGGATATGGGAGACCTAAAGCCAAGAAGGGGAGATCTTTGACCAATAGTGGATAACGATAAACTAACTTGCTTTAATATTGCACCAATTTCATCCATCAAGCTATTCGAATAAAAGTGACACTACCTGACAGGTGGCGTGGAATCGTGAATCGTTATAACTCAGAAACATTTTATCTCATCTATTTTTTATGATAAACTTACCGTTTGGCTGAAAAACGCAAATAACCCATATTTGCCAACTTTGACCTTGAATATTTTTTTTTGCAAATGTGGGATCGATGACTTTTCATATTTCATTTATAATGGTGTTCCAAACATTCGTACAAATTTTCAGCTCTATAAGAATTTCTGTAACCTTGCATGTCTAACTTGACCGGGCTATGACACTTTGCCACACCTCCCAGAAACTAATAAGTCCAACACACATAAGCATGGATGAATTAGTCCCTTTACACATATTCCCGTTATGTCGAGTCTTATATTTTGCTCATTCTCCTTTAGTACTTAGTGTGAATGTGCTATAGTTTATTCCTTGTAGGTGTTGCTCCACATCGCTTTCATCGTTAGTCTCGCTCACGTTAGGACACAGACTGTAGCTCAAGTTGCAACGATCAAGAAACAAGTTGTACGTGTGTCTAGGGACCACTGTGACCTTTTTACATGTGACTAGCGCCCGCCCCTGCTACTCACGGGTGCAATGGTAACATGTCAAAATATCAAGATTATACATGTATATCAAGATTTTATGTATTTATACAAAAGGCTTAAAGGCACCTAAATACATACACAGCAAATTTTATAATTTTATTATTATCACAAAGATTGTGGGTTAATCCAGCAATCTTTGGCATAATTATAGATTTCGCATGGATCTAAATTTTGAGAAAGCACGGCAATATTAATTAGCGTAGATACTCCTACACTATACAACAAAAATGGCTTGTAAAATAGTGTTTATAAATATATAATAATAAAACAATGATAATTTTGATGTCAATGATACAAATGTTCTAAATGGAGGTGAAACTGCATCAAAATCCAGTGGGTGGCTTAGAACATGAAAGGGGTGAGACAGACAGACACGAAAGGCAACCACGTTTTATATTAAATATAAAGATGGATAATATATAGATGCTCAAGGCTCAGTACAGAATGTGTAGTATCATAAATTGGCTACCGACCTCCAGGGATATCGAGATTTTATATTTATTTATGAGGTCAATATCTTTTAAAGATATATGTAAGTTGTTGCATACGGGAATTTGATGAGATTGAATTTGCTGCTTTGGATCACAAATTGAAGAACTAAGTGTATACAGGCAGGCCGCGAGACGGCCCGGGTCGACGGTGCGTTGTGTTCCACGCGCGCCTCTAAAGAGATGTCGTCAGCACAAGTGTAGGGGTCCACTAGGGCCGATGCCTGCCGGGGTCGTGGGAAAGTCCGAAGGAGATACCGAGGCCTTTGGCAAAACAGGCAACGGAAGGAACACGGGTCGGTTTAAGTCAGTGTGTCAGTCTGACACACCCTATTTTATGATTTCCGAACCAAAAAAAAAAAGTATATAGGCAGTGTAAGGTGTCTTTTACGGGGCAGTGTATCTCCTACTAGATAATAAAGAGATTTTTGACATTTGTATTGCAAGACGACCAGGCTTTTTTAGTAAAAACACTCGAACACACTTCAGTCTGCATCTGAGGAAAGACGTCACGAAGTATCTGGTATGTAGAGCTAGCAACAGCAAAACTTAGTTGGTATGTATATTCCGTTTCAACGATCATCATTAATCTTTAATCTAAATAAACAACGGATTTTCTTACAAATCTATTCGTTCACAATTTTCCGCGTTCATGACGACATCGACACCTTCATCTCTTCATCTTTTTTATACATTGAAAATATACTTCACACTAACCACAGAGCACTAAGACGCCTCGGTGACCGCTACTAGAGGCGGCATTTTATCACTTTCGATACAAACCGAGCGTGTCACCTTTTACTCAAATGACATATAGAAACTGATGGTTTTGAATCTCGGTTTGGACAGAATTTGTGGCACTCATTGCTGTTTTTTAAGGGTCGGGTAATCGCCGTTGACGTTGACCTTGGCCATACCACAGTGCGTCGCGCTCACGCCGCACCGCGCGCCGTTCGGTTTCATAGGAAATATTTATTTTTAGTACCTATCGAAAACAAGAATATTTGAAAAAAATCACATACAAAATTATAGATAATAAAATAATCTGTTCATACAAAACACATCATCGAAAATTGCTTAAGTAGTTTGGAAGCAATATTATTTTTTATGCTTCTGGTAGACATAATTTCCTGAATTTATTTCATAAAGTATTTTACTACAATACTTAAATATTCACTTATAGAATTGATGTGTATGCATTCTATTTTAACATACATTTTGCATAACTTACTTGCATTATATGAAGGCGTAATAACAGATTTAAAAATCACTAAAATCATACGTATATCCGCGCCTTAATGTTCCTAGTTAGTACTGCCGTCTCTAGACGATTCCATGCTCTGTGACACAAGTAGCCTATCCCAAAAATAGCCTATCAGTTTCACAACACATACATTTTTACTTACCGTCAACATCGCATAAAACATTTACCGCTTTCCTAAATTTAACGGTATATATTATCTATCGTGAGGCTACCGACACGCGACTTGCACTGGCGCAGCGCCAAATGTCACCGAGATTTGAACTTGGAACGCTGTTATTCTTGTAACATATACCGTGTTATTTGCACTGAAAAATGTCAGGAAAATATGGATTTTATTAGCAGTCTGAAGGGCGACATCAATTCTTGTGTCGCAAATACATAGCAGGCGGAATTTCATAACATGTGTAATATGTGTTAATTAAACTAAAAGATTTTTGACATAACCTCGATAATATTGTCTGCTAAACATGAATAACTCCTTTAATAGTCATAATATATTTAATAGTTTATATTAAAACTTATGAGAGACAGATTCAAGTTTATGTTTGTTTACGGTGTAACTCAGGCGCATGTTTTGGTTTAACCAGACTAGTTTCAGACTGAAATAGTGATCGACAGATAGCTAAATAATAGTCATATCATAATAATTATGAGTTTAGTCATAATATCCTGAATATTCTGACCGTTTTGCTTAGTCTGGCTGAAAATGTATACAAGCATAAAGAAACTTCAAAAAAATCCTAAAAATCTGAATCATATGCGAAAGTCAAGCCATCAACCGAAAAGAATAAAATGCCTCATCATCTTTCTATTATGACTTATAATGCGAAAATAATGCAATGGCTACATAAATTACTTATTGATTGGCTAGAACGATTAAAGACTTGTTTTGCAATTGCTTAGCAGTTCAAAGAAGACAAGATCTAGTACAATAATTATAAAGAGCAAATAGGTATTATTCTCCAAAAACAGCCACGTTACTTAAATTTGCTTTCCATCTGTGTGATTTGATTTTAAATAGATTAAAGACGAGTAAATTATCAGAGTAGTAGAAGTACCAAGACATCAAATAAATGAATATAAGTAGCTACAAATCTCATAAAAGTAACATCAAAAGATACTATTGTAACCAAAATTAAAAAAACCTAACACGAGTTGAACTCGCGTGGTGAGGGTTCCGTACAACGAATATGTTTTCTACCATGTTTTTTATGCCAAGATAATTAATTTATCCCGAGAACAAACTTGACATTGTAGTTGAAAAACATGTTCTCCCATACATTCCAGCTGCAAATGTAAGTTGGTACGCACAGTATTGTGAGATTTACCATGTTATTTTAACACCATAGCCTTCTTATAGGTTTTCCTGTAATCTATAAGTAAACAACAATTTTCATTATTTTTATCAAAACTTTGGGCTCGGTAGTTTCGGAAATAAGGAATGGTCAATTTTAATCTATTTTCTTAATTTACATTAAAACTATTTATTTTAAAACTGTGAAAAAATATATTGTAGATCCTCACAACAAGCCCTTTTATTGCCCTTTTATACATGACATATGTCACATGGGACAGTTTGCAAAACTTCTTTTTTCTTATTTGCCCCCCACGGATAAAATGGAAGGGGGTGACTTGCACACTCAATAATGGGCCCCCGAAACCGGCCGCTAGCACATGTGACGTAGCGACAAGGTGACAACACTTCCTGAGGTGTTTGAGGAGTGGAGAGGTATTCTAGGGCTTTCAGAATAATCCAAGAGCCCGAAAGATGGTCAAGATTCCTACGAGCACTTACTGGAATACTTCCTTCCTCCAAGCACGTTTGCTCTTGCGAATCTCCACCAAGCCGGCCAATAAAGACAAGAATGAGGTGGGAGCTCTGTTCCTCGTCAATGTTCACTCCAGCCCGCCAATAAAAGCCAGCCAGAGATGAGGAACAAGACTTCTCCCAGGAGATATGGTACGTGGGGTCGCTACTGCCCAACAGCCCGCCACATGCTGCCCTGCGGGTTTCTGTATCTCTTTGTTTGGGACCCTAGACCTGTTCCAGCAAAGTAAACTCTACTGGCACAGACCAAGAGTTCGGAGCGCGCAAGCCTCACCACGACGTCAACGTAGAGATACGGCGGTGGGGTTATAATAATAATAATTATTTATTTACCTAAACACGGACGTGTCACGACGTCCTTGTTTGGGGCATATAAAATTCATTTGTGGACCCAATTTGACCATTTTAAGTTAATTGGTCCAGTAGATTCTGAGCAAATCGGCTGTGACAGATGAGCAGACAGACAGACAGACAGCCAGCCAGACAGACAGTCAGCCAGACAGACAGACAGACAGTGATCCTATAAGGGTACTTTTGAGGTACGGAACCCTAAAAACTGTCAGTCGTAGGACTGCACGTCAGAAGTGAAAACTTCTTAGCTTCACAAACTTGTAAACATCTGTATATATAGATCTGAGCGTGACGATAAACGCGAGTTTAGTGCTTTTCCCCCATCCCAAAAGTGCCCAACGTGCCTAGAGAATGAGAAGCATAATTACGAACCTACTTTCAATTACCTGCATTTCCAGCCACTCATAATTTTCTTATACTTAGCTACACAAATGTCATCCTATGCTCACTTACATAATACATATATATCAATATAATTCTGAATTTAGTTTAACGACGTAGAACGGAAGCTGTTTATGATGAGGAAATTCTATAAGGGAGTTTTGATTTTGGGCTACCACTATGTAGGTACACTACATATGTATATAAATAGGAAAAAAATAGGGGATTTTCATAAAAATACAAACAAATTAATTTGAAGGAGACTAAAAAAAAATAAAGCGGGGTAATAAAAAAATCTTTCTAAATAATCATTTTCGTACGAAAAACGAAAATAATTATTTGGAAAGTTTTTTTTTTACTCCGCTTCAATTTAAGATTTTTAATATGATAACCCTATTTTTAAGGCAGCCATGACGGTTGTGTTTGTCATGCCGTTTGACGACTTTGACAGTTTTAACTTTAATAGATGATAGGAAAATGAATAAAATAAAATCATAAGTCCCAAGAAGTTGTTTTATTTGTATACCTCTCATGACTGTGTTCTCATCCTTTTAATATCGCTAATACTAGGAGTTAAATAACATAAAACATGTTTGAAAAATTGTTACTGCTTAGTTGGACTAAAATAGTTGGTTTCTTTCCAGTTGTTACTGTGTAGGATATAGGAATAGTAGACTACTTTAACAATAACTAAGGATTACATTTATTTTTATGCTAATTCTATCGATCATAATCAATTAACTGATTAAATAAACGCAATTCCATGACCCAATCGCGATGTGTTTTAACTGATTAAATAAACGCAATCCCATGACTCAACCGAGATGTCTTTTGAAGAAGCGATAGTGGATTGAGTCGAGTAAAAACTATGCGACGTTATTCAGCGTTGTTATTAAAAAACTATTCAATAAGAAGAGATAACCGAGTGGGTCAAGTGATGGAGTGCTAAAAGTGTGCCTGGCTGAGGGACCATAGAATTTATCCCCTCACAAACTATGTGGAAACCTAACTAAACTATGTGTGTCTGTGTACATAAGCCATTTGAATAAAAAACGTGCGGATTATTTAATAAGTACCTTTCTAATTTATAATAAAATAATATTCATAAAATCACTGTCATCAATACTATAACAAAATTCAACAGTTCAACTAACACTCGCGAAGCGCGCGCACCGGCCGGCGGGCGGCTCACAGACACTCACAGTGCCCCAGTGAAGTGGTGTTGCTATGGCAACGAGAATCGAGTGAAGTGCTAAGATCACAACACTCGCGCGTCGCGCTTACCGACTCACTTCACCTAGCCGATTCACTTCGGCGCGGGTGGTTACTATGGTTACGAGAATCGGGTGAAGAGATAAGATAACGCCGCGCTTGCGCGTGAGGCGCTGTTATTAATATCAAGATGAGTTTTTTTTTTAATTTGCCGTTTTTTATTTTTACACAAAAAAGGGCTGTTCGAGCCATTTACAACCTAGGTCCAAGAGATTCCCTTCGAGAAAAATTCAAAGAAATAGATATTCTGACTGTAGCCTCTCAATATATATTTGATAATCTTATGTATGTACACAAAAATATATCAAATTTTAAGAAAATGTCCGATATCCACAGTTTAAATACCAGGAAAAAACATAATCTTGCTGTACTTCACACTCGCCTCCACAGAGTAGGCAACTCGTTCATGGGTCAATGTATACGCTTTTACAACAAATTTCCTATTGATAATCGAAATTTACGCATTAAACGATTTAGAACTGTATTAAAACAAAACTTTGTAAAAAAGGGTACTATAAAATTTCTGATTATTTAGAAGACAAAAAAGCTTGGGATTGAGCTGCTCGCTCTGATAAGCCTTATGATAAAACCGTAAAACTTGACATTTTAATTATGCAAAATCATCATTATATACAACTATACAGGGTGGAATTTTGTAATGCCACCTGGAGGGAAAGTACTCTTAATACTGCAGATAGAAAGTTTTACTCAAAGGAAACATTCCTTTATTTTTGAATAGAAAGCAAACTGCATTCAAAGATTTTCGAAAATTCTCTTCTCCCACACCCGGGAATCGAACCGGCTAAAATCTGAAAAAAATATACCCTGTACTTTTATTGCATCGATCGTTAGGGTCAATTATAAGGATGAAATCTCTCTAACAAACATAAATTAAATGAAAGGAAAACCAAGAAATCTTAAATTAATTTAATCATTTACAAAAAATGGTAAACTAACTAATTAGTTGCTCGAAATGGGCTCCATTCTCTTGGATACACAAATGTATTCTTTTAACGAATTCATTTCTAGTAACCTTTAATAAAGTGTTGTGGTGAATATTATAAATCGTATTCTGAACTTCAACTCTCAACTCGTTGTCATTCGCATAAGATTTCGTGTAAATTTGATTTTTTACATATCCCCACAAAAAAAAATCTAATGGGGTGAGATCTGGCGATCTCGCAGGCCATCTGATTGTGCCGTTTGTACCAATCCAGGTATTAAAATGGTTATTAATGTAGGCAGTAGTGATTCTGCTGTTATGTGCTGGAGCACCATCTTGCTGTAGAATTATTTGGTTTCGCTCTTCATCGGGGAAAGCATTTAACTCGTTTCTTAAGAGATCCAGTATTTTATACTTGACAATGTTTAAATGACCTTCGTACACGTGGACTAACACTACATTATTTCTCATAATTCCGCACCAAACGTTGAAAGAAAATCTTACTTGATTGTTAGTTTCACGAACACGAACAGGATTCACTCGAGACCAATAATGGTTATTGCGGCGATTGTACATGCCATTATTGCTGAAGTTGGTTTCGTCAGACCATACAATGTTACTCAAAAAAATAGGGTTTCGGTCAATTTCTCCAAGCATGTTTACACAAAATTGTAATCGTCTGTCACGATCCCCAATATGCAATTTTTGCACCAACCGACCTTCACGATAGCATTTATACTTATACTTTTTCAGCACTTTAAGTACGCGAGTTTGGGTTGTTCCTAATTCATCGGCAGCATCTCTACTTGAAGCCTTTGGAAATGATTCAAAGTATGTTAAAACATCTAGTTCAAAATCGAAATAGTTTTGCTGAATAGTTTGCCGTCTCTTCTTGAAACCACCCGTATTCTTTAAATTTTCTACCATTCTTTTCAATACGAACCGAGTTGGTGCCTGTCGGTCTTGATATCTCTCTCCATACCACCGCATAGCTAGATTCACGTTTTTGTTATTTAAAAAATAAGCTTCCAATAAATCAAACTGTTCTTGATAAGCCATTTTCACCGTGAGACAAAATGTGAAATGAGTTGTAAAAACAATCAAATGTGAATAACAACTATGACAATCTAATTTTCAAATTTTAATCTAACATTCTATATTTAAATTACCATATAAACGCAGCTACGAATATGTCGCAAAGGAGTCTGCATTACAAAAGTTGGATGTTAGTTAAAGAGCTTTAACTTGACTCATTGAATTTGTAACTTCAGATTTCCTGGTTTTCCTTTCATTTAATTTATCATGTTTGTTAGAGAGATTTCATCCTTATAATTGACCCTAACGATCGATGCAATAAAAGTACAGGGTATATTTTTTCAGATTTTAGCCGGTTCGATTCCCGGGTGTGGGAGAAGAGAATTTTCGAAAATCTTTGAATGCAGTTTGCTTTCTATTCAAAAATAAAGGGATGTTTCCTTTGAGTAAAATTTTCTATCTGCAGTATTAAGAGTACTTTCCCTCCAGGTGGCATTACAAAATTCCACCCTGTATATACATATTGACATTGATGAATATTATAAACAAAATTACGTGAATATTTATGTACCTTGAAAAGTATTACTTACATTACTTTAATTATTGTGAATGTGAGCACTATGTGGGTCATTTTTATTTATTTCTTGTTTTTTTTCTCTTAGTTTTAATGATGGTCTGGCATTTTGAGTCCTTTATGCGGCCAACCCAAATGCCCTTTCCTTGGTATTGTTCGTCGAGTCGTTGGGCTCCTTAAGTTTTGAGTTGAGCTACACGATTACTGACAAATGCCTGCACTGACTGGACAGGTCCACTCAAATTTGTGTGGTTCTTTCCTCAAAAGACCATTTCAGACATGGATCTACATGGTCCTCATATGATCTGACCAAGATTATGTCTGGACTTTCAAAGAAACTTTAACCCTTGAGTTTGTTTCGCCATTTCTTCTCAGCTTACTTATTTTTTTTTTTTAATATGGCGTGTAAAATTGATTCTAATATTCTATTTACGGAATAAACAATTTCATTTCTTTTCACCACTCCGTGCCCCTGGTCCAGCTCTCATTTGTAGATCTTTCCAGGTCGCTACGAAGCTGCGAAGTCCGAAAGTGTGACTACCGGTTATACCAAAGAGTAACGTTAACGTTATAGGGTAACTGGGTTGTGGAGGTCAGATATGCAGTCGCTTCATGTAAAATACTGGTATTCAGCTGTATCCGATAAGACTGGAAGCCGACCCCAGTTAAATTTTCAACGCCAAATGTCAGGCAGCTAACTACCAATGTTCAACTTAACGGAATAGAGTTGGACCCTGTTGAGTCGACAGTTTTTCTTGGAATAACTATTGACGCTAAATTACAATGGCGCCTACACATAGAAAAATTGTCAGGAAGGCCAAGTTCGGCCGCCTATGCTGTTAAAAAAATTCGACAGATAACCGATGTAGATACGGCCAGAATTGTTTATTTTAGTTATTTTCATAGTCTTATGTCCTATGGGATTCTTCTCTGGGGAACCTGTGCGGACATTAATACCGTCTTTGTTTTACAAAAAAGGGCTGTTCGAGCCATTTACAACCTAGGTCCAAGAGATTCCCTTCGAGAAAAATTCAAAGAAATAGATATTCTGACTGTAGCCTCTCAATATATATTTGATAATCTTATGTATGTACACAAAAATATATCAAATTTTAAGAAAATGTCCGATATCCACAGTTTAAATACCAGGAATAAACATAATCTTGCTGTACTTCACACTCGCCTCCACAGAGTAGGCAACTCGTTCATGGGTCAATGTATACGCTTTTACAACAAACTTCCTATTGCTATTCGAAATTTACCCATTAAACGATTTAAAAGCTGTATTAAAACCAAACTTTGTAAAAAGGGGTACTATAAAATTTCAGATTATTTAGAAGACAAAAAAGCTTGGGATTGAGCTGCTCGCTCTGATAAGCTTTGTGCTAAAACCATTAAATTTGATATTTAAATTATGCAAAATCATCATTATGTACAACTATATGTACATATTGACATTGATGAATATTATAAGCAAAATTAAGTGAATATTTATGTATGTACCTTGAAAAGTATTATATTACTTTAATTATTGTGAATGTGAGCACTATGTGGGTCATTTTTATTTATTTCTTGTTGTTTTTTTTTTTTTCTCTTAGTTTTAATTATGGTCTGGCATTTTGAGTTCTTTATGCGGCCAAACCAATTGTCCTTTCCTTGGTATTGTTCGTCGAGTCGTTGAGCTCCTTAAGTTTTGAGTTGAGCTACACGATTACTGACAAATGCTTGCACTGACTGGACAGGTCCACTCAAATTTGTGTGGTTCTTTCCTCAAAAGACCATTTCAGACATAGATCTACATGGTCCTCACATGATCTGACCAAGATTATGTCTGGACTTTAAAAGAGACTTTGACCCTTGAGTTTGTTTCGCCATTTCTTCTCAGGGGTAGTCAGATAGGAAATGTCGACTCCATCTAGCTTATTTTTTAATATGACGTGTAAAAGTGATTCTCATATCCTATTTACAGAATAAACAATTTCATTTCATTTCATTTCATTTCCAGCTCAGTTGGGACAAGGCGAGGCAGATTATGACACTGGCTGAATGATCTCCACATCGCGTATCCGCTCGTCTCCGCTTCAATGGAAACGCATTATTATTACATATAAGCTTCGCCTAGCGGTTTCACCCGCGTAAGTCACGATTCTGTGGGAGTATCTGGATGAAAAGTATGCTATGTCCCCTAATTCAGGTTATGGTATACCCTTGTGCCAAATTTCATTCAAACCTGTTCAGCCGTTTTATCGTGAAAGTTTAACAAACAAACACATAAACAAACAAATTCACTTACGCATTTATAATATTAGTAAGGATAAGGATTCATTATCTCCTATTACTTCAGCAAGATAACATTATCTGTCAAATAAAACGAAAACCACGTTAATCGGATGAGTAGCTCTCTAGTTATCCGATTTACGTGATATTTACCGTAGTAACACACTAATGGACGGAGATTTTGTTTTATGAATTATTTATGTTCAGACAAAGTCCATTACATTACATTACATTAACTTAAATGACAAAATTGACGGTGGCTTTGTCACTAGCTTTTTAGGCCACACATGAGTACATTCCCGTTGATGGGAAACTTTTTACTAGTATTAGAAGGTCCATACAGACTAAAGAAACAGAAACAGATGGCCGATGAGGCTGAAAGCTTCTGGAGTGGCGACCGAGTACCGGAAGACGTAGCGTTGGAAGGCCTCCCACAAGGTGGACCGATGACTTTGTGAAGACCGCAGGAATCCGCTAGACGCGAGAGGCAACCGGTCGAAGTGGCGATGTTTGCCAGAGGCTATGTCCAAAAGTGAATGTCTTTCGGCTGAAATGTCATCATTTTGATGATGAGAAGGTCCATGAAAGCACTTAGCTCTCTAGATGAGCAGGCTAGTAGCAGGGCTGATTACCAAAGATGCGCCAGACGAGAGCTAGTAGGAAGATACCTACCGTAGGCAAAAAATTTGATAATTTCCCACCCAAAAAAAAAAAGGCGACAAACATGTAGATTACTCTTCAGTTTATTCATTTTAATAAATGAACAAAATATTTAATTAAAATTGGAAAGAAGTAAACATAGAGAAAAGAAAATAATATCTGCCAAGTGCGAGTCGGACTCGTGCACGAAGGGTTCCGTACCAGTATCTATAAAAACGGTAAAAAAATCATGTCTGTTGTATGGGAGCCCTCTTAAATATTTATTTTATTATATTTTTTTTAGTATTTGTTGTTATAGCGGCAATAGAAATACATCATCTGTAAAAATTTCAACTATCTAACTATCACAGTTCATGAGATACAGCCTGGTGACGGACGGACAGCGGAGTCTTAGTTTAATAGGGAGGGACCCTATTAAACTAAGACTCCGCTCTTACCCTTTGGGTACGGAACCCTAAAAACAAGAAAATGATTTAACTCCTGGCGATGTTGGCTAAGTGTAAAGATAGAAAGCATTTTATCGAATCATTTTGTGTTAATTTTGATGATAAAAGTGTTGATGGACTTGTTTTGCTGACCGTAGATACCTATTTATGGAGGCTATTAAAAAGCGTTGTTAAAAATAGCTTTAGATACGCTAGTCAGATTCACAAAAGTACGAATATATTACATAACATCACGCCTTGTTTCCCCGAAGGGTTTGGCAGAGTACCTTTAGTACATTTCACCAGTTATGTTTAAGTCCCATGTAATACGGGGCGAGCCTTTTGCCATCAACCGGGCACAAATCCAGACTCCGGGCTGCTACTGAGAAATTCCAGATAGAAACCCCAATAACACTTTGCCCGACCCGGGAATCGAACCCAGGACCTCACGCTCAGCAGAAGCGCTTGCAACCACTCGACGCAGTCTACGAATAAATTAATCTGTTTTAAAACCTTTCCTAATCACAGAGCACAAACTAGCTGAAAATGAATGTAGACTTTTATTATAAATAGGTAAAATTTTACTCTGCAAGCGTTCTCCGACAGTCATTTCTCCTTTGGACTGATCACCGACAGGACGTTTCGTTTTTGAGAGATTCACCGATAGAACGTCTCACCTATGGACATTTCGCCGACAGAACCTTTCATATGCGTCGCTTTCGAGGACAGCTCTTAGTAGCAAATATAGTAGCTTGGCAGCTACAGTGAAAGATAATGTTGGGTTAGGTTAGGTTAGAACAGTGACCATTAACGCGCGAATGCGAGCGAGCGAAGCGTGCTTGTCGCGGCAGCGACCGCCGAATGCCAGAACCCCTCTATTACTGTCATCACGAAAGTGACGAATATGAAAGGTTCTGTCGGCGAAATGTCCATAGGTGAAACGTTCTTTCGACGAATCTCTCAAAAACGAAAAGTCCTGTCGGTGATCAGTCCAAAGGAGAAATGACTGTCGGAGAACGCTTGCAGACTCGTAAAATTGTCTGTTTGCTTGTAAGAGGTAATCTCAATGGAAGTACAGATCCTGTGACAAAAATTTTTTCACTGATACAAAGCCACACTATTGCCGAGTGGCATAGTGCGCTTTATAATTCTTAACGTGACGCTGTCCACGTCCTCGTCACGGCATCACGATAACACAGGGAACTAAAATATATGGAAATGAGTATGAAGACGCTTTTAAATTTCTTTCGACGATAACCATACATTTTATGGACGTGGGCGCCCACGATAATTTCGTCACGTTACAAGATTATAAATGCGCACATATAATATGTTTTATGGTATATTTGACTTCCACACAGACGGAAATTGCGGTGGAAGTTCCACATGGACAGAAGCTAGATTTAAGAAATAAAAGCTCAACCCAGTGAATAATTTGATTTTAAAATGGCGGCATAGCTCTTTAAGTTCAGGCTTGGCAATGTTATCACAGAGAGAATATCGGAAAACTAATAGTGTCGTTTTACGTAGTGTTTATTGGAATTCTGAGTACCTAACTGTATTATGTTTTAAAGCTTCTGCATGTGGAAATACTTTTCAATGAAGGTTTACGTTTGACCATGGTAAGTAAAGATGCGGTCGCAAATGTTCCTGGCTTGCCTAAAAGTAACTTAACTTCACTTTTAGTTAGGAATTAAAATGTTGTGATATTAGGGTATGCAATATAATTATGTTAACTTTAAGTATAAACATAAACATCACGCCTTGTTTCCCTGTAGGGTTGGGCAGAGGTCTACCTGTAGTACACCCACATTTCGCCAGTTATGTTGAAGTCCCATGTAATAGGGGGCGAGTCTATTACCATCAGCAGGACCTAATGCTCAGCAGTAGCGCTTGCGACCCCTAGACCATCCAGGCAGACTAACTTTAAGTATAACCTAGCTATAAGTTAAATGTAATAATACTTACGCTAACAGGGTCATGTACTCTTAAGTTTTAGCCTCGTCATAGCCTGTAATTGTGTGTAAATTGTGCAAATAGATAAATCAATATTTTGATTATTTATTATTGAAGGTCAGGGCACCCTTGGTATTGAACTTATAGAACAACTGCCTTCTGTGGATGCGGTATTGGTAACGTGCGATGGCGGCAGTCTCCTGGCTGGTATTGCAATAGCTGTGAAACATCTCAAACTTGACACTGAGGTTTATGGCGATGTAACAAATCATACAAACAGTATGGTAGAGGCACTTAGGCAGAATGAAAGAGTCTTTCTTAACCTGTTAGGAGGCCGACAACAGCTAAAGCGCGGTCACTATCGGACTGCATAGAAAATAAAGAGAAGCGCGATGACAAAACGCTGGTAATTTGTTGCAAGATATGAATCAATTATCTATTTACAAAAAATCTATTAATTGGATGAAAAAATTAAAACACTATGTTGCTTGTAGAATAATCTGACAAAAAATCCGAATAATTGCATGTTTATTAGTATGGTTTTTTATCGTTAAAATATTTTTTTAAAGTATTTTCGTGACTTTTTTTCTATCGTATCAAATTAGTTGTATTATGTTTTCAACACACTATCTACCTAGCATATATCTTGAAGAATATCATATATTTTTCTGATTTTGTTTACTGCAGTGGATCATATACTTTAGGAATTATAAAACATACAAAATTTGCGTTCAGGTCCTGTAGTCCCCTTAAGCCCCGCGCGACACCGATTCGGAATCAAACAATAGAAAATCAATTGTGTCTCATTAGCTGTCCTTGACCAATTAACTTAGAGCCGTCACTAGCTGACGGATAATCTGTCAATAAAATCGGAGTCAACACGTTATTTACCCTTAAAGGAGTTGTCGATAAAATTATTGTAGTAAGAGAAGATCGGGTTGGTTCTGATATTCAAAACGAATGATTGAGTTAACCTTTGGGATACTTATGACTTATGACTCAACGAAAATTTATAATTTAATAAACCATAAACTAAAAATGACGCAGGCACTCAGACGGAGTGTTTGCTTACAACTTATAAGTAACGTCATTACGTTACTTATAAGTTGTAAGCAAACACTTCGTTGATCATGTTATTGACCATCATAATCTGCCTGCCTTTACCCAACTATGTTGGGGTCGGCTTAACCATCCGGTTAGCTGAATATCAGTATTTTATATTGAGCGACTGCCTATGTGACCTTCACAACCCAGATACTGGGTAATATGATACCCCTTGGTAAGACTGGTTGTCAGACTCTCAATTTCGGCTTAAAACTTAAAAGTAAAAAATGTTTCTATTAAGGCTCCTACATACTGGCGCGACTTGTCGCGCGACGCGACGCGACACAAAGGCACCGCTTGTAGCGCTACACGCGGTGCCTTTGTGTCGCGACGCGTCGCGCGACAAGTCGCGCCAGTATGTAGGAGCCTTTATATTTGACGGCGCAGTAAGTAGCGTCGTCGCCCCGTTTTGTTACGAAGTTAAAGGAATCACTAAAAAGAACTGGAAGTGCTACAGCCGCAAGCTATCATTGATTTATTTATTTAATACTAAAAGCATACATGTACAGAGGAGGACTTAATGCCATAGGCATTTTCTACCAGTCAACCTTTGGGTGATGCAGAGACAAACAGTGGTAGGTGCAATAGCGAAAACTGGAAAATAAATTAGACTTTCCGGTAGCATAAGTGCACTGTGTACAGCGTTATGATTTATGAACCTCTACAAGATTTACCGACCTATGTAGATGTCTTATTAACAAGTGATGGGTCTAAGTATTTGTGGATGTGAGGTTCGTGGTTCAACATAAAGAGAATATCCTTGTGTTTTTTTATAAAAATAATTGTTGGAATTTATTTTGGTTCATAAAGTAAATTTACGTCTACCTTTTTTTTTTTGGTTTCGGGGGGATTCCTTCAATAGACGACCGGCCTTTGGGGATAAGACCGGGGAGTGTGGGATTTTTACCTCACTAAAACTACTCCGTTGGTCACCATCTGCATATGGAAGGGGGCATCGTTAAGTCTCAAAAGACCGATCCGAAACCCCCTCTATGCAATGCCTTTTAGGGCACATCACTGGGGAGACTGTAAAGGGGTCTCCCCGAAACCTGACTGTGCAAATATGCAAGGCAGCACTTGAACACTGTGCGCCGTCTTCCTTGAGGTCACTAAATGGGCGGACAGAGTCCCCATTCTTAGCGCCCGTGATCCCAAAAATCCCGCCTGCTTTAAAGGTTGCAAGCGAGGATTTAGCGTTTCAGGCTTTGAGGCGGTTGCCTCCCCGACGCCTTCTTCTACGAGCGGAATCAGCCCTCTCGCGATCTCCGACCATCACGGTCTCACAGAAAGAGGCCATTTCCCTCCAGTTCTCCGACTCCGCCAGAATAGACCCAACTACTGCTGGCAGAGACAAATCTCGCCCGATCCTGGTGACCCGGACCCGTCTTTCAGAAGCCCACGCAGGGCATTCCTCGAGCGTGTGCTGTGCAGAATCTAAGTCACCTCCGCAATGGTAGCAATTCGCCGTGGCCTCTCGCCCAATCCAAATTATGTCTACCAATAGTAAATGTTTCGTATGCTTGTGTTCTGTGGGTGGTCTTCACATATTTTTGTACCAACAACGACACTGAATTTCTAAGTACCTAACTGGTTTCAGTCATTCACGTAGCAATTTGCCAACAGCGAAATCCCAGCAGACAGACAGCTGTCGACGGAAAAAGTCTCAATTATTCACGACTAGAATGATACCTACAAAATTTGATTTTCACCAATTCATTATCTGCCTAGCCTTTTGCCAACTATTTTGGGGTCGGCTTCCAATCTACCCGGATACAACTGAATACCAGTATTTTAGATGGAGCGACTGCCTATCTGACCTCCACAACCCAGTTACTGGGTAACACGATACCCCTTCGTAAGACTGGTCGTCAGACTTTCGTGCTTCTAACTACCCGTAACGACTGTCAACAATCTACAAATAAATCAAAATCAAAATCAAGTCATTTATTCATTCTAGGCTGAAAATCAGCACTTTTCGAACGTCAAAGTTACATAAGACAGTCCCCCAAAACTTCCCGCCCTTCACCACTTCCTAGTGCTTTACCTGGGAAGAAGAAATGGGGGAACAAACTCCCCAGCTGCACATCTGTCTGTTTAGTTATATAAACTTGATTCTATACAAATCGTATGCAAAGTAATTAACATTACGAAACACAAAACATTGGATTAAATTACACACTTGCCATATGTTAGCTAACACACGCCAGTATACCAACAAAACAATGAACAAACTGTACTCAAGCAGATAAAGCGGGGACCACCGAGGCACGGAGCGGTCTTGGTATGTAAAGATGGTCACCCATCCACGGACCAACCGCGGTAAGCGTAGCTTATTTTACATCGTCCTCATATTTAGTTATAATTTCAACATTATTTTTGTACTAATCTTTATGTATCAATTTAATTTAAAAGAGTGTCCATGGAGTTTCTTGTCCGTTCTTCTCCATAGGTACCTACTACGCTTTGGAATGGGCAACTAGCTTCATATTTCTAACTGACCGACTCCTTGACAATTCAAAAGTGCCTGTAAATGGTTTAATTGAAATAAATGCTTTGAGTTTGAGTTTGAGTTTGAGCTTAACCTGAATGATCGACCCGTGCGGCTGTTATTACTTAGCCACAAGCCCTTTAATTAATTTAATTTTCATCTATTATTCTAAGACCATCCCATAAAAAAGTATAAATTACGAAGCTTATCAAGACGCCTGTTTTTCCCGAAGCATATCCAGCCAGACTGGAACGTGATAAATAAGCGTAATGCTATACACTAGGCATAGATCCAGTCTCACGGGATGCTCTCTATAAAATTATGTTCAAATAAGATTAAAAATAATGGGAATATTTATGCTACAAATACATAATATTGCCAATAAAGCACTCAATTGACTGAATTCTGTTTTTCTTCACTTCTAAAATAAGTCATCCAGCTTCGCAACAGCTGCATAATAAAGAAATTCATTAAACCGGGCAATTTTCCACGGTTGCTGTATTTGAAGCCAAATATTCAGGAACATAATCCATTAATTGCAATATTAATAGCTCATTAAATTAAAATAACGTCGGGTGAAATAACAATAGATCATAGAGACAGTTGGATTAGTGCCAAAATGTTATTAATTTACGTAAAGTCGGGTAGCACCGAATTATACTGTGACACATCGTTGCAGAAACTGCGCTCCCGGAATCAGACAGATAATGGGGCCACCTTTATACAACATGTTTCAGAATTAACTTACACCACCAAACACCCCAATCAGATAATTATGTTATAATCATAATACATACACTGCATTTTTATTATTATGTATAAAACATTGTTTACTTATTAAATTAGTTATACTGTATGCAGGAGAAAATTTTGTTCACATTACAAATCTACGCACGCACACAGTCGCACGCGTATTTAGTTATGTCTAGCCTTCGATCAATAAAATGATCGAAGTGTCTAGCGTCCAATTTTTTTTGTTTCGGCTGTGTACAGCGGAACTGTGATTGAAAGGAGATGGTTGATTTTGGGCTACCACCATGTACACTACATAGATAAATAGGAAAAAAATAGGGGATTTTCATAAAAATATAAAAAAAATAATTTAAAGAAGAGTACAGCCGTACAAAAAAGATTATTTGGGAAGATTTTTAATATGATAACCCTATTTTTATGGCAGCTATGACAGTTGTGTTTGTCATGACGTATTACGACTGACAGTTTTAAGTTTCGTGACGTGACGTCTTTCTTTTGACTTTGGCAGTTGGCTTACATATTGTAGTTTGTGCCTCTGTGGTTGGTTTTGAAACGCTGAATCGTAGTATTCGCGCGTTTTGGATTAGAGGTGTTTCGGAGTTTCTAGTGATTGTTTTTATTTTGCGGACGGCTGTTGACCCCGGCTTTGTTATATGGTTTTTGATTCGCCTGTGATTTGGATTCCGTCGTGTATGTGGTATTCTACAATAACAAGTTCAGTTTCAGGTATGTCTCCTTTAACTCTTGCTTGCATTATACTTATTTGTTCAAATGCTATTTCTATCTGATGTTTTCTTTCCTCGTTCTATATTCTAACAGACTTTTACTTATACTTATTCCAGTTTCAACTTAATTAGTTTCGGAATTTAAGTATTGTTTTTGTAAATACACATCAATCAAATGTCATTGTCAAAATGACATTTCGTATATTTCTGATCCACCATATTTATGTTGTGATGCTCTCCTTGACCGAGTTAATTTCAATTTACATTAAAACGAAGTAACGTTATAGAAAATTAACATTGGAAAACGGTAATTATTTCGTATAGCGATATTTACATATAGTGTACATAGAGCTGGCCCAGGCTCCATACATTTCTGGAACATCTCGTTTACGTAGTTTTATTTTTTGGATGACGAATTACATCAGAAATCGATTCAGTAAACGATTCTGAACAAAATACTTTTATAATGTGCATTCATTCAGTTACACATTGCATACTGTCACAATAGTTTAAGAGTCTTTGAAAGTCGTACAGGGTAGTCAGAAGCTTGTAAGTCTGACAATCAGTCTCGCCAAAGGATATCGTGTTACCCAGTAACTGGGTTGTAGAGTTTAGATAGACAGACGCTCTATGTCCAAAATACTAGTATTCAGCTGCATCCGGTTAGTCTGTAAAATTGCTAGATGAACCGGCAGGATTTCACATTCCAAAAATAAGTGTTCATAATCACTACTTTTACAACGGCATTTTGTGTTCTTACTTATTAATACTTTCATGAATCTGATTTACATTTTTTTATTTTATCCAAATGTCTTTAATGTATATCATGCCAGCCCATAAGAAAGGAGCGAGTCTACTTTTACAACGGCATTTTGTGTTTTTTACTAATACTTTCATGAATCTGATTTCCAATTTTTTATTTTATCCTAATATGTCTTTAATGTATATCATGCCAGCCAATAAGAAAGGAGCGAGTCTACTTTTACAACGGCATTTTGTGTTTTTTACTAATACTTTCATGAATCTGATTTACATTTTTTTATTTTATCCAAATGTCTTTAATGTATATCATGCCAGCCCATAAGAAAGGAGCGAGTCTACTTTTACAACGGCATTTTGTGTTTTTTACTAATACTTTCATGAATCTGATTTCCAATTTTTTATTTTATCCAAATGTCTTTAATGTATATCATGCCAGCCCATAAGAAAGGAGCGAGTCTACTTTTACAACGGCATTTTGTGTTTTTTACTAATACTTTCATGAATCTGATTTACATTTTTTTATTTTATCCTAATATGTCTTTAATGTATATCATGCCAGCCCATAAGAAAGGAGCGAGTCTACTTTTACAACGGCATTTTGTGTTTTTTACTAATACTTTCATGAATCTGATTTACAATTTTTTATTTTATCCTAATATGTCTTTAATGTATATCATGCCAGCCCATAAGAAAGGAGCGAGTCTACTTTTACAACGGCATTTTGTGTTTTTTACTAATACTTTCATGAATCTGATTTACAATTTTTTATTTTATCCTAATATGTCTTTAATTTATATCATGCCAGCCCATAAGAAAGGAGTGAGTCTACTTTTACAACGGCATTTTGTGTTTTTTACTAATACTTTCATGAATCTGATTTACATTTTTTTATTTTATCCTAATATGTCTTTAATGTATATCATGCCAGCCCATAAGAAAGGAGCGAGTCTACTTTTACAACGGCATTTTGTGTTTTTTACTAATACTTTCATGAATCTGATTTACAATTTTTTATTTTATCCTAATATGTCTTTAATGTATATCATGCCAGCCCATAAGAAAGGAGCGAGTCTACTTTTACAACGGCATTTTGTGTTTTTTACTAATACTTTCATGAATCTGATTTACAATTTTTTATTTTATCCTAATATGTCTTTAATTTATATCATGCCAGCCCATAAGAAAGGAGTGAGTCTACTTTTACAACGGCATTTTGTGTTTTTTACTAATACTTTCATGAATCTGATTTACAATTTTTTATTTTATCCTAATATGTCTTTAATGTATATCATGCCAGTCCATAAGAAAGGAGCGAGTCTACTTTTACAACGGCATTTTGTGTTTTTTACTAATACTTTCATGAATCTGATTTACAATTTTTTATTTTATCCTAATATGTCTTTAATGTATATCATGCCAGCCCATAAGAAAGGAGCGAGTCTACTTTTACAACGGCATTTTGTGTTTTTTACTAATACTTTCATGAATCTGATTTACAATTTTTTATTTTATCCTAATATGTCTTTAATGTATATCATGCCAGCCCATAAGAAAGGAGCGAGTCTACTTTTACAACGGCATTTTGTGTTTTTTACTAATACTTTCATGAATCTGATTTACAATTTTTTATTTTATCCAAATATGTCTTAAATGTATGTATATCATGCCAGCCCATAAGAAAGCAGTGAGTCCACCAGTGCATAGTAGGCCTAACACAATGTTACCCTATCCAGCACAAAACGAAGGTGGTGGAACTTTACAAGCACATACCTAAGTTTGTCACATAGTGCATAATGTGTGTTTTCCATGAGAAGCTGTTGTCTATGACTAAACCCACCTGTATTACTCCACCACCTCAATGTTTGCATACTCACACCACGTCAATCCATCACAGTGTAAACACTCATAGCTAAGCTATGCCCCACTATGCAGGGCGGACGTTCGATCTTTTTAAGATAAGGAGATCGTTTATGCATACATTTGGTTTTATTTATGTTTATCATGATGCCATTGAGTAAAATGTATGGAAACACATGAAGATGTCTTTAAATTTACGTCCAGAATAACGTGCACGTATTTCCATATATTTTATGGACGTGGACGTCTACAATAATATTGTCACGTTAGAAGTTATACAAGCACACAATGGTTTCAGAATTCAGTCCAATAAAACAATTTCTTTTAAATATAAGCAATTTCGATTGGTTGACTGAAATACCAAAAACCGCATCAAATTCACAATAGATTTAAGATTTGAATATTTGATATTCGATTTGAATTGCTTTCAGAATCCGCGTTTGCTAGATGGCAAATTAAAACATACATACATTATTTCCCTTGGTCTAAATTGGAGTTCTGTAAACTAATATCTACCTACTAGGCCAGCTATAAGTAAATTGTCATTCAACTTTTACAAAGGGAGAGATGCCTATATCTATAGGTATATATCTAACATTAATCTCGTGGTTAACGTTAACGAGTTGGTGGTGATGCAACGTGCCTCGGAATGCACATTATAGCCATTATTCCTGCGCCCGATTTTTCCCCGGTCGTGTCGGATTGCCCTCCCATCGAACTGTGAGAGGAACAAATAGTACACCTGTGTTTGCGCATACTGGTGCAATAATATATAACATATCTTCTAAATTCGTTTCACCACGTTCGTGTCATCTGGCGCTAACCTCCACCACCACCATGTGAGCCTATAATGTTCCCACTGCTGGGACACAAGCCTCCTCTCTGAGAGAGGGAGTGGGCTGTAATCCACCACGCGGGCCCAGTGCGGGTTGGTAGATGTCACATGTCTTCGAATTTTTGGTTCTAGGACATGCCGGTTTCCTTACGATGTTTTCCTTCACCGTCTTGAGAGCAGTGGCGCTAGCCTAAATAGGTTTAATACTATTTATTAGAAGAAGATTCTACGAATTATGAGAAACCCGAATGTTGATTTTGAAGTGGTCATGTCCCTAATCCGTTTAAGTAAATCCGGTTTTAAGGAAGTTTGGGAATTTCAAAATGTTACTAGCTCAGTTTGGAAAATGAATATTATACTATGCCATGTGAAAAGTTTTAAAAAGTTATCTTCGTGACAATGTGAGGTTAGATAGAGTAGATAACTAAACGAAACTTAGCCAAGAGATTTCTTGAAACAGTTGGAGAGCAGATGCTAGTTGGGCAGACGAATGAATATCCCAAATCGTTGATAGAACATTTTTTGAATTGAAATGTTTAGGCGCGTTGAACGACTTTTAATACGGGAAAATTTTATGGGTTAGCGTCACCGACATGCTAATGTTAACACTTTACCGGTATTTAGCTATGAATAGTTTTAAGTTTTCACTTCTGTCGGCAGTCCCCATGACTTTGCCACTATTTTTTGTTTTTTTTTTTTTGTCGCACTGCTGGACAAAGCCTCCCCATTTTCCTTCAAATCTCTCTATTTTAAGCGATCACTGGCTATGATGGCCCCGCAAACATGATTAGATCGTCACACCACCTTCAACGTGGTCTAGCTCGACGGCGATGTCCTCCGCCAGACGTCTAGTGAGTGATCTTTGCCCATCACTCCGGGTGAATTCTTCACTCACTTCAGCCTAACTGTTTTTTCTCCAACATCCACTACTTGATTTATGGAGCGCATATAAAACAAATATGGCACTAAATTATTGCGTAAGTTAGATTAGGTTATTATCTATCTTCCATCGGACCCGCGTAGTGTTCCACACGTGCGTCTCTAAGACGTGACGGGGGGAGTTCAACACCTCACTCCCGCTACGGGACGGGTCCCGCCTCGCGTGGGCCGTCACCAGTCCGGGGCAGCCGAAATCGCATTCGCACCCGCAGTCCCCCCGACGCAAGTGTACGAGGGAACGCCGGGGTGGCTTTAGTCAGTAAGAGTCTAATAGGCTCCTCGTCCCACCCCAGGGCGAAGGAAATCCATGAAGATATCCAACCCGACAAAAAAAAAAAGTTTACTTACTCTCTATTCTATATGCATTGTTTAAATCTCCAAAGTAATATTTAAGAGAGTTACACTATTAATTGGTCAAGGACAGCTAATGAGATACAATTGATTTTCTATTGTTTGACTCCGAATCGGTGTCGCGCGGGGCTTCAATTAAAGTTTCAGTGTGCCAGACCACGTAAAAACTGGTTTCATAAGAGTGCTTGTAAACACGCGTCATATTACCTTCCTATTTATTAAAATATCCACAAAATTATACTATTTTACGAGGCCAAAAGTTTCCATACTAATTAGGTTAAAAGAGTGCCAGATGTGTAAGATCTCATATAACCACGTTATTCACATATATTCTGTAAGTTAAGAGCCATACCCCACCGGGACGCCATGGCGACGCAGCGAGGTCTCGTCGCCAACAACATGTATCGTTGGCTGCGTAATCAAGCGAACGCCAGGTGAGCCACCCACTATATAGCTGTATACATTTGGTTGGCAGCGCAACCTGACGACGTCGCCATGGCGCCCAGCAGGCTTAGAATTCCTTCTACATAAAAAAGGACCTAGACAAAAGATCATTAGAAACGAAAGATAAAATTACAGATTGTAGAAGGATTGGAAATCCTTCTACAATCTGTAATTTTATCTTTCGGTGCGATGTCAAAAATGGAGAAACTAAATGTCACTTTGTATAGAAAGAGCTGTGTCTATTCTTCGTAGAAATAGAAAGCGTCATGCTAAGCCGGCTGGTGAGGTATGGCTCAAGTTCCTTTATATGTGGAAAGAAATACAGTGTAAAGGATTCCTGAGACTTCCTGTCCATTGGGCAAAGATACCAAAGCAAAGTGTAGTTTAGACGGCCATTAGTCGCAAGTGCTACTGCTGAGCAGGAGGTCCTGGGTTCGATTCCCAGGTCAAGCGAGGTGTTACAGGGCTTTTTCACCAAAATTTGTCAGTAGCAGCCCGAAGTCCGCATTTGTGCCCAATTGATGACAAAAGGCTCGCCTCCTATTAGATACATGGGACTTAAACATAAAGGCGAAATGTGGTGTACACCTCTGCCCGACCTCTCGGGGAAACAGGCGTGATGTTGTGTAGACATGTTGGTAAGTGCATACAAATTCGATTGATTATGTTTTTCTAGCTCTGCATTTCTACGTTCGAATCGTCAGGCAGCTTAATTGGTCAAGGACAGCTAATGAGACACAATTGATTTTCTACTCTTTGACTCCGAATCGGTGTTGCGCGGGGCTTAGAGTCGTCTAGAGTCAATGTTATGCATAAAAGCGTTATGAATAAACGCTGCTTAAAAAAATATACGGACAATTGGATTGACGTGGTTGGACACGGACTTAAGGATTGTTGTTAAAAGAACAGCGCGCTTGGACCTAATTATTAAGTTTTAGATTATTTCGATTCAACAGTAAGTACAGGATCTTTAATTTTCAAGATTTCTTCGTTGACTGGGTGTCACAATTTTAAGTTCTGCAATACTGGGGCTACACTGTCGCGATAACGCGAACTACACTTGGCGCGCTCTCTGTTGTACAGCCAGACGTCGAGCGGTGTGCGAAAGAGAGCGCACGAAGTGGAGTTCGGGATATTGCGAGAGTGTAGCCCCAGCATAAGAGGATTCTATTTATCGCGGCCATAATACACAATCAGCATGAAACCATACTTAGACAGCCTATACAACACGACAACGAGAAAAAAACATTGAGTAATTTTCAGAACCTTCAGCAGTTTTAATCCTATACCATCAATTAACTAAATTAAATAGCAACTAGATTTTCCATTCCAAATACATAGCTAGAGTTACTAGCTATCCAAGGAACCAACGACGAAATGAAGTGACGTGAAAATAAACCAAACATACGCTGTAGTCGCATCTTGTCATCGTTCCTTTGATCTTCGTTTTATTTACCTATTATACACACTTCAATGTTTAGCTTAGTAGGTATGTACAAGGAATGTAGGTAGGTATATGCAGGAATGTTATGGTAGAAGAATTTCTACGTATTTTTTAGAAAGGTGGATTTATTTTTTGATGGTACCATTTTTTATAAAGGTGGATTTATTTTTTAATGGTACCATTTTTTATAAAGGTGGATTTATTTTTTGATGGTACCATTTTTAAGAGAGGTGGATTTATTTTTTGGTGGTACCATTTTGGATGTGCATTAGCCTATTTCTGAAAATGGGGGTTCGTGGCTAAATGATAATAGTCACACGGGTCGATCGAAGGTTAAGCTACGCTTGCCGCGGTTTGTTCGTGGATGGGTGGCCATCCATTACATACCAAGACCCCTCCGTGCCTCGGAAAGCTCGTTAAGCCGTTGGTTCTGGCTGTCATTCGTAGATCATTGACAGTCATTGCGGGTAGTCAGAAGCCCGAAAGTCTGACAACCAGTCTTAATAAGGGGTATTGTGTTACCCAATAACTGGGATCTACACCCTAAGCACGGAGTCCGTAGTTTCGACCGAAGTTACGGGTATTTCCTACTCTGTATCACTTACGGATATATGATTAGTTCCAAGTCCGAACTAAGACTAAATGACAACACCATTTTACAGTTTTCCCTACACCCAATGTGTAGGTATTTACATAAACAGCCTACAATGTTGCCACTGCTGGGACAGGCCTCCTCTCTGTGAGAGGGAGTAGGCCGTAATCCACCACGCGGGCCCGGTGCGGGTAGGTAGATGTCACATGTCTTCGAATTTTTGGTTCTAGGACATGCCGGTTTCCTCACGATGTTTTCCTTCACCGTTTTGAGAGCAGTGGTGATGAAATAATTAACACAAAGTAAAGCGCCTGTCCGGGTTCGAACCTACGACCTACAACTCGTAAGTCGCGGCCGTTACCACTGGGCCACCACTGCTCTAGCTCTCACGTGTAGATATTTGCGTGTCCGAAAAATTAAATTTGGTACTTGTTTGGAAAATCAATTACTGTCGGACGGGTCCGTATCTTTATTAACGGACTTATAGAATATACCCCTGAGTTGTGAAGGCAGTCAATCCAGGTAAAATACTGGTATTCGGCTGTATCCGGTTAACTGGAAGCAGGAGGAAATGGCTAGACAGATTGATTATCTAGGAATGAGTCGTACCTAATCGTAAAGTTATTGATGAACTTGTGACGGCCTTCGTCTATTTATTTATTTAATACTTTACGCACACAAATGTACAGAGGCAGTCTATTGCTATTGAGCTAATTATTTTCCAGGAACTAACTATTTGCTACTAAAAAAATAAAATGAGTAGCAAAAATAATAGGTTGGCAGCTACAGTGAAGTAGCATTTTAAGTATAAAATACGCTTACGCTTACGCGCCTACGCTTGGTCAAGGACAGCCAATGAGATACAATTGATTTTCTATTGTTTGACTCCGAATCATTGTCGCGCGGGGCTTAACAGGTATTTTCAATCAATTGTTAGCTCAGTGAGCGTTTAACTACTATTGTGAACGGACGTACCGATCGCGCGCGCGTGCTCTAGTTAAGAGTATTTTGCAGACGCATCACAACACCGTCGTCGCAGTGTACGTCGATCTATCGGGGCCACCGCGATGACCCAGTTACAAGTGCGGAAATCGTCATGAAGTATTTATTATAATTGTTTAGGTATCGTGCTCGCCTTAAAACTAAATAATGGCTGCAAAACAGTCTATTAAAATAAAAACTGATCTGGAGAAACAGTTGTATGACTGTTACATCCAGGAGAAAACGGACAGAGAAAACCTGCAACAAATGGTGCGTCAACTGAACGGCCACATACAAACCTTGCAGGAACAGGTACAAGATCTTCAAGGTCAATTAAAATTCCTAAAGGCAAAGGAACAAGAAGAACCCTCAGATAAACAGGTCAGTGAGACCATAACTCCTGCTCAGCCTACTAAAAGTGACGTTGAGTACTGCACGTATGAGGATGAACTGGCCAAAGAGACTGGGTGGATTAGGGCGAAAAACAGGAAGAAAAGGAAGTTAAACACCTCCCTCACTCCTCCACCACCACTACAACAAGCTACAACTAGCGCTCAGCAGCGGCAACTCAACAACAAAGAGAAGGCAACCATTAAAAAAGTCATAGCACCGCCTCCAATCGTAGTGGACGGTGTTAAGAATTATCAAACATTCTACGACTTTTTGACTGAATCCCAGTCAGTAGAAACATTTACCGCCAAAATGTTAAGCGGTAATAGTGTCAAAATAAATGCCAAAACCGAAGAGTCCTACAGAGTGATTGCTCGACGCTTAACAGAAAATAACTGTTTATGGCACTCATACGAGGATAAGCAGACCAGGCCAATAAGAGTAGTGGCGAAAAAATTGCATTCTTCCTGTCTACCGGATCGGATTAAAGATGATTTAACGTCACAGGGATTCCAGATAGAAACTGCAATTAACAAGTTAAGCTGGAGAACAAAAGAGCCGCTAAACATGTTTATATTATCGTTCAAGAATGACGAAGATGTTAGTAAAATTTACGGCATTAAACATATCCTAGGGTGTAAAGTTGAAATAAACCCGCTTAAAACGTCAAAAATAATACCGCAGTGTAAGAGATGCCAGGCTTATGGTCATACCCAAAAGTATTGCTCAAAAGAGCCAAGGTGTGTTAAATGTACAGGTAAACACCTCACAGCTGATTGCAACAAACCTGCACAAGATAAACCTAAGTGTGTCCACTGTGGCTTACCTCACCCAGCTAATTACAGAGGGTGTTTAGTCGCCAAGGAGATGCAAATGATGAAGAACAAAAATTCTAAACATAATTTACCCAATAACCTTGCCATTAAGCAAATCGTTAGTAACACCGACAAACAGACAACAAAACAAAGTGCACCGTCTGCACAGACAACCGCGAAAATTACAACATCTAAAAGTGCCTCATATGCACAAGTGGTAAAACCAAGCACACAACCATCAACTCTCGAGGACAAGCTTAACCAGATCCTGAAGTGCATCTCTTCATTTGACAAGAGACTAGAAAAATTAGAATCAAGCACTACAAAAATCAATCATGAATAACACACTAAAAATAATGGCGTGGAATTCCAACGGACTGCTGCAACACCAACATGAGTTGCAAGTGGTCCTAGATACAGAAAATATTGATGTGTGTTTGATCTCTGAAACGCACTTTACTAAACAGTCTTTCGTGAAGTTTAGAGGCTATAAGGTTTATCACTCGCTGCACCCCAACAACACGGCCCGAGGAGGTAGCGCGGTTATCATAAGAGAAAATATCTGTCATTACGAACAGTGTAAATATGAGGAGCCAGACACGCAAGCTGTGGCGATATCAGTTAAAACAAATAATTTTAATGTTACAGTAGCGGCCGTATATTGTCCCCCAAGACACACGATAAACAAAGAACAATATGTACACTTCTTCAGACTCCTTGGACAGAGATTTATATTAGGCGGTGACTTTAACGCTAAGAACACTCATTGGGGATCAAGATTAACTTCAACAAAGGGAAGACAGCTTCTAAGTGCAGTGAAAGACATGCGTTGTGAGGTCATAAGTACTGGAAAACCTACTTACTGGCCGACTGACCACCAGAAACTACCAGATCTTAACGACTTTTTCATTGTCAAAAATATATCGACCAATTATCTGAGTGTGGAAGAGGGGTACCACATGAACTCCGATCACTCTCCGATATTATTACAATTAAGTCACAAAATATTACTAAGAGAAAACCACCTGACATTAGTAAACAAGTTTACGGATTGGGAACGTTTTAGCTTAGACCTACAAAATATTATTGACCTAAAAACTACGTTAAAAAACAAAGATCAGCTTGATTCTGAAGTAAACAAGTTTAGCAACAATATCCAACAATGTGCATGGAACAACACACCACAGGTATTAAAAAAATTCAAAGGAAATACCTACCCAAAGGAAATAATAGACTTATTATTTGAAAAAAGGACTCAAAGAAAAAGATGGCAGCAAACTAGATTCCCGCAAGATAAAACTCTTTTGAATAACCTTACGAAAAGACTGAAAAGAAAAATACAAACCTTTCAAGATGAGGTTTTGAATACTAACCTACGTCAGTTAACCAGCGATTATACAACGCAATACTCTCTTTGGAAAGCGACAAAGTCACTTAAAAGGCCAATTACACCAATGCCCCCTATCAGAGATGTTAACGGAAAGTGGGCCATAAGCAATGAGCAAAAAGCTTTAAAATTTGCACATTACTTAGAAGAAACCTTTCAGCCAAATGACGGATCTGTAGACAACCTACAGTTTGACAACATTCTGCAAGATCAAAGAATTAAGCTTGTGACCCCGAAAGAAGTTGCAAAGGAAATTCAAATCACTAGCCTAAAAAAATCCCCAGGGTATGACCTTATCACGGGAGAAATCCTAAAACATCTGCCGCGTAAAGCCATCGTTAAGCTTACTAGACTCATCAATGCTGCATTCATGCTAAAGCATGTTCCAGAGCCATGGAAAGTTGCTGAAGTGATTATGATTGCAAAGCCCGGTAAACCACCTCACGAAGCATCGTCATACAGGCCCATTTCCCTGCTGCCTATATTATCAAAGCTGTTTGAAAAATTGTTTTTAAAACGCTTAAAACCTATCATAACCGAGAGAAACCTGATCCCTGACCATCAGTTTGGTTTCAGAGAGAAACACTCAACAGTAGACCAAGTACATAGAATTACCAACATCATTGAAAGAACGCTTGAAGATAAAGAAGTCTGCTCCACAGTATTCTTAGATGTGGCACAAGCTTTTGATAGAGTTTGGCATAAGGGTTTGATATACAAGCTAAGACTTATACTGCCCAATGATTTTGCCGATATCATGCAATCATACATTACAGATAGAATGTTTCGAGTAAGGCACGAGGATGCCTTCTCCACGTTAAAAATTATTAAAGCTGGCGTGCCCCAAGGTAGTGTGCTGGGCCCAGTCCTCTACCTGTTGTACACGTATGATATACCAGAGCTGGAAAATAATACTATTGCAACCTTTGCGGACGACACTGCCATTATGGCTACAGGGTCATGCCATATGGAAGCAATAACAAAGGCACAAATCGCTGTAAATAAAGTTCACGACTGGGCACAAAAATGGAGAATCAAATTGAATGATAAATGATAAATGATAAATGATTTATTTTCTGTAAGTAGGTTTGTACAAACACTTTTACACGTCAATCATATTTTTTAAATAAAGCTAGATGAGGTCGGCGTTTCCTATCTGACTACTCTGAGAAGAAAGGCCGAAACAAACTCAGAGGTCACAGTCTCTTTTAAAGTCCAGACATAATCTTGGTCAGATCATGTGAAGGCCATGTAGATTGGTGTCCGAAATAGTCCTTTTGAGGAAAGATCCACACAGATTGAGTGGACCTGTCCAGTCAGTGCACGCATTTGTCAGTAATCGTGCTGCTCAACTCAGAACTTAAGGAGCTCAACGATTCGACGAACAATACCAAAGAAAGAACATTTGGGTAGGCCGCATAAATTACTCAAACTGCCAGACCATGATTAATACTAAATGAGAAAAAAAAAAAAAAACAATAATGACCCACATAGGCTTCACATTCACAATAATTGAAAACAATATAATACTTTACAAGTAAATATTAAGTTCCAAACAGTATATTGAACTCCACAAAGTAAATATGTCAAAATGGTATATAAATAAAATAAAAGTTTCAGTATGCAATAATTGGAGCAGCTTAATCCCAAGCCTTTTTGTCCTCAATATAATCTTTAATAGTATAAAAGGCTTTCTGGCACAACTTACTTTTAATAAATGATTTGAATTTATTAAGGCTTAGATCTTGAACGTGGCTTGGAAGTTTATTATAAAAACGTATACATTGACATCTGAATGAGCCACCTATTTTCTTGAGCCTTGTTGTAGGTACAACAAATTTGTGTTTGTTCCTAGTATTTATATTATGGATATCACTGTATTTTTTAAACAATTTTATATTTTTATGGGCATATAAAAGATTTTCAAAAATATACTGGGAGGGCACAGTCATTACATTAATCTCCTTAAATTTCTCTCTGAGAGAGTGTCTCGGACTTAATCTATAAATTGACCGAACAGCTCTTTTCTGCAAAACGAAGATAGTCTGAATGTCAGCGGCATTTCCCCACAACAGAATACCGTACGACATTACACTATGAAAATAGCTAAAGTACACTAAACGGGCTGTCTCTATATCAGTTAAGTTACGAATTTTTCTAACAGCGTATGCTGCGGAGCTTAGCTTTTTCGACAATTTATCTATATGTGGACCCCACTGAAGCTTAGCATCCAAAGTTAAGCCCAAGAATACTGTGCTATCTTCAGGGTTCAATTCTTCGCCCTTTATCAATACGTTAGTTTTCACCTGCTTAACGTGAGGTAGCGTAAACTTAATGCATTTGGTTTTTTTTTCATTAAGAAGTAAATTATTAACATTGAACCAGTGAACTACTTTTGAGATCGCACTATTGACATCGTCAGTAACCAGCTGCTGACGTTTAAGTTTAAACAAAAGTGAAGTGTCATCCGCAAACAACACTATATCATGATTATCCTTTATGAGGTATGGCAAATCATTAATATAAATAAGAAACAAGAAAGGACCAAGAATTGAGCCCTGTGGGACTCCCATTGTTACTATAGATCCGGAAGATCTTTTCCCATTAACGTCAACGCTCTGAATCCTATTACTCAAGTATGAAGTAAGAAGATCCAGAGCGGTGTTCCGGATCCCGTAGTGGCGGAGTTTCCTGATTAACGTTTCGTGAAGAACGCAATCGAATGCCTTGGACAAATCACAAAAGATGCCCAATGCATCGCGTTTATCTTCCCATGCATTATAAATATGTCCTAAAAGTTCCACACCGGCATCAGTAGTCGAACGACCCCTTGTAAAACCGAACTGTTTATTGTGCAATAATTTATGTTTACTAAAAAATCTTTGTAATTGGACTAAAATTATTGAATCGAAGTCAAGTGAATGAATCGAAGTCACTTCACATTGATTTCACCAACAGGAATTGTCATTACCACCCAATCTTCATAAATGGCCAGCAAGTGCCATACGCAAATACAGCTAAATACCTTGGCATAACGCTTGACGCAGAACTGCACTGGAAAGCGCACGTTAAAAACAAAAGACAGGAACTAGACATGCGTTTTAAAAACATGTATTGGTTGATTGGACGGGGTTCCTGCCTATCGATACATAACAAAATGTTATTATATAAGCATATTCTTATGCCAATATGGACCTATGGAATACAACTGTGGGGCTGTACTAAACCGACCAACATCAAAATTATTCAAACATTCCAGAATAAGGTACTCAGGAGTATTGTTAATGCTCCCTGGTATATAAGAAATGACGACCTCCATCGTGACCTAAAAATGGAATCCGTCACCAACATAATCCAAAAATTTGCTGAGGCCCATGAACACCGACTTCACCAACATGTGGACATCGAGGCAATCCAGCTGTTAGACCAAACAAATATAGTGCGAAGACTAAAACGAACAAAACCTTTTGAGTTAGTGTAGTGTAAACAGTGTAGACATATTAGTGACAATGACACACATATAACACATGAACAAAGTTTTTATATTATTATATCAGACTCTAAGAAAGTGGAACGAACTTGTGTAAAGTACAAACAACACTATTCTAAGTTTTAAAATAATTATCACGTTAAAAAATTAAGTTAGATTTAAATTACTTATTAGTCTTATAGGCTAGATTGTAATTAATTATAAAGAACCTGGTTCTTTTTAATAAAGGATAAAAAAAAAAAAAAAAAACTGTAGCTGCCAACCTATTATTTTCGCTACCCATTTTAATTATTTTTAAAACCCTAAATCAGATTAGTTTGTCACCGCGTTAAATACATGCCTTACTATTGGATGCATTATTTATAAATAAATATTTTGTGGATTCCGCTTCCACTTAAAATAGATATGGAATGCGGGTGCGTCAAAATAAAAAATATTTTCCATTAACAAGAACTGGCCTACGCAATTTAAAACTAGGTTGAACTTGAAGAAATATTTGAAACAAAAATATTCACTGATCTTCAAATAAATCAAGGCTTCAAATATTTGGCTCCGTTCTCTAAATATTCAATAAAAGTCTATGTCATCGGGCTGCAAAGTTCATTGTGGGCGAATTAAAGTGACAGAACAATCTTGTTCTGTCACTTTTAATTCGCCCACAATGAAGTGAAAACATTTTAATGGGTAAACAAAATGCATTTTCTAAAGTTCAATGCTTGGGAATTATTTGCCGAAATGTCACCGCTACCACTGTTGAAAGTCAAATGTCCATTATTGTCCATTGTCCTCAAAAATGAAGTCATCGAATAATAGGGAAAAGGATAACGGTACCTATTAGTACCCACCCACCTACTATTTGCGTATTCAAGGGCACTGGTATTTTTTTGTATTTTTCTTTCGCCCCAAAAATGCAGCGGTAAGTCAAGAAACTCTCGTCTTAGCATCGATAACCATAATTATGAAACTTCTTTAAATTCCTAGGTTCGATGATTGGCATAACATGGCCCTTTTTTTTGGGCGTTAAATTGTCAAATAACTTCTCCCGCTCTGGACGGAGCGGGAGGGTGTGTCAGACTCTTACTGACTAAAACCCACCCGTGTTCCTTACCGTTGCCTGTGTTGCCAGGGGCCTCGGTAACCCTTTCGGACTTTCCCGCGGCCCCGGCAGATAAAATGGCGTTTGAACACATTATTACTCTTAAATTTTGACGAGGTCTCGATTGCAGCCTGCAGATAAAACTTCAAAAATTATCTATACTTTGAATTACTCTTTTTTAAATTTTCGGATGTTCATCAGAGTAAAACCGAGTTGATTAATGCTATCTAGTGTGCCTAGAGCCAACACTTGACATTTCACTGAAAATTACAAGTTTTAAAGACTTAAAAATTGGAAAGCATGGACTTCCCATCATTTTCACTTTGTGAAAGTTACCAACTATAATTTTCCAGAAAGTGAAAATCTTGAAAACCTTGCTACTAAATATTTGACGTTTTTTAATGTTTGTATAGCAGAAACGGCTGAACTGAATCCTGACCCTATCTGACAGACTTTACAAAATAAGTATAAAAAGGCACCTAAGGGTTAATTTGTCAATAATTATGATAACTTTTATCGAAGTTCTAATACGTATAATACAGCATGTACGAGCATCGCCACATGATATTTATTGTTTTAGTTTTTACCTGATCAAGCAGTTGCTAAGTCACCGATTTATGTACATTCGCTGACTAAGCTATTACGCCCGCCACAAGCCACCTACTTTTGGCATTATATAATTCGTTGTTTTATTAAATAAATGGTCAATCATTATCGGACACAAAACAGTGATTTTATTTCCTGTACACATCCCGAGTGATTCATCCACCTACATCCTACATCTCAGTGTGCGGAGCTGCTGCCCGTACATTTATGGTCCTTCGAGCCGGATCGCCACTACTGGAGCAAACAGTCCTGCAAGTCGCACAGGTACGAAGTGTTTCTACTTACGATAGCGAATCGGTTTGACTGGTCTTCCACAAGCGGATCGCCCCAGTCAGATTGAGAAGGCGCACAATATCGTACGGAGAGATTCCTTCGGACCCTGCGATCGCCGTGGGAAACATCAACATTTGGTGGTTCGGGAACTACATACAACAATACAACAGTGAAGTCAACAGAGCTAACGTCCATCCACTACACGCATACATACTCGTGCAACAATTATGGACGCCAGGCAACAAGAACTTCTCAAGCGGCAGGAAATCATCGCAGAGGGCATCCGAAAAATTGGTGTCAACTTCGGAAAAGATGGCCCTGACCGCAAAACCGCCACATACATCCGGGGCAGACTGGATACCCTCCAGGCGCACTGGAACGAATTCGAAATGAATCATGGCGTGCTACAGGGCGCCATAGACCAGACCGACATATACTACACAACAAAAGTATACGACAGGGTCAAGTCGAACCACTCAAACATACAACATAAGCTGCAAACATGGTCAACAAGCACTGCGGAACTCGCGCATCGCCCAGAAGAAGAGAACAAGAACACTGGAGTCCTATCGAGATCGGACGACCTAAAAAATCAACAAGCAACCAACTTTAGAGCCTTCTCACGTTTCGTCAGCAACTTGCGTACTGCTGACATTATTGAGAAATGGGAGATAGAAGACAAGCTTAGGGTCCTCGAATCGCGATGGAGGGCGATTGACGAAGTGCACTGGCAGCTCGACAACGTTCTCGTCAGTAGCGACGTAAACTACGAGCTCGAGTTCTCGCAGCACGAAGAAACATACGAGTGCACAAAGCGAGGTCTCAACCGCAAACTCAACCACGCTGTCCAACAACGGGATAGTGCGCCAAGGATCGAAATACCGATATTCTCTGGAAACTACACACAATGGCCGACATTCCTCGATCTATACATCGCGGCTATCCATAATAACCCTTCCCTCTCGAAGGGGCAGAAGATGCAACACCTGAAGGGGAAGCTAAAAGGAGAAGCTGAGCGCCTTGTGCAACATCTGTCTGTTTCCGAGAGCAACTACGACTCCTGCTGGGAAATCCTCCACCATAGGTACAATAACTTGCAGATGCTCTTCACCAAGCAAATGCAAGTTTTGATGAGTCAACCTACGATTCAAAATCAAAACGCGTACGAGCTGAAGCGCCTACACGACACCAGTCTCGAAACCGTGCACGCGTTGCGTAACTTGAGCATCGACACGGCAACATGGGACCCGATTTTGGTGCACATTCTGGCAGCAAAACTAGACACTCAGACCTACGCTGACTACATGGAGGCGAGGAAAAATCCAAGAGGGCTTCCCGACTTCAAGGAATTCATCCAGTTCATCGAAGGGAAGTTCACGGCGCTGGAGTCAGTAGTGAAGAAAACAAGTAAACCCAACAAAAAAACGGATGCCGACGTCACCCCAAAGAAAGGGGCCTCGATGACAACAGTACCAAGGGATGCGTACAACAGATACAGACGCTACCCCAAAGCAAACCATACAAGCTCCGACAGAAATTGTCCAGTTTGCAAAACAAGCCACATCTTGCTCTACTGTAAAGAGTTTCAAGAAATGACGCCAGCCATAAAAATTAGGACAATTGAGCAATTGAACATTTGCAAAAACTGCATGTATCCGCACAACGGAAAGAAATGCAACTCGCAGAAAAGATGCAAAGTGTGTAACGGCGCACATCACACCACGCTACATGACCTAGTCCGCGATACTACGTCAGCGACACTGTCGTCAAGCCAAATGGCCGAAAGCGTGACAAACAACAACATGCAGCGAAAAACCAATCACGTGTCAGGAAATTTTAACGAAGTTTTACTGGCTACAGTACAACTTAAAGTAAAGGCTGCAGATGGAACTTACACCGTACTTAGATGCCTTCTAGACCAAGGCTCCCAACTGAACCTTATAACAGAATCGGCTGTGCAACGACTTGGGCTTCCGCGACGCAACCACAACTCAACTGTGTCAGGGATCGGAGCATTTGCCAGCCAGAGCAACGGGACCGTTCAGTTGGACTGTAAGTCCCTTTACGGAGATTACGAGTTTTCAACCCCGGCATTAGTAATGGCTAAACTACTCAACAACCTGCCTAACTACTCCTTCGAAAAACAAGATTGGCCTCACATAGAAAACATTAACCTGGCCGACCCACAATTCAACTTATCAAGGCCGATTGACATTCTACTTGATGCTGGGGTATATGGCGACATAGTCATGAGCAACATTACTCGAGGAAACATATACGCACCAATAGCACAACAAACAAAGCTCGGCTGGGTATTAGTTGGAAATACGAATACTTTCAACTGTCATGTCGTGGTGGACACTAGCGATATCTCTCGTTTCTGGGAAATTGAAGAGATAATATCAGACGACCAGTCTACGACTGTCGATGAGGAGTACTGCGAGAGGCTGTACGCTGATACAACAAAAAGACAAGAAGATGGGCGGTATGCAGTGAGAATCCCCATGAAGACCAATTTCGAGCAATATTTAGGACGATCAAAGCCACAAGCAGTCGCGCAATTCAAGCAATTGGAAAAACGTTTGACAAGAGACGAAACCCTCGCTTCAAGCTACAAGGCTTTCATCGGCGAATACAAAGCTCTAGGACATATGAAAAGGTGCACAGAGCCGGACCCGCCAAGCTGTTTCCTACCCCATCATGGAGTAATGAGACCCGATTCAACGACAACCAAACTCCGAGTGGTTTTCAATGCATCAGCAACCACTAGCTCGGGACACAGTTTAAACCAACTGATGGAATGCGGGCCTAACTTACAACAAGACTTACAAGCTATTATTCTACGATGGAGGGCATTTGAATACGTGTACACAGCGGATATTGAGAAATTCTACCGACAAATACGTATTCAGGAAAAAGACCAACACTTACAAAAAATAGTGTGGAGGGATTCAGTCACAGAGCCGTTACAAGAGTTACAACTGACTACAGTAACATATGGTACCAAGTCCGCTCCCTTCCTGGCAATGCGCACCATAAGGCAACTGGTAAAGGATGACGGCGCACAGTACCCCTTGGCGGCGGCTATTCTGTCCAATCAGCTATACATGGACGACTTAATAGGCGGGAGTCACGACTTCATAACAGCACAGAAAGCTCGAAGTCAACTTATAACAATGCTGAAGGGCGGTGGATTCAACTTACGAAAGTGGGCTAGCAACGAAACGCGCCTACTTGAAGGCTTATCCGATGAATTGATAAGCCAAAAAATGTTCGACTTCAAGGATGCAGACACCAACAAAACGCTAGGCATCACTTGGAACCCGCGCACGGATCAGTTTACCTACAAACAAATACCACTCTGCAACAAACGTGATGTCGACACAAAACGCACACTACTGTCGGATATATCAAAACTGTATGACCCACTTGGTTGGCTATCACCGGTAACAGTGAAAGCCAAGCTAATTTTTCAACATGCTTGGTCAACTACAACGAGCTGGGATGATAAACTCCCACTAAAGATACAGCAAGAATGGGAGCAATTCCGCAATCAGCTCGCACACATACACGACATAACCATACCACGCTGGATCGGCGACACCCAACAACCCTTCGAACTTCATGGCTACTGTGATTCATCAGAACGAGCCTATGCATGTGTCATATATTGCAAGACCACTGATAAAGAAGGTAAACAGATGATAAGGCTAGTAGCAGCTAAAACAAAATTAGCCCCACAGAAAAAGCCTATTTCTCTGCCACGACTGGAGTTATGTGGTGCAGTACTACTAGCCCGACTGATCGAAAAATTAAAAAACTCCATCAACTCGCAGATCCACACCATACATTGCTGGACGGACTCCATGGTGGTGCTTGGCTGGCTACATGGTGATGTGAGCCGTTGGAAGAGTTTCGTAGCCAACAGAGTCACAAAAATTATCCAGATAACACCACCCAACTCCTGGGCCCATGTCAAGTCCGAAGACAATCCTGCGGACTGCGCAAGCAGAGGAATCTCACCATCAGCCTTGATAGCTCACGAACTGTGGTGGAAAGGCCCAACCTGGCTTCAAAACAACAACATACCCAAACAAGGTATTTTTACAACGAACGAAGAGAAAAATAAACGAGGTCAAACCTGCGCAATACAAACAATAGACGCGCCCCTCATCGAGCAACTACTGCAAAAATACAGCACGATGACTTATGCAACCCGAGTCATCAGCTGGATCAGACGATTCATAAACAACTCGCGTGACGCAACAAGAGCCATACACAGGTCACACTTAACTACGGAAGACATTGTGCAGACTCAGCACCTGCTTGTGAAAACTACACAGAACAATACATTTGGCGATGAAATAGCATACCTACACAAACATAACAAGGTACGGGCTACAAGCAAACTGTTGAGTTTAAGCCCAATGCTAGACGCACAAGGTATTCTTCGAGTGGGAGGAAGACTTGAACATGCTAAGTTAAACGACTCCCAAAAACATCCAATAATTTTACCAAACAAACACAAGTTATCAGACCTCCTGATTGACCAAGCCCACAAGAATACTCTCCACGGCGGTGCCAGGCTTACTTTGGGAAACCTTCGTAACAAATATTGGATACTTGGCGGCATGAAACCAATCAAGAAGCAACTCAACAAATGTGTCACCTGCCACCGCTACAAAACGCAACGCAGCAATCAACAAATGGCACACTTACCAACGCCTCGAGTTACACCTTCAAGGCCATTCACACACACGGGCGTGGATTTCACGGGACACGTTGAAATAAAGGCTAACAAAGGTCGCGGCATTAAAACAGTTAAAGCCTACATCGCGATTTTATTTGTTTATTCACAAAAGCCATCCACCTGGAGCTGGTGTCAGATCTCAGCACGATAACATTCCTCGCAGCATTGAAGCGGCTATGCGCACGACGAGGAACACCAAAACATATCTACAGTGACAACGGAACGAACTTTGTCGGAGCAGCAAGAGCTCTAGCCAAAGAACGCCAGGAGGCACTGCAGCTTCTAGTTAACGACGAACTCATCAACAACACTTCCGAAAAAGGTATGGAATGGCACTTTAACGCACCATCTTGGCCCACAGCGGGAGGACTATGGGAAGCTGCAGTCAAGAGTATGAAACACCACCTAAAACGCGTCCTTGGGGAACAAAGGCTTACGTACGAAGAGTTTACTACGTTGCTAGTACAAATTGAAGCCTGCCTCAACTCAAGGCCACTTGTCGCCCTAACAAACGACCTCGACGACATCGATTACTTGACACCAGGCCACTTTTTAGTCGGTGGACCGGTTCTGGCACCTCCGATGACGTCAGAGAGTGACAACAGCCAGTTAACTTTACGATGGCGCCTGACAGAAAACATGTACAAGGAATTTTGGAAGAAATGGTCCAAAGATTACCTACAAACATTACAATTACGAGGGAAATGGCAAACTCCAACACGCAACATTGCCGTGAATGACGTCGTCCTTGTAAAGGAAGAACAAATAGCCCCAGCCCGATGGTTATTAGGGCGAGTTATAGAGACGCATCCTGGACCGGATAACTTGGTACGAGTCGTCACGCTCAAAACTAAATCCAACATAATGAAGAGACCCGTAACGAAATTGTCCCGATTACCAATTGAAACCGGGAACAACAAAGAAAACAAACCAACACAACCAGAGGCGACGTCATCAACATCTCAACGTCGGGTGAGCCCTAGACGGGCACAGAAGGGTGTTTCCAGCTGTAACGTCCTCAAGTACCTAAGCACGTTACTAGTACTGATGGTTACGTGTGTGACACCGTCCATGCAACAACTCGTCAATGTAACAACTCTAGACCCGACCCGCCTTGTATACTTTGACAAAGCCGCAGACTTACAGATAATACAAGACGAATGGAGACTGGTAGTATACTACAACATGTCAACTTACTGGAAAAGTACTTCTGCCGTTGAACAATACGTCCAGCAATTACACGGACTTTGTCAACGAAATATAGCGTACTTGACTATATCCACACAACTCGAGCACGAACTAAACGAGCTCAAACACTACAACGAAGTACTACAATCCGACCACGGAATACGTAGCAAGCGAGGTCTCATAAACGGAATTGGGAACATTGCCAACTCTCTATTTGGAGTACTTGATGACAAATTCGCCGAAAAATACAACAACGACATCAAACTACTGCACAGCAATGAAGACCACTTGTACAATCTGTACAAACAACAGACTTCAATAATCGAAGGGGAATATAACCTTCTGAAGAGGAACGAGCAAGTAATGAACCGGCAGTTCATTGTCATCAACAAAAGTCTCAGAGACTCGCTCCAACAACTGAAAACCGAACAAGACCAAGCAACGTTCCTTACTGCTACTGCACTTGCCGCAAACATGATGATAACAAACTTGCGGAGAATACAAGACATGTTGATCAGCCTAGTTACAGATCTTCGTCACGGCAAGGTCGACACTCACCTGTTGAAACCCGATGCGTTCGAAAAACAGTTGAACATCATAGCAGGACAAGTCCCAAAAGGATTATCTCTCCCTTGCTCAAACAAGTTCAAGTGTATCCGGGAAATGTATAAACTAGCAAGTGTGCAAGGAAAACTAACCGAAGACTTCATCATATTCGAAGTAAAAATCCCGTTAGTAGCAGACGAACAGTACGAACTAACCGAAGTCATCCCAATCCGCAACATAAAGGGAACCTCCATGATTCACATAATACCAACAACCAAATACATAGCCGTTAACTTGAAGCTAGACATGATGATACCACTGGATCAACAACATCTTTCATCGTGCGAACAAGTAAACACAAATCAGCTGTTGCTATGCAACCTTGACCTACCTATATACAGTATAAAAACAGCCACAACAATGTGCGAAGCAGGCATAATAAACAATCGAGGAGTAACAACCTGCCGCACTAAGGTATCGAATTGCAGCAATGACTGGAAAAAACTGCACAGTAAGGGAGCTTGGTTGTTTACGTGTTGCGAGGAATGCACTATGCGCATTTTCTGTCCTGCGGGAATTACGTCACAGACACTACAAAATACAGGCATCATCACCTTAGCTACAGGTTGCATGATGCGCGGCGATAAACATCTGATTCATGCACATTACAAAATGCAAAGCACCATGGAATTAGGAAATGAGCAAGAGATCTACGTACCAGAGATAAATCTAAACGAACTATTAACAAGCAATAGTCAAATTACAAATATAACAAATATGGAACTTGAAACACATGAAGAACAACTAAAGAGTATTAAGAGAAAAATTGAGCTGGTTAAAGAACAACAGGACATACAAATGGTTAATTCCGTGGAGGCGGAGCAACATCACTACGTCCTGTACGGCTGTATGATAACCTGTGCAACAATATTCAGCATATGGGTATGCGTCCAAATTAAAGCACGCTGTCTCCGTACACCTCAAGGAAACAGAACAGGAAAGCAGGCGCACAAGGAAGAGATTGAGATGGCCCCAAGTCCTACTGAACGGCATCTCCCTACGGAAGGACAAGCAAAGGCAGACACCCCGGATCTAGAAGAGGTCCCCAGACATCTTCCTAACAGCAGCAAGGTGGATCGCGAAACGTCGCCAATGACAGTTAGCGACGGACATAGAACCTTCCAATAACTTTCTTTACATAGGTACTTTACTTACCCTTGGATAATGCATTTTACTGGACATTTGTACTTTTATAGTCGGCAGGATGTACGAGCATCGCCACATGATATTTATTGTTTTAGTTTTTACCTGATCAAGCAGTTGCTAAGTCACCGATTTATGTACATTCGCTGACTAAGCTATTACGCCCGCCACAAGCCACCTACTTTTGGCATTATATAATTCGTTGTTTTATTAAATAAATGGTCAATCATTATCGGACACAAAACAGTGATTTTATTTCCTGTACACATCCCGAGTGATTCATCCACCTACATCCTACATCTCAGTGTGCGGAGCTGCTGCCCGTACACAGCAGTTTTACATATTTTCTATGCAAAAGCTGCCAAACCCTAACCACACCAATTCATCCTTCAGATGAAAAAAAATCTGAGGCTTGAGAAACCGGCCCTAAGGGCAAGATTCACGAACCATACTTGTGACTTTAAAGCAAGTGTACGAATAAGAACATTAATCCCACGTAAATAAGGTCCACATTCATATGCAGTGCTTACTTTAGTTAGCACACTAAAGTCAAAGTGCTGTCTGTGAATCCTACAGTAAGTACTTAGTCATCATAAATTATAAGCTCTGGTCTCTATCCTGAATTTAACACTCTTAGCTTAGCTAATCTCACCATTAGCAAGGAGCAAAAGGTCATCGATCATCATATGAACTTTCCATTTTTTCATAGACTGTAAACGCTCCTGATGTGCTTCAAACTAAAGTTTCCTGACCCTTAGGTTGTTCCTTTAATGAAACCAAAAAATTACGATTTGCATTCTGAACGACTCCAAATCATGAACCCACACATGATCTCTTTACCATATTTTTTCTTGGAGATCAATGAGTGCTTTGAAAAAAAGTTTGACGAAACTTCCGAGTTGCACCCAGCAAAGGAATGCTGGCTCACAAATTAAAATCTATGAATAAAAGTAGGTACCAGTACCTACTTACCTGCTTGTCAATAAGTAGTCAATGGTCTTTGAAGTATAAAACTGTTGGTCCTTTTACATACCAGAAGCAATGAAATTTATGGAAGATACAAAATAAGCCAGACCGTTTCAAGCATTTTCGGGTTATTTACGTAATTGAGTTTCAAAACACGTAAAATTGTTCCTGAGAGTGAGAAACCATAAATTCAGTTATCCCGAACAAATTGATTCATTGCCGCCTGGTTAAATTCAAATTAAGAACCGGCGTAATGTTGCCATAGCTAAATATTCAAATAGGCCCTATTCATAATCCGTATTGAATGGAACTTGTGTTCGTTTGTTAAATAATTAAAATTAATAGTATTCAAATAGGTACCTACTTACTAATACCAGTTTTGTGTGAGTTTATGTTATATCAAGCAAAAATATAAATCCGGATTATTCTGGTTTGTTCTAAATATAGGCCAATAATTACCGTATTTTTAATAATCTGTCAATATAGTTACGGAAACTTCTTCCACCACATCTGCCTGAATGTTGATGAGGTTTGATGAGGATATTATTACTGTACCCATATACTTACCTACTATATGTGCCATAGTTCTGAATACTACAGCTGTCTTTAATAATTCCCCATACAGTAGATAAAGCGATGGTAAACCCCTGCTGTACCATAAGGGTTTCATGAGTCCTTGTGTAAAAAGCCTTTCTGCTGCTGAGGATTGCGAAATTTCTACATTACAATAATTATGACTAGAACTAGATTTATTATAATTTTCGTACTACAAAGTTTCATTATCATCAGCCTACAACAGTCCACTGCTGAACATAGGCCTGTCCAATTGCACACAGTGTAGCGTGCAGTTGGAGAGGCAAAGTGCTGTAAACATAAATAATTACCATTTAACGAACACGTTAAAATGCCGTAGTTCCTATAATTTACTTGATGATTTTACTTAGGACATTACTATGAAGAATATTCTCAAAAACATTATAAAAGCATTTTTGAGTCGTAGGTAATTATAATTATTTGTGTAGATGGAAAACAAATCTATTAAGTGACTTACAAGTTACAGTAAATAACTTAGTTATAATGAAAACATACATAAAGATTATACTTATTTGCATAGCACAAGATCTCTTTCTCTCTCTAGAAATTATTGCACAAGAATGGTCGATTTGTAAGGATTTTCGAATTATTTTTCCAATTTTTCCAGATTGCGCTGGAGTCGACTTTTTACCGGCTAGCAGTCTGATTTTCATACGACCACCAAAATTGCATTATTATTATTAATTATATATTTATAAAGACTTTACAGTAGTCTTGTACCTAAAACTATGCCCCACTAAACCGTTTTCACGGTTTGTCTGTGGGAAGGTCAAATAAATTTAAGTAAATTTTATTCTCACTGGCTGGACAGCTTTGAGAACTAGTGTACGCATTTTACATTCTTCGCGCAGTGTGTACTTGTATATAATTAAATTGTACTGTATACAAATAACGAAAAAATATAGTTGGAAACCATCTATTGAATTATTACTTCTTACAAACATAATTTTATGTACGATGCAACGTTAGAAAGATTAGGGACAGCACAATAATACAAGTGAAGTTATCTTGTAACAAAATTATCAAAAAACGATAGTAAACGCTTACCCTCTTCTTTGATAACCTCCTTCCCGCCAGTGTTTTCCACATCGGCCATAACTATCAACACAAATCGCACAAAAACCAGAGCAACTTTAAAATAAACTTGTCACACGCGCCTATCGTCCTTCTCTCACATCACACAGCACAAGATAATTTACACATCAAAGGAGTATCCAACCACACTTTAGGATGAACGAAACTAATTCCTGAATAAATTAATCAAGTGTATAAAAAAAACTCGCGACGATAACTTTCGCGCCAATACACGATTTTTTTAGTCTTGGCACACACGTCCAAATGCCACAAGAGATGATCACAAACTGTTCTATTTTGGTTGATGGAACAAATTGAAAGATTTATATGCAAGAGTAATTTGCGGCAAATACCTACTTTCGCATAATATTATTTGTTCGCCTATTAGTTTTTTTCATTTGGTTCTGAAGTAAATATTATTATTTTGAAGACTGTAAAGAATCATGCAGACTAGCGCGAAATGTCGCGCGGCGTGACACCGCTGCACCGGTAGAACAATTTCCATGATGTTTTCATAGAAATTGTTGTACCGGTGTCGCGTCGTGCGACAAGTTGCGTCAGTACGCACGAGCCTTAAGTCCGTTTTAGAATTTTCTCAGACTATGAGGAAGTATCTACTTAAATAGGTATTAACTATTCCTAATAGGTCATTTTACACGTTAGGTTAGTAACAAGACAAATCGTCTAAAAGTTTACGATTGACATAGTTCAATGCGAACCTGGGTGGTTTACGAAGAGGCAGGCAAAGTGGTGTCGTAGATCCTCACCTTGCCATTATGTTAAATGTCTAGGGTGAACAGAGCGCGCAAAAAATTGTCAAGAATTTAAGAAAAATCCCTAGCACTCCTTTTCTGCCGCATAAAAAAAAAGTTGATCAAAGTAACTGGCTAGCAAGCACACAAAATAGTAGACTTTGAACTTTTACTTCGCGTAACGAAACCCGCCTGGCGTCCCGTCCGTACCGACGTCTAATGCTACGGCTACATTATCGCGATAACGCGAACTACACTTCGCGCGCTCTCTGTTGTCTCTGGTTGTTGGCCGCTCGACTCGGCTGTACAACAAAAAGCGCGCGAGGTGATAAGAGTCAAGTGATAAGAGTGACTGATGAGAAAATATGGGATGTGCTTGTGCAAGCAAGATTTAGAGAGGCAATGGGCTGTATGGATCAGATCTTCTGCTTAAGGTACATAGCCGAAAATCATCTGGCAAAGCACAAGAAAGATTGCTTTCGTTGACTTGGAGGCCTTTTTTTTGGGTGGGAAATTATTAAATAACTTCTCCCACTCTGGGCGGAGCGGGAGGGTGTTTCAGACTCTTACTGACTAAAACCCACCCGTGTCCCTTCCGTTGCCTGTGTTGCCAGGGGCCTCGGTAACCCTTTTGTACCTTCCCGCGTTGGAGAAGGCCTATGACAGTGTGTGGAGGGAAGAACTGTGGTCGACACTATTCATGTATGTTGTGGACTGGCGCTTGGTACGAGCACTGAAATCTTTATACAAGGATTCCAGTGCTTGTGTTAGGATAAATCGGGCATACACAGACTGGTTCTGCATCTCAAGGAGTGTAAGGGGTTTTGTAGCGTCACCGTGGCTGTTTAACTTGTACATGGATAGTTGTCTGATAGATTTGAAAGAGGGTGAGTGCGGATTGAAAATGAAGGAGTTGCCTGTCAAATGCCTTCTTTACGCAGATGATCAACTTCTAGGTACTTGCATCGTCAGCAGAACAGCTGCAAGACATGGTGACTGTGATGGATGAAGCATATAAGATGAAAGGGATGAATATAAATGTGAATAAGACGAAGGTCATGGTGTTTGAGAGAGAAGAGGATATATCGGTATGTGATGTGAAAATTAATGATAAAAGTGTAGAGTAAGTAGGTGAATTTATATATTTGAGGAGTCTGTTTACAAGGGGTGGAAAGATTGATGAAGATGTGGAAAGGAGTGTAAATGCGGGAAATAAAGTGAATGGTGATATACATGCTACAAACGATGGTGACCAACCAGTCAATGCCCATAAAGGCTCGATTGGCTGTTCATAATGGTGTGCTGGTGCCTACACTTATGTATCCAGGAAGTGAATGTTGGGTGTGGCAAAAGAAGCATGAAAGCAGAGAAAATGCGGTGGATTTGTTCCTTGAGAAGTATGTGTAATGTGACTATAAATGATAGGCTAAAAAAATGGTGTGATAAGGCAACGGTCCGGGTTAGATGGTTTGGTCATGTTGAGAGGATGAATGAAAAGCGACTAACAAAAGGTATTTACAAGGCAGATGCGAAATGCCGGGAAGGGACGCCCCAGAAAGACATATAGTGACCTCTTTCGTGATGTTCTTCGGTGCGTAGTACTCGCAACCAGCGTTCATGTATGACAGATGTATGAACGTAAACGAAGCAAAAGGAGTATGTAAGGAGCGTAACAGGTGGCGTTCTATAGTTTCTGCCTACCCCCATGGGAAGAAGGCGTGAGTTTATGTCTGTATGTATGTATGTTTAGGGTTCCGTACTTCAAAAGGAAAAACGGAACCCTTATAGGATCACTCATGTGTCTGTCTGTCTGTCCGTGTGTCAGAGCCGATTTGCTCTGAATCTGCTGGACCAATTAGGTTGAAACTAGATACTTACACATTATGAATTTATGTGACCCAGACACGGAAGTTTAACGTTAATAAATGAATTTTTAATATGAGGGTCACTTTTAGGGGGCAAATTCGAATATAAAAAAAATGCACCCTGTACCGTGTGACACAACAAATGAAAGGCCTTGTTGTGAGGGTCATAAATATATTTATTTTATAATTTCAAAATAAACAGATTAAAATTTATTTAAGAAAATTTATGAAAATTGACCATATTCCTCCCCCCTTATCTCCAAAACTACTGAGCCAAAAATTTTGAATAAAATTCAAAACATTGTTCTTTACTTATAGATTACAGGAAAATCTATAAGAAGTATATGGTGTTAAATATGTTAAGTTTGTACTTGGGATAAAAAACATGACAGATAACATACCTTCAACCATTCATTGTACGGAACCCTTACCACGAGTTCAACTCGCACCTGTCCGGTTTTTTATTGCAGAAGTGCCTTCTACCGCTCCTGGTTTGACTCCCCTGTTGGATCGGCGCATTATCTATGAATAAAATTTGACAGAGGCTGGGATGAATTAGGCGCCTTAATAGGCAATTAGGCAAAATGGCTAATGTTTTCTACAGGTGCACCGCAAACCATCTAGAAAGCGGGATTCGAATATGCTAAAGCTTAGTGCGGTTTCCGTGCACTTCTTGTTGTGTTTAGGCTCATGCAGATTGCACTGGATGAGACTCAGCCCGCAATTATGTATCCGATATGTGATGACTATCATTGCCCACACGCTGATCACCATTGCCAACAGATGTTGACAATGGTGATCAAACCTGATTTTTTTTTAATTAATGATAGTTCCTTAAATAGTAAGCCAAAGTGATTAAAGATGATCTCAATTGATAGTTAGATAAGCAAAGTTTGTTATACGACTAAAGCAATAAATAGTTGATTTATAGATTTGCTTTTATTTCAATTCGCGCTTAAGGCGCTGACAAGACCCAATTGACAAAAATAGGCTTCTCTTAAGAAAAAAAAATGCCAAATCTGTATAGTTTGTGGTAGCGGAAAAAATATATGTTAATTTTGAACATATTTACCAGAACTTGGTTGTTACCAAAACACGTTTTGAAAACAAAATCTCGATACAAACTAACGTTAAACTAACCTCTTACTTTGAGTTCTAATCCAAAATATCTGTATCAAATATGAACATACGTTACGTATTTAATTAATAACAAGAAGGTCTTATTTGAATGCAGAACTTGGTTGTTTTTTATTTTCGATTACTCAACTCAATTTTGAGTAAATAGATAATTACTTCATATTTTGCAATAAATTACAAGCGTTGTGTGATCGCGCTTCTCTTTCTTTTCTATGCAATCTGACAGGGACCGCGGTTTAGGTGTTGTCAGCGTCTTAAGTGACTCCCATTACCTACATCTCCCCTACACAAGTTTGCATAACATTCGACCACGTGGGATTTTCGATTGGAATAGGTTTAAATAACCTAATAGGTAATTATGTTGCTGGCAATTTTTTTTTTAAGTTAGTCTGTAAGTGTTTGTGGAGTTACTTGGTCGACTTATATCGGTCGTTATTTCGACCAAGTACCTAACTCCTTTATTAAAGAGTCAAAAGGAAATCTAACTTATCCGCAGCGGGATGCTTAAATTTTCGAGCTTGCTTAGCTTGCTCTTACAGCCTAGGTTCGGGTTAGGGCAAATTATAGTATATGCTTAGTTTAAATTAATTTGGTTACCTATTAATATTCTCTGGTCCAGAATTCACTTCGGGGGCGGAAGTGAATTCCATACTTTGGGCTATCTAGGCTTTCCTTTGGCCATGAATTCATGATCATTGATTCAATACTGACACTGGATTGAGAATTCATGGTTAGTATCGTCTTCATGTTAGTATATAAACTTTCTCATGGTAGGTACTCTATTTTCCGGGTTGCAAATTTAACATCTAGGATCACATTTTAATAATAAAGTAATGACTTTTACTTTTTTGGCAATAACACGTAAGTACACAAACTATCTGGCCTCTCCGATGTATAGGTAGGTTTATTGAAAACAATAATGTCGAGCAAAAGTTGCGCAGCAGTACCTACTTCCCGTAACATCAAGTGTTGCTGGCAACAATGGACCAAGTCTTTTGTTTACCATGACATTAGCATTTTGCCAGCAACACTGCAACATTCTATGTTTGCAAGCATCTTGTTTCCCACAACACGGTTGCTTAAACAACTTTGCGCAACTTTGTGTCCCAATTAATACTTGCCTTATCTTATCTGTAGAATAATCACTGTTTGTATACGAACTATCTACAGGAAATTTACTCGCCTTGTCGACGCCAGAAAGAAACTGTTTCAATATAAATCCTTCACCGAGTCGTATTTCTAGAGGTTGTGAAATATTTAATGACTCGACGCCTTCCTTTAATCTCGGAGAAATGCCACCTACAGCTACCTCACGAATATTGTATCTACTTTATGGAGAGCCGGCGGCGAGTCGGAATAAATATTTGAACCCATGCAACATTGTTTTGTTGTATTTTTACAGATTGTATGGACCGAGAAGAACTGTTTACAAAATACAAAAATGGTCACAAAATAAGCCCTCGCTTAAGGTTGAAAAAGTTTACATAGGTAGTTCAGGGTTTCAGCTTCTTAATTCTGATAGGTACGTATTACGAATTGCAATACAGAAATATTTGTGATACTCGTAAACCATAAATAAATTACAGTCCTACCAACTTATCTATGAACTGAAAGAGGACGGCACCGTCGATTTAGTGTTGCTAATTAATATTTAAGGTGTCCAAAATTGAGTAAGTTTTCAAGAAGGAAATTTCACATTAGACATAATCGTTTAATAAGAATTACAGTTTTTACAAATTAAAAACAATGATACCTATACAAAAATAATAAAATAAATAAAAAGAATTGGATAATTTACACTTACGTAGGTACGCTAAGTTTATTCTCTCAGGAATAAACAATAGCTTTATCTAAAAAGTAACCCAATGAAGTGGAAATTCAGCAGATAAAATGTTCCACGGGGGGGGGATACAACTTTCATTGAATGCGAAGTTAAGTAGGTACCTACCCTGCAAGAGGTACCTGGATGTCTAGCATTTAGTTATGACCGTACCTAACCCCTTCCTTTTTTTTTTGGGTGGGAAATCATCAAATAAGTTCTCCCGCTCTGAGCGGAGCGGGAGGGTGTGTCAGACTCTTACTGACTAAAACCCACCCGTGTTCCTTCCTGTTGCCTGTGTTGCCAGGGGCCTCGGTGACCCTTTAGTACCTTCCCGCAACCCCGGCAGGCTACCTAACCCCTAACACCAGATTTGACTAATTATAATTAGCAGTGGTGCCTAGTGGTAGTGTAGTGTAATAAAATAAAACAAATTGCTTTACAATAATTTATTGAAAACCAGGTTTACAGTAATTGTGATCTTTAGATGAACCTGCATACACAACTTTATCCTGGTTGTGAGGCCATACTCCGCTTATTTCCGTACCACTATCATCATTATCACTATCGTTTTCGGTTTCAGTGTCACTTACCACTTCTTTATTAAAAGGTTTATCTAAATACAAATCATGTTTTAAGTATTCTCCTTCTAACCTGCGAACGTGTTTACAATGCTGTGCCCACTCATGAACTGTAATAGCCTCAAAAGCTTCTCTAACTAGGCGGGGAATTTCAGCATTTGTAAGCTCAATATTTACATCAGCAACTTTTCTTTTCATTGTGCTCCTTATGAGTTCAATGGGATTGAAATCACAGTGATAAGGTGGTAAATATAATCATTTGTGCTATATATAATAATATAAGCTATTGTCTTCTAAATTTTTTTTCAATCTCATATACAGGTTCAGGCGTGTTTCTCTTAATTATTTCTAAAAGCTGAGGTTTAGTCAAATCCTCTCCATAGTAAATTTTATTCTGGGTAAACCATAATTGCATATCTTTTTTTAAGGTATTTGTATTTGGGACTTACCTGTCGCTGCCGAAATTCGTTTGTATATTTGATTAAATGGAATAATCGGAGACCGCCCGAGCTTCTTTTTCAAAAAAGGTTTAACCTTTAGAGTAATGTTTCGAGCGTCACTTTTAATAGCTTTTGGCATATTTAACTTTATCACGACAAAACAACCAGAGAACCCGAATGTAGTAGACACTGACAATCGAATTACATTTCAACATGACGGCCGTAGTTCCAATTTTCGCCATTTCACAGATAAGTTAGTAGGAGTGTAGATGCTTTTACAAGGTTATAGCTATTTAGAAAGTATATATAGAAATATATATATCACAAAAAGGTTTTGATATTAGATTTAATTAAAATGGAACGAACGCATCATAGTATTTTTTTTGCTGGTAACGTTTTTTCGTGAATGTCAATGTCTTTTGTCACCTGTTCAGAGTCCTGTCATTCTAATGTCAAAGCGTTGTCACGCAAGTGAGCGCAATGTTTTTGTAATTTATTTACTTGAAACAAACTGTTAAAAATATTAAAGTCTACAAAAATCCGTAGTTTTACTTTAGTGATAAGTGTTAGTGAGTTCTTAGTATCGTCACTATGTCGGAAGAGGACGAAAACTTGCATCGTTTGGAGGGATCTTCTGGCGATGCTCCGGGCGGTCTTATCCTAAAAAAGAAAGATCCTCCAGGAGAGTTTCAGTTTGCCAAGCCTTCCTTACTTGGTCTTGACAAGCTGGCTGCAGCTAAGCGCAAGCAGAACAGGCTGATATCGTTTCAAGACGAGAGTACCGAAGATGATGTTGGCGACAATAAATCTGATGTCAGCAGTTCGCAAGAACGTAAATACAGGAAGCATAATGAAGAAACACCTACTTATACTGGAGGCATATCAGAACAAGCTCGGGAAAGGATGCTTGAAAGATTACAGAAGTGAGAAAGTTTGTTTGAACTTAGTTTTATTATTGTTTTCTTAGTTTACAATGAAAAGTTTCTTCTAGTTACAACCTTTTGATAAGACCAAAACCATAACTGTTACCAAGCCAACTACTATCTAAAGATAAATTCAATTGTCTGAGACATGAAATGGAAAGTCGGCACATACGCTTAGCTCATTACAAAGAAAATGTAAACCAAACTACAGTCTCTTTAAACTGATTCACCATGCACATTTAGGTGTAGCATTTACATGTAGGTATAAAGGTCTAAAACATCAAGATAATTACGAGTCAAAAAAAGTTTTCATGCAGCTTAGAAGCCCATAGGTAATAGGTAAAACGGGCTGGTGTCCGCAACTCCACGTCAATGTGCGTATTTTGCGTACGGGTGGGAAATCGATTATTCGATCCCACCCCAGCTCCTCAAGGAAGGCCAGCAACGCCTTGGTGTTACTGACCATCTCACGGAGGGTACCTGGGTTACCGAAGTACTTTGCCCTGTATGTGGCGACGACTGGGCAGTTTAGTAGCACATGTGCTGCTGTCTCGTCGTCCTTCATGCAGGCCCTGCACAGCAGACTGTCTGTGACTCCTATGACAAAGAGGTGTTCTTAGAAGCCCATGCACTGGCCCATGATTTTGGTGTCATCATTGCTCCAAATTTGAATTCACAACCATATAAGAAGTAATAGATCTGTGTACAAAGAAATGCAGGTTGACTTGATTCAGGTGTTCAAAAGTGTATTTTAGTACCAAACACCAGTTTGATTTGGTTATTTTCCACCCTGCCAAAAGTTCTCATCAAATTTCTGAACGCTCATTCTGTAATGATTAGTTATTCAAAAGTAAAATTATTTTTTAAATAACTTCCATGATGTTATTAAATCCAATAAGATAACACTTGACATGTTTTTATAATAACTGAAGTTATTAAATCTGAGAATTTGATCTTTAAAATAATATTTGGCCTTAAGTTGCATAGTGCAGTGTCGTACTACTTGTATGCAAGTTGTCCGAAGATAATTGTGTTGCAATCACCATGTCACCATTCTATTTTTAGAAATGCATGGTGCCAAAATATGTTGCAATCATCAGCTGTTACCAACTAAAGAAAGATAAAGTTACATAAATAAAACTTCTATTTCCAGAAGAGAAAAAGATGCAAAAGAAAAAGGTGTACACTACTCAACGCAAGAAGAAAAGAAAACACGGTCAAAAGATGACGAAGATGACCGCTACTACCGTTACCGTTATGACAGAAGGGACCGTGACCGCAGAAGAGATGACCGGAGGGACGACAGAAGGGATAGAGATAAGGATAGAAGACCAGGTGGAAGAGACTCGGAAAGGAGGGAGAGGGATAGTGAGCGGAGAGGTGACAGTTCTAGGAGTTATTATGAGCCGAGGTTTAAAGATGAGCCTAGGACTCCCAGGTATGTTACTGTTACGTTTGTACTAAACTAACTTGATTCTGTGTACTTTTTACCAAACAATTCTCTTGTGAAAGCTATAAAAAACTTGTATGAGTGCTCATTTAGTTTTTAGATTGACACCCAGTTTCTGGAAAGAAAATCAACCCAAAAATTTGCGTCTGTGATTGATTGACACGTATTGATCACATGACAAGCGTTTAATTTACAAGTCATTGACTTTATTTCCAGTAACCAGGTGTTAGTTGTTTAACTTTTCATGCTGTAGTTGGGGTGGAACTAAATTGTACTGACAGCGGAAATCTTTCAATATAAAATATGAAGAGTAAATTTTATAGTAAAAATTCTACTTGAGAAACTGAAAATTGAACATCGAAATTAAATTATTTATTTACTCCTTGCTTGCCTTGATATTTTCCAGCATGAAAGTCCTAAAACCAACAGACAAGACAGCCTGGGACGATGATGATGATGACCTGAAGTCTCCACTCCGTAAGTCAAGCTGGGACTTCCCAACACCACTGACTCGGGATGGAGGCGGTGACCGCTCACAAAGAAGTGATAGGAGTGGTAAACCGATGAGGGATTACAAGGGACGACCGTATGAGAATACACCGAGAGCTTCGCCTCATAAGTGAGTTTTAGATTTTGTTTTTATTATTTAATCTTTCCTACTTAATTTAATGGTTAACATACAGGGTGGATTTTTGAGATGGGGCAGTAAGGGCAGCTACCTTAACCGTTGAACCGTTGTAGCTACAGGAAAACGGTCTTAGGAGACCGTCCCTAACTTTTTGAGACATTTAGATCTATCTGCATTTACAGATTTTGAAAAAATTGTACAGTCAGCAAGAAAATGGGCAGTTTTCACAAAAACCTTTTTTGGTGCCAATCGATCCTGTTTCTTACAGAAAAAACTCTATTAGACCAACAGAGGTTTGAGTACTAGAAAAGTCAGAAATCGCAAAAACTTTTTCTATACATTATTATGAAAGAAACTCAAACTTATTTTTTTATGATGACAGATTAGCCGAAAATAAACACATTTTCATTTATCTTTTGAATTAATTACCCCTGAACTTCATGACACCTGAAATTCTTCTAATTTTACTTGTATCAAATTCATACAGGATGTAAGTACCTATATACTTTCAAAGCATTTTCTTGAAACCCATTTTAAGTTATTATCTTAAATATTTGTCACAGTTGATTTAAAAATAATGGTTATTTATAGATTCGCCAGCTCAAGGCGGGCAGTAGACATTGACGACTCAGATTGGGAAGACGCTGAAAAGAAACTGGACAGAGCTTGGTATAACATGGGAGAAGGTAAATAATTAATATCTACACATTTTGATGGTATATTCATAAAGTTTAGAACACTGCTGCTTTTTATACATCACCAGTCTTTTGATTCGACTAAAGTCATTATATTTGAAACCGACACAGACAGCCTCAAACAGACATCGAAGTTGTGCCTGACGCGCAAACCAAAAAAGAGCGTAGTGCAGAAGATTTTTAAATCCATCCTAAATACGAAATTGAATTTGTTTGTTTATTTAGTTGTTTGTTACGCTTTCACGCTAAAACGGCTGAACGGATTTGCATGAAATTTGGCACATGGATGACCTGGATTAGGACATAGGATACTTTTTATCCCGATATTCCCACGGAATCGATACTTATGCAGGAGAAACCGCGGGGCGCAGCTAGTTGAATAATAAACCAAAAAAATATATATAGTTTATTAAAGCGCAAACGAGGCACACTCAAACAGCCCGATGACCTGTTTGATATCTGCGTGGATGTACTTTCAGCACTTCACTGAAAATAAAGTCTATTTCTCTTTGATCTGCACAGAAACAAAAAGCCTTAATTACTGTCTACTTCCTTTATTCTTCTTTCCCTCATGAACTTCTGCCTCTACCCAGGTGAAGCTGACGAATCCGACCCATTTGCCGGCACATCATCAGAATACGTCGCTCGCAAAGAGGAACAGATAGAAAAGCGACGCAACCGCAAAGTATCGGCTCAAAGGCAGCAGATAGACAAGGACAACGAGCTGTGGGAGCGAAACAGAATGCTTACCAGCGGTGTTGTCCATGCTATTAATGTTAACAATGATTTGGATGAGGTACGTAAGAAAAAAAACTGCAATTACAAGATATTATATAAATTAAAGGTAGTCCGCCAAATTCAAATTTTTCTTACGTTTTTTGCAATTTGCTGGTCAGTGTCAGGTTGTATCTTGATCAAAATATGATTTGCGACCATAACATATATGTACTAACATAATTATAATCATTAGAATTATTAATACACCTCTTTAAGTTAAATTTGTTCCATTAGAACTTTTCCTTATGAGATTTGTTCTTATGGCACAATAGGGTCTTACACCCATTTTTGAAAAGTGTCTTAGTTAAATTCTATAGTGCTAATATGCACCAAAAAAAATCACAAAAGTTTTATTTAATCGATAAATGCCATAAAAATGCATTTAAAATTTTACATTTTCAAATTTCGCGCGTAGTCTGACGAAAACGCTGGACGTAGTGGACGCCATGTTGCTCTGTGGTCATGACGTCACTGGGCTATGAAAACAAATGCGCTGATCTTTTGTATGATAATTGACACGTTTTTGTTAACATAGCCGTATGACCGTATGTGTTTTTTAACAGATTAGAAAAACTGAAAACGTTGAATTGAATTTTAAAATTTATTTTTTTATTTTATGAACTAAAACTAACATTTTCCGACTCTTTTTTGCCTAAACTACGAGGGCTGCACTAAAGGTATCGGGAATGGAATATTTCCACTGTTCCTGTCATATTCAAATATTTTTAATTGAAAACTCCGTGGTTTTAAAAATCGAATACCATTTATTTATTTAAAAAAAGATTCTCGGTCTTGTCACAAGGTTTTGTCAAACTTGTTTAGTCGTTGAGAAAATGGAATTGACTCGAGAAAATTCAAGAGCGATGATTTATTATGACTTTCGAAGTGGTTTAACACAAAAACAGTGTGTTGACCGGATGATTTCTGCATTTGGTGATGAAGCCCCATCCAAAACCACAATTTATCGCTGGTTTGCTGAATTTTAACGTGGACGTGTCAAGCTCAGTAATGATCCCCGTCAAGGTCGTCCGAAAAATGCAGTCACCCAAGAAAAATTTTGATGCTGTGCGTAAGCTGATTGAGGAAGATCGACATGTGACATACCGCGAAATTCAGGCAACTGTAGACATTGGCATGAAACAAATACAAATAATCTTGCATGAACAATTAGGTGTAAAAAAGTTGTTTCCCGATGGATACCGCATTCGCTCTGTGAAGAGCAAAAAGCGGCTCGCGTTACTTGGTGCGTCAGAACTCTCGTAAGATTCCACGCAGGATCCTCAAATGCTGTATACAACATCGTATCAGGGCCTCAAGTCTGCTATTACAATAGTGTCATAATGGTCTGTTCCGATCCTCATTAATGACGCCATTATATTAGTAGATTACCAAACTTGTCAAAATCAACAATTATGAAATCAATAATAGACCATTCTGACACTATTGTAATAGCAGACTTGAGGCCCAGGTGACGAATCTTGGGTATACGCGTACGAACCCGAAACAAAAAATCCAGTCACGAGTTTGGGTGTTCGAACAGTGGCGTGCCTAGGGTTTCAAAATAACGCAAGCCCAATAAAATTTTAACCGATTTCAAAAAAATAAAGTTCAGTTTTCGACTGAGTATGTAGGTATCTACGTATCTACGTATGTATCATCGCAATTTTCTCATAAACTACTGGTTAGGTACAATAAATTCTCTATCGATCATTTTAGTAAGGCATGCCGGGCTTTTGGGCTTATATGAAGGTACCGCCACTGTGTTCGAAAATGAGTTAAAGCTAACAAAAATTGTTCGTTCACGGAGTGTTGCAAAAAAAAATGGTGGCCACGTTTGTCTCCAAAACCGGCCATGTTACGACTATTCCTCTTGAGGGACAAAGAACGGTTAATGCAGAATGGTATGCTAGCATTTGTTTGCCACAGGTCGTTTCTGAACTCCGTAAAGAGAACTGCAACCGCCGCATCATCCTCCATCACGACAATGCGAGTTCTCACACCGCGCACAGAACAAAAGAGTTTTTAGAGCAAGAAAACATAGAATTATTAGACCATCCGCCGTACAGCCCCGACCTAAGCCCTAATGATTTCTATGCTTTCCCTAAAATAAAGAATAAATTGCGTGGACAGAGATTTTCATCACCTGAAGAAGCTGTGGACGCCTACAAAACGGCCATTTTGGAGACCCCAAATTCCGAATGGAATGGTTGCTTCAATGATGGGTTCCATCGTATGGAAAAATGTGTCAAATTTCGCGGAGAATACTTCGAAAAGCAACAAATACATTTTTAAATAGTAATGTTGTGTCACTTCCTTGATTCCCGAAATTTTCAGTGCCGCCCTCGTATCTCAATAATATATTTATAAATTTTTTCTCGTCTATAGTAAAATATCCTATTCTAACCACTGCGTATCTACCTTAATTGACTCTGTCTAGTCTTCCTCACTGGTGTTTATATATTATAGTCTATTCCAAAAGTATAAGATAAAAATGTAAACAAATGAAATAGAAAAACGTACCTGTGGATGCCAATTCGTAGAGCCATTTAAAATTCAAGTGTTTTGATTTGATTATTTGAATACTTAAACCCAAAATTCTAGTCGTAAGCACCACTACTTAGAGCCTGGGGTCCTGGGATCGATCCACAGGTGGGGTAAACTGTAGCTGGAGTTTTTCAGTAGCATCTCGAAGTCTGGATTTGTTAACTGGCATGTGTGTTAATAACAATAAACTTATTAGGTAAATGTAACTTAAACAAAAACGTCAAAATGTGGGTCTACTGTAAAATTTTATCTTACCGTTTGACCGATCACCATGAAAGTTGACACATATATTATGTATTTCTTCATGGGGAAGGTTTCATAACTTTTCATTGTCTGCTCAGCACTTAAAAGTTCATTTGAACATAGTGTCAGATAGCATCTGTGCGGCATTGTTGCTAAAAAGTGCTAATTTGGTGCGGCTGTGAGGCACACAGCCTATATTTTAATCTTATATTAGTTTTAATTTATACAGGAGGGACTTGTGGCCAAGTAATAATAGCCGCACGGGTCGATCGATCAGGTTAAGCTACGCTTGCCGCGGTTGGTCCGTGGATCGGTGACCATCTTTACACAACAAGTGTAAAGATGGTCACCGATCCACGTCCTTTCCGTGCCTTGGAAAGCACGTTAAGCCGTTGGTCCCGGCTGTCATTTGTAGATCTTTGACGGTCGTTACGGGTCGTCAGAAGCGAGAATGTCTGACAACCAGTCTTACCAAGGGGTATCGTGTTACCCAGTAAATGGGTTGTGGAGGTCAGATAGGCAGTCGCTCCATGTAAAATACTGGTATTCAGCAGCCTCCGATTAGACTGGAAGCCGACCCCAACCTATGTTCCTTGCTTGTACTGAGCCAAATAAATGACTTTCTCTTGTTCGATTTTCTAATGCGTGCTCTTATTTCAACAGGAAAACGTGGACCGTGTACACTTGCTTGTCCACAACATAGTGCCTCCATTCCTCGACGGCAGGATAGTATTCACCAAGCAACCAGAACCGGTCATACCAGTAAGTTTTTGGAACGAAGTTATTTAACGCGGTTTGCCGTACAAGTTGACTGGTAGAAATCGTCACGTAAGGAAAAGGCGTTATGCGCCCTCCATGCGCCTTTCTCTCTCGACCACACACTTGTGCGTGGTAACACAGAGCACATATTTACGAGTGAGTGGAGGACGGAATGCCCTAGGAGGACTTATAGTGACCTAATTGGTGATGTTCGTCAGCCCTATTGTATTCTCAACTAAATCCTATTGTACTTCTAGGTAAAAGATCCCACATCTGACATGGCAATGAACGCTCGCAAAGGCTCCGCTCTCGTCAAAGCGTTCAGAGAGCAGAAGGAAAGAAGGAAGGCTCAGAAGAAACACTGGAAGTTGGAGGGAACCAAACTTGGTATGAATAATATAGCAGAAGATTTTCTGTTGACATTGAAAAATAAACTTTGTACTTAGGGATAAAAGGTGTAAAGTCGAGCGAACATCGAGGGCGATAGTGAAACGTCTCGCTGATGGTGGCGCATGTGTTGGATCATTCAGTTCCCTACAAAATGGTTCAGCTGAATGGTGCTGTCCCACGCGCCATGTTCGTGAACGGGCGCCGTCAGTTGAGACTGGTCATCTCTTAACTGTCAGAGCTTATTTTTAATCTTTTAATCTTATATTTTGAATTGTTTTTAATTAATTTATTTTTTTACATTGTTCTCACATAAAGATACAACAACAATAATGTACCCCGGATTTGTAATATCTTGATTTAAAAGAGTGTCCTTGGAGTTTCTTGCCCGTTATTCTCCATACGTTTTGGAATAGGCAACACTTTCAACTTTCTGACTAACTGACAATTCAAAAGTGCCTGTTTATGGTTAAATTGACATAAATGGTTTGAGTTTGACATGATACATGTGGTTTCGTTTGCACTTTAAGACACCGAAAATAAAAGTTTATTTTTAAATTTTGTCAAGGAATCCTTTGCATTGCACGTTTTTTTTTTTTATATTAAAAGTTAGCGAGCATTCATATTATGTTTTATATTCATTCATTAATGGGACTGATTTAGAATTTTAGATCTCGGTCTGTTGAAAGCATTGGATTAAGACTGAACAAAATGTAAAAAAAATAATATTAAAAAAGTTAATATTTGTGATTATTTCAAAACTAAATATACTTACTTATAAACTAGCTGATGCCCGCGGCTTCGCCAGCGTGGCTTTTTCTAATACAAAAGTAGCCTAATAACATCAGTTATCTGCCAGTTCAAGTCCCGTCAAAATCGGTCCAGCTGTTTCGGAGATTACCCGGAAGAAACAGACAGAACGACACACAAAAATTTTAAAAATGTTTGTCTGTCGGTTTTTTTATAAGTACCGTATATACTTTCATTATATGCATTTAGTAAGAAGCTGTTATTTTGACATTTTTATTTATTTGTATTGATATATTGATTCGTGTTCATTTCAGGTAATATCATGGGTATTCAAAAGAAAGAAGAAGAAATGGAAGACGGCCCCACTAAAGACGCTTACAAATATGCTGAACATATGGATAATCGTAAGTAAACTGTGTTCACAATTAATTAAGCCGCTGACAAGACCCAATTGACCAAAATAGGCTTCTCTTAAGAAAAAAAATTGCCAAATTTGTATAGTTTGTGGTAGCGGAAAAAATATATCCTCCTTCCTCCCTGGAATTGCTTTCTAAATGCCTCGGTCCTTCATGCCTGGAATTGCTTTCTAAATGAAAGCAATTAGCAGCTATACAAGATTAGAATAAAATACTCTTTAATAAGTACACCATTTAAATTCATATTCACATTACTTCCTTCGCAGAGCCACAAGAAGTGGAATCTAAGTCAGACTTCGTGAAGAAGTTGACGATATCGGAACAGAGACGGTACCTGCCGGTGTTCGCAGTTAGAGAAGAACTGCTCCAAGTCATCAGAGAGAACAGCGTCGTTATTATAGTTGGTAAGTTCTTTTATTTGTGTAGGACTAGCGTTTGCCAGCGACTTCGCCCGTGTGGATGTCGGAAAATATCCCACGGGAACGTACCACGGGGATTCAAAGAAAACGAAGCGGTGATCGCATACCTAATAGCCGAGGAAAAGGTCATTGACTCCCAGCGCTGCGCCGCCGTCAACCATAACCTTCAGACAGACATACACGGCGGGGGACTTTGTTTTATAATATGTAAGGAAGTGGCAAAAAAAAAAAGAAAAAGTTTTTCGACCAAACACTTGTACATATTTTATAAACCTGCCAAACTGCGTGACAGTTTGTCGGCAAGATTAGCGCTCGTTTTAAAACATTTGGTTTAAACAATTTGATTAAACATCTAAGAAGGTAGATACAGATAGGTTTTAATGGACGGTGAGAATATTTCATAAGTCCAGGTGTAAATAAAGGCACGGCAAAACCGCTGAACAGCCCATATAAAAATATAATAAAAACAAAATAAAGTTTTGAATACGCAAATTAAGGTAAATTCGTAGTGAAAAATATATCATTTGAAGAAATGATAATAATTTTGATGATTGATTTATCATAAATGTATCCTAAAATAGTTTATTTATTCTCAAAAATATTCTTTGTTTTTGGATATAAAAACTCTTTGCGGAGATTGAGAAAAATAACTGTAAAGTAAAAATACTAGTGTAATAAACGCTGAATTATGAACCTAAATGCGTTGCTATAAGAGTCACTTTACAAGCAAGTGTGTTGAAGAAATATTTTGTCATTTTTTATGACCGTATTTTATGGCCCTTCTATTAAGCCGTCCTATTGTTTAACCGGTTGTCGACCAATAACAATGGTACTTAGATAATGAACTTATTTTTATTGCAGTTGCAAAAGTTGCGACAGCAATAAACAAAAATCTCTGAAAAACTGCGTCAACTATTGGTTCAAACACTACTGTAATTTTGCTATTTCAATCAAAACAGAGCAATAAAAGAAAAATATACCAAATGTTGTCAATTTCTAACAAAACTACGTAACTTGCTCCTTTTTAGGGTTCCGTAGTCAACAAGGAACCCTTAAAGTTTCGCATTGTCCGTCTGTCTGTCTGTCCCTGGCTTAGCTCACAGACTCTTACTACTAGAATACTGTAATTTGGCATGGGTATACATATTAATCACGCCAACAAAGTAGTAAACTAAAATCTTGAAAAACATTTTTTTAGGGTACGTCCTTTGCACGTAAAGTGGCGATGATAACTTTTTTCTCCTATCCCATAGGTGTATCATTCGATTGGCCGTTCAAGAATATTGCTGATTTTCAAAGCAATTTTTCGATTCAGGGATCGATATGCGTGATATTAAGCTTTAAGTTCCCAAGTTTAAACACATTTAAATGCAGTTATTTACTTTCCAATAGCACTGCACAAGTAACAAGTCGCACGCTGATAAAACACAAAAATGTCAATATAAACATTTTATACCTTTATGCAGTGTCGGTTAACGCACCTAGCGCGTTCGCTGCGATTTGTTTGCCGGCATCGCATAGGACATCGCGAAAATTGGAGAGGCAGTGAAAGTAATGATAAATAACTAAATTTATATACCCGACAGAGCATAGCCATGTGTCGGAGAGAGGTAAATATCAAAGTGTATAGAATAGACATAATTTGTTGTTTGACATTCCTTATTCCAAATTATTATATTTTTTATGGAAATATTTTATTATTGATACTAATTAAATATAGCAATACTACATCATATACAGCATATTACATTTTCTAAACCAAATGGGAGATATGAGTACGAAATTACTTCTTGTCAACAATAATAATTCATAAAGAGCTCTCGCTGGCCGAGACCATTAAAAATGATCTCACAACAAGTGAGCATAACACGCGCCTAGTATGAGTGTCACACTTCTATACATAATTACGTTATAACGAACACGACTAAAATACGTTTCGTTCATCCCATTGGTCAAAACGCTTGCATCGGGCGATCGAGTCGTAAGCCGTGCTGTACGATTATCGCCTTAGAGGTGAGCATGCGGAAGTTTGGCCGATGGTACTTTGAATTGATCGTTATAGAACTGCTCTAGAACCACCAAGTACTTGACCTGTTCATGCACGGGAAGCACCTTACGTACAACAAAACGTTTTTCATAATTATCTTTACACTTGAGTTTTAGTTTTGGTTTAATAAGGTATTTCATAAATCGAATTTGCAGCGTTTTTATACGGTTCAGATAGGTTTTAAATGTACGGCCATAAATATTTAATCCATAGCTTAGCAAAGACTCAGCGAAAGCAAAATAAATCACACGCAGCGTTTTCCTACTCAACGGTGCCTTCAACGTATAGAACTTACTTAAGGCGCTGACAAGACCCAATTGACCAAAATAGGCTTCTCTTAAAAAACAAATTTGCAAAATCTGTATAGCTTGTGGTAGCGGAAAAATATATGTTAATTTTGAACATATTTCCCAGAACTTGGTTGTTACTGAAACACGTTTTGAAAACAAAATCTCGATACAAACTAACGTTAAACTAACCTCTTACTTTGAGTTCTAATCCAAAAAATCTCTATCAAATATCAACATACATTACGTATTTAATTAATAACTAGAACGTCTTATTTGAATGCAGAACTTGGTTGTTTTTTATTTTCGATTACTCAACTCAATTTTGAGTAAATAGATAATTACTTCATATTTTGCAATAAATTACAAGCGTGGTGTCATCCCGCTATTCTTTCTTTTCTATGGAATTTGACAGTGACCGCGGTTTAGGTGTTGTCAGCGTCTTAACCGAACCTAAGCTTTGTACCTTTGTAAGTTTTGTGTTTGTGTGTGTGTGCATGTATGACCAGATTTATGAACGTAAACGAAGTAAAATGGGAAAAAGGTGCAAGTTTATGTATGTAAGTATGTGTTGAGTAGCAGCGTGTGTACAGAAACGAGGCGAATGACGTCTTTTTCGCTGAGATTATTTGTCGTGGCCGACATTGAAGCAAATGAGCAGTTTGTTATAATGAAACACAAGTGATTTTTGTCTATACGATTATTACCAAAGTTTAGCCATTATTATGTGACATTCAGTTTTAGTTCTACTGCAATTCGTCATTTTTAACTCCGTTATGTCCGTCGCCGGCTTTATCTGAGGTACTACGAGCGTTGCAATTGAAAAGTGTTTATAAAGTCAGTAAATAAATTCAAGATGGTTGCGGATTAGTTTTCTTCCCTTGACAATTTTTTAGAGTTCCGTAGCCAAATGCCAAAAACGGAACCCTTATAATTTCGTCATGTCCGTCTGTCGGTCTATCCCGATGTGATACAGCCATGAAATGGCTCAGATTCTAATAGCAATATATCGATGAAAATTGGAAATGAGCTGTAACTTGTCCATTATTGTCGCATTCTAAATTTACTTATAACCGTCCTTGTGTTCCAGGTGAGACGGGCAGCGGTAAGACTACGCAGCTGACGCAGTACCTGCACGAGGAGGGGTTCAGCCGGCTCGGCATGATCGGGTGCACGCAGCCGCGCCGCGTGGCCGCCATGTCGGTCGCCAAGAGAGTGTCGGATGAAATGCACACTAAACTTGGTGAGTTCAACGTTCCTCTGAACTAGCTGGTGGACGTTCTTAGAAAAAAAAAAACATTTATTTCCAACTGCGCAATAACAACCTTAAGAATGACAATTTCGAAGGACACGGTGGAGCATACGGTGGAGGTCTGCCCGGCTTGGACAGAACACCGCCGTGTCCTCGTGGAGGCGATCGGCGGCAGAGACCTCTCGCGTCCGGCCCTGGTTCAGGCCATGGTACGGAGCGAGAGGGCATGGGCAGCCGTCACCTCCTTCTGCGAAGCAGTAATGCTCGCGAAGGAGGAGGCGGGACATGTTGAGGGAAAGGCAAGTTTCGCGCCCTCTCGCCCCTAGCCGCCGCGGGAGACGCCCTGGGCGGCGGGAATCCCGGGCGGATTTCCGGCCACCGTAGGCGCGGGCTTGCGGACGGTGAGCAATGGGTAGCTCGCCTCCGGTAAGGACCAGGCGCGGGGCGACGGCGCGTTGTATTCCACGCGCGCCTCAAAGAGATGTCAGCACAAATGTAGGGGTCCACTAGGGCCGATGCCTGCCGGGGTCGCGGGAAGGTACTTATGGGTCACCGAGTCCCCTGGCAACACAGGCAACAGGAAGGAATACGGGTGGGTTTTAGTCAGTAAGAGTCTGACACACCCTCCCGCTCCGCCCAGAGCGGGAGAAGTTATTTGATGATTTCCCGCCCTCAAAAAAAAAAAGAATGACAATTTATACGTATATAGAAAAGTAAGAAAAATAATACAATAATAAGATCTCATTTCGTGCGCGGATATACGGTTGTTAGAGAGTGATTCACACTGACCTCCGTACTAGTACAAACTGTATCACGGTAGGTCAGTCTTCCTCGTTCTCCAATAATCACACACTTAAGCACTTTATAGTGAACATAATATTTCGAGACATTAGATGTGATGGGTATCGAGTCTGACTGAACTAAAACCACCTATATCGGTATAATTAAATTAATCGAAGCGGAATTCTATCCTCCTTATTTATAAACTGAACTTAGTGGTGGGAGTCGCGAGAAGGTACAAAGGGGTTACCGAGGCCCCCGAAGCAGGAATAATCCTTACGGTGGTCCATTTTGAACATCCGCAATAGTACCTGCGATGTCTGCGAAAATTCCAAAGGGTTACCGAGGCCCCTGGCAACACAGGAAATGAAAGGGACACGGGTGGGTTTTAGTCAGTAAGAGTCTGACACACCCTCCGAAGTTATTTGATAATTTCCCAAGCAAAAAAAAAATTAAAAAGTGGTGACCCAGTGATAACGGCCGCGACTTACGAGTGGTAGATCGTAGGTCCGAACCCAGCCAGGCACTTTACTTTGTGTAAATTATTTCATCACCACTGCTCTCAAAACGGTGAAGGGAAACATCGTGTTCAAACCGGCATGTCCTAGAACCAAAAATTCAAAGACGTGACATCTACCAACCCGCACTGGGCCCGCGTGGTGGATTACGGCCCACTCACAGAGAGGAGGCCTGTGTCCCAGCAGTGGGCCATTATAGGCTGATTATGTATTTATAAACGTAGAGTATACTTACCTGTCACCCTAGAGTTTTCGTGTTTTAAGTTTAGCGTAAGTTTTTACCACGTTTGTGCCTATACGTTTTTAAAGACTGCTGAATTTGACTGCCTTGTTTGTCTAGTGGTCGCAGCTGCTGAGCATGAGATCCTGGGTTCGATTCCCGGGTCAGGCAGTGTTATTGGGTTTTTCTATCGGAATTTCTCAGTAGCAGCCCGGAGTCTGGATTTGCCCCCTATTACATGGGACTTAAACATAACTGGCGAAATGTGGGTGTACTACAGGTACGTCTGCCCAACCCTTCGGAGAAACAAGGCGTGATAACAAGACGCACATACATAAATGTGAATTTAAAAACCAACCTAAGTCGTTGAATTGGTCAACTTTTCACAACAGGTAAATTCTACATCAATAACAGTATCTGAGAATTTCCTCATGGAAAATCTATGTATATCTTTTCTTTTTCTTTCTTAACCCAACCAATCCTGGGTCCCAGTCCAGGTCAGGCTACAGCCTGACTTGGGCTGAACCGTTTGATGACCAGGATTGAATGATATGGGCATTAATAAGAACGCTCCGGAAAGATACCAAGAGAAAAGGACTGTCCTTAATTTGATAATTTATTTGATACTAACTTTTGTCGTGTGGAGGTCGGAAATTATCTAATCTAAATTATATAAGATGCTATAAAAATATCTGCCACGGCTGCAATGGGAGACAGTATTGTGTTTATAGATTACAATAGTAAAGATAAATTATTGATAATTTCTCATATTTTTTTTCATACAAAAAATTGTACGTATAAATTTGAATTGATTTATTCGCATAAAACCATCACGATAAGCTGTTGCCAAACCGCACTGAATACAATTCAATCGTTTCGCAAAACGCCGGCGCCGTTCATACTAGTGGTGGTTAATAAAGCATATAGCATAATAAAGCATCTTGCTTATCATACATAACATAAAGCAAATGCTATCGTGGCTCGCACTTGTTGCTATTTGCTATTTGCTTTACATCGCACATCGTCGCACATCGCAAGCGCATGTAGTAAGTAATAAGCAACCAGGCATAGCAAAGCGGCGGGTGCCGGCCGCCGGGTGGCTAGTCGTCGCATGCTAGCGTTTGCTTTCGGTCGCGTGTGTAATCGTTTTAGGCACCGCGTGCGTTATCGCGATCTCAGGCGGCTCACGTACGTAACGTAATATTATAAACAATGTTGTTTTGCTTCGTGCGTTTTTAGTGTAAATAAACAGTGATAGGATACGCAATATTGATTATGTAAATAAAAACTAATTGTGTAAGTAAGGACGATTGACTGAGTGAGGTATCGTGTTGTTGTTTTGTGTGTAGGTATTTAACGGACGAAAACGTTCAGAAGGAACAGTGAACTTTTAAATACGCCTATAATTGTTTTAAATACTGACATACCTACTTTATTTTTTAATAACACTTAATCAATTATAGACAGTCCTAAGCCTGGAAAAGGAAAGTTCATTGTTTTTTTACTGTTCCGTAATAAATTCAAAAACGCGATGTAATATTCCGCTCTGACAACACCGCGCTGGTTTTATTCGCGCCCGGGTATTTCCGCCAATGGCAAAAAAACTGGTAACAACTACCTAGCAGTTAATATTCGATCTATTTAAGCGGATCAAAAATGTTACAATCTTAAATACAATCTTACTAATTAGTATTACAACTATTGCTCAACAAATAGGTCATCAAAAGCCCAAAAAAAAAAGTTCTGCAGTTTCGCAGACGCCAAACGCAGTGTAACAAACTGCGTTTTCGGCATTAAATAATAAATATTTATAGAAAATTCACTGATAAATCGACGTTTTTCTAATATTTTTAGAGTCATATAACCCTTGCTAATATCCGGATATAAAAATTGCATAATTATATTATTTACACACATGTTCTTTTGCTTGTAATATTAAGGGATATCGAAAGTCGGTCCTTACCAAATTCACTATAAAATGTTTGTTGGCATGCTTTGAACGCAGCCGTACGCCATCTTGGATGACGTGTTGCGACCCGCACTCCGCCAGTGCGCTGTCAACCGTCGTGAATTGTGGTTGTGACTTGAATTGCGGGGTGGGCAGTTGTTCTTTTTCGAATATATAAAAAGTGTCCATCAAGGCCCTATTTTTAAGGTAAGTAAAAACTTTATTTTGTTAATTCCTGTGGAAAGTTGTATGTAGATGTGCAATTAATATCGGCATGATGATTGGAAATAATTAAGTCGTAATTAAGTTACGTAATAATAGAAAACGTTCTAAATGTCCTTACCACTACTGTCCTTACCGTGTCAATTTGAAGGCTACGGTAAGGACATAGAGGTAACGGTAATGACTTACTTTAGGCAAGTTTTTTTTTTACTGGACGATAGCATATTTTATAAAATATGAAGTTATTTATTATGCCAAAAATGTGCTTTTTTAATAATATATACATGTAATTAATTTGTGATGCGAATTTATTGCTTTTTTAAACAATTGTTTTAAAATAATTATACACGGTGTTTTCATTTTTTTACATCATTTTCCTGCTGTTGTATTATAGTTTTTTTTTTAATATAATTGCCTGTTTGTTTACAGTCAAACAAAAATGCCGAAGGCGAGTTCGTCAGCTAGCAAAGATAGAAAGAAGGTTAGTAAATCGAAACGATATGAATTTACTAAACTCAACGACCCTGAAAAATATGCAGAATTATTAAATAAAGAAAAAGAGCGTTACAAAAAGCGAAGAGAAACAAAAAAATTGAAAAACATTACAGAAATGACAGAAAGAGAAAAGAGAGCGAAAAGGAAGCAATGGAGAATTAATAAGAGAAATAATAGACGTAAGAAACAGGAAAATTCTGCGATACAAGAAGTAAATATAGAGCAAGCAGATGAGGTTAACCCTAGTACCAGCATTCAAGACAAAGATCCACTGCTAAATTTTAATGACAATCATGACTCTACTTTAATTACTAGCCGATTGTCCAGGTTAAGGAAATTAACGGTGCATCTTAAAAGCAAGCTAAAGTTGTATGAACAGAAAATTCAGAGACTTCAAAGTATTAATAATAGATACAGAGTAAAAATACATAGATTAAGAAAAGAAAAACATGTTAAAAGTCGAAATAAGCAGTCTAAAATACAATTTACAACTATCATTAACGAGATTCATAAATTTTATGAAGAAGATATTAACAGTAGACAAGCAGCAGGGAAAAAAGAATTTATAACAAGAAAAGGCATCAGGAAGACAAAAAGGTACTTAGTAATGAGTTTAAAAAACCTTTACAGTAAATTTATCACCACCAGTCAAATAAAAATAAGCTACTCTACTTTTTGCAAGTATAGACCATTTTGGGTAGTTTTTCCGAAATCGAATAACCGAGAAACATGTTCATGCCAAATTCACGTCAATATTAAGTTATTAGTCGAGGCTTTACATAAGGCAAAAATTATAAATGAAAAAAGTGACTATGATTTTATAAACTCTTTGTGCTGTTCCCCGAAAACTGACAACTGTTTGTTAAGAATATGTGAAGTATGCCAAGATAAAGAGATCATTTGTAATGAGTTCAATAATGAAGATCTCGTAGAGTTTAGTTACTGGTGTAAAATTAAAGAGCCTATTATCGGTGACATCAGGAAAGTCAAAGTCATAACGACAAAGAAAAAAGAAAAATCTAAACCAATAGACCTCATTGAAAAATTACGTTCCAACACCAAATCATTTCTGAAACGTTGTTTTAATATTGAGAAACAGTATAAAGAAATGAAAAAACTGAAAGATGTGCTCAGTAATAATGAAGCAATTATCCACATGGATTGGTCAGAAAACTATGAGCTGAAATATCACGAAGAAGTTCAATCGATGCATTTTGGCGGTAGCCACCGCCAAGTAGCCTTACATACGTCGGTATTATATTTCCACGAAGAATTGACTGGCCAAAAGATAACAGTCTTTTTGTTCTATTAGCGCTAACGTACGTCATGATGCTGCTGCCGTGAGGGCGCATCTTAAACCTGTGCTGGACTATATTTATGAGATAAACTCTAATATCGACTCAATACATATTTTTACTGACTCTCCAAGCAGCCAATATAGAAATAAAAATATTTTTTGGATTATGACCCAAATACATAAAGATTATGCGGGATTTTTAAATAAGTTATCCTGGAATTACAGCGAGTCTGGCCACGGAAAAGGGGCTGCAGACGGAGTAGGTGCCGTCCTTAAAACAACAGCAGATAGACTAGTCAACTTTGGTCATGATATTGGTCACTTCAACGATTTTTATAATAGTTTAAAGAAAAACATACCTAATATAAAAATAGAGATCGTTAGTGAGACTGCCATTACTGCAAAATCAGAAAGTTTTCCTCTTTGCTTACCAACTTTTAAAGGCACTCTTGATGTGCATCAAGTTCTATGGGACTTATTTTGTGGGCAAAACCTAACATTCAGAAAATTCAGCTGTTTTGTCTGCGACGCGAATGTTCACTGCGAGCACGGTGCACATCTAGGGTTTCTTAGCGAACCTGATGTAACAGAATTGGTCGAAGTGACGACTTTAGGTGAAGCAAGAAATACGATTGCTAATATTCCTTTTATTGCCAACGCGCCAGATGATTCTCAAATTAATAATGTTCTTACTGAAATGTCTAATATAGATCCTGTTATATCAAGTACGCCGTCAACTTCTAAATCTTGCACGTCTACCTATGATGATTTTGAGGAATTAGTGCCTGCAACTAGCTTAAGTGGCCTGGCAACGTTCAAAGAAAATATTGAACAACTTCCACTTCAACTTCCTTCAACTAGCAGTGCTGAATTTTTGAATTTACATGTCGCCGATTGGATTTTAATTAAAAAGACAGACAGAGCAAAAAAGCATCAGATAGGTCGGATAATTGGGATATACGGTGATAATATATCGATATCAGTTCTTAAAAAAATGTCAGGTGGATTTAGATGGCCCAAGGCACGAAAGAGGGAGGTGATTTCTAGGAACTGTATAAAGGCAGTTCTTTCTGAACCAAATATTGATGCCAAACTTAATTTTCACTTTGATAATATTGATTTTATACATTTTTAAATCTGTGATTAATATAATTTAAGTGATTACTCAACACAAATTTTATGAGCCAGCAATAATTATTTTTAAGGATTAATCATGTTTTAGTTTGGATTTATTTAATATATTTTTTTACATCTTTAATGTTTGAGTCGCAAGGTTCTTATTAACTATTATAAAAATGTGTAATTTAATTGTATAATGGAGGTTTAAATTGTATCGGTTTTATTTAATTGTGAAAATTACTCATTGTTCTGTGATTATTGTAATATTTGAGACTGATTTAAACATAAAAAGTGATTTGTTATTACGAATTATATACGTTTAAAGTTGATTACGTAAAATTGTTGTTTTATTTCTATTTCCATGTTATCATTCTAGCAGGGGCAATAAAAAACTAGGAATATTACTGCAATATTCCGACGTCAGAGCGCAGCACTAGCACAAACCGTAAACAAATGTTTGACAAGTAAATTCTATAAATGGCAAAAAATTGGTGAGTTAAACAACATATTAAAACTTGGATGAGTTTCGCAGAGTGGTTACAGTGAGAGTTCTCAACTAACCCAATGACATTTGGCGCCATGGCGGTTTGTTTATGTGCTAGTGGCGCCCTCTGCGCCAAGCTTTGGGTAATTTTCCATATTAAAACTGTTTCGTCAACAACGGTCATTACCGTGTTTAGTATGTCCTTACCGTTCATTCAATAACTTTTGTTTTGTAGACTTTAAAAATAAATACATGAGTGACAACAACCTATTTGTGGATTTTCTACTTATTGCAGTTAACTTATTTTAATAATTACATAATGTTGTCCTTACCGGGATTTTAGGGTCCTTACCATTTTTTAAAACGTTAATTAACAACGATACGTTTGTCATAATTAGTGTACACGCAAAGTAGAATATTTGTAATTACTATGGCAATGCATTACACGTATTTTTAAACAAATATCAGAATTTTTTTTCGTGTCCATCGAAAAGCGTGATTTGGCGGAAATGCCCGCCCGCCCGTTTGGTCGTAACAAGTAGTACATATAAAAAAGCATGCTTCAAATAAAGCATATAAAATAGTATGCTTAAAATAAAGAGCATATAGCATTAAGCAAGTGATTGCCATAAAGCAACTTTGAACACCACTAGTTCATACACTGTTGCCATTCTTATGAAACAATGCCGCTGCGCGCCGGCTACTCGTTGGTCGTAAAAGCGCAGCCCGCGCAGCCCCCCCCCCCCCCCCCCCCCTCCCCCGTTCGTCGCACGCGCCTGTCGACCGCCCGCTCGGAAGTAAGTTTTAGCGGTTAGCGACGGGAAAATCGCTCGCGCTTCCTATGAAAATGCCTCCCAGACGTCGGTACTCCAATCAAGAATATCTTGAAATGGTATTGTGCTACCGCGAGTGTAACTCCATAACTGCGCATGCAGTAAACTTATACCAGCAGAGGTTTGGTGTGCGAGTGAGTCATCATACCATTCTGGATGCCGTGTACAGATTTAGTGAACACGGCTGCTTTGACCCGCCTCCGGTAGACGCAGGCAGGCCTCCATATTCTGCCGAACTCGAAGAGGAAGTGTTGGACTTCTTCCGGCGTCATCCTCTTGCGAGCACCAGGGATGCTGCTCGAGTCTTCGAAGTGAGCGACAGCTACGTGTGGCGACTTTTAAATCGGGAAGGGCTCCATCCTTACCACTTCACAAGAGTACAGGAATTGCATCCACATGACTACGCGGCTCGCCTCGTGTTTTGTAATTGGTTGCGAGAAGAACGCCGCAACATTCTGTGGACTGACGAGTCCACATTCACACGGGTTGGTATGTTCAACATACACAATGCGCATTATTGGACTGAGGCGAATCCTCGTGTTGTGCGGCCTGACCACTTTCAGACTCGGTTTAGTGTTAATGTGTGGGCCGGGATACTCGGCAACAGAATTCTAGGACCAGTGTTCTTGGACAGACTGAACGGATACACGTATCTGCGCTTACTACGAACCCGTGTGAGAAGAATGTTAGAACGTATTCCTCTTGAAGAGATAAGAGGGCTGCACTTTCAACATGATGGAGCACCACCTCATTTCGCCATCAGCGTACGGGAATTTTTAAACGGTGTGTGGTACACGAGGAGGGCCAGTGCCGTGGCCTCCTCGCTCGCTGGATTTAACCCCTCTAGACTTTTTTTTGTGGGGTCGTGTAAAGGACCTTGTGTACGGCCAAACCGGACATGACATTAGAAGTGTGGAAGAACTAAAAAGGCACATCAAACGCGCATTTAGGCAAGTAAAAAGTGAAACGGACACATTAAATAAAGTGAAGAGACATGTACGTGATGTACGTAAGCGTGCCTACATTTGTTTGCAACGCGTAGGCGGACTTGTGAAACAGTTTTGTAAATAATTAGGTAGGGAGTGTGTAAATAACTGTAAATACGATGCAATTATTGTAAATAAGATGATTAACTTTTAAACACGCCAAGTTACTGTAATTTATTGTTATTTGATATTAATCTAAGCTTGTTTTAAGTGTGATGGGAAGTTTATCATTTTATTTACGTCAGTTTTTTTGAAGAATGCGGTAGCTGGTAAGTAATTGCACTTTTAAAACACTTTTTTGCCTGCGTATTATTGCGTACCTAGTAGGTTAGATAGTGACGAACTAGTCAGCTGATTTCAGTTTTCATTCACAGAACAGATAGAAAGAGATAGCAGTTGTTTTCATTGACGAAGCGACACATCGTGCGTAATTTGTGAACCACATTATGCAGAGTAGAGTCAATGTTTATTAAACTACTTTATTTTCTCAAATGGAATTAACTATTCGGGGGTACGAAAGTTCTTCACTATTGTAATCTTTAAACACAATACTACCTCCCATTAAAGCCGTGGCATATATTTTTATAGCACCTTATATAAAGAATATTATATCCCACGGGAACGAAGTACTGGGTTAAAAAGTATCCTATATATCCTAACCCAGGTGATGGTATACCCATGTGTCAAATTTCATTCGTTCAGCACAATCGAAGTCGTTTCGAACGTATGGCTGATGTAGCTCCAAGAAATAGGCGTGACAACAGTAGGTTTTGTCAATTGAGGTGTCAAACCGCTTTGATGCGCAAGACTGTTTATTGTATGGGCCCAATTATTTCTAATAAATTACCAAGAGATTGGAAAGATTTAAGTGCTTTGTTGTTTAAGAATAGACTGAGTACATTTTTGGTAGATAAAATGTACTTTTTTTTTTGAGGGTGGGAAATCATCAAATAACTTCTCCCGCTCTGGGCGGAGCGGGAGGGTGTGTCAGACTCTTACTGACTGAAACACACCCGTATTCCTTCCTGTTGCCTGTGTTGCGGGGGCCTCGGTGACCCATAAGTACCTTCCCGCGACCCCGGCAGGCATCGGTAGAAAAATGTACTACAGTGTGACTCTCTCATCTGAGAAAAAGATTAGTTGACTTTTCTAGTATTCGTTATATATAAAGAACTCTAATTTAATAAAGATTAATTTAATAGTATATAATTTAATGGTATATACCATTAAATTTAATAATAAATAACTTACTAATAATTGGATGTGAATCTTTGCATGCCGAATGGCAAAATATGGCTGATCTTTGTACTGTACTATCACCGATTGATGTATCATCTACCCATATTTGCAAAAATAAAGTTATTCTTATTCAGCCGTATTAGCGTGAAAGCGAAACAATCAAACAAACAAACAAACTCACTTTCGCATTTATAATATTAGTTAGGATATTCATACAAACCCAAAAAATGTCAAATTGTATGCTTTTTTTTTGTGTGGGAAATTATCAAATAACTTCTCTAGTGTGTCAGCCTCTTACTGATTAAAACCCACCCGTGTTCCTTCCGTTGCCTGTGTTGCCAACGGCCTCGGTAACCCTTCCGAACTTCCACGACACCCCGGCAGGCATCGGCCCTAGTGGACCCCTACACTCGTGTTGACGACATCTCTTTGAGGCGCGCGTGGAACACGTTGCACCGTCGCCCCGAGCGGTCCCTACCTTACGGCGAGCTACCCATTGCTCACCGTCCGATGTTAGACTTCTCGTTTTTTTAAAGCCGATCACATATATAAAACCATCACTTTCATCTCCCCAGGTGACGAAGTAGGCTACGCCATCCGTTTCGAGGACTGTTCCTCACCCAACACGGTGATCAAGTACATGACGGACGGCATTCTCCTCCGCGAGGGTCTGCGGGAACCAGACCTGGACAACTACTGCGCCATCATCATGGACGAAGCTCATGAGAGGTCCCTGTCTACGGATATGCTGTTTGGACTGCTTAGAGAGGTAAGTGGACAGATTATTTATGATTAATAGCTCTGCGAGGAGATTTCCACAAGAACCGTGCATTTTTTTCGGTATAACCCTATGTCACTCTCTGGCCTACGAGGGCGGGTCAATAAGTCCGTGACTTTTGGAATAAAACACAGATTTTTTGATAAAAAAATAATTTTATTTTTCAACGTAGTCTCCCTTGAGCTCTATACACTTTGTCCAACGCTTCTCCAATTTTTTTATCCCTTCCAAAAAAAATGATTTGTCGAGGTCCTCAAAATAGGCCTTTGTTTGCGAGATGACTTCATCATTGGAGTCAAATCTTTTTCCACCAAGCCATTTCTTCAGGTTTGGGAACAAGAAGTAGTCGCTCGGAGCCAAATCTGGAGAATAGGGCGGATGAGGGAGCAATTCATAGCCCAATTCATGGATTTTTGCCATGGCAACTGCACATGTGTGCACCCTTGCATTGTCTTGGTGGAAAAGAACTTTTTTCTTGGCCAAATGAGGTCGGTTTTTTTTCAAATCGTCATTGAATCGGTCCAATAAATTGGCATAATATTCCCCATTGATTGTTCTTGCCTTTTGAAGGTAGTCAATGTGGATTATCCCGCGTGCATCCCAAAAAACAGTCGCCATAACTTTATTGGCTGACAAACCCACCTTGGCCTTCTTCGGCGCCGATTCACCCTTAGAAACCCACTGTTTTGACTGTTGTTTGGTCTCTGGTGTGTTGTGATGGATCCATGTTTCGTCCACGGTTACAAAACGGCGCAAAAACTCCTCCATATTGCGATTAAACAACGCCAAACCTTCCTGTGAAGTTGTTACACGATTGCGTTTGTGGTCGACTGTGAGCAAACGCGGCACCCATCTTGCGGAAAGCTTTCTCATGCCCAAGTGATCATTCAAAATTGAAACCACTAAGCCATGCGAGATCCCTACGGCTTCCACAATCTCTCGCACTTTCAATCTTCGGTCGGCCAACACCATATCGTGATTTTTTTCGATTGTTTCGGGTGTAGAGACCTCAACTGGGCGTCTAGGACGTTCGGCATCTTCAGTGCTTGTACGGCCACAACGAAATTCAGTAAACCACTTTTTTACCATTGAAATCGATGGTGCAGAGTCCCCATAGTATTTATCAAGCTTAGCCTTGGTCTCGGTAATGGTTTTTTTTCGCAAGAAATAATGCTTAATAAGCACACGAAATTCACTTTTTTCCATTTTCTCCTCAAATTAGTGAGTAGTCTGATAAAAATAGCTGTCAAACACAAACTAACTGACGCAGCAAGTTTAAATTTTGACAGGAGTCAACTGACAGATGCCTGTTGACAGGAGCAGTGTTGCTGTTTCAGTAAAGAGGTCAGAAATTCAAAAAGTCACGGACTTATTGACCCGCCCTCGTATAAACTATATCTATTCAAAAATCACGTTGATCCGTTGCTCCGTTACTGTGTGAAATAAGAACAAACACACACTTTCGCGTTTAAAAATAGCCAATGTCCCTCTCCGACCTATGAACTATATCTATGAAAAAAATCACGTTGATCCGTTGCTCCGTTGCTGTGTGAAAGAAGAACAAAAAAACATACTTTCGCGTTTAAAATAGCCAATGTCCCTCTCCGACCTATGAACTATATCTATGAAAAAAATCACGTTGATCCGTTGCTCCGTTGCTGTGTGAAATAAGAACAAACATACACACTTTCGCGTTTAAAAATAGCCAATGTCCCTCTCCGACCTATAAACTATATCTATTCAAAAATCACGTTGATCCGTTGCTCCGTTGCTGTGTGAAATAAGAACAAACATACACACTTTCGCGTTTAAAAATAGCCAATGTCCCTCTCCGACCTATAAACTACATCTATGAAAAAAATCACGTTGATCCGTTGCTCCGTTGCTGTGTGAAATAAGAACAAACATACACACTTTCGCGTTTAAAAATAGCCAATGTCCCTCTCCGACCTATAAACTATATCTATTCAAAAATCACGTTGATCCGTTGCTCCGTTGCTGTGTGAAATAAGAACAAACATACACACTTTCGCGTTTAAAAATAGCCAATGTCCCTCTCCGACCTATAAACTATATCTATGAAAAAAATCACGTTGATCCGTTGCTCCGTTGCTGTGTGAAATAAGAACAAACATACACACTTTCGCGTTTAAAAATAGCCAATGTCCCTCTCCGACCTATAAACTATATCTATTCAAAAATCACGTTGATCCGTTGCTCCGTTGCTGTGTGAAATAAGAACAAACATACACACTTTCGCGTTTAAAAATAGCCAATGTCCCTCTCCGACCTATAAACTATATCTATGAAAAAAATCACGTTGATCCGTTGCTCCGTTGCTGTGTGAAATAAGAACAAACATACACACTTTCGCGTTTAAAAATAGCCAATGTCCCTCTCCGACCTATAAACTATATCTATTCAAAAATCACGTTGATCCGTTGCTCCGTTGCTGTGTGAAATAAGAACAAACATACACACTTTCGCGTTTAAAAATAGCCAATGTCCCTCTCCGACCTATAAACTATATCTATGAAAAAAATCACGTTGATCCGTTGCTCCGTTGCTGTGTGAAATAAGAACAAACATACACACTTTCGCGTTTAAAAATAGCCAATGTCCCTCTCCGACCTATAAACTATATCTATTCAAAAATCACGTTGATCCGTTGCTCCGTTGCTGTGTGAAATAAGAACAAACATACACACTTTCGCGTTTAAAAATAGCCAATGTCCCTCTCCGACCTATAAACTATATCTATGAAAAAAATCACGTTGATCCGTTGCTCCGTTGCTGTGTGAAAGAAGAACAAACAAATACACTTTCGCGTTTAAAAATAGCCAATGTCCCTCTCCGACCTATAAACTATATCTATGAAAAAAATCACGTTGATCCGTTGCTCCGTTGCTGTGTGAAAGAAGAACAAACAAATACACTTTCGCGTTTAAAAATAGCCAATGTCCCTCTCCGACCTATAAACTATATGTATGAAAAAAATCACGTTGATCCGTTGCTCTGTTGCTGTGTGAAAGACGAACAAACAAATACACTTTCGCGTTTAAAAATAGCCAATGTCCCTCTCCGACCTATAAACTATATCTATGAAAAAAATCACGTTGATCCGTTGCTCCGTTGCTGTGTGAAAGAAGAACAAACAAATACACTTTCGCGTTTAAAAATAGCCAATGTCCCTCTCCGACCTATAAACTATATCTATGAAAAAAATCACGTTGATCCGTTGCTCCGTTGCTGTGTGAAAGAAGAACAAACAAATACACTTTCGCGTTTAAAAATAGCCAATGTCCCTCTCCGACCTATAAACTATATCTATGAAAAAAATCACGTTGATCCGTTGCTCCGTTGCTGTGTGAAAGAAGAACAAACAAATATACTTTCGCGTTTAAAAATAGCCAATGTCCCTCTCCGACCTATAAACTATATCTATGAAAAAAATCACGTTGATCCGTTGCTCCGTTGATGCGTGAAAGACGAACAAACAAACACATGTACCTACGTTTACAATATTTTAGTAGGCTTAAATGAGATTAGTTTAGCTCCTCGTCAATCTATCATACGTAGTTCTGCCGGCATGCTTTGTTTCGTTTTAAAGGGTGTCGGCACACATACACTTAAAAACGAAACAAGAAGTGTAGTTATAAGCAGTTTAGTTTAGCTGGGGGTGTAGTTATATTTAAGCGTTGTTTATGGAATGGCAACGTAATATCGAGGGTGTCCAAATTGGACCACTTTCAAAACAAAATCCCGTGCTCATGATGACCACAACAAAACTGTTTACCGCCCCTTTTTGCGTCGACCAATTAAGTATAATTTATTTTGTTTAAGACGCTGACAACACCTAAACCGCGGTCACTGTCAAATTCCATAGAAAAGAAAGAGAAGCGCGATGACACAACGCCTGTAATTTATTGCAAAATATGAAGTTATTATCTATTTACTCAAAATTGAGTTGAGTAATCGAAAATAAAAACAACCAAGTTCTGCATTCAAATAAGACGTTCTTGTTATTAATTAAATACGTAACGTATGTTAATATTTGATACAGATATTTTGGATTAGAACTCAAAGTAAGAGGTTAGTTTAACGTTAGTTTGTATCGAGATTTTGTTTTCAAAACGTGTTTTGGTAACAACCAAGTTCTGGGAAATATGTTCAAAATTAATATATATTTTTCCGCTACCACAAACTATACAGATTTGGCATTTTTTTTTTTTTTCTTAAGCGAAGCCTATTTTGGTCAATTGGGTCTTGTCAGCGCCTTAAATGAGATTAGTTAGCTCCTCGTCAATCCATCATACGTAGTTCTGCCGGCATGCTTTGTTTCGTATTAAAGGGTGTCGGCACACATACGCTTAAAAACGAAACAAGAAGTGTAGTTATAGGCAGTTTAGTGTAGCTGGCGGTGTAGTTATATTTAAGCGTTGTCTATGGAATGGCAACGTAATATCGAGGGTGTCCAAATTGGACCACTTTCAAAACAAAATCCCGTGCTCATGATGACCACAACAGAACTGTTTACTGCCCCTTTTTGCGTCGACCAATTAAGAATAATTTATTTTGTTTAAATACATTTCTCAGGCTCTGTTACAATGGTCACAGATGTCTGACCAGTCTTTACAAAAACAAGGGACTCAGTAAAAATCTGATGCTGCGATGCTATTGGTTGATAAGCGTAGGTAAGCGTTACTATAGCGGCCGAGCGCTGCAATCAGTAATAGTCCTTACGGTGGTCCGATTTGAACACTCGCGATAGTACCTGCAATGTATACGAAAATTCCAAAGGGTTACCGAGGCCCCTGGCAACACAGGCAACGGAAGGAATACGGGTGGGTTTTGGTCAGTAAGAGTCTGACACACCCTCCCTTTTGATAATTTCCAACCCAAAAAAAAAACGGTGAAATTTCACATATCAAATCGTTAAACATTTCATATGCCTCTTACTTCTTCTAACTGTTAGTAAAGGCAAACTATTTTATATTTATCAATTAGGCATGTAACTAAAAGAATCTGCCAAAAAAAAAACAAAATGAGATGTCGACTTTGACCCTACTAATTACATAGACAATCAGCTGCAGGGTTACGTTACGTTAAGATAATTAAATGTTGCTCAGTCATGACTCCTATTGATTACAACAGTAATCATCAGACGATATTCTTTTGAACACTTTGCCACCTGAACTTGAACTTTGAAAACAAGCTTCGGTAACGGTAACAGAGAATATGTACCGGAAAATACGTGGGAATTTTGGTAAGCCTCAAGTTTTGTAGGTCTATGGACCCTGGTGACCACTTCCAACAGTTATGTAGTAATTAATAGTTTTGTGTATGCACCATCAATGTGTATGTGTCCTAGGCCTAGGAATTGCTAGTTGACTGCGACTGATTCTGTGTAGATAACATTACGCCTTGTTTCTCCGAAAGGTTGGGCAGTGGTATACCTTAATAGTATACTCACATTTCGCTAAGTCTACATTTTGTTTAAGTCCCATTGTAACAGGGGGCGAGCCTATTGCCATAAATCAGACAAATGCCAGATATGAAAACCCGATATGACGGCCCGACCCGGGAATCGAACCCAGGACGTCATGCTCAGCAGTAGCGTTTGCGACCACTAGACCATAAGGTATTACCATTCAAGGCACAAAAAGGTGCATTAGAGCCATGTGTGGTCTGAAAACAGATGACAGCTGTGCACCGAACTTTAAATCAATAAAAATACTTACGCTACCGGCGGTGTACATATTACTATATTAGAAATTAGTATCTTCGTCAAAACAAGTCCAAACCTTTTTGAAAAAATGACAATGGTACGAAATGTTCCAATCGTAGTCAGTACAAAAAAATCTTTGAGTACTTAATTATAAATTGTAAAACTGCATTAGTAAAAAAAAATCTTTGAGTACTTAATTATAAATTGTAAAACTGCATTAGTAAAAAAAAATCTTTGAGTACTTAATTATAAATTGTAAAACTGCATTAGTACAAAAAAATCTTTGAGTACTTAATTATAAATTGTAAAACTGCATTAGTAAAAAAAAATCTTTGAGTACTTAATTATAAATTGTAAAACTGCATTAGTAAAAAAAAATCTTTGAGTACTTAATTATAAATTGTAAAACTGCATTAGTAAAAAAAAATCTTTGAGTACTTAATTATAAATTGTAAAACTGCATTAGTAAAAAAAAATCTTTGAGTACTTAATTATAAATTGTAAAACTGCATTAGTAAAAAAAAATCTTTGAGTACTTAATTATAAATTGTAAAACTGCATTAGTAAAAAAAAATCTTTGAGTACTTAATTATAAATTGTAAAACTGCATTAGTAAAAAAAGTGTCCTGGGCTGGCTCCACGCACTTATACATAGCATTACAGACGCCATAAAAGAATAAAATTGTACACATTTTAAGAAAAAAAAAAAAATACACAATTTGATAAATGTTACTATACTATTGACGAATACTCGAATGAATTTACTGTTACAACTATTAATATTGACATTAAATTATTTTGACATTGATTTTTTACATTTTAAAAATTTCTCATTTAGGTCTGACATAATTAGAATATTAAATAATATGTAATTGTTCAATTTACTTTCTTATTTAATACCATAATTATGCATGATTTTCAAATATTTTTGGTTAATTTTAATTTGTAATCCTCAGCTAGATTGCACATCATATTTGTACGCCTACTGGCATAACATAGCGATCTGTTCATCAATCATAAGATGATGTATTTCCTTACCTATGTTAACAAATAAATAAATATAAAACCTAGCGAGGTGTAAATTGTAATCTGAAGTGCAACCGCACTGAACCAATCTGCCGGTTTTACTATAAATAATAATGTCCCCCACAACAATGCCCAAGATACATATTTAAAATGCGCACAGCATGACGAATATTTTAAAGACAAAGTCCGCGTCTATTTTAATCTCGATAAACATAGTCTGAATTTTCTTGGCTTCATTTTAATTTTTAGTATGACAAGCGTTGCACAAATGTTTTCTTAAGGCATGCTCCGTCGCGGGAAGGTACAAAGGGTTACCGAGGCCCCTGGCAACTCAGACAAAGGAAGGAATACGGGTGGGTTTTAATCAGTAATAGTCTGACACACCCTCCCGCTCCGCCCAGAGCGGGAGAAGTTATTTGATGATATCCCACCCAAAAAAAAACTGGCATTCTCCGTGCTAATTGGTGCGTTAAACAATAGATGGCGTTGTACGTATTTTTTTTGACAGTTAAAATGTAATTTATGATGACGTCGTCAGGGTGCGCTAGTCAAATCAAATGAATTTATTTGCCAGAATGTAGGTTTACAATGTATGATCTTAAAGCTATAATGGTTTACATTCTACCATTACATATATGGTGTGCAAATATTGAATTTTATCCTGCACAATGTTATTATTTTAATTAAATTTAAAAAAATACACGACAGCAACAACAGATAAAAGCTCATGCATTAAGACGTTGACAAGACCCAATTGACCAAAATAGGCTTTTCTTAAGAAAAAAATTGCCAAATCTGTATAGTTTGTGGTAGCGGAAAAAATATACGTTAATTTTGAACATATTTCCCAGAACTTGGTTGTTACCAAAAAACGTTTTGAAAAAAAAAACTCGATACAAACTAAAGTTAAACCTCTTACCTTGAGTTCTAATCCAAAATATTTAATAATTAATAACAAGAACGTCTTATTTGAATGCAAAACTTGGTTGTTTTTTATTTTCGATTACTCAACTCAATTTTGAGTAAATAGATAATTGCTTCATATTTTGCAATAAATTACAAGCGTTGTGTCATCGCGCTTCTCTTTCTTTTCTATGCAATCTGACAGTGACCGCGGTTTAGTCGTGTTGTCAGCGTCTTAATTGATGTCAAAGTTATACCTTATCAGTTCCAGAGATAAAGTTTAATATAATATCAAATTAAGAATATACCTATAAATAATTATAAATTGTAATTGATGATGACATAACGTTCTATTATAATTTCAAAGTACTTGTATACCTTATTTATAAATGAGGTATTTAACAATATTATTGCTTTCAATGTGTACGTTTCTAGTATTCATTGTGTACGTTACTCCAGCAGGAAAGTCGTTCCTAGAGAGTGATATGAGTGGAACGTATAATTAGTGCGTAATCTGTTGTGAATTTGCGCCACATAAAAATATTGTACGCTTTGTCGTTTTGGAAAAAAAAGGAAACACGATTTCTGCTGGAGTAACGTTGTTTATGCAGGAAAATTCTAAGCGAATGATCAGAGAGAGAAGTATTGCGCATGTGCAGAGAGCTTATATTTGTGCAAAAATGTGAAAATATAATTTGTGCGTCTTCAGGTTTTCGAGATATTGCATTTCCTGCGGGACTACCGTTTTGCAGAATCGTGTATCTCTAAATCCATTGTATGTGCGCCTGTAGAATAAACATACACGAGTAGCTCTTTATTTGCGCTTATTTGTGACAGAATTAGATTTAAGAAAATATTTATGATTTTCGAACGTGTCTTTAAAATGGATAGAGGTCGCTAATCTTAACCTTTTCTCTAATTTTTGATACTCCTTGGCCATACGCAAGCCTTTGGAATAGTTGCCAAGTTTGAATATAGATGTCGCTATTTTAAGTATTCTTATGCCCATAGTTTTGGTCTTGATACTTTAAGAACTAGCCATTCTCTCTGTCAAATAATGGAATGGTTCTAGGGGTTTTAACAGCCTTTTTAAATGTAATAACACAAGATAAGATAATCATTTATTTTCTCAAACATGAGTACAATACATACAACACAAATAGTCAGCATGCGAGAGATGTTAAAAGTACAGATAATAACACCCCGTTGTTTTTGCGTCGGGATTAAAAATAGATCATCACTTTTGCCTTAAACAATGGCATACAAATATTAAAAAAATAAACTGTAATGTCACTCCGAGTCTAATTATTTAAAAATGTCATGATAATCATATAAAAGAAATCATTAAAAAATAAATTAATAAATTAGTAAGACATTATCAAAATCTCTCATCTAAAAACTCATTTAAATTATAATACGATTTATCTGCCAGAAAATTTTTGACTTTCTTTTTTAATGCTACGTCACTTAATTGCTTCCAGCTTTGAGGAAGTTTATTATAAATTTTTGGAGCCATAAGACTCTTTTCCGCATAAGTGCCGTTCTATATTGATGTAGGCAAATTTAACTATTGTCACGTCAATTATGCGGAAATTGATCCGCCATGCGAGAAAAGAGGTGAGGGTTGGATCTTAAAAACATTTCATTTTCTAATATATAAAGAGAAAGCAATGTCATGATTTTGTATTTATGAAAATGAGGCTTGCAACTCTGAGTAGTTTCAAGTTTGAACATCGCCCTAATGCAACGATTTTGAGTTTTGAATATAAGTTCCCGGTCAGTCGAGTTACCCCAAAAGATAACTCCGTATCTTAAAATGGACTCCACCAAGCCGTAATATGCGGTGAGCATAGCTTCTACACTAACTACTGCTGCGAGTTTGTACAGAGCATATGCTGAGGTACTTATTTTCTTTCTGACGGTCTCTATATGTGTCTTCCAATTTAATTTATTGTCAATAGTAAGTCCTAAAAAAAATGTTGTATCTACTTCGTCAATGTTATTATCATTATAGTTTATACTATAGGTTGTTAATTAATGTCAAGGCGCGTCGTCTGAAGTGCATGATTTCAGTCTTATTTAACTTTATTTTTAAATTGTTATTATTTAAGCATTCTATATAATTGCAATTAGCGAGTTATTAATGTCAGATTTATGTGTCTCGATTTTTATATGCAATTGTCACTACACTGTCATCGGCAAAGAGGCTCATAGGTTGTGTTGGGGTTTTCTCGTCGTTGACGGATACCCCGGTATTTGTTGTACGTAGTTAGTTACGTTACACCACTGTTAAGTTTAATGTAGTTTATTTATGGAACAGTAAAAGTTATGTTTGTTTAGTAATCTGAGCCGCACATCACCGCTTGGTGGAGTTTTAGTTACGACTGAATTGAGTGATTATTAGTTTAATACGCATAAACGTATTTTTCCTGTATGGGCATTATTGGCTCGTACAGGTTGTTCTGTGGACTTAGGCAAGTCATTAATATATAATGTAAACAGGGAAGGTCCCAAAACACTTCCCTGTGGGACACCATACATAACTTCACGTTCTTGCGACCGATGTAACTCTTCCGGTTTTGTAGTTATGTTTATCCTACTGATTTCCGTTATTTTCTTTTTGTGCTGAAGATATAACTCAATTAGTTTTAGTACTCGTATAATACCTCTAATGACATATGCTTCGAGTTTCGAAGTAGAATATTTGAGTAGAATATTGTGTTGAACATGCTCAAACGCCTGATTCATGTCACAAAATATACTGCACACCGGTTTATTTCGATCCATATTCGTCATCACTGTGTGTAAAAAATCATAAATTGCCATGTTAATCTTTTTTTTTTCTCTGAAACCTTTTTGTTCATTGCAGAGGATCTTGTTGTGTTTTTATTATGAGTTGAGTTGTTTATAAATATATTTTTCAAAGATTTAAGAAAAATAATTTCTAAAATATTTGGGATGAGCGATATCGGTCTATAATTCACCATCAACTCCTTGTTGTCTTTCTTAAACAATGGCTTTACGATGGATGTCTTTAGTGCAGATGGGAATATGCCAGCACTGATACTCAATATAAAATACAATCGTGTAGGTTCGTTCAGTGCTAGTTTTAAGTTAAAATTGAATAGCAGATTTTTTTTTAATTCAATTTTATTACTGTTTCTTTTTAATATGTCAATGTTAAAAACTCCCGCTATGACAATATTTCGAGATTTCTTAGTATAAGTTATAATGGCAAGCAATCGAATACACCAACAGAAGATATTTTAGCAATATTTGTGAGTTCTCTCCATTGATGTCCATTCTTCACAAGTATACATGACCCACCTCTCTTACTTTCTTTTCTACTGAAACATGCTGCCAGACAATAATTATCTATGCATAATTGATTCTCTTACCCCTGCATCATGAAATGTTCCGTTATGCATAAAATGTCGACTTCTATGCCTTTTGATATAAGTCCTGCTATATTTTGATGCATTGAATATAGGTGGTTAGTCACGAAAAAACGTGTTACTCTCTCTATTGTCATTGTTGCTTATGTCTTCTCCGTTAGAAAGCATGATATAGCTTTGTATGTCAGTAATTAAATTCAATGTATCTTTGAAGATTGTATGCAGTCCAAACTTATGAATTCCACTTGATTTATAAAACGTACTGTAATCATATTTTAAATTTAAGTTACTATCTATGAGAAAAGCGTGTCCATGCGTGGATATGTCCAGATATAATACATTATGAAAAGTCACTATTCTCCAATAGGGTCTTACACCCATTTTTGAAAAGTGTCTTAATTAAATTGTATAATGCTAATATGCCCCAAAAAATATTTTTATTCAATCGATTGATATAATAATAATAAAAATGCCATAAAAATGGATTTAAATTTTACATTTTCAAATTTCGCGCTTAGTTTGACGAAAACGCTGGACGCAGTGGATGCCATGTGGCTATGTGGTCATGACGTCACTTGGCTATGTAAACAAATGCGCTGATCTATTATCTAACTATCAGTTGACATTTGACACGTTTTGGTTTATATAGCGGTGTGACGTAATAACATGGCATTTACAGACTATTTCATGGTGTTTTTTTAACAGATTAGAAAAACTGAAAACGTTGTATTGAATTTTAAAATTTATTTTGTTATTTTATGAACTAAAAGTAACATTTCTTCTTCATTTCTCGTATATAGTAAAATACCCTATTATATAAATTTGCATAGATTAATTTGCTTATTATGTTATTTGCAAGTTAATCTTAGACACTACTAGCGAACTTGGACCTGTACCCTAATTGCGTAACACACTATCAATCACAATCTGAACGATTTTGAAGTATATTGCTTATCCATTGCTTCATATGTTCGAAGAATTTCAACGTAATTACCGCAATGAATGTTGTTGAGTTGTCAAAATGAAACCGGTTGCTACTGATAGTTTGTTACGCAACTACCCCTCAGCTCAAAGCGAACAGAGGTGGTGATCAATGTTTTTTTTTATACATTGATCTCTCTTGCTCTTGCATTTGAATAACTACGAGTCGAGTAGACCTCCTGGTTGACCTGTAGCCTGTCATGTAAATAAGAGGGACCCATTAGGTCGTAGTATTATTGTAGGATTATATGAAAAACAAAACACTACACATCTATAAAGTAATCATTTATTCATAAAAATGCTTCATTTTAAATAGAACGTTTAAACATACACGAGTACAACTCTCACAACAGTCGACATCTGTCACAGTTAACATAATTAATTAGCTCGCATAAACTATACGGTTTAAAAAATACTTTCATGTGTCAACCCTACTAGGGCAGACCAACGTAACAATACTTCTTTTGACTAATTCAATTCACATTGAGCGATTTGAATAAAATCGTGTTCCAAATTGGATAAAAAAACAGTCTTATTTAATCAGAAAGAGTGATACAAATACTCACAAGACTAGGGTCACCACTCTCAGATACATATAAAGATTAAACATTAAATAGTTTAATATTAGCATATAGTTATATTAATATACGAGCCACGGGGCGTCTTTTTCTTTAATAACAGGAATGTTTTATCATATTTTTGTTATTATAAATCCGAATTAAAGCTATAGAGGGCCACTTGCACAATTTTCCTCATATACAATTTATATTTTTAGGCGGTACATAACCAGATTTATTGAGAACTACATTCGCTATCTAATATGCTAATCTAATTTTTATAATATCTTTAAAGTATAACACTATCTAAAATGTGTAAGCCGCAACTTGAATTTGGTCCAATAGTATCTAAAGTGTGAAAGATGCCCCTAGAATTTATCATTATCCAAAGAGAGACAATGGTAGTAAGTTGTCAAAGTAAATACTGGCAGGAAAGACAACGAAACAAAAAGAATATACTTAATGAAATTCATAAAAGGAACATAACATTCAAGACATAAAACCCATTTTTACAAAATATCCGATCTCTTCAGGAATAATTCCGAACTGAAAGTTTTTCCAATGCGGAAGTTGTTGTTCCGGAATCAAACAGTTCAATCCGGTGTCTAATTATTTTTAATTTAAATCAGAAATGCAATTTCAAATTCAAACGTAAACCGATGTAACAATTCTTTCGATATTGGAACTCTTTCAATTTTGGAACGTAACTCCAGAAGTTCCATAATCAAATTGATACTTAGACGTTGTCGATTTTCATAGGGGTGGGCCAAAAACAGGCGTAGCAGGAGTAAGTACCAGCGGTGTGGGAGCCGCTGGTCGGCGATACTCAGACGGACTTGGCCTTCTCTCTAGCGTAGCTCTGGCTGACAAGCATTACACCCATATTCATGCCGACGTTACCCCACTTGAACGACTCGCTTATCTGGAACAAATAGATTGGGACATCAGTCTTAAAGAAGGTTTAACATCGGTGGGTTTAGTAGAGACGTCACCGCGAATTAGTTTAAAAAAAAATACTTCTAATAATTTCTATCAAGGTACTGAACATATATAGAAAAACAATTAAAGCGTTAATCGACTGTAAACACAATGGAACTGTTAGGGGACTTTGACTATCACAAATACACATAATTTGTTAAAGTACTTTGCACATTTTCATATAAACATTGTCCAGAATTTCCACTCTCTATCAGAAACCAGTGAATTATTCTTTTATCTAGTATGTCCGATTCGTGACTTTTAAATGGTCCATAAAATGTTACGATAGGTGCGAGAGGTCAGTCCGTGACTCTCACAACGACTTTACAAATGATAGTGTTATTTATAGAAGACAAGTTTACTATTGATATTAATCTACTATGCAATGCGTTACATAATTTGAGAGGTGTGGCGTTGCTATAAATATTCACTGAGCATAAAGTAGGTATATATCTACAGTTTTATACGATTGTAGATTCGAAACAAGATGTCATTAATGTTCTATGTATGACGTTGGCTTTGCGCCTACGCATACTTTAAGGACACATGTGGACGCAGAAACAATAATAATTCTGTTCAACATATGTGTGGATTTATAAAAGAATTTGAACTTCATAACGGATAGTTTACTTAATCATTTCTATATGTAAATATTTTCATTTTCACAATATTATCGTTTAGACAGTATTTTTTATGTAAATTTGTTTTGTAACGATAATAAAACTTCAATGCCATTTGTTGTATAGCAAAACGGTCTTACGGTCGTCTTGAGTAATTCTAATTATCCATTGATACGAACCGGTTGTAACTGGTATATACTGATCAATTGTTCAACATTACGATACCAGTTGAATGGCGCAGTTTAAAATTGACCGTTGATAAGGCATCTATTTTTGTGTTAAGTATTTGTGATTTTTTCTTTGCTGTTGACCACTTGTTACATTTAACCTATATTTATTTTCCATTCACCATATTCAAAAGTTTATCTTATTCCTGAACTTCAGATTTTTTTATTAAGTAAGTACCTAATGTTATTATAAATATTGTAATTCATATTAAATGAATGTTTATATTATTTCCTCGATAATGTTTTTCCTCAAACAATTTGGCTTGTATGAAAAATCTGACTAAGTAGTCTGGTTTGTATTTTCCTTAGTATTGACGTACGTACGTCTTTATGACAATAGTTAGGTATAGTTTTGTTTCATTGATTAATAACAAAATAAACAATCCACTGAGTGTAGTCATAAAATTTGTTAAATCTGGTATTTTGATGTTATTTCCTGTTCTGTGGATTTTACGAGCATTAAAATATTATTGTATTAAATAAAGATATTTGGGGAAGTCCAATATTCAGAACAAAGATATAATAAATTAAACTAATCAAGTATTTACATATTAAGCAAGAGCACATGGTGTAACGGAAATTGGAAAAGTTCATGAAAAATATATATAATTCCTATAAATCGGAATAATTTTGGATAAGGTGTCAATTACTGTAGTAGTTTTTAAAATAAATTATAAGTAAATGTCTGCAGTAACTGATATATTTTATTTTATTATATTCTACAAAACTAATTCTACCGAATCTGTTGTATTAAGTTCAAAAACCTCTTGCTTACTTTAGACAAAAGTAGGTTACACGTGAACTTATGATAACATCATTAATTTGGATTATATCAATGAATTATTGCGGTCCAATTTATAGCAGAATAATAACAAGTGCTAACGGAAAAGCTATTTTAAAAGTAGGTAATATTTACCAAAAATTATAGAGTAGTCAAAAGATTTTGTAATGTGGTTTATAAGCAGTAGTAAGGAAATCCGTTAATCAATAGATTTTATTTTAATGAATGGGGATACTACTGATAGCAGTAACAGTTCAATTACTATGACATAAATAACTGCCATTTAAATGATGTTATATAATTTACTTTGAATGTATTGAATTGTAATGTAAATCGCCACAGTACGTAAAAGGGACTTTACCTCTTTATTATCTATTCATCCATTGTTTTCTCAAATAGATATATTTTTACATCTAATTTCACACTTGGTATGTTTTTAAAAGACCCTACTGAAAAAAGTATTTGAGCTGTTTTGCTAATCAAGAAAAAAACTCACAATATGGTGTTAGTTCGGCAGGTTAAAAAAAATCTAGTGAATCGCTGTTTCAGTAATTAAAACAAGCACTATTTACTAATTTGTACTATAGTTTTTGATACTACTATAATGAAGTTAATGTATTGTCGAACTAAAGTAACAAATCGTAATGTTTATAATGTCCATTGCATAGTAACAATTGTATGATATCACTGTTTATACAATTGGTATCATTGTATTGCTTTAATCACTATTGTTTTATTACTTTCACTGTCCAACGGTCGTCAGGCAAAACGTACTCAATTTACCATGTCGTATCTTTCGTCTTTCAGTACCCAATTTTGATTTGAAAGCTGAATAAATAATCAAGAAAATTGCTATATACGTCAGCAAAATGCTGCCTAAATCAATTAAATCACGTACTTGTTCCCAACCTATCAAGATTTTACCATAACAAAAATTATGAATGCAGTTTTGAAATGTTTGAAAGACGATTCACGTTGCAAATCGTGTTAATTGCCTAATAAATCAATTATCAACGTAGTCTGTATATAAGTACGCACGACCGCACGGATAATCGGACAATGTTATAAACAATGTTCACTGGTTGATCGCCTAATCCGCTACGATTAATTTTTGCACATGATTCTTTATTTGTGTATTTTTTCCTCTTCAAAGTCGATGTCTGGACTTGATTAGTCAGTGATATTTACACATTTATTGAATCATCTTCGTCACTACTGCGTGACCACGCACAGGTATCAAAGAGTTAGGACACATAAAAGGCACACTGACTCCTAAACATCTTACAATCTGTTAAAATTCAAAACCTCACCGGTATTTGTTATTCTTGCCAGCTGTAAGTGTCCAAAGCGCCTCAACGATTACCATCAAAAGATGATAATCATAGGTGTTTTCGACGTCGTTAAGCTGATCTGTAACAAAATTTCTGCTTTGTGCGATCTCTTTTTTACTCTCGGACCCAGTTTTATGCCCCATGCATGATGGATGATCGCCAGTCTTGATGTGCCATTAACTCCGATGCCCCATTCAGTCCACAGTAAAAAACTCAATCAGCATAGACATACACATAAAGCTGAATATTAAAGAAGCATTTACTATGCTTGACTGAACGTGAAAATATACAGTAATATGAAGTAATACAGCCTCTAGAACGTGTTTCGAAACGTTGTAAGGGCGGGCTTACTTTCGGTTGCCTCTATGCATTCGCATGCATTAAAAAAGAAAAGATTAGAAATAAACATTCTAAAACCAAAAATTTGAATTGGAATATGGAACGTAATGATGTGCGTAGTACAACATTCGCGGGATACGGTAATTTAACGCGCGAACTCGTTGAACGCGTTTATTGGTTTCTAGAATTCTATGCGGTTTTTCACTTCAATAATCGTGTGCAATTTACCTGTCTCATGCGAGCCTCTTGCGGTGTCTCGCCGTATCTGCACCAGTGGACGAAGTGCAGGGTATTGTGCCAATTCCTCTCGAACCTTGATTTAGTTGCCATATCCAGCTGCAATCAGTAGAAGCTCCTTAGTAGCTGTTCCACTGTTCGAGTGTGCCCACAGTTTCCAATAAACGAAAGACCCCTTGAGGTCTTCGCTATCTGAAAGGAGAGGTTTCCAATTCTGACGCAATCCTACGGTATTGAAGGAAGAACGTCTAAGTTCGATCGAGTGACTTGAAAAACCTTTGAAGGTTGGAATATTCTCATGCATTACTCTAATCTAAATGGGATTAGTCAAAGAAGAGAAAGACGGATTAGATTGATACAGATTTGTCAAGATAACACAGATGGTGTATTGACATGGGAACTACGGCCAAAGGTTTTCGTGAATTTGCATAAATTGCGAGGCCAATCTCAAAGTACGATCAAAGTTAACAAATCATGACTTGAAGTAGTTATCACACGATTACAATTGTTTTAACATTTGGACTGATGTTCTTAGTGCCATGTTGTAATCTTTTACAATACAGACTGTCTGGTTTTAGCAATGTTACGTTACAAAACTTGTATGAAACTCTAGCCTCGGTATTAAATATATCGTGGATCATTGAAGGCCGTGTTTCGTTTTGTCACTTTTAATAACTATCAGGTTGGATGTGTTTTAACGATAAAACCAGTTTGATTAGTTTATAATTATACACATAATT